>CM076584.1:811760312-812479537 GCA_034641835.2 Pinus albicaulis
CACATTTTATTATTCTTATTATCGCCCCCAGATATCTCGGACTGTTTTTAGCAATCAAATTGCAACTCCTCAAATATTTTACTTCAGTTTGTCTTGGGCTTGTCTAGACAAAATATCCTAGGCCAACAAGCTAATGCTACATACCTCCATGTTTCATATTTTTTTATTGTCTATTATTTTTTGTTACAGTGGGTGGCTAGCTCACCTGGACTTGCTTCCAACCATTGATGGATTACTCATTTAATGGCCATATATATATATATATATCTATTATTTTTCTATATTCTTGCATCGTGTTGCACACAATGTTTTAATGTTTTTCTTATCTGCTGTATCTTCTTGAAATTTAAATAACCCAATCACAGCACTCACCTAACATGGTGTATGGCTTGCGAAAAACATAATTATATTTCCATGAAGAAAGAAATCTTCTAAAGCCCTAGAATAAAAATTTTCCTTTTCCGCTAGGCCATGTCTATATATATATATATATATAGATATATATAGATATATCCAAAATATTTTCAATATCTAAAAAGTAACAAGGGTTATCACATGTACTTACTCTCGATTGATTCAGTTCAAATCCTAACAAATGAGGAACTCTATTGTACATAACATATGGGTAACTGGATAATGATACCCAATTAAGTGAATGGGTGGAGGTGAACAAACTCCACTGTGTATTCCTTTGGGCATTGGTTAGGTTCTCTAGACTGAGAATAAAAGGCATGAACTAGAGGCCCAATCGAGGGTTGGGGCTATTTGGGCTTCTGTTGGAGGTCTCAAAATTTAGAAGGATAAGTGAAAAAGATGTTGTAGTGTATATTTATTCTCACTGCAATGGTTATGTTTAAATGATAGACTTTCCCGCAGGAATATTAATAAGGAATAGGGAAGAGCTAGTGGTGAGCCAGTTACGAGTATGAATTTATTTTTGAGCAGAGTCACAAATTATAGCATGATGTAGTGTTTAAGTAGCGTGGTTAGGATCTGCATGCTATCTTATGGATACAGAGGACATAGTAGTGAGGCACGTGGCCCTCTTGCGAGGGCCCACATGGTCCACTGAGGAAGTTCTTATTTTTTTTATTCCACGCATCTTGTTTAAAAATCACTAACCTTTCTTCTCATGATCATGTGATTTGGTTGAAAAATATCATGCCGGCCTCTGTTAGGAGGTGCGGAGGAACCTTGAGGCAAAAAATTACGGTATACAAAACTATGGCTCACCCCCTTCTATAATAGTGTATTTTGGGGCCGTTAAAAGAATGAGACTCTATTTGAAGGCCTCTGCTACATAATTGACATAAATGATCTCCTGTCTCATATTCGTGTAACCTACAACTCAACAATGGTCCTCTCAGACTCTATTTAAATCTACTGGAAACACCCATATCAACATTAGATCTATTGGAAACACCCATATCAACATAAAAACACCCATATCACCACCATCATTATCATCATCAAACACTGACAAATGTAGAGACAGTATGTGTCTATCCTAAAGTCAAATCAATTATTATTCCTATTATGCATGTGCATGCTATAATAGACCAAATTCAGTTGGTCTCTTCTTCAACCCATCTAGGCAACACTTTTGGTTCTTCATCAGGAAATTCTCAATCACCACAACAACAATAGATTTTGCAGACTCCTTCTATTAATATTCACATTTCTCAACATGTTTATCCTCCACCTATTGGTAGCCATGGATAATTTTTGGCCAACTGAGAATTGTTTATGAGCACACTAACAAAGCTTCACATGACACTCAGAACAAGGTTTATGTAAGTTTCTATCTTCTCCTTTCTTCAATACCATGCAATATTCATTTTAGGTTCCTTAAGGTTCCAAGATTCCAATTTTTTTAGGTTGATAAATGGCTAATATTACATTTTTATATGCTTGACATCTTTTTGTGGGTTCCTTTTAATGCTATAAACACATGCATTTCTATATGGGTTCTTAGGTATTTTCACTTTCATGAGTTGTTCCTCACAAAGTTTCACGTGACACTAAGATAATCCATGCACTTAGTTCATGAGAACGTGTTGAGGACATGATCTTTGAACACTCCCATGAAATAGTTTCTCTACTTTCATGGTAATTCTTGCTACTCTTTCTTGATGAGTGATATATCATAATGCATCTAGACATGAGATTGTATAACTTATAATTTTTCAATATCTACATTTTCTTTCATTAATGCAACTATGTAGCTTGAGTGGTATTAAGAGTTAGAGTCTGAGGAGGGAGTTCAGGGGTGTATATAGTATTGGGTAGTTTATGTGCATTGTAGGTTTTTGAGAATATGCTTTGGGTTTTATGTTGAGTTTTTAAGTGCTCATTATTCCTTGTGGGTTTTGTAACTATTTTTAGGCATTGAATATTCAAGGGTTTGTGAGAGCGTGTTGTAGAGAGAATTTTAGGGGTGTATGGTGTATGGTGTCACTATAGTGGGTATAGTATGTTGGATTTGGTTCAAGAATTTTTGTTTGACATGCTACCCATACAGGAAAAAGGTATGATCAGTCACCTTTTTGACCTTGGTTGTAGTTGGTTAACATGGCTATACGCAAACTACTCGATAATGGCTATCATCAATTTTAGGCTAGCTGCTATTGCTAGGTGTAACTGGGGGTCGAGTTACAAGGCTTGTTTTAATGTAAATGAAACCTTTCAAAGTATTACCTCTTGGGTGGTAATTATTTTAATTTACTGCTCTTTTTGCAATAGGTATTCAAGAATTTCAATATATATATATATATATATATATATATATATATATATATATATATATTTGGAGAGATCTCTTTGTAGATACTACTAAGCCAGACAAATGTAAACCTAGGTTTGATACTTGTCCAATAGGAATCAGTCCCATTGTTTATTTCTGCAACACCAAAATTTTATGAACTTTGTATTTAGGCTTGGAAATTTTTAACTGCAATTGACCACTTACCTCAACTTTAACTGTAAGATCTGCTTATTAGAGAAATAAGTTTCCCATTTGTAAGATTGGGTTTAATGAGTGATGAAATCAACAGGATGGGCTTTAACTTTTTATTTTTGCAGGTTCTCTACTATCACATTGTCTCATTGGGGAAAAATATTGTTCCTTTCCAACCTTCAGTACTTACATTATAGGTTCTCTATGCATTATCATAGGATTGTTTGAAATTTGAACTTCCTTTTTTTTTAGGCATTCATCTAACATTATAATATTGTTTGAATTCTAAACATTCTTTCTATTTTAGGTATTTGTATGATTTTATAGCTCTAAAAAATAGCTTTGGGAAATGTATTCAATGGGGACCAATTTATTTTTCTATTATTTTAAATTATTTCCATCACCAACGCAAGCATCTTTATGTATATCATATTGGTCGCCGTGGAGGGTAGTCGTGAAAGTAATGGAAAAGGAAGTTAGTTGAAGTACAAAATATTCTCCATAGGGTTATTTTTCTCATTGTTAAGGTATTTGATTTCCAATAGCTTTCCTGAAGTTTATACTTAGAATAAATAGGTTCCATGTTTATGATAAAAAATAGGATTGAATTTTAGCTAAATTTTAGAGTAGTTTTGAATTTTACATTACTTCTAATATAGTTGTCTGATCTTGAAAGGATGAGGAAAGGAGCACAATTACAACAAAATTATGAACAGATAATACAAAACAATAGTGGACAAAGGTAGCTAATTCTAACATGCATGTTTATTCTTGAAAGATAAAGGAATAAGAAAAATTCATTTACAAATTAAACTTCCTTTGCAAATTAGATTTCTATGCTAACTCTTTCAAATTAGACAATTAGATTTATATGAAAAAAACATATAGCGATGTATGTAAAAATAATAAAGAAAATTTCTTCATAATAGTTATATATCGTATATTATAATATTTTCCTGAATTACTTCCATACTTAATATAAGATCAGTTAGATGTTTTTTTTTTCCTTGAGCAGGCCCCTATTCCTTCCTTTATTGGGGGAAATAATGTGGCAATTCTCTCAAATATTTCTATTTGGGCATGATCTATGGGATAATGAATTGTGCCTTCCAATGGAATTTCAATATCTAAAACTATAAGAAGTAATATTAATTCAAGGTCTGAAATTTCACAAAATGGAATAGGCAAAGAACAAGGACATGATATTGTTGTAAGTGTGCTAGAAAGAAGGCAATGGAATGAAGAAACAAGAAAGAAATCAGTTAGTAGATCAATACCTTCACAACTTCTGTCAGGTACATGAATAATATTATCCTGTTCTTGGAATGACCTCTAAATATTGATTCATTTTTTTAATGATAATATTGTAAATATAATTCACAATGACATTTGTCATTTGAAATGTTGCAAGAAAATTATATCTTACTCAATGAAATCATGTTGTCATATAGATTGTAGCAGATTGTTACACAAAAATTTGTCATCGTCCCTACAATCCCCCGTCCCACACATTGGAGGGCTTATTTCGTGACCTGTGAGCAGTGACATGACCTAAAAACACTTGTATGGCATCCCCTTAGACATGGAATTTCATTCCCCTGAAGACAACTCCTTGTGAAAAACCGTAAAAATAGCCTTTTTATCCTTGGCGCAACTCGTCAGTGTTATACCCGCGCCAATGGGGGAAATCCTCCAAAGAGGGCGTGCCAACTGGTGCTCTGTCCCAGAGTCGCACCCGCACCAGGCTTAATAAGGAGTGATTTTTAAAAATAAATGGTGGAAGATTGACTCAAAATAACTCTTGAACTGGTCTCTAAATTGAGTTGGCACGTTTGGCTCCAGATCTCCGTGTAGAGGAAGTAGTTTTCCACCTCTCATGGAAGCTTCCTTGAGGATAGGGCCAATCCCATGATTGTAGGGATCCCAAATCCCCTTCCACCATCTATATAAGCTTGCCATTTCCCTTTGCAAGCTAGTCTCCAAGAGCCTTCATAGCCTAAAGAATGCTGCAAGAGCCTTGATAGTCCTCATAGAGCCAAATCAGTAGCAAGGAGATTGATGATTGAAGAGAGAGGCTTGTCCCATCCCCAACGAGCTTTACCGAGAAGTATTCGGCCAAAGACCCGTCGAAGGAAGATTCAACATCAGAGCCAGGTTGTATTTTCCTTTGTATGAATTAATGATAAGCGACTTTGGTTATGGTTCCACTCGTATTGTTCATTATGATCATGAGTTGTGTCTTCTCTGATTGATACATAATTGCATATATTGGATTTTATGCTTGTGTTTGTCGTGTTTTTTGCGTGTGCAAGTGTTTGATCATGACGAGCGTGAGGATTGTGATCTGCCAGAGCAAGGGAACGAGAGCGTTATCTTCCCTACTAACAACAACGTTGGATTCAAGGTAAGCCTTCTTCGCCATTTGGTTTATTGCAATTAGGAACTTGCACCTTAGTGTGATACGATTGTTGCTAGACCCGATCTGGGCTAGTAGGGATCGCCTCTGTCCGCAGAGGGGATTTACCTCTACAACAAATTGGCGACTCCACTGGGGAACGTTGATTTGGAGTACTGTCTTGTCTTTTTGGTCGATTCTTGACTTTTCTTGCTTGATCAGCTCTTTTGGCTGGCTCTTTCTATGTGTTTGGCTTTTTTTTAGCTTTACCATCACTAGTCTGTTCCTTGGATTGCTCTTTTTTATTTTTCCATAGTAAACTCGACTGGCACGCTTATTAGCCTGACAGTCGTGGTTCATGTTGCGAGTGTATTACCTGCGTCAATCCTATTCTGGCGCTAGATTCCGCCTGACAGTCGCGCTAATCCTGAAAGGTGCTAGCGTTTGCTCTATTTTGAGCTTTCTGAGCTTGATCTGTGTGTTTGGTTTCATTTTTATGACTAATTGAGTGTTCTGGAGCCTTTTTTGACTGACTGTGACCTTCATCCTTTGGTTTTTTGCCCATTTATATCGATTTTACATTCTAGCCCTAAGGCATCTAGGTGCTATAGTGTGTCGAGCCTCCCGTGGGAGTTTTTGGGTTCTATCTGTTCAGTCAACCTTGCAGTTTCTTCTCTGCATTCGTTTGGTGGTTGTCTAAAGTTTTATTGCACTATTTGAGTGATTGGTTTCTTCTTCATTCGGATTCCGCTTCATCTCATTTTGGGCCTAGATTACATGGTTCATTTGAGTCTTCGAGTGTCTTTTGATTTGAGGGACTTTTTGTCAATTTGAGGTTTGATTTTGTGTTTGCATTGAGTGAAATTTGCTTGTTTTTACTCCTTTGCTATTGTTTCTCAAATTTCTCTTTTTATTAGTTTTCATTTTTTTTAGTGCACTTTGCTCTTAAACATTGAAAATACAAAAAAAATCTCTTTTGCTTTGATTAGTTAATGAAAATCGATTCTTTTCTGTGTTATTAGTAATTTGTAACTTTGAAAGAAAAGCTTTTAGTTTCAATTAGCTACATTAGAGACATTACTAGTTGTTGTCTGATCATTTTGTTATTGTGTGAAAAGCTCTTAACTCTCTCATAATTAGCTTTCATCGAATGAAATGATATATTGTGACATGTAGTGTGCATTTAGGATATTTTGAGACATAAAACTTGCTAGGGCCTGAAAACTGAAACATAATTGAAGACAAACATTAAAATTTATTCAATTTACACTAAGGCAGCATTGGAACATTAACGAAATATTTAGAGGTCTAGGCTAGAGACGTGTTCCAGTGTCTTTAAACCTAGTAGCTGTCGTTCGCCTCTTGGCTTTAGACAGCACTAGTATGGACTTGTGCTCCCCGTACCGTCGCGTATATAAAGGGAGACCCCACTAGGTTTCTATCCTTTATCCATAGGAAGCAGAGTCTGTCGCCCTATACGCATGATACACCGGACACAACATTCGGGGAGATCGCCTGCATGTACGTTAAGTCCTTGGTTGATTTCTCTTTCATTTTGAAACCAAGGTGTATATTGCAGTTCATGGTTATTTGGTACACCCTTTGCCTAGAATTCCTGAGTAGTAATTTTGATCTTATCTGACTCCTTAAATTTGAAAATATCACCAAGCGCTTGTCCTTTCACGCTTGCTTCAAAATTGAAAGAGATAGAGTCATCTTTCATCAGTTTCTTGACTCTTAAAACATGAAACGGTGAAGTTTCTAAGTTTCAATGTCGTAAAATAAATCACCCGAGATCACATGCCTTGTTAGATTCTGCTTGTTGGCCGTTTGATTGTGTTCCTAGATTTTTTAGCCTGTGTGTTGTGTTTGATCTTTTCCTTTCGTCGTTACTGTCACGGTGGCGGAACCTTCAATTTCGTCTACTGGTAGTCCATATACGGACAATTCATCAGAGGTCTCGCAATCCTCTGCTGAACCGCAGCAGCCCATCGTTTCTGAGTTTCCCAACGGGGGACCGGTTCTGTCTGAGCTTCCCTTTGGAGGACCATTTGAGTTCAATTGGCCCTTATCCGACCCTTGGTCTGGATTTGGAGTAGGGGAACATTTCCCTCCTCTTACATCAAGATCACCTTTTCTAGCTGTTGTTATTCCTCCTAGTCCTCGCCGTTATTACGAGATCTAGCAGCAGATTCAGATATGGGTGCATCCAGCCATTCTCCTAGTGAGGAAATACCCACATCTGGTGAAGATTAACAGTTTTTCCCAGAAGACAACCTCGAATTATCTGTCATGTCTTCGTCCGATCCTTCACTACTAGCAAGGTATAGATCTTTAGGCTAGATTATCACCGTCGTTGCCTCTATGGGGATATCAACTCCTTCTATGAGGATGGTTATTCCTTCATTGGGGATGTCTCCTAGGACACCCATCACGTCATCCCCTCAGGTCACTTCTGTACTCGTCAGGCCCACTGTTTGTGTGGCTGCATCTACACTTGTTGTTACCACTCAGTCTGTAAGTGCTGTGTCGCTTCCCGAAGACGTATATATAGCATCTGCTATGTCAGAGAACATCTATGTTAAGGAGTATCGATTTTCCTTACAAAAATCGAACCCCGAGGTCGGACAATCCTCTCAAGATCCCAACCGCTCGTATTTTTAACATTATGCATAGGACGGTACCCCCGTGTATGTTTTTCCATATCAGTACGATGAGTACGAGAATAATTTATGTTTACCCGCTCTAGAGGCTCACCTTCATGCTCAGGGTTTTCCGTCTAACCAGGCTGGGTAGTCTTACAACCCGCAAGGACAACCTCTTCAAGGCCAACCTTCGGGCCAACCTGGCTATCCTTATGACCCGCAAGGATAGCCCTTATAAGGCTAACCTTTGGGCCAGCAAGGGCCATTATATGGTCCCCAAGGACAGTATTACAACCCTTCAGGTCAACCTATGCAGCCTCTCCCTAGAGTCCAACCTGGGCAACCTCAAGGACTCACAGGTCAACCAGGGTACCAACCTGGATCGGTATATGGTCCTTGGGGGCAAGTCCAATCTTCCCAACCCATGCAACCTCAGTATCCTATTGCTCCAAATGTTTCACATTAGCTAGGATCATCTTATGGTTTTGCTGCAGGTCAAACCGGTTACCAGCCACCTCCTGGTTCCATTCCACCACTAGGCTAATCGTTACATCCAGCACAACCTAGTGTTCCACATCAGCCAGGTCATCCTGCACAACCAGCGCAACCTGTTCACTTGGGTCAACCTATTCACCGAGGGCAGCGCGTTCAGCTAGGTCAGCCTACTCAACCAGGCTAGCCTACACATTCTGTCAACCCTGCCCAACAGCCGATTTATTCAATGCCGCAGCCAAATCAGTCGGTGCGCCCTAATTATCAAGCTCAACAGGGTCCCACCTATCCGCAACTCGCTCAACCTCAAGGCGGTTACTATTCTCATGGTCAATACCGACCGAATTATAACCATCCCCAAGGTTCCAACTATTACACTCAATAACCCGGCTACACCTATACTCAGCAGCCAAATCCACAGACTGCTCAAACAGGACCGACATATAATCAAGGTCCATACTCTGGTTATCAAACCCCATACATTGGTTACCAGCAACTGAATCAGATTGGTTATATGCTCTATACCCCCTACGGTCAGAATCCTTCGGGACAAAACACATGGGGGCAAGGATATTCTCAACCAGCGTGGAGTACAGGTACTGGTCCTTATCGAGGGCCTGGTATGTCGTTCAATCTGCAATTGTCGTTCTTGGCTACCTTGGAGTTACCAGACATTTCTAAATTAACCAATGATCTCATTCTTCACAATCCTTATTGGCCTCTGGTTCCGACCAAGGTACCTGGCGACTGCCCTTAGTTTGAAGGTAAAGTTGGAGAAGACCCCCAAGCTCATGTAATGACCTACCATTTGTGGTGTTCGTCTAATTCTTGGGTTGATGATTCAATTCATCTACATCTCTTCCAGCGTACTCTTACCGGTGCTTCCGCTAAGTGGTATATTGAATTACCTCGTGGCATATTTTAGGATTTCAATACATTAGCCATGGATTTTCTGACTCACTTCCAATTACCGATTTGCTACGAAGCCAGGACGCATCTCCTGACTTCTTTGAAGCAGGATAAAGCCACCCACATATCTGATCACATTCATGAGTGGCGATGTCATCGTAGACTGATCAATTTTGATATACCTAATCAACTACTAACTGATTGGTTCACCACTTCCTTCGTTAGCAAAATCGCCCAAGACATTGCTATGGGGGTGTGTGTGACAGAAGAACAAGCCATAGCGCGTGCCCAGTATCTTGATCTGGTATAGTCTCAGTCCAGCACGATTTATGATATTTTTATTGATTCTCCACGTCTGGGAACCTCTAAAGCTCCACCTACCCCAGTGGTGGATGGTGTTATTGGTTCCGTGTCTCAAAATTCTTGAAAATCTTCAAATGGGTAGTAGAAGTCCAATTCTTCCAATAATTATGCCCCTCCCACCCCTCCAGATTTCAGCAAGACTATGGAGGTTAATGCCATTCAGGCTAATCCTATGGAAAAAACCTCCAAAGGAAAGAATAAGGGCAAAGGAAAATCCAAACCCGATGCCCCAAATCCAGAGTCTTCTAAACCTCGTACTGATGACGGTTCTCAATGTAAACCGAAGTACCCCTGCCTTTTTTGTGAAGGAGATCATTATACCAAGGATTTTCCCCGACGATTTGAAATTAATCAACTTCTCAAAGGCTCCAAAGGGACTCCAGCAGTTCTCAAAGAACCGTTCCCGTCTCAGCAGACCCAGATGGTTGAACAGCCTTCACCATCTGCACCATTTGGGTCCCAGGTATTTATGATGAATGGTGCTGCACCTGTCTCAATTGCTACGTGTTCGAAGGATTATGCTGGATTGCATCAGGCAACTAGAAAGGAAGTTGTGGATGGTCCACCTCCTCCACCTGTCTCTGGTCCTTTGGAAATCGAGAAACCTAGCGTCAAACCTATTGTGAGGCCACCTTCTAAAGGTGTTCTGCGAAGGTCTTCCTACAACCCAAATGCTCGTGTTGCTCAGCACTACAGTATTGTTGAGGATTTGGCACAGGCACCTTATACCATGTCTACATTGGAAGTCCTTCAAATTTTTCCTTCACAATGGAAAGCTCTATTTTCTGTGATCAGTGGAATCGATCCCACTGATTCTAGTCTTCTCACCTTTTACCTATAAAATTTTACCCTCCGACTTTAGCATCAAATTTCTCTTGTGATATAATTCGGGATCAACGGTCTTAACATCCATAGGGCCGTTGTGGATGAAGTTGCTTCTACCTATGTCATGTCATATGCCTGCTGGAAGGCCATTGGCTCTCCAGCTCTTTGATCATCTCCCAATGCCTTAGAGGCATTCGATGGTCAGGAATCAAAACCCCTAGGTGTTCTCGAGATTTTTCCAATTACGTTACAAGGGAAGACAGTCAACGTAGAAGTAGAAGTGGTTGACGCCAAACTTAACTACAATCTGCTTCTCGGCTGCAGTTGGACTCACGCCATGCTATGCGTGCTGTCCACCCTCTTTTGGCTCTTGAAGTTCCCTCATGAGGGAAAAATCATTACTGTGGATCAGTTGTCTTTCTTCACTTCATCCTCTGAGAACAACGTTCCTTACGTGGATCAGATCCCCAATCCCCCTGATAGTGTAGGACCCGGTCTCTTCAAGGATGTCGTCCTCATGGGTATTTTTCCCCCGCCACCTCCACACACCGTTCAAGTTAATATGGTCTCTAGGTCTGACAACCCCTGGATCATCCCTTCGCCTGAACAAGTCACTGATTTTGGAGAATCGATTCCCTTAACTCTAGTAGAGATTAATTACTATGAAATTGTTGCCGCATCTGATCCTCCTCCTTCTCAACATGCTCCTTTGAGCATGGCTTTAGATATCTATTCCCAATCCCCCTGGCTTGGCAAGGCCGACTCGGCCGATCCTCTTAAAGAGATTTTCCCTTCTGACGAAGCTATTGTTGAAACCATGTCTCTTGAGGAGCTGCCTTGGAACAATGGAAATCATCGTTCCTCCTTTATTCCCAGCCTGGGGGTAATGTCTGATTGTCTAGAGCATGATGTATCTAGTTATGCCCCCCCCCTGAGCCTCCTCCGTTGAGCTCACTGGAGCACAGTTCCTCTTCATGTGCCAAGCTCCTAAAACAATGAAACAAGTTGCTTCAAGGATAGTTCTTTTAAGTGTGTCAACCTCATTAAAATACTGAAACACGAGCCCGTTCAATTCAAGTTTTGTTAGCTTTCGATCAGATCTCTTGTGTTTTGAACCTTCACTCCATTTCCTATGGACTGAAGCTTGGGGGGCATGCACCTCAAATTGAGACCCCATGATGGGGGCATGCTCGTTTTCCTCATTCCAAGCATAGTTCGCATATATGTTTTCATGTGTGCTTTTAAGCTTGCATAAAAATAAAATGTGTGATTAGATACATTTTGTGAACTTTTTCATTGGATCGTTTGTTATGCAATTGATACATTAAATAACATTGTAACATTTTCATGGTATATAAAAAACATCATCACATGTAAAAAGATCCATCCAGAAATAAGTATATATATGTGTGTGTGTGTGTGTGTCGAAATGTTTGCGTAGTGTGCATCACATAAAATCAAAAAATATACATGTTCGTCTTAATACAGCCGGAGACAACATGTCTCTCAAAAAATATGCATATCAAAGCCCTAAATAGCTAATCAGCATGGTGCTCGTGGTAACACGCCACCGCGCGCACCAATCGCCTCAGCAGTCTATGGAGGCGACTAGGCACCCCCACAGTGTGTCGTTGGTAAGCTAATGGGACATCTGCTAGCCATGCATAGTCCTGGATTCCCCAGGAAATGCCCTCTAGGTTCTGGATCAACTCGCTCCCTTCACCACCCTCAGCTTGATGGTCGTGTACGAGATGGGTCCTTCGCGCAATGGGCGACATGCCCATGGGCCTCTCTAGGCCAATGTCTACATACACATAAAACTGTTGTTGGAACAAACATGTATTACCAAAAAAATCATAAATACATAAAATAAAAAAGAGAATCATACCCAACTCCTCGTCCTAGTCCTACCCTTCTGGGAGCGGAAGATCAGGATCTCCGGTGAAATTGGTCCCAGCATAAGGCCAATCCTCAACCACGATCAGTTAACACCATAACCACCCAAAGAACTCAGGTCTCCAAGACATCTATTGACCCCCTCCTAACCTGGGCATAAGTTCTGCCCAACGAGCCATCCTTGGCTCCCTTGATATCGACTCGATAACTATTGCCCCTTGGCCCTAGAAAATGGGTAGTCATTCTAGGATGAATGACACCAGAATGGAACCGTATCCAAACTGCTTTAATTTGGCTTGCTTTCACTTTGTTAGCTAAATCTTTATGTTGGTTCTCACTACAGTTGCCCAATCGAACAATGTAGGATTCATACACTCGGAGGCTAGTAAGAGTTGGGCCTTGGTTGCCTCATGCGGCGCCTGCAATCCTGCAGCCCGCGTAATGGTGTGAAGCACTACTCTGAGTGCTAGATCGCGGAAAATGTGGATGTCCACCTTCCCGCTTCCCCAACCGGTCCATGCCCCTGGGCACACTCTCGCCATTAATTGTTCCATCTTCTCTCCATAAGGTCTACTGCCTGTCAAAATGGGCATTGGGCCTCTGCACGATAGTCCGATTATGAAATAGACATTGGAAACCTCAAGTTCTAGCACTTGGTCCCGAAGTTTAAACACTTCCTCGTTTTCATCCCATATGCTGACCAAGTACTATGGTAGCTCAGGTTGAGATCGTAAGCATGGCATGAGGAAGAATTTTTTGAGTCCATAGTTCCTGAGTGCATTCATGCAAGCTTCATTTTTCATAGCCATTTCATCTTCCTCCCCATGTTCCCTCTCCTTCCATTCGATAACCATTGTGCCTGAATATCTGCATCAACATGATTAAAAATGCATTGTTAGATCTATGTTGCATTCGAAAATCCATTTGGATGGCTCACATTTTGAAAACTTAAAGCGGAAAATTGCGTTGCACCATTGGCGCGACCCCTTTGTGAGCAAATGTCCATTGGCACGAGTCCGTGCCCAATACTCGCGTCAATGGAGCGAGCCCTAAAATTTGAAAAGGTTCCCCCCAGAGGTCTAATACACAATGAAAACTCATAAAAAATGGATCAAAATAGAGCTTAAGGAAGCGCCTTTTACCTGCAACAGACGAGGATATGAATGATGTCCAGGATGAGTCACAATCACCACTGCAAGTTTGCACACAAACAGACCACTGTTGCTCTCCAAGTGAGGTAAAAAATAAAAGTAAATTTTCTTTTACCATTTCAAGCATATTTATAACTTTTGAAGTCAAAATTAGGTTTTAAAAGTCATTTTTCCAAATATTTTAATATATTCTGTCGAAAAATGGATTTTACACTTGCTTTTGTGTGCAGCGACGGGTTTTTACGCGACTTGGACAGTGATACGAGTCGTATTTTATACTTTTTCGGACTCGATAAAAACAAGAAAAAGTCATTTTGGAGTCATCTTTCAGCTCTTTTCTAACTCTCTAAACATGAAAATATTGCCGAGTCCCTTGTCGTTTCGATCTCGTTAAAGTGTCTGTGAAACGACATCTACCCAATATACGTTTACCCCCTTTTCGGGCTAGGATATATTATTTACGAAAAGGAATACCCTAGCCTATCGCGACTAGGAGGTTTTCTCAGACATAGTTTTCTACCTTTTTGGATTTGAGGAACTATTTACGAAAAGGGACTGTTGGAGTTTACTTTTTCATTGTCTTTTCAAACTCTCTAAATATGAAAAGACGCCGAGTTCTCCCTTTGTCAGACTCGTTAAACCCTAATGACATCGGATTCAGTCGTAATGACGATATTTGAGTTCCTCCTTCCTAGGGCTTGTTAAGTGTACTAGGATGGGTTCGTCTGAAGGACGAACTTATATTACAAGCATATTCTATCCCCTTCAAGCTTGTTTTCAAAAATAATTGGGGTACTCACCAAAAATTGTGGGGAAAAATGGAACCACCATCATTGTTGTGTCGGCGGTATGTTACTCTTGAACATGGCACTTGTCTGCATTTATGTCAGGTTGGGGACATCTCATCTCGTTTTCCACTTGCCTTCGTGGGTTTGTGTGATCCCTTTTTACCTCTCATCTGCTCTTTGCCTCGTCATCATGACCTCTGATCTTTTGATGTCAAATATTGTCAAATCCACTGTCGTGCCGCCGATATGTTCAAGAGAAGTTGACCTCTGCAAGTTTCAACCTTCCTCTGATTCTCATCTGATCTTGGTTCGCAAAGAAATTATGTTCCTTTGTCTCGTGTCGATGATGTGGGAAACATTATGGCCCACCTTCGATCAAGGTCACTTCCTTTCCACTTCAGCTCATTATCCAGGAAACTGATCTAGAGACTCCCTTCTGGTACCTTGGAGCCTGCATGCCTTAATGGCAGTTTCTTCGCGTTCAACATGAGGTTTTCATCATCGGCCTCCGATTGAGTGATTCTACAGGTGTTCGACGCCAGCTCACTGATTCACATGTCATAGATTGTACCTATAGTACCTTGAGGGACATTTTCATTATTGGTGGTACATCTCGTGTCTGTTAACAGCTTTCATCATTGGCTAGTAATCAAGCGATGTTCTTGCATGTTCGACTTCAGCTCACATACTTGCATGCTTGAACTTGTACTTTGTTCAGGTCGACATGGAGTGCAAGACCCTGGATTTCGTCTATTGGAATCCAAGCTGCGATTTTGTGGATTATTATGATTTGTTACATGACTCATTCATTGGATGGCTGTGACCATACCTGAGTCCATTTATCGATCCTCACTGGATGGCTGCGTCCATACCTTGGATTTGGATTATTGTATACTCTGTTATGGATGGATGCGCCCATGCCACATATATCATGTATTTGAGATATCAGTTGTACTTCTCTACACAGGTTTTCCGACGACAGTATTTTCAGTTGGACATGTTCTTGTAAATCATTTCACCCCTCTCTCTCTTTCGGGGCTCACGCTTTAGGGGGAATCTGTTACACAACAATTTTTCACCATCCGTGCAATCCCCCGTCCCGCACATTGGAGGGATTATTCTGTGACCGATGAGCAGTGACATGACCTAAAAACACTTGTATGGCATCCCCCTAGACATGGAATTTCATTCCCCTGAAGACAACTCCTTGTGAAAAACCCTAAAAATAGCCTTTTTATCCTTGGCACAACTCATCAGTGTTATACCCGCGCCAATGGGGGAAATCCTCCAAAGAGGGTGCGCCAACTGGCACTCTCTCCCAGAGTCACACCCACGCTAGGCTTAATAAGGAGTGTTTTTTTTAAATAAATGGCGGAAGATTGACTCCAACTAACTCCTGAACTGGTCTCTAAATTGAGTTGGGATGTTTGGCTTTGGATCTCCATGTAGAGGAAGTAGTTTTCCACCTCTCATGGAAGCTTCCTTGAGGATAGGGCCAATCCCATGATTGTAGGGATCCCAACTTCCCTTCCACCATCTATATAAGCTTGCAATTTCCCTTTGCAAGCTAGTCTACAAGAGCCTTCATGGCCTAAATAATGCTTCAAGAGCCCTGATAGTCCTCATAGAGCCAAATCAGTAGCAAGGAGATTGACGATCGAAGAGAGAGGCTTGACCCATCCCCGACGAGCTTTACTGAGACGTATTCCACTGACAACCCGCCGAAGGAAGATTCAGCATCAGAGCCAGGTTGTATTTTCCTTTGTATGAATTAATGATAAGCGACTTTGGTTATGGTTCCACTCTTATTGTTCATTATGATCATGAGTTGTGTCTTCTCTGACTGATACATAATTGCATATATTTGGTTTTACGCTTGTGTTTGTTGTGTTTCTTGCGTGTGCAAGTGTTTGATCGTGATGAGCGTGAGGATTGTGATCTGCCGGAGCAATGGAATGGGAGCGTTATCTTCCCTACAAACAACAGCGTTGGATTCAAGGTAAGCCTTCTTCACCATTTGGTTTATTGCAATTAGGAACTTGCACCTTAGAGTGATACGATTGTTTCTAGACCCGATCTGGGCTAGTAGGGATCGCCTCTCCATAGTAAACTCGACTAGTGTGCTTATTAGCCTGATATTCACACCCATTGGCACATGTTTCTAGTGTATTACTGGTGCCAATCCTGTTCTGGCACTAGATTCCACTTGACAGTCATGCCAATCCTGAAAGGTGCTAGGGTTTGCTCTGTTTTTATCTTTCTGAGCTTGATCTGTGTGTTTGGTTTCATTTTTACGACTGCTTGAGTGTTCTGGAGCCTTGTTTGACTGACTGCGACCTTCATCCTTTGGTTTTTTTCCCATTTCTATCGATTTTACATTCTAGCCCTAGGGCATCTAGGTGCTATAGTGTGTCGAGCCTCCCATGGGAGTTTTCGGTTTCTATTTGTTTAGTCAACCTTGCAATTGCTTCTCTGCATTTTTTTAGTGGTTTTCTATCATTTTATTGCGCTATTTGAGTGATTGGTTTCTTCTTCATTCAGATTCCACTTCGTCTCGTTTCGGGCCTAGATTACATGGTTCATTTGAGTCTTTGAGTGTCTTTTGATTTGAGGGACTTTTTGTCAATTTGAGGTTTGATTGTGTGCTTGCATTGAGTGAAATTAGATTATTTTTACTCCTTTTCTATCGCTTCTAAAATTTCTTGTTTCATTAGTTTTCATTTTGTTTAGTGCACTTTGCTCTTAAACATTGAAAACACAAAAAAAAAATCTCTTTTGCTTTTGATTAGTTAGTGTGAATTAAATATTTTCTGTGTTATTAGTGATTTGTAACTTTGAAAGAAAATCTTTTAGTTTCCATTAGCTGCATTAGAGACATTACTGGTTGTTGTCTGATCATTTTTTTATTGTGTGAAAAGCTCTTAACTCTCTCGTAATTAGCTTTCATCAAATGAAATGATATACTATGACATGTAGTGTGCATTTAGGAGATTTTGAGACATAACACTTGCTAGGGCCTAAAAACTGAAACATAATTGAAGATAAATATTAAAATTTATTCAATTTACACTAAGGCAGCATTGGACGATTAATGAAATATTTAGAGGTCTAGGCTAGAGACGTGTTCTGGTGTCTTTAACCTAGTAGCTTTCGTTCGCCTCTTGGCTTTAGACAGCACTAGTACAGACTTTTTCTCCCCTTAACGTCGCATATATAAAGGGATACCCTACTAGGTTTCTATCCCTTATCCATAGGAAGTTGAGTCTGCCGCCCTATACCTGTGATACACCAGACACAACATTCGGGGGGATTTCCTGCACGTACGTTAAGTCCTTGGTTGATTTCTCTTTCATTTTGAAACCAAGGTGTATATTGCAGTTCACGGTTATTTGGTACACCCTTTGCCTAGAATTCCTGAGCAGTCATTTTGATCTTATCTGACTCCTTAAATTTGAAAAGATCACCAAGCGCTTATCCTTTCACGCTTGCTTTAAAACTGAAAGAGATAGAGTCATCTTTCATCCGTTTCTCGACTCTTAAAACATGAAACGGTGAAGTTTCTAAGTTTCAATGTCATAAAATAAATCACCCACAATCACACACCCTATTAGATCTTGCTTGTTGGCCATTTGATTGTGTTCCTTGATTCTTTTTCAGCCCATGTGTTTTGTTTGATATTTTCATTTTGTCATTATTGTCACAGTGGCGGAACCCTCAGTTTCATCTACTGGTACTCCATATACGGACGATTCATCAAAGGTCTCGCAATCCTCTATTGAACATCAGTAGCCCATTGTTTCTGAGTTTCCCAAGAGGGGACCGGTTCTGTCTGAGCTTCCCTTTGGAGGACCAGTTGAGTTCAATTGGCCCTCATCCGACCCTTGGTCTAGATTTGGAGTAGGGGAACATTTCCCTCCTCTTACATCGGGATCGCCTTTTCTAGCTATTGTTATTCCTCTTAGTCCTCGCCGTCTTTTATGAGATCTAGTGGCAGTTTTAGATATGGGTGCATCTAGCCATTCTCCTAGTGAGTAAATCCCCACGTTTGGTGAATATTACCAGTTTTTCCTAGAAGACAACACCAAATTATCTGTCATGTCTTCACCCGGTCCTGCACTACCAGCAGGGTATAGATCTTTAGGTCAGATTATCACTGCCATTGCCTCTATGGGGATATCAAATCCTTCTACAAGGCCGATTATTCCTTCATTGGGGATGTCTCCTAGGACACCCATCACGTCATCCCCTCAGATCACTTCTATACCCATCAGGCCCACTATTTTTGTGGCTGCATCTACACCTGCTATTACCACTCAATCTGTAAGGGCTGCGTCGCTTCCCGAAAATGTCTATATAGCATATGCTATGCAGGAGAACATATCTCTTGAGGAGTATCGATTATCCTTACAACAATCAAACCCCGAGGTTGGAAAATCCTCTCAAGATCCCAACCGCCCATATTTTTCGCATTATGCACAGGACGGTACGCCCGTGTACATTTTTCCATATCAGTATGATGAGTACGGGAATCCTTTATGTTTACCCGCTCCAGAGGCTCACCTTCATGCTCAGGGTTTTCCATCTAACTAGGCTGGGTAGTCTTATAACCTACAAGGACAACCTCTTCAAGGCCAACCTTCGTGCCAACCTGGCTATCCTTATGACCCGCAAGGACAACCCTTACAGGGCTACCCTTCGGACCAGCAAGGGCCATTATACGGTCTGCAAGGATAGTATTACAACCCTTTAGGTCAACATATGCAGCCTCTCCCTGGAGTCCAACCTGGGCAACCTCAAGGACTCACAGGTCAACCGGGGTAACAACCAGGGCAGGTATATGGTCCTGGGGGGAAATTCCAACCTTCCCAACCCATGCAACCTCAGTATCCTATTGGTTTGAATGTTGCACATCAGTCGGGATCATCTTATGGTCCTGCTGCAGGTCAAACCGGCTACCAGCCACCACCTGGCTCCATTCCACCACTAGGCCAACCAGCCCATCCAGCACAATCTGGTGCTCCACAATAGCCAGGTCAACCTGCACAACCAGCACAACCTGTTCACCTGGGGCAACATGTTCAACCAAGTCAGCCCGTTCAACCAGGTCAGCCTGTCCAACCAGGCTAGCCTGTACATCCTGTCAACCCTGCTCAATAGTCGATTTACTCGATGCCGCAACCGAATCAACTGGTGCACCCTATTTATTGTGCTCAGTAGGGTCTCACCTACCAGCAGCTCGCTCAACCCCAAGGCGGTTACTATTCTCAAGGTTCATCTCAATCGACTTATAACCCGCCCCAAGGTTCCCATTATTACACTCAACAACCCGGCTACACCTATACTCAGCAGCCAAATCCACGGACTGCTCAAATGGGACTGACATATAATCAGGGTCCATACTCTGGTTATCAAACCCCGTGCACTAGTTACCAGCAACCGAATCAGACTTGTTATATGCCCTATACCCCCTACGGTCAGAATCCTTCGGGACAAAACACATGGGGGCAAGGATATTCTCAACCAACATGGAGTACAAGTACCAGTCCTTATCGAGGGCATGGTATGGCGTTCAATCCGCAATTGCCATTCTTGGCTACCTTGGAGTTACCAGACGTTTCTAAATTAACCAATGATCTGATTCTTCACAATCCTTATTGGTCTCCGGTTCCAACCAAGGTACCCGGCGACTGCCCTAAGTTTGAAGGTAAAGTTGGAGAAGATCCCCAAACTCATGTAATGACCTACCATTTGTGGTGTTCATCTAATTCTTGGGTCGATGATTCAATTTGTCTACGTCTCTTCTAGCGCACTCTTACCGATGTTGCCGCTAAGTGGTATATCGAATTACCTCCTGGCATCTTTCAGGATTTCAATACTTTAGAAATGGATTTTTTGACTCACTTTCAGTTACCGGTTTGCTATGAATCCGAGACGCATCTCCTAACTTCATTGAAGCAGGATAAAGCCACCCACATATCTGATCATATTCATGAGTGGCAACATCGTCGTAGGCTGATCAAGGTTGATATACCTGATCAACTACTAACTCATTGGTTCACCACATCCTGCGTTAACAAAATCTCTCAAGATATTGCTATGGGGGCATGTGTGACTGAAGAACAGGCCATCGCGCGTGCCCAATATCTTGTTCTGGTATAATCTCAGTCCGGCACGCTTTATGATATTTTGACTGATGCTCCACGTCCGGGAACATCTAAAGCTTCACCTACCCCAGCGGTGGATGGTGTTATTGGTTCTGTGTCTCAAAATTCTCGAAAATATTCGAATGGGAAGTAGAAGTCCAATTCTTCCAATAATTCTTCTCTTCCCGCCCCTCCAGATTTTGGAAAGACTGCGGAGGTCAACGCCATTAGGCTAATCCTAAGGAAAAAGCCTCCAATGGAAAGAAGAAGGGCAAAGGAAAATCCAAACCCAACGCCCCTAAACCAGAGTCTTCTAAACCTCGTACTTAGGACGGTTCTCAACGTAAACCGAAGTACCCCTACCTTATTTGTGAAGGAGATCATTATACCAAGGATTGTCCCCAACGATCATAAATTAGTCAACTTCTCAAAGGCTCCAAAGGGACTCCAGCAGTTCTCAAAGAACCGTTCCCGTCTCAGCAGACCCAGATGGTTGGACAGCCTTCACCATCTGCACCATTTGGGTCCCAGGTCTTTATGATGAATGGTGTTGCACCTGTCTCAATTGCTACAGGTTCGAAGGATTATGCTGGATCGCGTCAGGCAGCTGGAAAGGAAGTTGTGGATGGTCCACCTCCTCCACCTGTCTCCGGTCCTTTGGAAATCGAGAAACCCAGCGTCGAACCTATTGTGAGGACACCTTCTAAAGGTGTTCTGCGAAGGTCTTCCTACAACCCAAATGCCCGTGCCGCTCAGCACTACAGTATTTTTGAGGATTTGGCATAGGCGCCTTCTGCCATGTATGCATTGGAAGTCCTTCAAAGTTTACCTTCGCAACAAAAATTTCTATTATCTGCGATCAGTGGAATCGATCCCACTGATTCTAGTCTTCTCACCTTCGACCTAGAAAATTTTACCCCCCGACTTCCGCATCAAATTTCTCTTGTCATACAAGTTGGGATCAACGGTCTTAACATCCATAGGGTTGTTGTGGATGAAGGTGCTTCTACCTGTGTCATTTCGTCCGCATGCTGGAAGGCCATTGGCTCTCCGGCGCTTTCATAATCTCCAAATGCCTTAGAGGCATTCGATGGTCGGGAATCAAAGCCCTTGGGTTTTCTCGAGAGTTTTTCGATTACGTTACAAGGGAAGATAGTCAACGTAGAAGTAGAAGTGGTTGATGCCAAGCTTAACTAAAACCTACTTCTTGGCCGCAATTGGACTCACGCAATGCTATGTATGCCACCCACCCTCTTCTGACTTCTTAATTTCCCCCATGAGGGCAATATCATTACTGTGGATCAGTTGTATTTCTTGACGACCCATGGATCATCCCTTCGCCTGAATAGGTGACTGATTTTGGAGAATTGATGCCCTTAACTCCAGTAGAGATTAATTACTGTGAAATCGTTGCCACATCCGATCCTCCTCCTTCTCAACATGCTCCCTCTAACATGGCTTTAGATATCTATTCTCAATCCCCTTGGCTCGGCGAGGCTGACTCGCCTGATCCTCTTAAAGAGATTTTCCCCTCTGACGAAGCCATTGTTGAAAGAATGTCTCTTGAGGAGCTGCCTTGGAGCGATGGGCATCATCGTTCCTCCTTCATGCCCAGCCTGGGGGAAATGTCTGATTGTCTAGAGCATTTCGCATCTCAGGTTCCTACTCCCCCTCTCTAGACGCCTATATTGACTCATGAGGTCCTTTCGGAAGGAAACCTGAGCAACATTACTCAAACCATGCCGATCGACATCTCTGTCAAACCGAGGATAGTCGAGAATATACATGTGGGAGTGACTTGTTCTCCTGACGAGATACAAGTTTATGCTGATCTTTTCCGCGAATTCAGAGATGTGTTTGCTTGGTCCTATGAGGAGATTCCTGGGATTCATCCCAACATAGTAGTGCACGAGATTCCTACTTACCTCAGTGAAAAACCTATGCGCCAGCGTCTACACCGAGTGCATCCTTGAAAAGTCGCTGCCATTAAAGCAGAAGTTGAAAAACTTCTGAACGCGGGCTTCATTTACCCGATCCCCCTCACAAAATGGGTCTCAAACATTGTTCCTATAGATAAGAACCAGGGTACTATAAGAGTCTATGTTGATTACCGTGATATTAATCGCGCCTATCCTAAGGATAATTACCTCACTCCCTTCATAGATAAAATCATCGACGAATGTGCTGGGAGTGAGATTTATTCCCTGATGGACAGATTTTCCGGGTACAATCAGATAAATATTTTACCCTCCGATCAACACAAGACTGCATTCATCTGTCTGTGAGGTACCTTCGCTTATAAAAAGCTCCCGTTCGACTTAAATAACACTAGATCTTCTTTCTAGCGTGCTATGTCTTACGCATTCCATGACATACACCACATCGTTCAGCCTTATCTGGATGATTTTCTAGCTCACTCAACTCGGCGAGAGGACCATCCCGAACACCTCCACTAGATTTTCCTTCGTTTTCGACGCTATAATATCTGGCTTAACCCTCACAAATGCGTATTTTGCATGGATTCTAGCCGTCTTTTGGGGTTCATAGTCTCCAAGGACGAGATTCGCCTTGACCCTCTAAAGGTCGAGGCTATTGTCAATCTCCCATCACCCTCCTCGTTACACCAATTGCAGAGTCTGCAGGGAAAAGCTAGTTTCCTTCGACGCTTTATACCGAACTATGTGGAAGTGGCCAAAGGTTTCACGCGTCTTTTAAAATAGAACGTTCCCTTTCATTGGGACGAGATTGCTTAGCAATCCTTTGAGAAGCTAAAGACATTACTCGTTAATTCTCCGTTGATTCTTCCTCCAAATTATATCTAGGATTTCACTCTATACTTGGCCGCCGCGTTTAGCACCACAGCTATGGTTCTGGTGCAGGATGACAACGATGGAAATGAACACATCGTTTATTATCTATCAAGGAATATTCTAGACACAGAAACGTATTACGCTCACGTCAAGAAACTGGCATTAGCCGCAGTGCAAGCTGTGCAGCGGTTCCGCCACTACATCTTGTTGCATACAATAACTGTGGTTTCGTATTGCGACCCCATGACATATATTCTATCTCAAAAATTACTGGAGGTAAAATAATCCAAATGGATCGTTATCCTTCAAGAGTTCGACTTAGATTTTACCACTGCTAAGTCGACCAAATCACTGGTTTTTGCGGATCTCATTTGCTCCCTCCCAACAGACTCCACCCCATCTCACTCCGAGGATCATATCCCGGATGAAACACTCTTCCTTATCAGCACTTGTGACCCATGGTATGGCGACATCATAGTGTATCTTCAAACATCAACATTTTAGTCTGAGTTGACAAAAGATTCCCGACGTCATATTCGACATCAGTCTCAACCCTACCGCATTGTAGGAGACACTTTATACCGAGTTGGAGTAGATTCGGTGCTCCACCAGTGCTTGACCCTGGAAGAGGCTAAAAGAGTCTTGAATGACTATCACAGTGGCACCTATGGTGGTCACATGTCTGGATATGCCACTGCCCAGAAGATTCTGCGTGCGGGCTACTTCTGGCCGTCGATATTCAAAGACTCTAATGTTGCTGTCCGAAAATGTCATGTGTGCCAGGTTTTTCAGCGCAAGATGCAAGTGCCACCTCTCCCTCTACATCCTGTCATTACTGTCGGCCCTTTTTCAAAACGGGGCATAGATTTCATGACATGTAACCCTCATTTGGCCGAGGGGCATGCATATATAATCGTCACTATTGACTACTTTACTAAGTGGGCCGAAGCGATTCCTACAGTAGCCGCCGACGGTAAGACAGTTTCCCATTTTATTTTCAACCACATTATTTCACGTTTCGGGGTCCCTCAGGCCATTTTTACTGACCATGGCACTCATTTTTGAGATTACATGATGGTCGAGCTGACATCGAGATTGGGCTTACGACATGATAACTCAACGCCATATTACCCCCAGGAAAATGTCCAGGTTGAGGCTGTGAACAAAGTTTTGGTCACAATGCTTCAACGGAAAATTGGTATTCATAATTCCAATTGGCATCTCCAATTTTTCTCAGCTCTACGGGCCTACCAGACATCAGCAAAGAGTGCGACCGGATTCACACCGTTCCAATTGGTGTATGGTCTGGAAGCAACTATTATGGTTGAGTGCGAAATTCCTTCTTTAAAGTTGGCTGTGGAACTTTTGCCTAAAACTTCTCCTGAAGAAGAGTGTCTCTTGTATTTGTAATGGCTGAATGAAACCCACCACTTGGCTGCTTTAGTCATTGAAGCACAGAAGAAGCGGGTCAAAGCTCACTTTGATCAATCAGTTTCTCCACGTTCCTTTGTCGAAGGGGACCTCGTCCTCCTATACGACCAAGCGCATGACAAACTTGGAGCAGGAAAGTTCCAACCTATGTGGCATGGACCCTACATAGTAAAACAACTATTGAAAAATGGGGCTTATGAGCTCATTGATTACGAAGGAGTTCTGTTGGCGCAACCTAGAAATGGGATGTACCTTAAAAAATACTACGCTTGAAGTTATTTTTGGTGTGGTGTGTGTACATAGGTGTGTATATTAATTTTTGTGCATGTTTGGTGTGGTGTGAAATGTAAGAATATTTCTGCTGATCGAGTCTTCCTGATTGTGCAGATGCCCATTACTCTGTTTATGGGTTTCGCATATGGTGCCTCCCGCAGTACCAGGAATCTGTCTTCGGCAGCCTGGGTAATCTATGATCCTGCTGGTGAGTTGGTCAACCTGCAAGGTGTGTGTCTGGGTCCTGCTACAAATAATATCGCAGAATATAGTGCCGTGTTGGAATTATTAACCGAGGCTATGGATATCGGTATTCGTGAATTACTTGTGTATATAGACTCACAACTTGTAGTATTACAACTTAATGGTCATTATTCGGTTAGAAACCCATCCATTTTACGTCTATATCTACGTATTCTTTTACTGGAAAGAAATTTTGATTATATCACATATCAACACATACCCAGACATATGAATACATTGAAAAATGCAGTAGCTAGTATGGTTCTAGATAGACATTTGCGCAACTTATAAACAAAAGACATCATCACATGTAAAAAGATCCATCCAGAAATAGGTATATATATATATATATATATATATATATATATATATATATATATATATATATATATAGATATATATATATGTATGTATGTATGTATACATGTATGTATGTATGTATGTATGTATGTATGTATATACCTGTGTGTGTGTGTGTGTGTGTGTCGAAATGTTTGCATAGTGTGCATCACATAAAATCAAAAAATATTCATGTTCGTCTTAATACAGCCGGGGATGACATGTCTCTCAAAAAATATGCATGAAAAATCCCTAGACGTCTAATCTGCATGGTGCTTGTGGTAACAAGTCACCGCATGCACTAAGCGTCTCAGTAGTCAGTGGAGGCGACTGGGCACCCCCACCGTGTGTCTCTGATATGCCAACGAAACATCTGCTAGCCGGGCATAATCTGAAATCCCCCAAGCAATGCCCTCGAGGTTTTGGATCAACTCTCCTCCTTCGGAACCCTCTGCCTGAGTGTCATGAGTGAGAGGATTTCTTCGCACAATAGGCAACATGCCAACAGGTCTCTCTGGGCCAACATCTGCATACACATAAAAATGTTGTTAGAACGAACATGTATTACCAAAAAAATAATAAATACATTAAAATCAAAAATAGAATCATACCCATCTCCTCGTCCCAGTCCTCCCCCTTTGGGAGCGGAAGATCGGGATCTCTAGTGAAATCGGTCCCAGCATAGGGCAAATCCTCAACCACGATCAGTTGACGCCGTAACCACCCAAAGAACTCTGGCCTCCAGGATATCTATTGGCCTCCTCATGACCTGGGCATAAGTGCTGCCCAGCGAGCCATCCTCGACTCTCTTGGTATCGACTCGGCAACTATTACCCCTTGGCCCTGGAAAATGGGTAGTCATTCCAGGATGAACGACACCAGAATGGAACTGTATCCAAACTACTTTAGTTTGGCTTGCTTGCACTTTGTTAGTTGCCTCTTTATGTTGGTTGTCACTGCAGTAGCCCAATCGAACAGTGTAGGATTCATACACTTGGAAGCTAATAGGAGCTACGCCTTTGTTGCCTCATGCAGAGCCTGCGATCCTGAAGCTCGCGTAATGGTATGAAGCACTACCCTAAGTGCTAGGTCATGGACAGTGTGGATATCCACCTTCCCGCTTCCCGATCCTGTTCGTGCCCATCGGCACAAACTTGCCATTAACATGTCCATTTTCTCTCCAGAAGTTCTGCTGCATATTATAATTGGCACTGAACCTCTGCGCGACAATCCGGTTATAAAATAAACGTCAGAAACCTCAAGAGCTAATACTTGGTCCCGAAGTTTGAACACTTCTTCGTTTTCATCCCATATTCTGACCAGGTATTGTAATAGCTCAGGTTGAGCTCCTAAACATGGCATAAGGAAGAATTTCTTGAGACCACAGTCTTGGAGTGCATTCATGCAAGCTTCGTTTTCCATAGCCATTTCATCTTCCTCCCCATGTTCCCTCTCCTTCGATTCGATAACCATTGTGCCTGAATATCTGCATCAACATGATTAAAAATGCATTGTTAGATCTCTGTTGCATTTGAAAATCCATTTGGATGGCTCACATTTTGAAAACTTAAAGCGAAAAATAGCGTTGTGCCATTAGCGTGACCCCTTTGTGAGCAAATGTCCATTGGCGCGGGTCCGTGCCCGATACCCACGCCAATGGAGCGAGCCCTAAAATTTTAAAAGGTTCCCCCCAAAGGTCTAAAGCACAATTAAAACTCATAAAAAATGGATCAAAATAGAGCTTAAGTGATTGACTCTTAGCTGGAACAAACGAGGATCTGAATGGTGTCTTGGATCAGTCGCAATCACCACCGTAAGTTCGCACACAAACAGACCACTGTTGCTCTCCAAGTGAGGTAAAAAGTAAAAGTAAATTCGTTTTTACCATTTGAAGCATATTTATAAATTTTGAAGTCAAAATTAGGTTTTAAAAGTCATTTTTCCCAATATTTTAATATATTTTGTCGAAAAATGGATTTTACACTTGCCTTTATGTGCAGCGACAGGTTTTTACGCAGCTTCGACGGTGATACGAGTTGTATTTTATATTTTTTCGGACTCGGTAAAAACATGAAAAGGTCATTTTGGAGTCATCTTTCAGCTCTTTTCTGACTCTCTAAACATGCAAAGATTGCCGAGTCCCTTGTCGTTTCGATCTCGTTGAAGTGGCCACGAAACGACATCTACCCAGTATACGTTTACCCCTTTTTCAGGCTGGGATAGATTATTTACGAAAAAGGAATACCCTAGCCTATCGTGACTAGGAGGTTTTCTCAGACATATTTTTCTACCTTTTCGGATCTGAGGAACTATTTACGAAAAGGGACTGTTGGAGTTTACTTTTCCGCTGTCTTTTCAAACTCTCTAAATATGAAAAGACGATGAGTTCTCCCTTTGTCAGACTCGTTAAACCCTAATGACATTGGATTCAGTCGTAATGATGATATTCGAGTTCCTCCTTCCTAGGGCTCATTAAATGTACTAGGACGGATTCCTCCAAAGGACAGAATTATATTACAAGCATATGCTATCCCCTTCAAGCTTGTTTTAAAAAATAACTGGGGTACTCGCCAGAAATGGTGGTAAAAATGGAACCAACATCATTGTCATGTCGGTAGTATGTCGCTCTTGATCATGGCACTTCTCTGCATTCATGTCAGGTTGGGGACATCTCATCTCGTTTTCCATTTGCCTTTGTGGGTTTGGGTGATCCCTTTTGACCTCTCATATGCTCTTTGCCTCATCATCATGACCTCTGATCTTTTGATGTCAAATACTGCCAAATCCATATTCGTGCCGTTGATATGTTCAAGAGAAGTTGACCTCTGCAAGTTTCAACCCTCCTCTAATTCTCATCTGATCTTGATTCGCAAAGACATTATGTTCCTCTGTCTCGTGTCTATGATGTGGGAAACATTATGGCCCACCTTCGAACAAGGTCACTTCCTGTTGACTTCATCTCATTATCCAGGAAACTGATCTAGAGACTCCCTTCTGGTACCTTGGAGCCTGCATGCCTCAATGGTAGGTTCTTCGCATTCGACATGAGGTTTTCATCATTGGCCTTCGATCGAGTGATTCTACAGGTGTTCGATGCCAGCTCACTGATTCACATGCCGTAGATTGTACCTATAGTACCTTGAGGGCCATTTTCATTATTGGTGGTACCTCTCGCATCTGTTAACATATTTAATCATTGGCTGGTAATCAAGCGATGTTCTTGCATGTTCGACTTCAGCTCACTTACTCGCATGTTTGAACTTGTACTTTGTTCGGGTTGAGATGGAGCGCAAGACCCTGGATTTTGTTTGTTGGAATCCAGGCTGCGATTTTGTGGATTATTATGATTAGTTACATGACTCATTCATTGGATGGCTGCGACCATACTTGAGTCTATTTATCGATCCTCACTGGATGGCTGCGTCCATACCTTGGATCTGGATTATTGTATATTATGTTATGGATGGCTGTGCCCATGCCACATATATCATGTATTTGAGATATCACTTGTACTTCTCAACGCAGGTTTTCTGATGGGAGTGTTTTTAGTTGGACACGTTCTCATAAAGAATTTCACCCCTCTCTCTATTTTAGGCCTCATGCTTTAGGGGGCATCTGTTACACAATAATTTGTCACCGTCCCTACAATCCCCCATCCTGCACATTGGAGGGCTTATTCCGTGACCTGTGAGCAGTGAGATGACCTAAAAACACTTGTATGGCATCCCCGTAGACATGGAATTTCATTCCCCTGAAGACAACTCCTTATGAAAAACCCAAAAAATTTCTTTTTTATCCTTGGCGCGAGTCGTCAGTGTTATACCCACGTCAATGGGGGAAATCCTCCAAAGAGGGCGCGCCAACTGGCACTTTGTCCTAGAGTCGCACCTGCGCTAGGCTTAATAAGGAGTGTTTTTTAAAAATAAATGGAGGAAGATTGACTCCAACTAACTCCTAAATTGGTCCCTAAATTGAGTTTGTACGTTCGACTCCAGATCTCCATGTAGAGGAAGTAGTTTTCCACCTCTCATGGAAGCTTCCTTGAGGATAGGGCCAATCCCATGATTGTAGGGATCCCAAATCCCCTTCCACCATCTATATAAGCTTGCCATTTCCCTTTGCAATCTAGTCTCCAAGAGCCTTCATAGCCTAAAGAATGCTGCAATAGTCCTCATAGAGCCAAATCAGTAGCAAGGAGATTGACGATCGAAGAAAGAGGCTTGTCCCCATTCCCGACGAGCTTTACCAAGACGTATTCCGCTGACGACCCGCAGAAGGAAGATTCAACGTTAGAGCCAGGTTGTATTTTCCTTTGTATGAATTAATGATAAGCAACTATTGGTTATGGTTCCACTCGTATTGTTCATTATGATCATGAGTTGTGTCTTCTCTGACTGATACATAATTGCATATATTGGGTTTTATGCTTGTGTTTGTCGTGTTTCTTGCGTGTGCAGGTGTTCGATCATGAAAAGTGTGAGCATTGTGATCTGCCGGAGCAAGGGAACGGGAGCGTTATCCTCCCTACGAACAACAGCGTTGGATTCAAGGTAAGCCTTCTTCACAATTTGGTCTATTGCAATTAGGAACTTGCACCTTAGCGTGATACGATTGTTGCTAGACTCGATCTAGGCTAGTAGGGATCACCTTTTTCCATAGAGGGGATCTAAATCTACAACATGGAGACTTAGAATTTAGTAGTAATGACTAAATTTTAATCAAAAATTACCTAACCACATTTCACTGTGGAGTTAATAGAAAAAAATATATTATAGTTAACCAAATCATGCCATATTAGTTGGAGCCAATTAAATATATTGTAGTGGGTTCTATTTTTTCCTATATTAAGTTGGTTTTCATGTTGAATTGTTTTGGTGTTGTAATTATTCCATGAATTTTTTAAGTTCCTTTTAGTTATATCCTTGATTATAATTTGAACAACTGGACAATAGTTTAGAAAGCTGGAATTCTAATCTAATAATCTCCCAACCTCCAAACATAGTTTGAATAATTTACAAACAATCCATGCTATTTTTTGTGTATCTCTATTATGATTAAACAACACCCAATCTATTTTTATGTTTCCAAGTTTCATTTCCACCACCCATAGTTACTATATCATACATTTCTTGCTAATCCTTGCTCTTTTGATCCCCTGCAAACTTGTGGGGATTATCCTCTCTATTATAGCCAATGCACATGTTTATTTCTAGATACTTACTGTTGGAGAGGTAAATCCACTCTACAGACAGAGGCAATCCCTACTAGCCCAAATCGGGTCTAGCAACAACCGAGTCACGCTAAGACGCAGGTTCCTAGTTACAAAAGATGAAGATGCGACAAGAGGCCTACCTTAAGTCCTATGCTGTCATTACTTCAGAGAAGATGGCGCTTCCATCCTTTGCTTTGGCAGATCAAAATTCTCCCACTTAGCACGTTCAAACACTTGCACGTACATGAAGAAACAACAACACACAAGCGTAAAACCTAATACATGCAACTATGTATCAGTCAGAGAAGATACAATTCATAACATAAGACATGCATATATGAGTGGAACCATAATCGAAGTCGTTTATTGTTAATCAGAACAAAGAAAGATACAACCTAATCTCTGATGGTGGATCTTCGTTCGACAGGTTGACAACGGAGTACATCTCGATAAAGCTCATCGAGAATGGGACATGTCTCTCTCTCGTCGGTTGTCTGATGATAATCTTATTACTATTGATTCAACTCTATTCAGGCTAGCTTGCAAAGGGAAAATGACAAGCTTATATAGATGGTGGAAGGGGAGTTTGGATCCCTACAATTGTGGGATTGGCCCTATCCTCAAGGAAGCTTCCATGATAGGTGGAAAACTAATTCCCCTACATGGAGATCCAGAGCCAAACCTCCCAACTCATTTTAGAGACTCTTTCAGGAGTTTGTTGGAATCAAACTTTCACATTTATTTTTAGAAAACAATCCTTATTAAGCTTGTCGCAAGTAATACACTGGGATAGAGTGCCAGCTGGTGCACCCTCTTTGGTGGATTTCCCCCATTGGTGCGAGGGCTAAACTGGCTGGTCGCGCCAAGGCTAAAAGGTAAATTTTATGGATTTTCACAGGAAACTGTCTTTAGCGGAATAATTGTGCTTGTCAAGGGGGATGCCATGAAAGTGGTTTCAGGTCATTTCACTACTCACAGGTCAAAAAATAGGCCCTCCAATGTGTGGGATGGGGGATTGCAGGGATGGTGGCAAATTACTGTGTAACATATGCCCCCTAAAGCATAAGGCCAGAGAGAGAGAGAGGGGTGAAATTATTTACGAGAACGTGTCCAACTGAAAACACTGCCGTCGGGAAACCTGCGTAGACAAGTACAAATGATATTTCAAATACATGATGTATGCAGTATGGGTGTAGCCATCCATAATAGAGTATACAATAATCAAGATCCGAGCCATGGACGCAGCCATCCAGTGAGGATCGATAAATAGACTCAGGTATGGTTGCAACCATCCAATCAATGAGTCATGTAACTAATCATGATAATCCACAAAATCCGAAGCCTAGATTCCAACAGACAAAATCCAGGGTCTTGCACTCCATCTCGACCCGAATAGAGTACAAGTTCTAGCATGTGAATAAGTGAGCTGAAGTCGAACATGCAAGAAAATCGTTTGATTACCGGGCAATGATGAAAGTTGTTAACAGACGTGAGAGTAACCACCAATAATGACAATGGGCCTCAAGGTACTATAGGTACAATATATGGAATGTGAACAGTGAGCTAGTGTCGAACACCCACAGAATCATCCGATTGAAGGTCAATGATGAAAACCTTGCATCGAATGTGAAGAACTTGCCATTAAGGCATGCAGGCTCCAAGGTATCGAAAGGGAGTCTCTAGATCAGATTCCTGGATAATGAGCTAAATTCGATAGGAAGTGATCTTTATCGAAGGTGGGCCATAGTGTTTCCCACATCATCGACATGAGACAGAGGAGTATAATGTTTGTGAATCAGGATCAGATGAGAATCAGAGGAAGGTTGAAACTGCAGAGGTCAACTTCTCTTGAACATATCGGTGGCACGACGGTGGATTTGGAAGTATTTGACAACAAAATATCAGAGGTCATGATGACGAGGAAAAGAGAATATGAGAGGTTAAAATGGATTACCCAAACCCACATAGGAAAGCAGAGAATGAGATAAGATGTCCCCAACCTGACATGAATGTAGATAAGTGCCATGTTCAAGAGTGACATATTGCCGACACAACGATGATACTGGTTCCATTTTTTCCCCACCATTTCTGGTGAGTACCCCAATTATTTCTGAAAACAAGCTTGAAGGGGATAACATATGCTTCTGATATAAGTTCGTCCTTCAGAAGAATCCATCCTAGTACATTTAACGATCCCTAGGAAGGAGAAAATCGAATATCTTCATTACGACTGAATCTGATGTCATCAAGTTTTAATGAGTCTGATAAAGGAAGAACTCGGTGTCTTTTCATTTTTAGAGAGTTTGAAAAGACAACAGAAAATTAAACTCAAACAGTCCCTTTTCGTAGATAGTTCCTTAGATCCAAAAAGGAAGAAAAATGTGTCTGAGAAAGCCTCCTAGTCGCGATAGGCTAGGGTATTCCTTTTTCGTAAATAATCTATCCCAGCCCAAAAAAGGGGTAAACGTATACTGGGTAGATGTTTTTTCGCAGCCACTTTAATGAGATCAAAATGACAAGCGACTCGACAATCTTTTCATGTTTAGAGAGTCAGAAAAGAGCTGAAAGATGACTCCATAAATGACTTTTTCGTGTTTTTACCGATTCCGAAAAAGTATAAAATACAACTTGTATCGTCGTCTAAGCTGCATAAGAACCTGTTGCTGCACATGAAAGTGAGCGTAAAATCCATTTTTCGACAAAATATAATAAAATATTGGAAAAATGACTTTCAAAACCTAATTTTGACTTTGAAAATTTATAAATATGCCAAAAATAGTAAAACATATTCACTTTTACTTCTTACCTCTTTTGAGAGCAATAGTGAGCTTTTTCTGTGCAAACTTGCGGCGACAATTGTGGTCAATCCAATACATCATTCTGGTTCTTGTCCATTCCAGGTAAGAGGCACTCTCCTTAGCTTTTTTTTGATTTATTTTTTGTAGATTTGTATTGTGTTTTTTATCCCTGGGGAACCCTTTGCAAAATTAGGGCTCGGCCTATTAGCGCGGGTATCAGGCATGGACCCGCGCCAATTGGCTCCTTTTTGTAAAGGGGTTGCACCAATGGCACAACTCAAATTTTTTCCTCAATTTATCAAAATGTGAGCCAATCAGATGAATTTCTAAATGTTGCAGAGATCTAATGAGGTGTTTATGACCATGTTGGTGTAGATACAAAGCCACGATGGTGATTGAGTGGAAGGAAAGGGAGCATGGTGAAGAGGATGAAATGGCCATGTAGAATGAAGCATGCATGAATTCTCTCCGAAACTGTGGTCTCAAAAATTTCTTCCTAACACCATGTTTGAGAGCACAACCTGAGCTATTGCAGTATTTGATTAGCATTTGGGATGAGAACAAAGAAGTGTTTAGGCTTTGAGACCAAGTGTTGGAACTTGAGGTCTCTGACGTGTATTTCATAACTGGATTGTCCCACAGAGGTCCAGTGCCGATCATGATACAAATTAAACCTTCTAGTGAGAAAATGGACATGGTGATGGAAAGAGTGTTCTCAGGGGCACGGACAAGATCGGGTAGTGGGAAGGTACATATCCACACAGTCCCCGATCTAGCACTCTGAGTAGTGCTCCACACCATTACGCGGGCTGCGGAGTCGCAGGCACCGCATGAGGCAACCAAAGCACAACACCTACTAGCATCTGAATGCATGAACCCGACACTTTTTGATTGGGCCACTATCGTAACAAAGAACATCAAACGACAGCTAACGAAGTGAAATAAGGCCAAACTAAAACAGTTTGGTTACAGTTCCATCCTAGTATCGTTCATTCTTGAACGACTACCAATTTTCCAGGGCTAGGAGGCAATAGTCACCGAGCCATCATTGAGGGAGCCGAGGATGGCTCGATGGGTAGTATTCATGCCCAGATCAGGAGGGGGCCAGTAGGTGTCCTAGAGGCCTGAGTTTTTTGTATGGCTATGACGGTAGTTGATCGTCGTTGAGGACTGGCCCTATGCCGATACTGACTTCACGGGAGACCTAGATCTTCCACTCCTGGAGGGAGACGACTGGGACAAGGATTTGGGTAAGAATCTTTTTTATTTTTGTGTATTTATGATTTTTTTGTGATACATGCATATTCTAACAAACAGTTCTATATGTATGCAGATGTTGGCCCAGAGAGGCCTGTCGGAATGTCGCCCATTGCATGGAGGAACCCTCTCGCACACGATCCTCAGGCTGAGGGCAGAAAAGGGAGTGAGCTAGTCCAGAACCTGGAGGGTATCGCCTGGGGGATCCCAAATTACGTACGACTAGCAGATGTCCTAATGGCTTACCATAGACACACTAGGGAGGTGCCTAGTCACCTCCATCAATTACTGAGGTGATTGGTACGTGCAATGACATGCTACCACGAGCACCACACTAATTAGTCATCTAGGGCTTTTATATGCATACTTTTGAGAGACATGTTGTCTCAGGCTATTATTAAAACAGACATGTATATTTTTTGATTTTATGTGATGTACACAAACAGCAAACTATTCGACATAAATATATATATTTCTAGATGGATCTTTTTACATATGATGTTGTTTTTACAAGTTGCGTAAATGTCTATCTAAAACCATATTAGCTACTACATCTGTTAACGCATTCATGTGTCTAGGTATGTGTTGATATGTAATGTAATAAAAATTTATTTCCAGTAAATGAATACATAGATACAGACGTAAAATGGATGGGTTTCTAACTGAATAATGACCATTAAGTTGTAAAACTACAAGATGTGACTCCAGATACACAAGTAATGCACGAATATCGAGGTTAACAGACTCGTTCAATAATTCCAAAATGGCACTATACTCCACGACATTATTTGTGGTAGGCCCTATAAAAACACCTTGCAAATTGACCAACTCACCAGCGGGATCGTAGATTACCCAGGCTTCCGAGGAAAGATTCCTGGTACTGCGAGAGGCACCATCCACAAAACCAGCAAAAGGAGTAATAGACATCTGCACAATTAGGAAGACCCAATCACTAGAAAGACGGTTACAAAGCACACTACACCACACATGCACAAAAAATTAAATCACTCACTCATGTACATACACACCACACAAGAATAACTCAAGAGTAGTAATTTTTCAGGTACAGCCTGTTCCTAGGCTGCACCAGAGGAACTCCTTCGTATTCGATAAGCTCATAGGCCCTATTTTTTAATACTCATTTAACTATATAGGGCCCATGCCACATGGGTTGTAATTTTCCCGCTCCAAGATTATCATGTGCTTGGTAATATAGGAGGATGAGGTCCCCTCCAATGAAAGAACGTGGAGAAACCAATTGATCAAAGTGGGCTTTGACCCGCTTTTTCTGTGCCTCAATGACCAAGGAAAATAAGTGGTGGGTTTCATCCAGTCATTCCAAATACAAGAGACGTTCTTCCTCCAGATAATTATTGGGCAATAGTTCAACAGCCAACTTCAAGGAAGGTATTTCGAATTCAACCGAGAGAGTGGCTTCCAGACCATACACCAATTGGAAAGGTGTGAATCTGGTTGTGCTCTTTACAGACATTCGATAAGCCCAGAGAGCTGAGAAAAATTGGAGATTCTAGTTGGATTTGTGGATACCAATTGTTCATTGAAGCATCATGACCAAAACCTTGTTCACGGCCTCAACCTAGCCATTTTCCTGGGGGTAGTATGGTGTTGAGCTATCATGACGTAAGCCCAACTTTGATGTCAGCTCAACCATCATGTAATCCCAAAAATGAGTGACATGATCAGTGAAAATGTCTTGAGGGACTCCGAAACGTGTAATAACATGGTTTAAAAGGAATTGGGTAGCTGTCTTACCGTCGGGAGCTAATGTAGGCATTGCTTCGACCCACTTAGTGAAGTAGTCCATGGAAACGATTATATAAGCATGCCCCCCGGCCGAGTGAGGTTTACATGTCATAAAATATATGCCCCATTTAGCAAAAGGGCCTATGGTAATGACAGGATGCAAGGGTAGGGGTGGCACGCGCATCTTGCATTGAAATACCTGGCACGCATGACACTTTTGAACTGCAACAATACATACTTTGAATATATACGGCCACAAGTAACCCGCACATAGAATCTTCTAAGTGGTGGCATATTTGGACATGTGCCACTGTGACAGTCGTTCAGGACTTTCCCAGCCTCTTCTAGGGTCAAGCACCGGCAGAGCACGGAATTAACTCTGACATGGTACAAGGTATCTCCTACAATGTGGTATGGTTGAGATTGATGCCAAATTTGTCATCAAGCATCTTTTGTTAGTTCAGACCGGAACGTGGATTTTTTAAGATACATGATAATGTCACCATACCATGGATCACGAGTGATGATAAGAAAGAGTGTTTCATCCTGGATATGATCCTCAGATTGGGATGTAAGAGATTCTGTCAGGAAAGAGCAAATAAGATCAACAAAAACCAATGATTTCATCGATTTAGCAGTGGTTAACTCTAAATCGAACTCCCAAAGGATTACAATCCATTTGGATTACTTGCCGCAGCAATGGTCGAGACAAGATATATGTCATGGGGTTGCAGTCAGAAACCACGGTTACGGTACGCAACAGGATGTAATGGTGGAATCGTTGAATGGCCTGAACCACATCAAGTGCCAACTTCTCGACGTGGGCTTAGTGTGTTTCCGTGTCAAGAATATTTTGAGATAGATAATAAACTACGTGTTCATTTCCATCGTCGTCATCCTGTACTAGAACCATAGTTATCGTGCTAAACGCAGCAGCCAGATAAAGGGTAAAATCAAGATGATAGTTGGGAGGATGTATCAACGGAGCGTTAACGAGCAACGTTTTAAGCTTATCAAAAGATCGTTGGGCAATCTTGTCCCACTAGAAGGGAACATCCTATTTCAAAAGATGTGTAAACCCTTGGCCACTTCCACATAGTTCGGAATAAAGCACCATAAGAAGTTGGCTTTCCCCTGCAGACTCTGCAGTTGATGTAACGAGGAAGGGGATGGGAGGTTAACGATGGCCTCGACCTTGAGGGGGTCAAGGCGAATCCCATCTTTGGAGATGATGAATCCCAAAATATGGCCAGAATCCATGCAGAAGATGCACTTATGAGGATTGAGCCTAATATTGTAACGTCTGCAACGTAGGAAAATCTGACGGAGGTCTTCAGGATGGTCCTCACGCTGAGCTGAATGGGCGGGAAAATCGTCTAGATACGGCTGAAAAATATGACGTATGTCATGGAAAGCATAGGACATAGAATGCTGGAAAGTAGCCCCAACGTTTTTTAAGAAAAACATGAGCTTTTTGTAAGCAAAGGTTCCCCACGGACAAATAAAGGCAGTCTTATGTTGCTCAGCGGGTAAAATATTAATTTGATTGTACCCGGAGAAGCCGTCCATAAGGGAATAAATCTCACTCCCCATGCACTCATCGATGATCTGGTCTATAAAAGGAGTGGGGTAATTGTCCTTAGGATAGGCCCGATTGATGTCTTGATAATCAACACAGACCCGTATAGTGCCCTGCTTCTTATCTACAGGGAAAATATTTGAAACCCATTATATGAGGGGAATTAGATATATAAAGCCCACGTTAAGAAATTTTTCAACTTCTGCCTTTATAGCTGTGACTTTTTGGGGATGCACTGGGCTTAGATGTTGATGCATGGGTTTCATACCTGAATAGGTAGGAATCTCATGCACGACTATGCTGGGATCAATCCCAGGCATCTCTTCATAGGACCACGCAAAAACATCTCTGAATTCGCGAAAAAGGTTCGCATAAACTTGTATCTCTTCAGGAGAAAAAGTCACTCCCACATGAATATTCTTGACTATCCCCAGTTTTACAGAGATGTCGATCGGCATGGTTTGATTAATGTTACTCAGGTTTCCCTCCAAAAGGACCTCAAGAGTTGATATCGGTGTTTAAAAAGGCGGAGTGGGAACCTGAGATGTAAATCGCTCTAGACAATCAGACATTGCCCCCAGGCCAGGCATGAATGAGGAACGATGATGCCTATCACTCCATGACAGATCTTCAAGAGAAATTTTTTCAACAATAGCTTCATCAGAAGGGAAGACTTCTCTTAAATGGTCAAGCGAATCTGCATTGCCAAGCTAAGGGGATTGAGAATATATATCCAGAGCCATGCTTGAAGGAGCATGTTTAGGAGGAGGAGGGTCAGATGCAATGATGATTTCATAATAATTAATCTCAACTGGAGTTAACGGCATCTATTCTCTCAAATAAGTCACCTATTTAGGTGAAGGGATGATCCAAGGGTCGTCGAACCTAGAGATCATATTAACTTGAATGGTGTGCGGTGGTGGCGCAGGAAAAATACTCATGAGGACGGGGTCCTTGAAGAGACCACGTCCTATGCTGTCGAGGGGATTTGGGATCTGATCCACGTAAGGAAATTTTTTCTCAGAAGATGAGGTGAAGGAAGACAACTGATCCACAGTGATGATTTTTCCCTCATGAGGGAACTTCAGAAGTCGAAAGAGGGTGGATGGAACGCATAACATGGCGTGATTCCAACTGCGACCAAGAAGAAGATTTTAGTTGAGCTTTGTGTCAACCACTTCTACTTCTACGTTGACTGTCTTCCCCTGTAACGTGATCGGAAAACTATCGAGAACACCCAGGTGTTTTGATTCTCGACCATCAAATGCATCTAGGGCATTGGGAGATGAAGTAACAACTGGAGAGCCAATGGCCTTCCAGCAGGCAGATGACATAATGTAGGTGGAAGCACCTTTGTCCACAATGGCTCTATGGATGTTGAGGCCGTTGATCCCGACTTGGATAACAAGAGCGATTTGATGTGGAAGTCGAGGGACAAAATTTTCTAGGTCGAAGGTGAGAAGATTAGAATCGGCAGGATCAATTCCACTGATTGCGGACAACAGAGCTTTTCGTTGCGATGGGAAACTTTGAAGCACTTCTAATGTAGACATTGTAGAAGGCGCCTGTGCCAAATCCTCAACAATACTATAGTGCTGAGTGGCACGGGAATTTGGGTTATAGGAATATTTTCGCAGAACACCTTTAGAAGGTGGCCTCACAACAGGTTCAGCGCTAGGGTTCTCAATTTCTAGAGGACCAGAGACAGGTGGGGGAGGTGGGCCATCCACAAGTTCCTTCCCAACTGCCTAGCATGATCTAGCATAATCCGTCGAACACGTAGCAATTGATACAGGTGCAGCACCATTCATCATAAATACCTAGAACCCAAATGGTACAGATGGTGAAGGCTGCTCAACCATCTAGGTCTACTGAGACGGGAACGGTTCTTTGAGAACTGCAGAAGTCCCTTTGGAGCCTTTCAGAAGTTGAATAACTTTAGATCGTCGAGGAAAATCTTTGGTATAATGTTCTCCGTCATAGATAAGGCAGGGGTACTTTGATTTATGTTGGGAACTGCCGTCAGCACGAGGTTTAGAGGATTCCAGTTTCAAGACATCGGGTTTGGATTTTCCTTTGCCCTTATTATTTCCTTTGGAGGTATTTTCCATAGGATTAGCCTGAATGGAATTAACCTTCACAGTTTTACCAAAATCCAAAGGGGCGGGAAGAGAAGAATTATTGGAAGACTTAGACTTCTACTTCCCATTAGAGGATTTTCGAGAATTTCAGAAATGGAACCAATAACACTATCCACCGATGGGGTAGCTGGTGATTTAGAGGTCCCCGGCCATAGAGCATGAGTCAAGATATCATAAAGCATGTCGGACTGAGAGTATACCATATCAAGGTACTGGGCATGTGTGATGGCTTGTTCTTCAGTCGCACATGCCCCCATAACAATATCTTGAGTAATCTTGTTAATGAAGGAGGTAGTGAACCAATGAGTTAGTAGCTAATCAGGTATATCAAACTTGATCAGTCTACGATGACGTCGCTACCCATGAATATGATCAGCTATGTGGGTGGATTTATCTTGCTTTAAAGAAGTTAGGAGATGTGTCCCGGCTTCGTAATGAACCGGTAACTAGAATTGTGTAATGAACCGGGGTAATTCTATATACCACTTAGCAGCAGCACCGGTAAGAGTGCACTGGAAGAGACGCAAATGAATTGAATCATCAACCCAAGAGTTAGATGAACACCACAGATGGTATGTCATTACATAAGCTTGGGGGTCCTCTATAGCTTTACCTTCAAATTTAGGACAGTCAGCGGGCACCTTGGTTGGAACCAGAGGCAAATAAGGATTGTGAAGAATTGGATCACTGGTCAATTTAGAAACATCCGTCAATTCCAACATAGCAAGGAACGACAACTAAGGATTGAAAGGCATACCAGGCCCTCAATAAGGACCTGTACCTGTACTCCACCTTGGTTGAGCATAACCTTGCCCCCATTGGCTCTGTCCCGGGGGATTCTAACCATAGGGGGTGTAGGCCATATAGTTAGACTAATACGGTTGCTGATAACTAGTGTACGGGGGTTGATAACCGGGGTATGGACCCTGATTATATGTCAGCCCCATTTGAGTAGTATATGGATTTGACTGTTGAGTATAGGTATAGCCTGGTTGTTGAAGGTAATAATTAAAACCTTTGGGTGGGTTGTAAACCGGTCGAGATTGACCTTGGAGGGAATAACTGCCTTAGGGTTGAGCGGGCTGTTGGTAAGTGGGGCCCTGATGAGCCTAATAATTTGGGTGCATAAGCGGATTCAGCTGCAGCATGGAGTAAATCAGTTTTTGAGTAGGGTTGACAGAATGTGCAGGCTGGCCTGGTTGAACAGGTTGACCTGGCTGAGAAGGCTGCCCTGGTTGAACAAGTTCACCCGGGTGAACAAGTTTCCCTGGTTGAATAGGTTGACCTGGCTGATGAGTGACACCAGGTTGCCCCAGATGAGCCGGTTGGCCTGGTGGCGAGATAGGGCCAGGTTGCACCTGATAACTAGTTTGACCTGTAACATGACCATAAGAGGGCCCTGGCTGTGCAACATTCAGACTGATAGGAAACTGAGGTTGCAGAGGTTGCACCATAGGTTGAGAGGGTTGGATTTTCCCCCCAGGATTGTACAACGGCCCCGGTTGGTACCCCGGTTGACTTGTGGGTCCTTGAGGCTGCCCTGGTTGGACCACAGGGTGAGGTTGTATAGGTTGACCTTGAGGGTTGTAGGACAATCCTTACGGACCGTATAACAATCCCTGCTGGCTCGAAGGTTGGCCCTGTAAGGGTTGTCCTTATGGGTCATAAAGATAACCTGGTGTACCATCCTATGCATAATGTCAAAAATAAGGACAGTTGGGATCTTGGGAGGATTTACCAACCTCAGAGTTTGATTTTTGTAGCGACAATTGATGCTCCTCAGGAGATATGTTCTCTGGAATAGTAGATGCTATGTAGACGCGGTCCTGATGGACTGAGTAGTAACAGCGGGTGTAGATGCGGCCACACAAACAATAGGCCTAATAGGTACTAATGTGACCTGAGGAGATGACGTGAGGGGTGTCCTTGGGGACATCCCTAACAGAGGAATAACTAGCCTCATTGACAGAGTTGATATTCCCATAGAGGCGACAGCAGTCATAATCTAACTTAAAGATCTATACCCTACTAGAAGTGAAGGAGTAGGTGAAGACATGAAATATAACTCGGGGTTGTCTTTTGGGAACAATTGGTAATATTCACCAGACGTGGGGATTTCCTCACTAGGAGAAGGACTCGATGAGCCCATATTCGACCCTGCCGCTAGATCTTCTAGAAGACGGTGAGGACTAGGAGGAATAATAGTAGCTAGAAAAGGCAAACCCGATGTAAAAGGATGGAAATATTCCCCTACTCCAAATCTAAAACAAGTGTTGGATAAGGGCCAATTGAACTCAATTGGTCCTCCAAAGGGAAGCTTAGATAGAACCGGTCCCCCATCGGGAAACTCAGAGATAATGGGCTGCTGATGTTCAGTAGAGGATTGAGAGACCTCTGATGAATCGTCTGTGTAAGGACTACCAGTAGATGAAACTGAGGGTTTCGCCACTGTGACAGTAATGAAAATTGGAACAGATCAAACAAAATAACATGGGCTAAAAATCAAGGCACACAATAAAACGACAGACAAGCAAACTCTAAAAGGGCGTGTGATTGCAAGCGATTTATTTTACCACATTGAAACTTAGAAACTTCACCGCTTCATGTTTTAAGAGTCGAGAAATGGACAAAAGGTGACTCTATCTCTTTCAATTTTGAAACAAGCATGAAAGGACAAGTGCTTGATGACCCTTTCAAGTCTAATGAGTTAGAAAAGATCAAAATTACTACTCTGGAACTCTAGGCAAAGGGTGTACCAGATATCTGTGAATTGCAATATACACCTTGGTTTCTAAATGAAAGAGAAATCAACCAAGGACTTGATGTAGGTGCAGGAAATCTCCCCGAATGTTGTGTCCAGTGTATCACGGGTATAAGGCGGCAGACTCAACTTCCTACGGATAAAGGATAGCAACCTCGTGGGGTCTCCCTTTATATACGTGACGAGAGGGGGAGCAAAAGTCCATACTAGTGCTGTCTAAAGCCAAGAGGCAAACGACAGCTACTAGGTTTAACGACGCCGGAACACGTCACTAGCCTAGACCTCTAGATATTTCGTTAATGTTTCAATGCTACCTTAAGGTAAATTGAATAAATTTTAGTGTTGATCTTCAATTATGTTTCAATTTCCAAGACCTACTGAATGTTATGTCTCAAAATCCTCTAAATGCACACTACATGCCACAATGTATCACTGTTACACAGTAATTTTTCACCATCCCTGCAATCCCCATCTCACCCATTGGAGGGTCATTTATGTGATCAATAAGCAGTGTCATGCCTTGAAAATACCATCATTGCATCCCTTTCCATGAGGACAACATTCCTTCTGATGATCATTTCTAGAGAAGACCCCTAAAAACACCTGTTTTTTCCTTGACGTTGGTAGCCCGTTATGTCCTCGTGCCAATGAGAAAAATTAACAATGATCCCACACCAGTTGGCTCTCTGTCCCAGTTAAGCACCCATGCCAATCTGCTTATGGAAAGTTTTTTAAAAAAAGAGGCGAAGTTTCGATTACAACAACTTCGTGGATGAGTCATGAGGAGTGGTTCCGACTGAATAACCATGGCCTTCCTCCTTTGGCCTCTTGTTTCCACCTTATGGGGAACCTCCCAAGGGATAAGGCCTCCCTTCCACTATTGTAGGGATCCCAACCTCCTCCTCTCCTCTATAAATATAGCCTTCATCCATTGATGAAGGGGCTGAATGGTTGAGTCTCCAAGAGGCTTCATAGGCTAAAGAATGTTGCAAGAGCCTTGATAGTCCTCATAGAGCCAAATCAGTAGAAAGGATATTATTTTCAAGACAACCGAAGAGAGAGAGGCTTGTCCCATTCCCGACGAGCTTTACCGAGACGCATTTCGATGTCGACCCACCGAAGGAGGATTCAGCGTCAGAGCCAGGTTGTATCTTTCTTTGTATTAATTAATGATAAGCTACTTTGATTATGGTTCCACTCATATTGTTCATTGTGATTATGAGTTTTATCTTCTCTGACTAATACATAATTGCATATATTGGGTTTACGCTTGTGTGTTCATTGTGTTTCTTGTGTGTGAACGTGTTCGATTGCGACAAGTGGGAGAATTGTGATCTGTCGGAGCAAGGAAACGGGAGCGCTATCTTATCTACGAACAACAACGTTGGACTTAAGGTAGGCCTTCTTCACAATTTGGTCTATTGCAATTAGGAACTTGCGCCTTAGCGTGATATGATTGTTGCTAGACCTGATCTGGGATAGTAGGGATCGCCTCTATCCATAGAGGGGATTTACCTCTACAACAAATTGGCGACTCCGCTGGGGAGACATTGATTGGAGTTTGTCTTGTCCTTTTAGTTGTTTTTGGTATTTGTTTGCTTGATCAGCTCTTTTGGTTTGCTTTTTTCTAGTGTAAAACCTTTTTTCAGCCCCCAGAGAATCAAATCTGACCTCTGTTTTTCCAAATTTTTATCTTTCCATGGTTGGCTTGATTGGTGCGATTTTTGCCCTAACAATCTGCTAATTGGCACAGTGTGCCAGGTCATCACTCACACCATCCCCTGTCTGGCGCAGATTACAGCCAGACAGTCACGCCATGTCCTGTAGGTGCTAGGGTTTTCTCTTGTTTGGAAGTTTCTTTTGGTTAGTACTTTGCTTCTGGGCTTGTTTTAGATTCTGCTTGAAGTGGTGAGTCTAGTCTTGGTTGGGAGAAATTCTTTGTTTTTTCATTTTTAGGCGTTGGCGCTTGTTGTCAGTTAGCAACCTGCGCCAATTTTTCATTGGCACTAGTTGTCAGTGAGAAATTCGCGCTAGTTGGTGCTAGTTGTCAATGATAAAGTCGTGCTAATTTCAGCATGTGTGAAAATTGAGATTTTTTCCCTAAATCCTTCACTAGTGTGTCTTTCCCTTCCGATCTTTTCACTATATGAGCATAGATTACATTGCTCATTGATTGAAATGTCTTCTCTCCATGATTGCTTGATGTAAAAGGGAATGAATGCCTTGTTTTGATCTCATGCTTTGGAAGTCCTCTTTATGTCTTGTCACCTTTCAAGGAATTTTTGTACAAAGTGTTTGGAAACAGCGATTGCATTCTTAGCGTTTGTTTACATCTCTTTTGCATTCATCTAGAAGATTTGCGTTCATTTAGTTTTCGTCTCAAATTTTTCTTTTCATTTAAATGTATTAGATCACATTGCATCGAAAAGTATTTTTTGAGATTTATCATTGGACTTAGATCACATTGTTTAATGATTGAAAGCTAAAAGTCGCTTTGAGTGCATTCTTATCATTTGAAAAGAAAAAGGAAATTCTGCATATATTACAATTGCATAGTTTTCGAAAAAGAGAATTTTGCATAGATTACATTGCATTATTTGCATCGTTGAATGTTTGAAATTACTTTTGGATAGTGAAAGTCATCTAGTTTGGAAAAAGTTTCGTTTTCATTATTGTTGTTTGTTGCATCATTTTTTGAAGCTCTTCCCTTAACTAGATAGCATTCATCAAACTGAAAGATTTATTTTCTCATATAGCTGCATATAGGAGATTGTCATATGACACTCGCTAGGGCCTGAAAATTGAAACATAATTGAAGATCAACCTTAAAATTTATTCAATTGACCTAAGGAAGCACTGAAACATTAACGAAATATTTAGAGGTCTAGGCTAGAGACGTGTTCCGGCGTCGTTAAACCTAGTAGTTTTCGTTCGCCTCTTGGCTTTAGATAGCGCTAGCACGGACTTGTTCTCCCCATACCGTAGAGTATATAAAGGGAGACCCCACTAGGTTGCTATCCTTTATCCATAGGAAGTCAAGTCTGTTTCCCTATACCCGTGATACACTAGACACAACATTCGGGGAGATTTATTGCACGTATGTTAAGTCCTTGGTTGATTTCTCTTTCATTTTGAAACCAAGGTGTATATTGCAGTTCACCTTTATTTGGTACACCCTTTGCCTAGAATTCCTGAGCATTCATTTCAATATTTTCTGACTCATTAAATTTCAAAAGATCATCAAGCACTTGTCCTTTCACGCTTGTTTCCAATTTGAAAGTGATAGAGTCACCTTTTGCCTGTTTCTTGACTCTTAAAATATGAAACGATAGAGTTTTGTTTCAATGTTTTAAAAATTAACTGCCCACGAAATATTCTTGGTTAAAGTTAGTTTCCTTAGGGTGTTGTTCTAAATTTGTTTCTAATGGCAACTTTTCCGGAGTTCACCAACCAAGGAATCCCCTCCGATGGGAATCCTGTTCATTTTCCTCCTTTTGGAAATGTTGGCACTCCTTATATGGCAACGTTGTCCCTTCCTGGGTTAACTATTGGGTTGCCCGTTTGGTTTTTTTCAACCTCTATCGTCCCGAATGTCTCGGCTACTGTTCAATCAGCTCCTCTTCCTGAACAACATCATGTTGATTCCAAGGTGGACCTCTCCCCTTCTTCACCTGTTTCTGCATCCTCATCTTCTACTTCGCCTGGTGAAAGTATGGATTCGAGTAACCAGGTGGCTAAGAAGAAGAAGAAGAAGAAGACAAAGAAGAAGAATTCCGATAAGAGAGAGGCTAAGGCTGCAGCTACTGCTTCCAAAACATCTCTTTTCAATGGGCCTTCCAAACCTCTGCGGAAATTCAAGTTCCCTTGCATGTTGTGCATGGGATACCATCTTCTTCAAGATTGCCCTGGCATTCCCAAGGTGCTTGAAGTATGGTCCAACGGTCATCCGTCGTTTCCTTTGGCTTCTGGGAGTCAGGTTGGGGGCACATCTTCAACTGGTGCTGGTAAAACTCTTAAGAAGCAAGGTAAGCTTTCCAATCCCTGTAAGTTTTGTGAAGGGAACCATGCCATTCACCTTTGTCCATATATGGATGAAGCTAAGAGAGTTTTGGAAAACTCAGTTGTTTCTACACCATGCCTCCCAGCTGGTTATAAACAGCTTTCTTTGAGTCCTCCACACCCTGATCTTACGATTGGTCAAGAGTCATCCTTGGTCGATCTCGCTCGCCCAGAAATTAAAATTCATGAATCCATTCCTGACCAACCATTGGTCATGGGATCGTTTGAACTAGCCCCATCTGTGGTGCACCAGGTATTTTCCGTTGAGAGTGGACCTCACACCCCTTAGGCTCTTCCTGTTTCTTCAAATTCCTCGGACTTGGAGAAATATTCTCCTATCCCTATATCTCAAGAAGTGGCTCCTCCGCCTCCCGTGATAGAGGTCCCAGAGGATAATCCTCCCGCCTTCGAGATGGAGGTCGTGGAGTATGCTCCCTCTTCTTCCGTAACACCAAGGGAAGACCATCTCGGTTTGATGGTGGCCCCTCTGAGTAGTTTGGTCACTTCCTTTGATTGGAGTCGATTTGCAAGATACTGCCTTCCATCTTATGTGCCTTTTGAGATAATGGTACAGGCCTTTGGTTTGGTCCTATCCAGCACCATTATAGACAAATGTGCATCTGTTAGTATTTTATCCTCAACTACTTGGCAAGCTTTCAGTTCGCCACCACTTGTGCCTGTTACGCAGAATCTGTTGGCATTTAACAAAAGAACTATTCAACTGTTAGAGATCCTTCCAATTTTACCTATTACTTTGGGAGGTAAAACTATCCATATGGACGTGATGGCTGTTCCAGGCCCTTTGGATTTCAATTTGCTCTTGGGGCATGATTACACCTATGCCATGGGAGCGCTTGTCTCCTCCCTTTTTCGTGTGGTCTGTTTTCCACATGAAGAACAAATTGTGACCATTGATCAACTTTCGTTCTTTGCTCCTGATGTGGTAGCTGGTCCACCATAATCCCTTCCTATTTTTTATCTGCCTGTTGTATCTGCCCCACCATAGGTCAACTATGTGGCTACCTACCCTGTGCCTGTATTCAGTGATGATGCCATCATGCATAGTGTGCTGGGGGCATTGGGTATAGACTTCCAAGATGTTTTCCTTCCATCAGATGGGAAACTATTGGAAGCCATGACTTCTTATTCATCATGATGAGTTGTCATCGGAGTAGAGTTCCTTGTCTTGTGTCAAGCTCCTTAAAAAATGAAACAAGGTTGTCAGAGCAGAGTTCGTTTTCTTGTGTCAAGCTCCTTAAAAAATTAAGCAAGGTTGTCGAAGCATGGTTCCTTTCCTATGTCAAGCTCCCTAAAAAATGAAACAAGGTTGTCAGAGCAAAGTTCCTTGTCTTTTTCCAAGCTCCTTAAACCATGAAACAAGGTGTCCTGAGGATAGTTCTTTTAATGTGTCAACCTCATTAAAATAATGAAACATGTTCCCATTCAATTCGAGTCTTTGATAAGATATCGTAAAATCCCAGTCGAGTCTGTCTCTTAATCTCGTAACTTGAACCGTCACTCCATATGCCTTTCATATGGATTGAATCTTTGGGGGCATGTACCTCGAATTGAGTCACCATGCTAGGGGCATGATTAATTTTTCAATCATAGTTTGTTTCCGTTTCAAGCTTGTGTAAAAATGAAACTAGGTTCAAGCATAGTTTATCTTTGTTTCAATCTTGTGTAAAAATGAAACCAACTTCAAGCAGAGTTTCCTAATTTCAATATTGTGTAAAAATGAAACCATTCCCTTTTTACCTCTTGCGATTTCCATTTTATCAGCCTGTTTTTGCCAAATGGGCCTTGGTTTTCTCACTCCATCGTCACTATCTGCTTGGCCGATCATATGCCTTCACTTGGTTGTTTTACCTGTTCTTGAGGAACTGCTACGATGAGTGGTATTGTTAACCAGCCTCTTGACCTTTATTTGTTCTGAGCAGTTCCACCATCACTGGAACCAGTTGCTACCCTTTATACCACTCGTTCCTTCAGGAGGAGTCATCTTTCAGCTCTTTTCTAACTCTCTAAACATGAAAATATTGTCAAGTCACTTGTCATTTTGATCTTTTTAAAGTGGCTATGAAATGAAATCTACCCAGTATACATTTACCCCTTTTTCAGGCTGGGATAGATTATTTACGAAAAAGGAATACCCTAGCCTATCACGACTATGAGGTTTTCTCAGACATAGTTTTCTACCTTTTCGGATCTGAGGAACTATTTACGAAAAGGGACTATTGGAGTTTACTTTTCTGCTATCTTTTCAAACTCTCTAAACATGAAAAGATGTCGAGTTCTTCCTTTGTCAAAATCGTTAAACCCTGATGACATCGGATTCAGTCGTAATGACGATATTCGAATTTCTCCTTCCTACAGCTCGTTAAATATACTAGGATGGATTCGTCCGAAGGATGAATTTATATGACAAGCATATGGTATCCTCTTAAAGCTTGTGTAAAAATAAAGAGGTACTCACCAGAAATGGTGGGGAAAAATGGAAACAGTATCATCATCATGTCAGCAGTATGTTGCTCTTGAAAATGGCACTTGTCTGCATTCGTGTCGGGTTGGGGACATCTCATCTCGTTATCTATTTTCCTCCATGTTTTTGGGTAATCCATTTTGACCTCTCATCTACTCTTTGCTTCATCATCATGACCCCTGATATTTTGATGTCAAATACTTCCAAATCCACTATTGTGCCGCCGATATGTTCAATAGAAGTTGACCTCTACAAGTTTCAACCTTCCTCTAATTCTCATCTGATCCTGATTCACAAAGAAATTATGTTCTTCTGTCTCATGTCGATGATGTGGGAAACACTATGGCCCACCTTCGACCAAGGTCACTTCCTGTCGACTTCAACTCATTATCTGGGAAGCTGATCTAGAGACTCCCTTCTAGTACCTTGGAGCCTGCATGCCTCAATGGCAAGTTCTTCGCGTTCGACATGAGGTTTTCATCATTGGCCTCTGATCAAGTGAGTCTATGGGTGTTCAACGCCAGCTGACTGATTTACATGCCGTAGATTGTACCTATAGTACCTTGATGACCATTGTCACTATTGGTGGTACCTCTCGCATTTGTTAACAGCTTTCATAATTGGCTGGTAATCAGGCGATGTTCTTGCATGTTCGACTTCAGCTCACTTATTCACATGCTTGAACTTGTACTCTGTTCGGGTCGAGATGGAGCGCAAGACCCTGGATTTTTTCTGTTAGAATCCAGGCTGCGATTTTGTGGATTATTATGATTGGTTACATGACTCACTGATTGGATGCCTGCGACCATACCTGAGTCTCTTTATTGATCCTTACTGGATGGCTGCGTCCATGCCTTGGATCTGGATTATTGTATACTCTGTTATAGATGGTTGCATCTATACCACAAATATCATGTATTTGAGATATCAGTTGTACTTGTCTACGGAGGTTTTCCGACGGCATTGTTTTTAGTTGGACACGTTCTCGTAAAGAATTTCACCCCTCTCTCTCTCTCTTAGGCCTCATGGTTTAGGGGGCATCTAATGCACAGTAATTTTTCACCATCCCTAAAATCCCCATCTCGCCCATTGGAGGGTCATTTATGTGATAAATAAGCAGTTTCATGCCTTGCAAATACAAACATTGCATCCCTTTCCATGAGGACAACATTCCTCTTGTTGATCATTTCCTAAGTAGACCCCTAAAAACACCTGTTTTTGCCTTAGCGCTGTTAGCCCGTTATGTCCTCGCAAAAATGAGAAAAATTAACACTGAGCCCACGCCAGTTGGCGCTCTGTCCCAATTAAGCACCGGCGCCAATCTAGTTATGGAATTTTAAAAAAAAAAAAGAGGCGAAGTTTGGATTACAACAACTTCGTGGATGAGTCATGAGGAGTGGTTCCGACTGAATAACCACGGCCTTCCTCCTTTGGCCTCTTTTTTCCACCTTATGGGGAACCTCCCAAGGGATAAGGCCTCCCTTCCACTGTTGTAGGGATCCCAGCCTCCTCCTCTCCTCTATAAATATAGCCTTCATCCATTGATGAAGGGGCTGAATGGCTGAATGGTTGAGTCTCCAAGAGCCTTCATAGCCTAAATAATGTTGCAAGAGCCTTGATAGTCCTCATAGAGCCAAATCAGTAGCAAGGAGATTATTGTCAAGAAAACTGAAGAGAGAGAGGCTTGTCTCATTCCTGACGAGCTTTACCGAGACGTATTCCGCTGTCAACCCACCGAAGGAGGATTCAGCGTCAGAGCCAGGTTGTATATTTTTTTCTATTAATTAATGATAAGTGACTTTGGTTATGGTTCCACTCGTATTTTTCATTGTGATTATGAGTTGTATATTCTCTGACTAATACATAATTGCATATATTGGGTTTATGCTTGTGTGTTCGTTGTGTTTCTTGTGTGTGCTAGTGTTCGATTGCGACAAGCAGGAGAATTGTGATCTGCCAGAGCAAGGAAACGAGAGCACTATCTTCTCTACCAACAACAGCATTGGAATTAATGTAGGCCTTCTTCGCAATTCGGTCTATTGCAATTAGGAACTTGCGCCTTAGCATGATACAATTGTTGCTAGACCCAATCTGGGCTAGTAGGGATCGCCTCTGTTACACAGTAATTTGTCACCGTCCCTGTAATCCCCATCTTTCCCATTGGAGGGTCATTTATGTGATCAATAAGCAGTGTCATGCCTTCCAAATACCATCAGTGCATCCCTTTCCATGAGGACAACATTCCTTCTATTGATCATTTCCAGAGCAGACCCTTAAAAACACTTGTTTTTTCCTTGGCGCTGGTAGCCTGTTATGTCCTCGCGCCAATGAGGAAAATTAACACTGAGCCCGCGCCAGTTGGTGCTCTATCCCAGTTAAGCACCGGCACCAATTTGGTTATGGAAAGTTTTTTAAAAAAAAGAGGCGAAGTTTGGATTACAACAACTTCGTGGATGAGTCATGAGGAGTGGTTCTCACTGAATAACCACGACCTTCCTCCTTTGGCCTCTTGTTTCCACCTTATGGGGAACTTCCCAAGGGATAAGGCCTCCCTTCCACTATTATAGGGACCCCAACCTCCTCCTCTCCTCTATAAATATAGCCTTCATCCATTGGTGAAGGGGCTAAATGGCTAAGTGGTTGAGTCTCCAAGAGCCTTCATAGCCTAAATAATGTTGCAAGAGCCTTAATAGTCCTCATAGAGCCAAATCAGTAGCAAGAATATTATTTTCAAGACAACCAAAGAGAGAGAGGATTGTCTCATTCCCGACGAGCTTTATTGAGACGTATTCCGCTGTCGACCCGCCAAAGGAGGATTCAGTGTCAGAGACAGGTTGTATCTTTCTTTGTATTAATTAATGATAAGCGACTTTGGTTATGGTTCCACTCGTATTTTTCATTGCGATTATGATTTGTATCTTCTCTGACTGATACATAATTGAATATATTGGGTTTATTCTTGTGTGTTCATTGTGTTTCTTGTGTGTGCAGGTGTTCGATTGCGACAAGCAGGAGAATTGTGATATGCCAGAGCAAGGAAACGGGAGCGCTATATTCTTTACGAAAAACAATGTTGGACTTAAGGTAGGCCTTCTTCGCAATTTGGTCTATTTCAATTAGGAACTTGTGCCTTAGCATGATACGATTTTTGCTAGACCCGATCTGGGCTAGTAGGGATCACCTCTGTCCGCAGAGGGGATTTACCTCTACAACAATCACTTTGTTCGATGAATAGCTAACTACGGGAAGGTTGAGAGATTTCACACAATAACAAAATGATCACAAAACAACCACTAGTGTCTCTAATGCATGCTAATGAAGCTAAAAGCTTTTCTTTCAGAGTTATAAATCACTAATAACGTAGAAAATATTTCAATTTACATTAAATAACCAAAAGAAAAAGAAATTTGATTTTTTTTTATTTTCAATGTTTAAGAGCAAAGTGCACTAAACAAAATAAAAACTAATGAAAATAATAATTTGATAAGTGATAGCAAAAGAGCGAAGCCAAGCAAGCTCACTCAATTCCAAACACACAATCAGACCTAAAACCAATAGGGAAAATCCCTCAAATCAAAGAGGAATCCCAAAGACTCATACGATCTGTGTAATCTAGGCTCAAAACGAGACAAGGCGAAATTCGAATGAGAAAGAGACCAATCTCTCAAATAACAAAATAAAACAATGAAAAACCACTGATCTAATGCAAATAAGCAACAAAAAAATTGACTGATCAAACGAGAACCAAAAACTCCCATGGGAGGCTCGACACACTATAGCACCTAGATGCCCTAGGGCTAGAATGTAAAACCGATAGTAGAGGGCAAACAAATAGGGGGATGAAGGTCACAGACATTCAACCAAGGCTCTAGAACACTAAGGCTATCAAAAAAATGACACCAAAACCAAAAATCAAGCTCAAAAAGGAGCAAAACCTAGCACCACATAGGATTGGCATGACTGTCAGGCTGCATCTAGCGCCAAAACAGGATTAGCGCGGGGGATGAACTGGAAACAAGTGCCAGCTGGCATGACTGTCAGGGAAAAAACTGTGCCAATCAAGTTTACTAAGGACAAAAATAAAAAAGAGCAAACAGGGAGAAGATTAGGGATGGTGAGGCTAAACAGAGGTTTAACACTAGAAAAATGTGAACCAAAAGAGTTGATCAAGCAGACAAAGACCAAAATCAACTGAAAATATGAGACAAACTCCAATCAATGTATCCCTAGTGGAGTCACCAGTTTTTTGGAGAGGTAAATCCCCTCTGTGTACAGAGGCGATCCCTACTAGCCCAGATCGGGTCTAGCAATAACTGAGCCACGCTAAGAGTCAGGTTCCTAGTTACAAAATACCAAGATGCGACAAGAGGCCTACCTTAAGTCCTATGCTGCCATTGCTTGCAGAGAAGATGGCACTTCCATCCTTCGCTTTTGTAGATCACAATTCTCTCACTTAGCACGTTCAAACACCTCCACATACACGAATAAACAACAACACACAAGTGTAAAACCTAATACATGCAACTATGTATCAGTCAGAGAAGATACAATTCATAACATAAGACATGAACATATGAGTGGAACCCTAATCGAAGTTTTTTATTATTAATAAAAACAAATAAAGATACAACCTGAGCTCTAACACTGGATCTTCCTTCGACAGGTCGACAGCAGAGTACGTCTCGATAAAGCTCATTGGGAATGGGACAAGTCTCTCTCTCTTCAGCTGTCTGACGATAATCTTCTCACTACTGATTCAGCTCTATTCAAGCTAGCTTGCAAAAGGAAAATGACAAGCTTATATAGATGGTGGAAGGGGAGTTGGGATCCCTACAATGGTGGTATTGGCCCTGTCCTGAAGGAAGCTTCCATGATAGGTGGAAAACTACTTCCCCTACATGGAGATCTGGAGCCAAACCTCCCAACTCATTTTAGAGACTCGTTCAGGAGTTGGTTGGAATCAAAATTCTGCCATTTATTTTTAAAAAACAATCCTTATTAAGCTTGGCACGAGCAATACACTGGAATAGAGTGCCAGTTGGCGCGCCCTCTTTAGTGGATTTCCCCCATTGGCGCGAGGGCTGAACTGGATGGTCGCACCAAGGCCAAAAGGTCTATTTTTAGGGCTTTTCACAGGAAACTGTCTTCAGGGGAATGATTGTCCTTGTCAAGGGGGATTCCATGAAAGTGGTTTCAGGTCATGTCACTACTCACAGGTCACAGAATAGGCCCTCCAATGTGCGATACGGGGGATTGAAGGGATGGTGACAAATTACTGTGTAACACTTGTCCTTTGAATAATGACCGAAGTTCTTTTGACCGTCACTAATGAGCTTATGGTGACATTTTTCGACCCTCACCAATGTCATTTTTTGTTTTATTGTGAAATTCCAAATCACATGTTGCTTTATCTGATATATATATATATATATAATTTTCCCTTTGGTTCCTTGGATATCCATGTTACATTTGGGTATAAAATTTTAGATATCATTCAGATATCTAAAATTTGTAATTTTAATTTGAATATTTACGTGATAAAGGAAAGGCAAAGGCCCGAATTATAAAATTTCACCCAACAACAACATTGAGATTTTTCTTTCATTCAACCTATAACATATTGTATCTGTCTTCATCACTTATCTTCTTCCATATGCTATCCACTTATGACATTTATTTTGCAATATTTGGTGCATTTGCAAGTTATATGTAATTTGTAGGCTATAAATGTCTTCAGAGTTTCAATTCTAATTGAGTATTCAAATGAACATATTGAGTTCTTATATGTAACTATTTTTTCCTTGACCCACTGTTAATAACTTCCATAACCATTAGGTAGGGACCTGCAACTTCGATGATGTTTTTCTTGTTTAGTAAAATATTGTCGAGACTTTAATTTATTGAAACTTGTAGAATTTACAATCTATAAAGTTTCAATATATAATTTTTAAAAGTATAATTATTTAAAGGGTGTTAGCTCAATGGAAGAGCACCTACTTTACAAGAAGGAATTTGGTGGTTTGATTCCATCATGCCCTGATATGCATATGGATGGAGGTGATTAATTTTTGGTGACAGAGACTCTTTTGAACATCACCAGGGAGCTTATGGTGATATTTTTCGACCCTCACTAAAATATGAAATGGTGACAGTCAATGAACACCACCATATATACGCATCAATAGTGATGACCTCGAAAGATCTGTCACCAGAAATCATCATTGTTGGTATGAAATGGTGAGGGTCATTGTTTGTCATTATAGTCATTATTCGTGATGGACCTTGAAGTCACCAATGAGTTATCATGACATTTTTTTACCCTCACCAAATATGAAATGGTGATGGTCAATGAACATCTCCATATATATGCACCAATAGTGAAGGCCATGAAAGGTGCATCACAATAAATTGTCGTTGTTCACATGAAATGGTGATGGTCACTATCCATCATTATAATCAATATTTGTGACGGACCTTGAATGTAACCACAAAACATACTTTCAGTGATGCCACCTTTGGTGATGTTCCGTTTTTTGGTGACTGAGGTTATTTTCCATCACCATTTCTCATATGAAATGATGACGGTCACTATCCATCATTATAATACATTATTGGTGAAAAACCTTGAATGTCACAACAACACCTATACTTTTGGCGACGCCACCTTTGGTGACATTCAGTTTTTGGTGACAAAGGCTCTTTTGACCATTAGCAATGAGCTTATGGTGACATTTTTTTCCTCTCACCAATGTCCATTTTTCTTGTAATGATACCTTTGGTGTTTGGTCTACATGAGTGATGGACGCCATGGAGGGTGAGGTTCTACCAACCTGCAAGGGTTTTTATTATGTGCAAGCTAGGGTGATGATAAACATGGTCAATTCGATGAAACCTATGGTCTATTTCTTTCAATAATGATTTCATGATATGCAAATCTTATTGGGGATCCTATCATGCTACGGGTAGTATGATACCTACTCTTGTACCTTTTATGGTTGGGACATATGGTGATCTGGCATCTTTGTAATACCTACAACCAATACCCCAGGTGAAAATCATATTCTTCATATAAATATATTTGAAATAAATTGAATGTAAAGCAATAAGAAAGGGCATACTTGAATTGAAATATAGTGGACGTTGTGCCTGAAAATGACTTTTTTTGAGGCGTGTATTTATGGGGCCTAGTTTGAACATGATGAATTTTTGGTAACTATGTTTCTCGTGGTTTTTTGATTGGGTACTCTGAGCTCTAGTTATGGTTTGTTTAAAAATGAGAAAATGGTGATATATGGGCCAATATGGTTCATTTCAACTCATTTATTTATTTTGAGGGTCTGAGGTCAAAGCCAAGCTCCTGTTCCTGAGCTTCTCTTACTGTTGCGGTCAACCTGAGTATCTGGGATTCATGATGTCAGTGTTAGGTAGGAACTTGAATGTCTCACTTTTCATTTTTTTCATTTTCTGCAATGGAGGATCTATACAAATATGAATTTGTATGGATTTTATACCCATTTTTTAGTAAGACCGTTCGGGTGATCAAGGATGACTCGCGCGGTCCTCATTCAAAAGGTAATTTTTGCATGAGACCTTCGTAGTGGGGGAAAAATTATGCGCGATGGACCACGCACTTGTATCTACTATAGGCGCATGATCACCACGCCCAAGTTTTTTACAAGTGTGGGGAAAGTCCGTTTTAAAAAAAAAATAAAAAAAAATTGGATAAAACCTGATTTTTGTTGTTATCTCTACTAGAAGGATGTTGTGGCAGGTGAGGGAATAGCCTAATATCTATGTGGGAGTGGCCCAAGACCCCCATGCTCAAGAGGTCCTGACTTGGTATGGTTTATTAAAGTTCTCAGATAACAACATACATCCTAGGATGGGTTCCTGCACTACCTGGTGTGATGCTAGAACATGAGTTGACGCGTTATGGTCCTGCGTCATACAGATGTCGTGATCTAGCCGGAGACCGATATCTATTTTGTGACAAGTATGTTTCCTTGGGGGTAGGCCCTTCCCTATCCACTCTCTCCTGGGGGAGTGAACATCCATCATTGGGTCGAGGATGAGGGGCACCACAGTCCTGATGCGATCACCCAAGGATGTATCCGTGTGAGCTCTGTGACGGACCTAGATGAGAGAGTTGCCTTGGAAATGATATTTTTCCTATCTATGTCGATGACAACTGATTGAGTGTCTGGTCTGCATCTTGTGTTTTTGCATCTGCTTCAGGCCGCTAACTTTTTTAAGTGGGCTCACTACATTTATCAGGGCATGGTCACTCCTCTGGCCAAGACTCCGAAGGGGGCTGTTAAAAATTTCTCTTATGCAACCATCCTCTCTAGAATCATGTACAAGAGGGATTTGATGCTTTAGCCTTTTGTGGAAATTCCCCTGGGTCCTCCGATGGATCCTCAGATATTTCAGTGGGCACCTATGATGCCACGTGGTGATGGAGGAGATGTGATCCATTACTGGGACGCGACAGTTGAGGCGTGGTTTGAGTTGAACCTGTAGGTGTTCCTTGAGTTCCCATATTCAGGGATGGATTTCCTAGGGGATTCATATATGGGTCTTACAACAAGATATGCATGGGGTCCATCAGGTATGATTTTTTATGTTTTCTGCATTTTGAGAGTTTTTATTGTGTATAGATCTATATTTTTTTACGATGATATTGATACTGTTTTTTTTCTCTTGTTGACTTGAGTTCGACCTGACATCCTACCACTCATTTGGTGGTCACTAGCCTAGGAGGAGGGACCCACTTGGGGCTGGTCAGGCCCAGATTGGAGGACAAGTTGGTGTAGGGGGTCCCTCAGGTGAGGGTAGTAGTGCTACCACTACTAGTGGGGATGCTGCTCTTCTTTCCCATGCTGAGTTAGCCGATGCATGAGTGGCAGAAATCGGTGAGTTATTGGTTTCTACTGAAATTTGGGTGCTGGCAACAAAGGCTTGGGTTGAGGCTGTTGATGCTTGTGCTACAGGTCTATTCAATTCATGGAATCAGTTGGAAAAGTTGACTCGGGGCATGTCAACTAGGGGTTTTGATGACCTCCACGACATATGGTGGGAGATGATGATGGCTCGAGAGAGGACACATCGCTCGACTTGCGTTTGCAGTTGCTGCTCCTATACTGGCACTGGGTGCTTCTTTGGGTCGTGAGGACCCACCAAGTAGGGCTTAACCCTAGAAATTCTTTTATGTTTAGGGAAAGCACCCATTATGAGGATGATTCCCTGTATTGATGACATGTATATTTTTTATTGACATGATGGTCAGTGACCTATTTTTTATACTGGGACTCATATATTATTAATGTATATATGCGAGATGTATATTTTTTGCAGCTCTTATGATGTGTCTATGTTTATTATTTGGGTTATGTTTTCATATGTTTATGACATATGTTATGTACCTATGATGGCTATTTATGGTTTATGTCTTTTCTTTTTAAGGATGATGGTTTATATGAGATGAATTCCAGTCTAGGATATGGTTAGCTATGTGATCAGCTATCTGATTTTGATTTCTTGGTATATGTGTAAATGTAATGTGATCAAAGTGACGACTCAATTGTCATGCATGCAAGTATTTCCTAAATAGGTGTGAATCGCATACTTGAAAATATTGGTTTAACTCTAATACCACTAACTGGGGATTAATAAATACATGTATTTTTAGAATTCCCTGATTGGACGCATCACTAAATAGCCCAAGGACTGCATCATATTTTGATTTATTATTGGTAGCTTATCCGATACATACTCCATTGGTGATGAATGGTGATCGGTCAGGAGATTATATGGCCCAGGCAGCTGCTACTAGATTTTGTGACCATCGAGAGGCTCCATCAGTGAATCCAAAATAGTGGATGGGGGATTGATCCATCTACGACACAAGAGAATTTTTTAGAACAAGTTCATGATGATTGTGATCGTCTCAAAATTTATGTTAAATTCATTTTATCTCTAAGGTTGATTCTTCTTGCCCTATGCTTGGAATTTTTTGAGGTAGAGCCCATTGATAGGCTTAGCTAGGCATGTACCTTCAGGCTCAAATAGAATGTATGCTCCTTTTAGGATCCAATTTTTTATGATGTAAGGACCCTTTCATAATGTTTCAAACTTCCCAAGTCCTAAGGCTTCTTCTGCAACGTCGTAGGAGAGGACTATCTCCCCCTATAAAAATGAGCAAGGGGTGATGTTGTGATCAAATGATGCTTTTAACATTTTCTTATGCAACTTATTATGTTGGAGAGACTCTCGTCAACCTTCATCGACAAGCTCTAACTCTACCAACTATTTCTCTAAAGGTTGGGTATCATCGATGAGTTTGATAGCTGCGTGTAAGTTGGGGATTTCACGTTCAATGGGAAGCACAACCTCCACTCCGTATACCACTTGGAAAGGTCTGAATCATGTTGAATATTCAACCACTATGTGAAATTCCCATAAGGTTGAAAATATCATATGGTTCTAGTTAGTTTTATGGTTGTTGACCATACAATGTAACATCGTTTTGAGTACTTTGTTAACAGCTTCTACCTAACCATTGGACTGGGGGTAGTATGGTGATGCAAACTCGTGCATAAATCCTATATGATGGGATAGCTCCTGGAATATTTCATTCTCGAAATTCCTTCCAAGGTTGGAGACTAAATTCTTAGGTACATTGAATCATGTGATGACATAGTTGAAGAGAAATCGGGCTGCGGTTTTGTTGTGTTGTCATATGTAGGTATGGATTCTTCCCACTTGGTGAAATAGTTGACGGATACAATAATATATTTGTGGTTTCCACATGATGTAGTGTTACAAGTCATAAAGTATATTCCCAATTTAAAAAAGGGACATGCTACAATGACCGATTTGAGAGGAGCAGGAGGTGCCACTTCCTTTTGGGTGAAGCGTTGGCATCGTTCGTACCATTTGATCACTTGAATGCAATCAGGGAATAAGGTGGGCCAAAAATAACCATCCCGTAAGATTTTTTGGGTGGTGGCCATCCCTGAGAGGTGGTCACCACAAGCCCCACTGTGGAATCCATTTGGGATTTCTCAGCTTGGTCGTGTGTGAGGCATCATCATAAAATAATGTTAATGCATTTTTGATAAAGGACGTCCCCCATGAGAAGGTATAGGGGGGCCTGATGGCGTATGTGCATTCGGTCATCACGGGTGAGATGTGGTTTGAAATTTTTGGTTCAAAATAATAGAAGTATGTCACCATACCAAGGGTCCTTGGTCGTCACTAAGAATAATTGTTCATCTAGTAGTGAGTCGTTAACTAGGTATCCTTGATTCAAACTTGGAAGGTCAGTGATGAACTTAGCGAGGATTAATGCTTTTTTGCTCTTGGTGAAGCTGAACTGTAGGTTGAATTATTGTAGTATGAATACCCATCAAGCTTTTTTATGATTCATCATATGACATTTTATCATGTATCGCATGGGGTTGGTAGTTTCTATGACTGTTGTAGTCCTTAGGATGATGTAATGTCAAATATTTTGTACTGCATGTACTAGGGCTAGGGAGATTTTTTCTTTTGGTTTTTATTTTAAAGTAGGGCTATATAGGTTCTTTATGACGTAATAGATTAGATGCTCTTTATTATCTGGTTCATCTTGGACTAACACCCCATCTACGGTAGTGTCTGATGCTGATAGATATAAGGTGTTGTATTTGTCGTAATTGGGTAGGCTGATAAAGGGGGCTAAAGAGAAGGTGCCTTTTAGTGCCTCAAACAAATTTTGAGCCTCATTTTCACTTTTGAACAAAATTTCTTGATGGAGTAGCCATAGGATACCTTTCATGCAAGTGGCATAGTCGAGAACAATGCGTTGTAAGAAGTTGGCTTTCCCCTGCAGGCTTTGGAGTTGCTTGAGATAGGTGGTGGTACTTATTTTATTGCCTGGACCTTGAGGGGGTCAACTCTAATCCATTTTTGGGATATGATGAGTCCTAAGAGTCTACCTACCTTAAAGAAAAAGACACACTTGAGGGGATTCAAGTGTAGGTTGTAGTGTCAATGATGTTCGAATACCAACATAAAGTCCTTCAGATGGTCACTTTGTTTCTTGGATCGCACTATAAGGTAATCCAAGTAAGCTAATATGAGGTGAGCTAGATTGTGGAAGATGTAATTCATGGCCCACTAAAAGCTGGCTCCATCATTTTTAAGGCTGAAAGGCATAACTTGATATGAGAATGTGCCCCAGGGGGTGGCGAATGTAGTCTTGTATTGATTTGTATGCCAGATTTGAATTTGATTGTACCTTGATAATCCATCCATGAAGGAAAAGGCCTCATGATCGATGCAAGAATCAATGACTTGGTCAATAAAAGGGTTAGGGTAGTTGTCCTTGGGACAAGATTTATTTAAATCTCGAAAATCAGTGCAGAATCAGATTGTGCCCTATTTTTTCATGATGGGTACAGGGTTGGAAACCCACGATGTGTAGATCATTGTGTAGATGAATATGGGCTTATGAATCTTTTCAATATCTTACTTGATTGCTTGTACTTTGGATGGGTGTTGTTGTAGCTCCCAGAGATAGCCTAGAGTTGTGATAGACCAGTGCCTAGGACATCTTATCATAGCAAGGAGCATATAATATAATGTATGAAGTTGTCAGCTTCAGCTCACATGCTATCTCCTGTAAACAGGGAAATAAAATACAATGGGACCAAACTCTTAGAAACCGACACAGGAAAATAGATACTGCAGAGGCAAGATGCAGAACTCTAATACAAAAGCAATAGACAGTTCAGAGACAGTTTACTGCAAAGCGGGCCGATTCATAAATACTTCACAGACATAAACTATCAGAAGGTGTATGTAGTGAAAGAAATATTTAGAATATATTAGTTAACATTGAGCTGATACCCAGATATACAATACCACCATGCATGGGCTTGCCAATCTAAGAATCCATACATGATAATAGCATTTTAAAAGCACCCTCCCAAAGCAACTAATATAGTAGAAGTATGGTTAGCTGAATAATGGAATATAATATCATGCATGAGCCATATTTAAAGCACTTGAATGATCCGGGCATGGGCATCAAATAGGATGAATCCATACCAGAAATCAGTGAGCCACTTGCATTCCAAAACATGATACAAGAAATATGGATGAAATGAAATGTTCTATTAATATAACACAATAAAGAGAGCTACAGACTATGAAATACCAAAGACCAAAATCCTCCTTGACGGATAGAACTCCTCCTCACTGAGACCCTATGGGCTCTGAGCCTTCATACAAGAATTTTACAAAATGTATGCAAAAATCCTTTCAATGCATAATTTTCTGATAAAAATCTGGAACCCTTACAATGCGTTTCTTCATGGTTTTTATAGGAGAAACCAAAACCTAGTAAAAGAGGTAGGCGGTGAACATTTAATTTGCATAATTAAGGAAAAATGGAGGGAACATTCGTGCCCATACTGTTGAATGACTGTGCTGTGTTGTTTGTACTCTGTCGCCTGCTCTCTGAAATAAATGCACTAGGTAGAAATCTCTCCAGGGACACGGTAAAGCAATAAAATCACACAAATATCCGTCCTTGCCTGGAAAGAAAACTCTGTTGAAATAAAGCCTTGAGGACATTTTTTTCTATGTATAGATCTTCCGAATGATGTGCAGGATCTTCAATTTGGTACTCTACTTCAAAAGGCTAGGACAAGGCCCCCAAAATCTTCAGCTACCTGCCTTTAATTCTCTGCTGATCACTGATATTATTTATCTGCCCCATTGATATCTCCATCTGTGAAATCGGTGCCTTGAATTTCCTTGCAGGGTTTGACAAATTTGAACCCTGCCTCTTAAATTGGAGTCTTGTCAATTTGGCTTCCGAGGAATTTCTTCATAATTCTGCTCTGAAAAATGTTCCTTTGACGTGTGCTTGGCTCTTGTAATGGGTCCTATGAATTATGATAATTCTCCGTCACTGTCAACCTACAAAACACACAAAGCTATGAAGAAAAAAAATGCATGGGGGACGACAATGCAATGGAAGTGACTGTGTAACAGAGCGACGCGATGAAGCGGCGGAAACATGCAGGGTGGTGACAAAGGAAACGCAATGGAAATAATGGCGGAAGGGCTGGCCAGAGTTTATAATGCGGAACATTAAAATATAATGTATGAATGAAATATATAAATGGTGGAGGATGAAATGTGATAACACGCAGGATGATGATGTGGACGAAGACCGGGTCAACAGCGGGGATGATGAAATCTTGGCCGTCCAATCTCAGGAGGATATCGACGGTTGAAAGAGCATCAGGGGCGATGGAAAGTGGGCCAGGGATGTGATTTTCTTGCATTAAATCCCGTGCAGCTTCGGAGTGCGATGACCATCGGATGGAGGCCCTCAGATCAGACGGCTGTGATGAGTATCACTGCGTGACTTCGACCGAACAATAATGCACGATGGAGAGTAGTTTTGGAGCCATACATGGGGATGTGTGGCAGGCGATGAGTGGAATCTTTGGCCCAGAGAGAATTACCGCCTACCGCCGAAAGGCGGTGCGATATAAACCCCCAGTTTCAGAAGGTGTTGTTGGGCGCGAGGTCCACCAAGGCGGATGGGCAGCGAACTATTGATTTCGCGGTCTAAGTGGACGGTAGCAGGAAGGTCAGTGGGGTGCGATGGAGACAAAAAAACACCGTCTGATCTTGTACAGATCTACGGCTCGAACTGCTCCCGATATTCTTTTGATAAGCACTTATAGAGTTAGCACTGGGTTCAGGCTTTCGGTCTCGTGGAGAAAAAGAATAGAGGGGCTAGGGCTGAAGGAGCTATGCCTTGAATATTTTTAAATATGAATTTCCAGCCTTTGTATAATGTGTTTTGAAGGTAGGAAATGGTAACGATAGGCTTGAGAATGGTTTTCCAAGGCTGCAAGGGGGAATTTGAGAGCTTTCATGCCAGATTTCCTGTGAAAATTTTATGGGAAGCGGATTATGATCAATATTGAAGCTGATTATGATCAACATTGGCTCCACCTGGGGACGACGCGTTCATCCCTGAACAGGTCGAGAACTCGCAGACCATCTGATCATCTTCTGTGCAAGCTCGGCTCTTCAGCAACCTCCACTTTCCACTTTATAATTCATCACAACACCAACATTATTCGAACAAAGATAAAACAAAAACTAAAATACAGTATAGTACGTCAGGCTGTCCCTGCCTGAATCATAACTAAAATTAGGGCTTGAGAAATTGACCATTTACAAGGGCGTCAAGCAAGTCGCCCTGAAAATTATCCAATTTGAAGGTGTTATTGCCCCCCTGTTCCACAATTTTGAAAGGACCAAACTAGAGGGGGTCAAATTTAGCATGTTTTCCCTTCTCAACTCTCCGGATATCCCATCTGAGCACCAAATCACCAATCTACAGCTTCCTGTATTTTGCATGCTAATCAAAAATGTGTTTCATTTTTTCTTGATATTCCATTAACCTCTGATTCACCTGGCCCCGTGTTTCTTCTAATTCCACCAATTGATTGATTCTTCTAATCATATCATCAGGCTCCTCCTGGCTTTCTTGCATGAAGCGAGCCACTGGTAAAGCTAGCTGTATAGGAAAAATTGTTGCTCATCCATACACCAATTCATAGGGAGATTTCCTAGTTTCTCTCTTGCTGGTGATTCTGTTAGCCCATAGAGAAAATTTAATTGAGAATCCCAATTCTTCTGATTCTTATTAATAGTCTTCTTCAAGGCCCTCACCAGAGTTTTATTTGAAGACTCTGCCAAGCCATTTCCTTGTGGATAGTAAGCTGTAGAGTGCCTCAGTATGATATTGTATTGCTAGCAGAAATTCATAAATTTTGCAGACTTGAAGGCCTGTGCATTATCAGTCACTATCCTAGCAAGACAGCCAAACCTGGATATGATGTTTTCCTCCATGAACTTTATGATCACAGTATCTGTTGCATTCCTTGTAGGTATGGCTTCCACCCATTTGGTGAAATAATATGTGGCTATTAATATCCATTTATGTTTTCCACTCTATGGAGGATGTATTTCACCTATAAAATCAATACCCCATTGTGTGAATGGTTCATCCACAGGCACTGGAATCAGGGGAAATGGTGTAGATTTCTATTTCTCAGCAAATTTCTGACATTTGTCACATGCTCTCACTCTGGCAAAAACATCCCCAAAAAGTTTTGGCCAATAGAAGCTAGCTTTCAGAATTTTATGAGTTGTGGACCTCCAGCTGTAATGGCCTCCACAGATCCCTTCATGAATTCTGCTATAATACTCTGTGAGACACAAGAGTAAGATGCCTGAGGGATCTCGCCAGTATAGCCGGCCATTGGCGACTATGTACTTCTGTGATTTCAATCTCAGCGCTCTGTATTTAGTTTTATCACAACTTGGAGGGCAGATGAGTGTAAGGAGATATTCTACTATCTCTTTGTACCACTGACTGGTGAGGTACTTAAGATGTGTTTCTCGAGTAGCTACTCCAAATCCCTGTCGTTCTTCTTTATCCTCAGATTCCTCACCTGCTATAATGGAAAAATTTATGCCCAAGGCTTGATAGTGTCATTTTGATAACATTTTGGCGAGCCCCTGTCCTTTAATTAGCTTAGTAGGGCAGATGTCCAGGTCATATTCTTGTATTTTAGCAATCCACCTCCCCCTTTTTCCTTCACTATCCCCCTGAATAAGGATATCTTTGACAGCAACAGTGGGCACAAATGCCGTGATGTGGGACTGTAAGATATATACACAAAATTATTTGAGGGATTTCACTAGGGAATACACTTGCTTTTCCAATATGTTGTACTTCAATTCTGCATCACGGAGCACCTGACTGAAAAAGGCAATAGGCTGCTCATACCCTTCCTCATTTTCCTGCAATAAAACTCCTGCTATTGTATGAGGTGATGCAAAATAGAAAATCATGAAAGGTTTATCATAATCTAGTCTAGCCAGCACAGGGGCTTCTGCAAAAGAATTCTTTATCTTGGTAAATGCCTCCCGTGATTCTTGTCACCACTTTAACTCATTATCCTTCTTTAGCATATCTGTTATATGGCTAACTATCTCAGCATAGTTAGGGATAAACCTTCTCAAGAAATTAATGTGCCCTAGAAATACCTGCACCTCTTTCTTATTTCTGGGAAAAGCAATACCATTTATAACCTCTACCCTCTTAGGATCTATCTTCACCCCATATTTAGTCACGATATGGCCCAAAAGCTTTCCCTCTTCTAATGAAAACAAAGTCTTTTGAGGATTTAGAGAGAGACCATACCTTCTGCATTTATAAAAAGTTCTCCACAGATGTTGAATGTGCTCAGCATCATTTTTGGAGAATACAGTGATATCATCGAGGTATACCACCAGGAATTTATCTTGCTCCCCAAAAAAATAAATTTCCATTTCCCTCTGAAAAGTGCCCCCTGCATTAATCAATCCAAAAGGCATCATGGCATACATAAATGTACCCCAAGGTGTGGTGAAAGCAGTCTTCTTTTGATCCTCTAGAGGTATAGCCACCTGGTTATAACCAGATAATCCATCCATCATTAACATCCTAGAAGCTCCAACCACTCTCTGCAGGATGTAATCCATCTTGGGTAATGGATAATTATCCTTTAAGGAAACTCTGTTTAAATTTCTAAATTCCACACACAGCCTTATTTCTCCATTCTTCTTTCGTATAGGGACAAGGTTTTCCACCCATTCAGAGTACCTCAATGGTACAATTATTTTAGCCTTCAGTAGCATCTTAATTTCTTTCTCAATAGAAGGCAGCAGCAGGGGATTTATTTGTCTGAGCTTCTGCTTATGGGGCTTTGCATCTGCCCTCAATGGAATTTTGTGTTGCATAATACTAATATCAAAAGTTTTCAAATCCTAATAGGACCATGCAAACATGTCCCTGTAAGACTGGAATAATTTATGATATGGCTTTCTATATTCTCCAAGGATTTTCTTAGATAGTTTGACAATTTTGGGATCAACCTCAGTACCCAAATTCAGGTCTTCTACCTGATTCTCTTCTACCACTTTGCTCAGCTACAGTGGGACATCATTCTTGTCGAATAATATTTCTAGAGGCACCAACCCTCTAGGTATCACGTTTCCCTTCAATTGCAACACTTTATTACTTGCCACTTTCTCCTCCCAATTTCTTCCTGAAGTGTCTTCAGACCCAACCTCTTCTTCATCAGCATCAATCTCCATATTGGAGAATTCTCCCACTATTTCCAGGAATCTCTTCATCTGTTCTTCATCTTCAAATACTTGCCAGTGTTTGATATTATCCGGGATTGAAGGCCGATAACACACCTCAAATTCATATCTTAAAAGAGGGTTCTAAGGTGGTCAAAATGTACTAGCAGCCACAGCAAGGGAATCGGCCATCCTATTCTATTCTCAGGGCATGAACTGGATATTGAATGCCAAAAATAAGTTTTCTACCATGTCCCAAATCTCATTCCTATAAGCCCTTAGCCTAGGATGTTTGGTCTGACACTGATTCTTGACTTGCCTAACCACCAGCTCTGAATCTCCCAGAACCTTTAAGCTTTGTATATTCATATTCCTGGCTGTCTATAATCCTAATAGGAGTGCTTCATATTTAGCCACATTGTTAGTGGCTTCATATTCTAGTTTGAAATACAATGGGATCCATTTTCTTGTAGGAGAAATCAATAATATTCCTACTCCATTACCTTCTCTTGAATTTGCTCCATCAAAATGTAGTGTCCATATTCCTGCTTCAGTGCTCTCTGAGGGTTGCTCAGTCTTGATCTGGTAGAAGGATGGTTCATGAGCATAATCTTGATCTTCTTCTAGCATCAAGCATGAAAAATCTCCCTCCTTACTGTAGACTGGTGAATTTACAGAATTGTCAGCCTTTTTCACCATATTTACAAATCTAGTCTCCCTATACAATCTCCTCTCTTTGCCCCCAAAAACTAGGATAATAGCATATGTTAAATCCAACTTGATTGACCCGCCAATTTTTGTTCCCCAGGACCTTGACAACAACATACCTAAACGACATGGGATGTCAGCCACCACGATGTCCATTAGCACACTTTTTGCTGGGATTTGGGCCAAATTGACCACCAAATCCTTGATCATCCCTGAGAATTTAACTCTTTTGGAATCAAATGAATAGAGGTCTTTATATGGACGTGTGATTTGTAAACCTAGTTGTTCCATGACTGACAAAGGCATAAGATTGTGGGAAGCCTCAGAATCTAGCATGCAGTTATGTAATAGCAGGTCATGGATCACTAGAGACACATAGAAGGGAGGAGTAGAGGGATTTATCTCCTCAACATGTGGGCCAAAAACTACCATGGGTCTCTCTTCTTGAAGGTTGAGACTATCTGGGATAATTGGTGCTTATGGAGGGAGCATGAAAGATGTGACTTGAGATTGATATGCTGGCTGTTTCAACAGTTCAGTCAAGGGGACTGGGATTTTGACATTTTAAAGTTCCTTTTGCAAACTGAAAGGAGGAGACTTTTCTATCACAACCTCTTTTGAATCTTTATTTTCAACTGGGGGCTTGGCTTCTTTTGACACAGGTTTGGCATTAGGGGAAGTGACTAATTTTGAAGAAGAAGAAATTCAATCATTAGACTACAAAGGTTTGTTTAGAGGTTGCTTACCCTTATTTGTAGCTTTCTGTGTCATTGATTCCTCCTGAGTAGGTGCTTCCTTCTGGGGTAGCTCTTCTTCTTTCTCTTGGGTACGATTCCTCTTCTTAGAAGATCTGAGATCATATCTTCTATTGAAATGTGCTTGCATGAAATCATCAAATTGTTTACAATAATGATAAAATTCTGCTTCTTCTGCATCTCTGATCTTTTCTTATTTTTGCAATGAGCACCCAGCTTCATCATTCCCTTGTAAAGGGCATTCCTCTCCATCACTATTTGAAAAGGCAAGATTTTCATCCTCCAGTCTATAGGCGGTGTCCTCAGTAGAATCATCTACTGGACCTTCCAGGTACAATGGGTGTGGCACTTGATCCTGTTTCTCCTTTGCTTCCCTTGGCAATATTTGCAAGGGTGGTTTCCTATATTGAGGATTGTAACCTCTGTTTGGAGCATTTTGGAAATTCCTAAAGGCTGAATTCTTGGCTTCCAATTCAAGCTTGACCATTTTCTTAATTAATTTTCTCATTTCTTCCATTTTGTCTGGGTCTCTGTCTTGACTAGAAGTAGACACCTCTTCATTTCCCCTTCTTCTAGAATCTTGTTCAGATTTTCCTTTTAATTTACCAGTGGAGGTAAATTTTGCTTCCAACTCTAGTGCATCTGCCTGAGCATCATCCGAAGTAGTTGGCTTTCTTTCTCTGAGAGAGAAACCAAATTCTGAATCAAAGACTGCTACAAAAACAACTTTAGCAATAGTTTGGTGGGGTTTCATATCAGCAGGGAGACTCAGATACAATTTATTAAACCTCTTGATAAATTCTGACACTCCTTCATTGTGTCTTTTCTTAAGTTTATTGAACTCAATGAGAGAATTTCCATGATCCTTTTTCTCTCCCCATTTCCTGAGAAAAGTGTCTTCCATGTTATCCCAAGTGGTAATAGAACGGCCAGCCAATGCCTTAAACCATTTTCGAGCTTCACCATCCAGAGACTGCAAAAACAGTCTTAAGACCACATCTAAATGTTCAACATTAAAGTTCTCTGCAAAGGAGCAGAAAGTCTCAAGATGTTTTTGAGCATCGATTTCATTTTCTCCATTGAATCTGGGCAAGACCTTCAGATAATCCTGGGGCATATCATTCAGCACTTGCGGTAATGCTAGGGGAGCATATTTATTCCTCAAGAAAGTCGAAACATTGGCCATTGGAGGAGGTGAAGGTAGTGCGATAGTTTGATGAGTAAGAGGAGGAGGAGGGGGAGGAAGTGGAGTATGAATAATAATAGGAATATACTCAACTGCAGCTTGAGGGGTTGAGGGGAACAAAGGTCTATTAACAGCAGATACTTCGGTTACTTCCTTGACCTCTTCAACCTCAGGAGTAGGATGAAGACTGTTTTTATTTCTGATACCCTCTCGGGGTGGACTATATGAATAATAATAATCAGTATCTCCCACAGTGGAGTCGAGATTTGGCACTTGAGTTTCTTGAGAGGAAAAGGATGGAAATTCTTCTGTGGACACTTCAGGAATTTCGGAACAAGCTGATTTTCTTTCCCTCCAATTTCTTCTATGTATAATCTGGTCAGGGTCAGACACTAAAGGTGTCTTTGGCTTAGATGATTCTGACCTCAGGTGTGGCTTATGAGGAGCTAGGACTGCAAATAGATATATCAAATAGCAAATGTGGAGTCGCCAAGGTGAGGTATCTACAAATCTCAACTCTCCATGCTCACCTACTTAGAGAGTGAATAAAATTTTTTTGAGGCCCAGGGATTCTGATTTTCTTGAATTCGTCCTCGGCAACAGTGCCAGAAAGATGTTGTAGCTCCTAGAGACAGCCTAGAGTTGTGATAGACCAGTGCCTAGGACATATTAGCATAGCAAGGAGCATATAATATAATGTATGAAGTTTTCAACTTCAGCTCACATGCTATCTCCTGTAAATAGGGAAATAAACTAGAATGTGACCAAACTCTCAGAAAATGACACAGGAAAAGAGATACTGCAGAGGCAAGATGCAGAACTCTAATACAAAAGCAACAGACAATTTAGAGATAGTTTACTGCAAAGCAGGCCGATTTAGAAATACTTCACAGACATAAATTATCAGAAGGTGTATGTAGTGAAAGAAATATTGAGAAGATATTAGTTAACATTGAGATGATACCCAGATATACAATACCACCATGCATGGGCTTACCAATCTAAGAATCCATACATGATAATAGAATTTTAAAAGCACCTTCCCAAAGCAACTAATATAGCAGAAGTATGGTTAGCTAAATAATGGAACAGAATATCATGCATGAGCCATATTTAAAGCACTTGAATGACCTAGGCATGGGCATCAACTAGGATGAATCCATACCAGAAATCAGTGAGCCACTCGCATTCCAAAACATGATACAAGAAATATGGATGAAATGAAATGTTCTATTAATATAACACAATAAAGAGAGTTACATACTATGAAATACCAAAGACCAGAATCCTCTTTGATGGATAGAACTCCTCCTCACTGAGACCCTATGGGCTCTGAGCCTTCATACAAGAATTTTACAAAATGTATGCAAAAATCCTTTCACTGCATAATTTTCTGATAAAAAAATGGAACCCTTACAATGCGTTTCTTCATGGTTTTTATAGGAGAAACCAAAACCTAGTAAAAGAGGTAGGAAGTGAACATTTAATTTGCATAATTAAGGCAAAAGGGAGGGAACATTCCCGCCCATACTGTTTAATGACTGTGTTGTGTTTTTTTTACTCTATGGCTTGCTCTCTGAAATAAATGTACTGGGTAGAAATATCTCCAGGGACACGGTAAAGCAGTAAAATCACACAAATATCCGTCCTTTCCTGGAAAGAAAACTCTGTTGAAATAAAGCCTTGAGGACATTGTTTTCTGTGTATAGATCTTCCGAATGATGTGCAAGATCTTCAATTTGGTACTCTTCTTAAAAAGGCTAGGACAAGGCCCCAAAAATCTTCAGCTACCTGCCTTTAATTCTCTGCTAATCACTGATATTCTTTATCTGCCCCATTGATATCTCCATCTGTGAAATCGGCACCTTGAATGTCCTTGTAGGGTTTGACAAATTTTAGCCCTGCCTCTTAAATTGGAGTCTTGTCAATTTGGCTTCCGAGGACTTTCTTCATAGTTCTGCTCTGAAAAATGGTCCTTTGACGTGTGCTCGGCTCTTGTAATGGGTGCTGCGAATTATGATAATTCTCCATCGTTGTCAACCTACAAAACACACAAAGCTGTGAAGAAAACAAATGCATGGGGGACGACAATGCAATGGAAGCAACTGTGTAACAGAGCGACGTGATGAAGCAGCGGAAACATGCAGGGTGGTGACTTAGAAAACGCAGTGGAAATAATGTTGGAAGGGCTGGCCAGAGTTTATAATGCGAAACATTAAAATATAACGTATGAATGAAATATATAAATGGCAGAGGATGAAATGCAATAACACATGGGATGATGACGTGGAGGAAGACCGGGTCAACAGCGGGGATGATGAAATCTTGTCCATATGATCTCAGGAGGAGATCGATGGTTGAAAGAGCATCGAGGGCGATGGATAGTGGGCCAGGGATGTGATTTGCTTGCGTTAAATCCCGTGCAGCTTCGGAGTGCGATGACCGTCGGATGGAGGCCCTCAGATCGGACGACTGTGATGAATATCGCTGCATGACTTCGACCGAACAATAATGTGTGATGGAGAGTGGTTTTGGAGCCGTACACGGGGACGCGTGGCAGGCGATGAGTGGAATCGCTGGCCCAGAGAGAATTACTGCCTACCGCCAAAAGGCAGTGTGATATAAACCCCCGGTTTCAGAAGGTGCTATTGGGCACGGGGTCCACCAAGGTAGATGGGAAGCGAACCATTGATTTCGCGGTCTAATCGGACGATAGTCGGGAGGTCAGCGGGGCGCGACGGAGACAAACAAATGTCATCCAATCTTGTACAGATCTAGGGCTCGAACTGCTCCCGATATTATTTTGATAAGCGCTTATAGAGTTAGCACTCAGTTCAGGCTTTCGGTCTCGTGGAGGAAAAGAACAGAGGAGCTAGGGCTGAAGGAGCTATGCCTCGAATATTTTTAAATATGAATTTCCAGCCTTTGGATAATGTGTTTTGGAGGTAGGAAATGGTAACGATAGGCTTGAGAATGGTTTTCCAAGGTTGCAAGGGGGAATTTGAGAGCCTTCATGCCAGATTTCCTATGAAAATTTTATGGGAAGCAGATTATGATCAATATTGAAGCTGATTATGATCAACAGGTGTAATTGACACTACTTTTAGCCAACTCGTGATATGTCAAGCCATGTGTCAATGTAGTGTTGTACAATGGTGGGGCTTAGCCCTGGAATTTTTCAATAATCCTATGCAAAGATATCCCTGTACTTTGTAATAAGCTTGTATAAGTGACTACCTCATCAGGGGAGCATGTTTCCCCTAGCGAGATTTCTTTAGTTTTGCTTGGTTTTCTTGAGATATTCACCTTGATGGTTTGTGAAATATTCGACATGTTCCCTTCTTCAAATGCATCATGCGCTAGGATAGGGTTTCTGAACCAATCTACCTTCGCAGATGGAAGGAGTCTTTGGAGTCAATGGTGTATATATCCTGGGATTTTGGGCTGCTAGGCACAAATGTTTTTTCCAGAAGAAAAAATGATCGTTGATGCATTGAGTCCCATGAACAATCTGGTTCTTTCATGGCCTCTAAAATATCTTCATCAGATTGAAACAAGATGTCTAAGGGGGAATTGGTTTGTGCTAGGTCATGACAGATTGGTTTGGGCCTAACAGTGCTTGTTGACAGACATGAATATGATTCTATGGTTGATGCCATGGAACCAGATGAGGTTGAAAAAGTGTAGATGGGTTAGGTTTGAACCGTCAAAGGTACTACTACCATTGTGATAGTTTCAATGGTATCGACATCAAGGAAATATGAGCAGCCAACACGATTCATGGTTCCCATGCATGATGAGATGAATCGTATATGGTGTTGTGTGTCGTCAGCATTATGTGGTGGAATAATTTCCGTTATGGTTATTTTTTTGAGAGAAAATTCATGCTCTTTTGGTGGTGTACTAGGTGTATGCACACCTTCTTTTACTTGAATATTTCCTTGAATGTATAGGTGCCGAAATGTTTTCAACATGGGGCACATCTCTGTTTCATGGTTATGGCTTGTGAAAATGGTGCATGGAGTAAAGGTACCTAATGAATAGATGGTGTGAGAACCAACATTACTCTCCGCGTCAGATGTGGATGCTTGGAGATGGTCAAGAAATGGTGCATTCTAGCGCTTTCACCACTTCTGAGTCTTTGGTCTTAGGTGGTGAGGCTCCTTTGGGGAGTCCTGACTCAATGCTGATCTTGCCACTCATATCCTTGGGAGGTATTCAAAATTCATAGTGTGGTAAAATTGTGAGCATATACTGCAACAGCAGTGTGTGATCTTATCTTGATTAGAGAGATGGATATGCGATATGGTTATGACCATGTGAAGATTATCAGTGAGTTTCATGAGCTCCTAACATTGATTTACAATGTGGTCCTTTCTACCGCATAGAGCACATGGTATTCTTGGTTGCTTCTGTGCCCTACTAATATTATTGGATGCCTTATATTTCCTAGGGTTTTGGTGACGATGGGGGGAAGGCCACCTTGCACTGAGCTACCTAGGTTGAAAACCAGTTACATTTGGATATTTGGTGACCAATGAGCATATGATGTCTAACATGGGTCGAAATTGCAAGATGTAAGGACAATGCCGAGCATGATGGTTGTCTTGGAAAATAAGACAAGATTGTTTCTCTTTGTTTTTCCACTCCCTTTGGACCACTTGAGTGATTGGGTTCCATTTGTAAAATGATCATAAATCTGGGCATTGAGCGATCAAATTATTGTGTGTGTCACATAATGAGTAGGCTAGGATTATACATGGAGGGTGCTTGGGGGAGATAATCTTCCCCTTTGTTGGCCATTTTTCTTCTTATATGAAGAGGATGGACCTAGTTTCCTCATTCTCTTGGGTTGTCAAACTTTCTATTAAGTCTGAATCCGATCTATATTCTACAGCGAGACGGGTTATGGCTTGGTGTAAACAATTTAACGTCGAACAGAAGTGGGGGATGTAGGGACAATGATGAATCGGGTGGTTATCTTAACACACTCGAAAAGAATATTGGACTACTCATAGGACATCATAGTACACCAGGTTGATCAGTTACCATATTTTAAATAAATCTAAAGATGTGCAGTCATCGATGAAGTGATCTCGTTCATTGTAGAGTGAACAAAGATGGACTAGAGCCTCGGGATGATTATGGGGAAGAGGTGGTCATTCAGGTGACCATATCTCCTCTGACACATAAAATATAGTCCTTGTTGTTTCTTTTTCTTGATTTTTAGTCATACTTGTGGATTATGTGTATAGATTGGCTAAGTCATGGTTTTCAGCGACGAATCATCGCATTAAATCCAACATAGAATGAAATCGATATATATGGGGAAAATGATGCACATGGTGGTTGTTCCAAAAAATCTGACACGTATGTCATTTTTGTCGTACTAAGTTTATTTGGGAAACTTGTGGGATTTGATACCAATGGTTAAACGCCCTTAACTCGGGGCACTATGTGATTAAGTGATCAGGCTCGTCACATAGTGTGCAAACTTGGCCATGTGGTATGGCCTCTATTTTCTGTCTCTCGGCTGTTGGGGTGAATGTATATGAGCAATATGTAGGTTCCTCTCCTATGTACAATATGGTTTTGGGTTCACCCTTTTCCATCTACATGGGTGGTGATAAGGGGTCCTCCAGGTAAGATTGTTCTAGGGCTTGCAAGGTATCCCTATATTGCGGCATCTCTGGGCAGTGATGGGTATAATTCCCATGATGGTCGCATATGGGGCATGTATTGGTGTGTAATTATTTCCCTTTATTTTTTGTGGCTTGTTCCTTTTTATTGGAATTCAAGGTTTTTGCACTTCTTTTAGTGTGTACAAGGGATATTAATTCTTCTAAATATGGGCAAATATTAGTAGGGTGACCTACAACATTGCACAATGCACAGGTTTTAATTCCATACGTAAATTGGGCATATAATTTTTTTTCCTTTTTTTGTTATTTTTCTTGGTCATGCTAGCTAGCACCGCTATGACCTCTTGAGGGGAAATGGGGGTTATTCCTCTAGAGGTAATTCCTAGGATTTCCAACATAGCCAGAGGGACCAAATACCACACAAGTATTGCGAAAGCCATATTTGGCATTGTCGCAGTTACCATGACTTATTTTGATACAAAACCTGGTGGGTGATACAAAAATTGGGTCTATGAAATGGCATATGGTAGGAATGTCATACTAGTGCCTTCGGTATTCGTATTGTTGGTTTCTACATCCAGACTAGTTTCAGTGTTTGATGAGAGCATCATGCACACTGGTGCCCCCATGCTTTCCGATACTTCCTCTAGTATAATAAGGGGATCTCCAAGGAATTACCCTAGGATGGATGATGGTTTGAATTGGCCTAGGCCAAATTCTGTATACTTTGTGAGTGGTTTTGTGGTTGTGTCTACGTATGGTAGCATGACATCGAGAGTGGTCATGGGTTTTTTGTCGTATTATGTGAGATGGTCGATGGTGATGATCCAATAATAATGGGGAAACATAACTAGCTTAAATACATAGGATGCTACTGCAGTCATGGCATACATATAACTCCACCCGAGAAGTATATTGTAGTCTACTTGTGCATCTAAGACCTCAATTTCTATGAGAACAATTTTTCCAACTAGATTTACTGAGACATTTTGATACAGAACGATGAGGGTTGATGGGCACCCATCGTATTCTCTAAGAATGATGTCATATGGTTTTAATTTAGGTGATCCTAAATTTTTCCAAACTTATTTGGACATGATACATGTGGATTCTCCTTCATCGATGATGCATCGGTGTATGGTGATGTTCTGAACCGAAACCAATATTTGGAAAGAGACTAGAGAAGGAAGCATTAGGATTTCCCTTTCTAATTCCGAAACCATTAGGAGTTAATCAGAAGGATTGATTGTGCCTTATGTCGAAAGTAAGGCTTTCTATGTTCTTGGGCATGATTGCAGAAGTTGGAAAGCTGACATAGTTGTTGGTGATTGAGCTAAATCATCCACTATGCTATAACTATGAGGGGATTTAGAGTGATGTCCTACATGCCTGGTTGGTCCCTTGACCATTTTTAGAAGGGGATCAATAGGTAATTTGGAGATAGTTAACGATGTGGTAGGTGCACTCAAACTTGTACCTAATGGGTTGGTGATTGGAGGTGTATTGTAGTTCCTATTCCTTGTTTGGAAGAACAATTCTTTGCTAGCCATGTAGATCTTGTGACTGCCTCCTCCATATATTTTTGGGGTGGTTTTTGTTTCTGACTGTTAACCACTCCTTGGTGGGGGAAGGGTTCCTCCATTACAACAATTTTTTAATTAGGTCCCCCTTGTCCTCGATTACCCTGAATTTTTTTCAATTTTAGGAATTTAGGACAGTGGTGAGTGTAATGGCCAAATTCATCACATATGGCACAAGAATGATTTGTCCTTAGACTGGGTCTCTTATTTTTCCCTTGGGAGCTACTATTTGGCTCTTGGTTGTGATTTCAGTTGGGGCTACCCCCATACTTAGATCATGGGGGCGTTGTTGATTACTGCCCCCCTCTCCAAAGTCTCCATTTTTCTTATTCCTAGGCTTCTTTTTTGTAGCATTTGGAGGATTATTATTGTTCCCTTGGTCATAAGACTGTCGCTGTTGAGCCTGGGATTTTTCTACTAGGTTCACCAACATGTTGTTTTGCGTTGGTGGTTGGTTTTCTATGGAAAAAGGGGGATACAGGTTCCCTTATTCCTGATTGGTGTAAGATTGCGGGGGAGGCTCTCTTGTATCATCATTCCTATCTGAGTATTGGTTCCCTTGCAAGGGAGGGTATGGGCCTCCCTGCTGTTGATGGTACAATATTACCCTATTCGTCATATTATGTAAAGGAGTAGATTGATGCTCATGGTAGCCAGGTTGAAATACATTCTGAATAGAATCGTACGAGTATCGTGGGTACTAGTTACTACTGCTTCGGTGACCTTGGAACAAAGACTCGATCAAACCATCTAAAGTTTTCGAAGCGCATGGTAATTCTCTATAATTTTGTAGGCATGAGGCATTTTTCATTTTATTGTAAATATATTCTGATTGGGTGTAAATGATTTCAAGTTGTTGAGCCTTGCTAATGGTGCCCTCCTCGGAGGCAGTTTTCTGTGTTGCCGCGTCTTTTGAAATCTTAGCTATGATATTTTTTAAAAATAATTCCAACAACACTCTATCGTCAAGTTTTGGTTTACAAAAACTACAATGTCACTGCTAATCATGGAGATGGTTTGATATATGGATGGCTGGTGTTTTCCTAAAATGTGTTAGCAGTTTCACTCCTAAATCATGATGGATGGGGAGATGAAAATAGGTGAGGAAGGCAATAGAGAGGGCAGTAAAGGTTCCATGAGAAGAAAAAGGCTGCTCAACATACGATTTGGCTACAGGCCTTGTTAAGGTGTGCTGAAAATTTCTTAGTCTAATGGTATCATCAATGATACTATTGGACGAAAACCACGGGTGGAAAGTCATGATATTATTTCTTGGTCTTGTACTTGATTCCCTTAGAATTTTGGTATATCCAAAGGGAGATTCGTGGGAATGGGAGGCCTGTTAAGGCCATGAGAAATGGGTCCATTAGTTAACTTTGTTAGATCTGGAATATTAATTGAGGTTAAGAAGGGTAATTTTTTATTGATTTCCATTGTATACTATGAAAAAATAGGTATGTGAATGTGATGGTTTAAGGGAGGTGTCCGGGGGATACTACTCTACGGTGTGCCCTGATGGATGTTTTCTTTATTCCCTGAAGGGGTAGCACTCCTCTGCCCTCTAGGGGTTGTAGGAGGGGTTGATTATGGTGACTATGGTGGGGTTTCCAATGGTGTGGTTTTGGGTGACCCTTGGGGGTTTCCAATCACAGATTCCCTGATAAAGGATGAGTCAATAATGGTTAATATGTTTCATCCTCAACGCCTAAATGGTGGGAGACCTTGTACTTATCCCTCTAATGGGGTGAGGTCCAAGAAAAATTTGGATCGATGGGGTCCCGTTGGATTCGTTATGGTGTTGACTGGCTTAATATTGGTGATATTTTTTTGGAGGGAGGAGGATTTCTCTCAAAGAAAATATGATCTCATGCATAAAACAAAGCGAAAAAATAAGAGGTGATTTTTCCTTTATCTTAAATCTATGTGATCAATCAAGCAAAGAATGTGGTTTTGTTTGTCTTGCGTATGATACTCAAATGCCTATATAGATATGCTCGTCCTTACACTCTCAACATAACTAGACCTTGTAGAGATATCTCCTGATGGGTATTGGGGATAACATCCCAAAAGAATCGGCAACCCCTTCTAGTAGCCAAAGAATCAATCAAGGTAATGGTATGAGGATCAAGTGTTGCCTACATCATTTCCTATAGGTAAGGATGCCGTAGTTTTGGCCACTAAAGTACCACCATCCCACGTGAGAATTTGAGTCTTGAGCTTCTCGGTAATCAGCTACTAGTATCGAGCACTAGATGGGTTAGGTAGCCCCTAAAAGTACCACATACACTGGGCCTAAGCTTAACCCCTTCTGAAACAGGTTTCTGGTAATGCTCAGGTATTCATTCCGTGCGTGGATAGATAGATTATATGCTCCCTAAACAATCAAAAAATATGTTTCAAATGTATTATGACCACGAAATCTTATTGGATGCCTATCCCCAATGGTCCTAACATGAACCATACTTTATTTTGTGGCCCCTATGGGAAGAATTTGGTGAGTTCGATTAATGATTATTTTTAGAGAGTCTCAATTTTTCTTAGGGTGTGCTTTGGTGAAGCAATTGTAAGAAGAGGATAAGGGTCCCAACACACTAGGTGCCTTTTGGTTCAATTATTACCAATGCTTCGTGTGTGCTTTGGAGTGTACAATCACAAGTGTTATTAGATACGAATATGCAATAATCCTTTACAATCCTTTTCTAATTACCCTATGTGTGGTTGTTTCTTGCAAAAAATGATGTGCAGTTTATGGGTCGCTTACACCTTTCCTTGTTAGACTATGTTTGCACTATAGGGAGATGGAAAATTTGTCTTAGGAAAGTGTTCATGTGCACACCCAGGCTCACAGTGAGGTGCAAGGGTACCATATATTACTCGCTTTTGTTTTGATAGTTTGGTCCTAGTCCCAATTCCTAATGAAAAATTGAACTAATCTAATGTAAAAATTGAACAAACTCTAATTAGCTAAAGATAAGTGGATATATGGGCCACTTACTTTTATGCTTATTACGCTATGTTTTTTGTTTCTTTTATCAAAAAATCATTTGTTCAGACAACATATGTGGATTCAAGGTCACTTACTTTTTCCTACTTAAATTAAGTATGATTTGCAAAAAATAAAAAACTAAAATAAAAACTACTTAGTTTCTAAGCTAAATTCTAGAAAGTAAGAGTCCTATCAATCATGAAATACAAGAACATGGTGATGGATAACATTTTATGGGTTTCCAAGCACTTTACAACTAAAAAATGGAAAAAACTAAATAAAAATTAGCTTGCTGGCCAACCGTGTGGTTTATCCTCCAACATGCACGAAACGCGCATCTGTCGGACCACAATGCGCATTATCGGGAAGAATGAAGAAAAACTCTTCCTATGTTGTGAAAAAATTTTCACTGAGTGTGATTGTAGATGCTGAGAGGATGTAGGGGTGGTTTGTAGAAAACTGAGTAGGAATAAGAACTTGCATCAACAACCATGAAATAAAAAATAAAGAACCCAGTGGAGTCACCATTCCTGTGGTAGTGTATTTTGCGCAAGGGCATATGAAATACACTTCTTTAGCAAGCAAGATGATACCTGCATAGATTCATAAAGAAAAATGATTGATTAAGGTCACAAAGGAACATATTCAACACAATGTAAACTAATTTTGAGGGAAAAATCAGCATACAACACTAAAAACAAATCAAAACACGCGATACAAAATACCAAATCTCGATGGATAAAAAAACCTAATAACACAAGTGGAGAGTTCTCCCTTTATTAGGTGTTGTTCATAAAAAAGATACAATTTTAAACACTTGAAGAGGGTCATCTGAGCTATGGAGCTCAAATACCCAAAACAAGGAGGTCTCTTTCCCTCTAGTTCTTGCAAGTGTCTCTTATCTCTCTCAAAGGATGGTAGATCAAGATCAAGTGGTGAACCTCTCTCTATTGGATGGAGATGTTGGCTGGCCAACATATGAGTCCTTCCAATCCCTCTCCTACTGGACTATGCAAGCTGGCTTTCTATGAGGAAATTTGGCCAGCATAAAAATGTGTCTCCAATTCTTCTTCCAAAGGTTAGCTTTTATAGACCATTTTCAAATTCTCCCTCCTTCTCTTGGCTCAAGATGGATGGTGAAACAAGAGTGGAGGTAGGATTCCTTTGTGTGTTGCATTAAAACCTCAAGGTGGCTCAAATACAACTGTACTTGGTGGGGTTGAGTGAGAATATTTTTAACCAAACGTGCCAAGTAGTCCCAGATGGTGACATTCCGTCATCCCCAATACCACACAACTATTGAAGGGATAGTCACATTGTGTGTGGTTATCGAAGAAATAGCCACACTCTGTCCCAAAATTCCTTATTGCCTGCACGTTGTCCATAAATGTCCTTTGAGCTTAGGAATAATTGATTTTTTTGGCTCTTCCTAATGTATTCTTTCTTTGGAAACCTTTATCTGTACCTTCCGATTTACATTTTTTATGTCTTTGTCCCATACGATTTTCCAATATTAACAATAGGGATATCAATATTTATTTGGGTTACAGGATCCTCTTTCGTTAGATCCACAACCTGGGTTGGCTTTATGATTCTGGCCCCTTTTCCTTTAGGACCTAGGATGGGTCGCTTAGTTGATTTTCTTTTGCGAGGGGGAATGAGTGTTGGTTGAGATTGGGAGTGAATGGATTTGATGGGAATATTAGCAAGGAAATGGGTCATAATCATGGGTGATAAAGTATTAAAAGCTTGAAATTCATTAAAGGAAGGAAATAAAGTACTCACGGCTCCAAGACTTACCATTACCCTGTTGAATTATTGCATTCTTGTCTCCAGTTTTTGTATTATTGATTGGAGCTATATCTGTGAGATCAATTGAGCTGCATCTACCTTTGCTTCTCCTAGAAGTGGCTGAGGAACCATGAGATCAAAGGAGTATATTTTTTTAATGTTCAAAAGTACTCATGCTACTCCTGGCCATGACATCACCTTATCATGGAAAGCCTCTTCTACTAGTTCGAACTTCTGCAGTCTCTTCTGCAACGTATCTGCTCCAACACAGTGGAGCCTAATCCTAGTGTGGTCGTGGGAAGCTCCAAACCATATCTATTCTGAGTACTCATCCAGTAGCATCCTTGGGATTATTTCCTAAGTGTTGATAAACTATATCTACTTTATATACCATTATGCAAATTCTTCTTCGTTAATTTCCTTGATGTTAGGATATCAAGAGACTATCCATGGTGCATGTTTAAGTGCTAATGGTTGGTCTTAATTTATATCTACAAGAAGTATCTTTCCTGGAAGAGACAACTTCCAAATTTCTAGTGCCATTATTTGGTATCCATAGATGAATCCTGTAGCTCTTTGGAAATTGTCCTTGCATGCCTCGAAAAGTTCCTACAACAGGAAAGCGCACCGGTTGAGTTGTGCTCCCTACACACAGTGCTCTACAAATAAGATAGTATCTAGCATGCATTCCCCCTTTTTATAATGTCTCATTATTTTCCTTACAATCAAGTAACATGAAAATTTTACGTTGGGTGTATTGATCATGTCTATCTTTGCCCCTTTCACTCCTATTTTTGTGTCATACTTCTTGTACTAGTCCTGCTCTCCATCCTTCTTTGCTCTCTTAGATGTGGTTTGGAATGTTGTAGCTACATCATTCCAAGTTACTTAAAGCGTATTTAGATGGTGGATGTCCTCTACATGAATATTTATTTCCCTTTTGAGCCATAGCGAGTCATTATAGATCCTGATAATAAGTAATTTTGTGCATTGCATCGTTTCTCCTTGTGTACCAAAAATTGGTAGGCTCCGTAGATGGAGGATTTTCAATCTTTGAATTCCTTGGAAGTCTTGATGGAATCAAGTTGCTTCTTTTCCAATTTCCTTGAAATAATTTTCTATGTAGAACTTCCTCTTGAATGTTGGGAACTAAAATGAATCAATAAAATTGGTGTCTATCAATGTTGAATTATCATATTTTACTGTAAGAAGATCTAACTTATGAATCCTTTGGTTGCTTTATGGCTCCACCATTGATATTGTTGTCTTTTTCATGCTACGCCTTCTCTAGTATACCATTGTTATTGCTAGTCTGTGATTTTGGAGCTCTGCAAGTGTGATGTTGCTAACCGTTATGGCAACATCTCTCTTCTCCAATGCTTTTCTTCTTAAAATTCTAGTTTTTTATTCCTCCATACAGAATAAGAAGGAGTTTTTACATGATGGGAGTTGATGAGACTGGATAAATATTTTATTTTTTCAGGTTCCCCCTGTGGCTACAATCGTGTGGGTGGTTAAATTGGGTGAGGTGGACCCTGACTTTGTTGAAGGTGGTCTTAGAAATTGAATGGACGTGATGGGAAATTAATATGGAATGATGTGGAAACTTTATTACGGAATGATGTTTCTAATTATGGAAAATATTTCCAAAATTTTTACTGAAGCTATGGACGGACACCTATTTGATGGATAATTATGGTGAAATGATGGTCGTCGTCATAAGCCGTATGGTATTCCGCCCGACCACAATTGGTTGTAGTATGGTCCTTATGCCACAACTATGTAGTGGGGTATTATACGTGAAAAAGATGTTATTTGATGGGTTATGCTTTATTGGTCTTGCATAATTGACTTATCTAACCTACAGGATTCTCTTGGGTGGGAGAGACTTATTGTAAATAAAATTGAAACTGATCATTCATTAAAGGGGTTTAAGCATGTGCCATTGACCCAGTCAGGTAATACTATAACATCTAGCTATGCTATCTTAATATCTCCTAAATCTCGGATATATGTGACATAGAATGGCCTCAACTAGTGCATTTGTAGTTTTCCTAGAAACTTTTGGAACTTCCTATCATATAATAGTACATGGCTACCAATGGTAAATGTTTTTTTCTTGATATGTTGATCATGCCAAGACTTTTGTTGTTGCTTCTGGACTGATTGATGGAAATCCAAAGGGAATCTTGATTCCTCCAATTCTTCAAGTTCTTGGAAGCACCTTGCTATGGACTCTTGTTCAAAAATTTAGGTTGTTGTGGCAATAAAGAGACTTGGAATAATAAATTATGTTGGTACAATTGCTTCTCTCCCATACACCAACTAGAATGGTTTCTGATTATGCAATATGCTTACCGCAATTATGTATTCCCATAATGTAGCCAGAATATTCTCATCCCAGTCGTCTTGGTTTTCACTGCATATTTTTGTCAGGCCCTTCTCTGAAATTTTATTGAAATATTCTACAGTCCCATTCGCCTATGGGTGATATGGACTGCTTTTGTGATGTTGTATCATAAAGTTTTGCAGTAACGATTGGACTGTGGCATTGATGAAGTGTGTCCCTTGATCTCTTGTCAGAATCCTTGGGTACTCGAATCAGATAATGATGTTTTCAAAAATTAATCTAGTTGTTGTATTGGTGGTATAGTCCTTTACTAGTGCTGCTTCAGCCCACCTATTTAGGTACACTATTGTTGTTATGATGTATCTTGATTGTGAGTGGTGCGCAACTGGAGCTATGGGTCCGATGAAATCAACTGCCTATTTTTCAAATTCCTATATTTCTCTTATGGGTTGTAATGGTATCTTGTCCCTGTGTGAATTTCTACCGGTTCTCTAACATACATCACATTGTTTTACATATTCCTTTGCATCCTTATGCACGGTGGTCCACCATAACCCTGCTTGTAGTATTTTCCTTGTTGTACATTTTCCTACAAAATGTCCTCCTGCAGCTCCATTATGACACTCCCATAGAATCTTCAACCTTTCATGATAGAATATGCACCTCCTTAGTACTTGATATAATCCCATTTTGTATAAATGGCATGCAATGAGTTCGTAATTTGCTGCCCTGACAAACAATAGTTGGACTATTGCATATTCTTCTGGACAACTTCCTGTAGCTTGAAATGTCGCTATTTCTTCCAAATAGTCTAGTATAGCTTCCACCAGGATCAATTTTGCATCTGGTACCTGATCATCGATCAGTCCTCCGTTCTCTCTTGCTTCTAGTCTTGAAAAATGATCAGGTCCTACATTCAACTTCCCTAGCTTAACTATAATCTCAATTGTGAATTATTGGAATAATAACATCCATTTACAAATTATTCCTTCTAGTACCAATTTATTTACCGTATAAGTTAATGTTGAATGGTCTCTAAATAATTTGAATGATCCCCCTAGCAGATAGTGACAAAACTTTTGTAGCTAGTATACCATAGAAAGAGCTTCCCTTTCTGTATTTGTGTAATTATTCTCCGCAGTTGACAGTTTCTAGCTTGAAAAGTATATCGAATGGTCTATATTTGTCTCCTGTGGTTGCACTAATACTTCCGCTAATGTGATGACAGAAGCGTCAATGTGCACATGGTTTTTTATCCCAATTAAGGTATACCAAGATAGGTGCACTTTCTAGGTTTTTTTTTTAATATATCTAGCCCTTCGTTACACTCCTCGGACTAGTGAATTTCTATGTTTTCTTTAGTAAATTTTCCAATGGGGCTGTAATAAAGGCATAGTTGTGGATAAACCTCCTGTAGTAGCCTCTATGCTGTAGCGTGGACCTTATTTTCTTAACATTTTACGGGGGAAACATATTAACAATTGTTGCAACTTTAGCAGGGTCCACATGTTAGGACCCTATAATATAGTCATCTGTTCTCTATTTATCTATTTGGGAATTTTTCTTATTAGGTTGAAAATATTTTCATGGGTGCTTAGGAGTAATAGTCCAGTGGTATATCCAATGTTTCAAATCAGATATCACATGGTAGGTTGGAATTCTGATGTTTTCAAATGAGCTTTTGAAGGTTTAAAGTGGTCGAATTATTTGTTTTTATGAATTTTATCATGTTCTAATTGTGTCAGAAATTTTGGTTTTCGGTAGCTAAAATGTTGAAATATTATAGTTGTTAGCTACTGAAAGTTAAAACTTTCGGTAGCTAAAACAGCTTACTCACACCTATCCTTAGTTGCAAAAAGTCATGAATATCTCTAGGGTTTAAAAGAGTCATGTCACTTCCATATTGGCAGATATACACAAGTTATCATTTGAATTTATGTTGCCAGAACCGTGCCAAGGTATCATTCATCATATTTGGATTATAACTTGTTTATGCCTTGTCCACATCACACCATCATAACCCTAAATCATACCCACTTTTTTCAATTGGTCCCGAAAAAATGTTCATGAGCCTTCCCATGCTTTGAATCAGTTGATGGTTAGTTTCTGATTGATTTCAAGCTGCCCACAGGTGCTCGAACCCTTCATCCTTCAATTATATCTTCGTTTCTTGCTGTTCTTTATCCTCACTTATTGTTTTTCTACCCCCGCCTTCATGTTCAATTGAGTTCATCATTCGACTTTGCATACCCTAGCACTATGTTACCTCCACATTTATTTTAAAATCATTTTCAGGAATCCTGGTGATGAATATTTCAATGGGAGGTGCCCTTCTGAGGAAGGAATTACAGAACACTTCATACCTTGAAGCACACCCTCATGCATGTGAACTATTCAAGGAGGTTTGATGCTACAGGTTCTGTCAGGAGTTCCAGGGGTGCCATTAGGGTATCATAGAATCATTTTCCAAAAGATTTGTTGGCTCTAAGGTTAAGCTTTGGCTTATGGTAATGTAGATAGATGAGGCCATTGTTGCAGTAGCTACAACGATTCTTGGTGAAGAATAAAGGTGGTTTAATACTACCTAAATCAAAGAAGTTTATTTCAGGTCTTTCCTCAGATAAGAACATCAAAATATGAATTGGAAAAAGATATCCCCAGGAGTTATTTGGAGGAGAAATGGAAAACATTGTTAAATATGATCCAAGTTAACATCATTTGTGAGAGGAGATATGGAAGGACGATGCTCTACCACTTCAGGCTGCTCCTCCATTTCACAGGTAAGAAACCTCTAAACATGCCCTTTTACCTTCTTAAGAGTATTACCAATATGGCTTCTAAATTTAAGGCCAAGCCTCATATAGCTAACAACATTATTTTCCATCATGGGCTAATCAAATTGATAGTTTTAGAAGAGCTCAATAGAAGAAACAAAACTTGGAACTATCTCCTCTTTTGGGGAGAATTTGAGTAGGAAATTCAACCAAAGAAAGGAGGAACCCCCTCATAGGAATTAACTTCCCCAAAAACCATTAAAAGGATGAGAAGAGCACTGTATCCTGTGGAAAATTCCGCCAAGGTTTCTCCTACAAAATCAAAGAAGTCAAAGAAGAAGTCAGAGTTTGGAAAGGAGTCAGAGAATCAAGAAAAAAATGCACCAACAAATTTCCTAAACCTACCATATTTTGATTTTGATTCAGAGCCCCTAGCTACAAAAAGGGAAATGGAACCATCATTTGTAGAAATGGAAACCCATGAAGAAGCTGGAACAACATCAAAAAATAAGGTTAGCAAAAAGCCTAAGTTACAAAAACTGAAAGAAGAAAATGATGAGTTAAATGTGTTAGAGAAACTTCTGAAGAATGAAAATGAGACTCTTAAACAGTCATCTACCAAAATTGGTTCTGTATTGGATCAGTTAGCCATCAAGTATGAAACTGTAAATGACAAGAACAAAAGGCTCTGCAAGCATAATAGAAAATTGCAGAACATGAACAAGGTTTTGAGATTTAAGCTTGGCCAAAAGAAACTAAAACCTAAAGCCCACCTCACGCTTGATACCTTAGCTCAAGATGCACTTGATCTCAATTGAAGTGGTTACAATAAATGAAGCAGGGTCAAAGGGAAACTCAACCATTTTTTATTAAATTTAGGATCTGTTACAGTTTTCACCAGCTAAGAACTGTTTCATAATCCCTAATTATCTGCTGAAAATCATGCCCAACAAATCGGTAGCTAAACGTACTCTATTTGACCTCATTAGCTGCTGAAGGTTCTATTATAAACATAAAGCATCAAATCTCCTCAAATAAAAGTAAATAGATCCCTCAATGAACTCAAAGGCTTCCAGAATGATCTTCTAGTTATGACTTGTCCTCAACATGCTATTTTCAATCTCATATTCGATCATATTTGGTTTTTAAATAAGATCAAATCAAATCTATTTTTGTTGGATTTTTTTTGTATTTTCCAGTTTGAGGGTGGTAGAGAACAATTGTTTTTTGCTATTTTTACCCTTTCATTGTTAAAAATCAAATATATTGTAATAGATTTAGGATATATTGCATGATTTTGAAAGAGATCAAATCTCTATTTTGAATAGAACATAAATAGGTATTTTCTATAAATATCTGAAAACAGTTAAGGACAGATTTGATCCTCCTAATCTAGAGGATCTGAATGTAACAGGAAAATTATAAAATATAGAATGCCATATGGGATAAGGGTTATACCTAAAGGGAAATATGGTATGGGAATATCACCAACTATTTTAAATATGTTCAACAAGTTGTAAGTGACTTTCTTGAATGAATACAAAGACCTTCTATTTTCCAGATTATTGTGTCATGATTTTGTGGTGAAGTGCTTCCTGATATAATTTTTTGTTCTCTTGTTTCAAATGTTGGTTTCTTTCTTTATTGTTTATAAGAAAATTATGTTCAGGATTTGTCTCGGACACCCTACTCTGGCTTAAAACAATATTTATGTTTTCTTCTTAAATTTGAATGTAGAATTTAGATAAGGTCTGCTCTATATTTAGATTGAACCTTAATTTGTTCTTCTATTCCATCTCACAAAGTGTAAATATCGACCAACATGATTGTCTTGCCTAGTTACACATGATCTCAGTTATTCATTCATTTAAATCAGCTTTGACTTTTTGACTCCATTTTCCTAATGGCCCTCTTCTGTTGTCTCAACCAAAAAAACTCAACAAACCTTTCTATCCTCATAACTAGCCTAATATCCGATCCAAACAAAGATAAATCATATAGAGAGATCCCTCTCTGAGTCTAGGAGAGCTGGATCCTAGATTCTAAAGCGGTTTTGATGTTTCCTCTAGGTTTCTTTCTTTAGCCTTGTAATTACGGAGCGCTAACATAGTGGAAATTACCATACTGGGGAGCGCATTTTTATGTTACTCAAAAACAATTATCAAGTTCAGATCTATTTTTTGATGATGGAAAAACGTTAAGACACAATAAGGTTGAAATCATCCACCTTGTGACTCCACAAAGTTTACTTGATCTAAATATTCCAATGGTAAAATAATCTAGAATTGTTGAGAACTTATCGTGACTCCATTCTATTGTTGATTGTTTTCATAATGAATTCAAGAATACAATGTGAGTATGCTCCTTTGGATAGATCAAAAATTCCAAGTTTTCCAAACCCCATTCCCATCATTGATTTCTTAAAATATCTTCCAATGTTTAAATATAAAAAAGGGGGATGTTGTTATACATTTATTGAGGTTTTATATGCATATCGATAGGCTTAAAATCAAATTTCCTGAAGATCGTCTTTTGAAAATGTTTGTGCCGAGTTTGGAGGAAAAGGCTAGATCTTGGTATGAAAATTTACCAGCTGCTATTATATGTTCTTTAAAGCATTTCCATACTATATTTTCGAACAAGTACAAATAAGATAGTCCATGTTTATTGTTGGTTCAAAAATGTTGTGATAATTTTGAAAGTTTTATTGAATATATGGAAGATTATTATGATGATGATCAGTTCATGGATGATGAAATACTAGAGGCTTTAGAAGAAATACCTTTTCAAAAAGTAGAAGCCTTGGTTTAATTTTCTGCTCCTCAGGAAGAAAAATATGATGTATGTTGTCCAGATGTTCATGAAGATTCACCACAGGAAACAATTAATGCAACAGTTCAACAAACTAATCAACTAAAAATTAAGGAAGAACTTCAACTTCCTGAACCTGATTAAGTAGAGGACAGTACTAAAAGTAAACAACAGTCTGGTGATCTGGAAGAAGAGGCATCATAGCTTAATTGCATTGATCCACAAGAACATCTTCAAAAAATAGTCTTTCCTTTAGAGATTAAATACCAATCAGATTTATGTGATGAATACCATCCCTCAAATTCTCTTTCATGTTGCATTTTATATCAATTTACATTCCTCGAAGAAAATCATAAAAGTTCTCAATCATTAATTTCTTTCCTAGATGTTAATGAAATAGTATAACATATTGTTACAAATCATATTCTTTCACCTGAAATTAACAAGATTTTTCAACTCCCTTGCAAGATTCTATGTAACAAAGAAAATGATAAATAGCACTGAGAGCACTTGACTACATTGGGTAATGAGGAAAAAAAAATTCTCCCTTGTTGTTTGAAGAGAATCAGTTTCAACACATAAGCAAACTAGCAAATTGGAATAAGGTTTGTTTTCCTATTACAAATCATTTACAAGATCTTATGATGCAGGTTTACCATGATCCTTTGGTCAGTGTATTACAGTCATGAGTGAAGGAATAATTTTCCACGTTCATCAATAGAGCTATTGAATCATGTGGAAAATTTAAGTTTCCATGTTTTAATTCCATTTTTCTACCTACAAAAGTGGAATGAAAATTTCAGTTCAGTATCCATTTGCTTGACTAGTTGCATTAGATGTTTTTTATTACTTGATACGATAACCATTTTATTATATTAGAGTACGTATATGGTGAAAATCAGCTTGTTGGGCAAGCATATTTTATATTTCAGATTTCAGTTCAACATTTAGATTTTGAAGGTGCAATAGTGATTTTTGTCAGATAATTTGCAATGCATAGTTCAGTTGTAGTTTCAATTCAAATTTATAGTATACAAATAAGCTTGTTGGGAAAGCATGTGGTCTATTTTTATCTCTATTTTACTTCAAAAAAATCATTCAAATTCGGAAGTAATAATCAACTATTTTCCAGTCACTGATGTGCATGATAGATCAATATACAAGTTATGGGATCAGCCAAATGTATAAGGCACTGATTTGTGAATCCGGAGATATGAGGTTCTTGACACCTCCTCCAGCATTTCCATCCCCAATTGGAGCCGATGTTAGGACCCTATAATATAGTCATATGTTCTCCAGTTATCTATTTGGGAATAGTTGATCAAGTTGAAAATGTTTTCATGATAAGGTGCTCAGCAATAATGGTCCAGTGGTATATCCAATGTTTCAAATCAAATATCACATGGTAGGTTGGAATTATGATGTTTTCACATGATATTTTGAAGGTTTAAAGTGTCTGAATTAGTTTTTTTTATGAATTTTTTCATGTTCTAATTGTGGCAGAAAGTTTGGTTTTTGGTAGCTAAAAGGTCAAAATCTTATAATTGTTAGCTACCGAAAGTTAAAAATTTCGGTAGCTAAAACAATTTACTCACACCTATCCTTATCTGCCAAAAGTCTCGAATATATCTGGGGTTTAAAAGATTCATGTCACTTCCATATAGAAAATTGTACACAAGTCTCATTTGGAGTTATGATTCCAGAACCATGTCAGGGTATCATTCATCATATTTGGATTGTAACTTGTTATGTCTTGTCCACATCATGCCATCATAAACCTAAATCATGCCCACCCTTTTCAATTGATCTCAAAAAAATGATCATGAGCCTTCCCATGCTTTGAATTAGCTGATGGGCAGTTTCTGATTGATTTAAAATTGCCCACAAGTACTCAAACCCTTCATCCTTCCACTATATCTTTGTTTCTTGTTGTTCTCTATCCTCGTTTCTTATTGTTATATCCCCACCTTCATGATCAATTGAGTTCATCATTCGCCTTCACATACCCTAGCCACTCTGTTACCTGAACATTTATTTTAAAAGTGTTTCCAAGAATCCTGGTGATGAAGATTTCAACAGGAGGTGCCCTTCTGAGGAATGAATTACATGACACTTCATGTGTTGAAGCACACCCTCACGCCTCTGAACTATTCAAGGAGGTTGGATGCTAGAGGTTCTGACAAAAGTTCCAGGGGTACCATCAGGGTATTACAAAATCATTTTCCAAAAGCTTTGATGGCTCTAAGGTTCAACTTGTGCCTATGGTAATGTAGATAGGTGAGGTGGATGTTGCAGCAACTAAAGAGATGCTTGGTGAAGGAGAAAGGAAGTTTAATACTACCTAAATCAAAGAAGTTTATTTTATGTATTTCCTCAAAGAAGAACATAAAAATAGGAAGTGGAAAAAATATATCCCCAGGAGCTATTTGGAGGAGAAATGGAAAACTTTGTTAAAGATGATTCAGGTTTGCATCACTTGTGAGGGGTGAGGGGAGATATGGAAGGACCATGCTCTACCACTTCAGGTTGCTCCTCCATTTCATAGGAAAGAAACCTATAAAAATTTAATTTTACCTTCTCAAGAGTCTTACCAAGATGGCTTCTAAAGTTCAGGCCAAGCCTCTGATAGTTAGCAGTAGTCTCTTCCATCATGGGCTAATCAAATTGATATTTTTAGAAGAGCTCAAGAGAATAAAAAAAACTTGGAACTATCTCCTGTTTTGGGGGAATTTGAGAAGGAAATTCAACCAAATAAAGGAGGAACCCCCTCATAGGAATTGACTTCCCCAAAAACTAGTAAGAGGATGAGAAGAGCATCTTCTACTATGTAAACTACCACCAAGGTTTATCCTTCAAATTAGAAGAAGTGAAAGAAGAAGTTAGAGTTTGGAAAGGAGGCAAAGAATAAAGAAAAAACTGCAGCAACAAATGTCCTAAACCTACCATATTCTGATTCAGATTCAGATCCCCTAGATACAAAATAGGAAACAAATCCATCAGTTTTAGAAATGGAAACCCCTGAAAAAGTTGGAACAACATTAAGAAAGAAGGTTAGAAAAAAGACTAAGGTACATAAACTAAAAGAAAAAAATGATGAGTTAAAGGTGTTACACCATTTTTTGGTCATCTAATCCATTGTTATCAGATGGACCCAAGTACACCAAGTAAGACCAATTTTACCCCAGGTAAAATCACATTCACTACGAAAAATAACTTAGTAAACCACCTTTATTAAGTTGTTTTTGGTCTAAACAGGAAACCCCATAAGGAAATATTAAATAAATATACATTTGTTTGATTTTCCTCAAGAAATAATTAGTTAAACAATAGTTTAATTAATATGTATGGTTATATTTAACCCAAAACAAGGAAATTAATTAGATAAATCATTATTTATCTTATTATTTTCTAAGAATAATTGTTTAAATATTATTTAAATAATATTCTTTGTTAAATATGACTAATTCACCCTTAAATAATTAAATAAATAATTATTTATTTGATTATTACTCAACCATATCCTTAAAATAATAAATAAATCATTTATTTATTTATTATTACTTAATCACATCCTTAAAATGATAAATAAATCATTTATTTATTTATTATTTACAAATAAGGGGATTTGACTCAAGTCAAATTCCTTTTCCCTCCATCAAATATAATAAAATATTCCATAAAAGTTGGATCTAGATTTGGTTAATAATATTTTAACTATGCACCAATCTCTAGTCTAACTCAATATTTTGTTATAAATAGAAGGGTTTTCCCATTCATTTGTCACCTTTTGTTTCCTAAATATCACTCTGGATCTCAACTCTTGGTCTAGCTATTGATCCATTATCATAGCCATATTTTTCCATTTTTGTCTGGGTTTTCTAAACCATCAAGAGAGAGGAATTATAAATCTGAAGTGCTGATGACTTAGAAGAACCCATCCCATTGAGGAGAACAGGGAACACCCTCTTGTGTTTTCCTCCTAGTTCCCATTAATAAAAATTTCATTGGATATATTATTGTCTTCTCTATTGGATCTATGGAGTAAATCTTATTTTTCTACTGTTTAATGTCTTCTAATGCATAGAACTAGATTTTTGCAGCATTTATCTTGATCATCTAACTATAGATCTAAAGGTATTATCAGTCTTTTCTTCTATTGGGGCTATTTTTTATGCGTAGCTAAAGTGGTTTTTTTTCGTACACCTCGAATCAATATTCATACTAGCAACCGGCGACTCCACACGGGTTTACCATTACGACCACTGTCATTTTTCCGATCCTTGCATATCCAGCTACTTCAAACCCTAGTATTTCTCTTCAGCCCCTTGTTTTTCTTATTCTTGATGTCTTTTTTAACCCATAAAACCCTAAAAAAATAAAAATTATAACTTCTGCGTGTTTTCAGACCCATTGCGCAGGTGAACGACATCAGCCGTAGCTGAGACGATAAATTTTTCTGAAACCTACCGCCGAGAGTGCCAGAAGTGTAGGTCACACATTTTTGCCCAAAATTTGTGACCTAGACCTCCAGGGCACACTTTACAGCTCAAAAAGTGCGACCTCTTCTGAAAACAGGCCAAAAACTACGACCTGGACTTTCTATAGGGATTTTTCCTAAAATTTTTATGGGTTTTGCTGAGCCTCTTTTCAGGGTTGTTTGACCTCTGTCTCTACCTATTTTGGACCTGTACTTGTTATTTTTTTCTCAACTAAGTGGGACCCTAGCCCCCTAGGGCTTCAGTACCCTCCACTTTTCGTGGAAGAGTGTTTTCTGTTGCAGGTTGTCGGAAATTTCAGAGTCTTCAGCCATTTTTTCAGATATAATACCTCATCTTCAGATGCACTTCAAATAAGCTTGTTATCCATCCAAATCTTCCCATTTAGCTTTTTTTGGGTTTTCCATTAGGGGACAATGAGCTTCCCTCCTGGAGATAGCCTTTCGCCACCTCTTTTTACAACAATTTTCCTTTGATTTGTTGTTGTTTTCTGCACCACTTTCCAACAGATTTTGTCTTTTATATCTCTGTCCCTCTTGACCCTAGATCTATTAGCCTTGTTTAGTGTTTTTAAATTATGTTTTTACTCACCTATAGACTAGTTGTTGAGAGACCCTCCTCCTTGGGTTTAGATTGGTGCATTATTAGCTGTTTATTTTCTGTTTTGTAGATCTATATACTAACATTTGTAGGTTTATTTACATCTATACAATACACTTTTTATTTTTCTCTACAAACATCTGGGTTTAAAAATTAAAATTTACACACTGTTACACACACACCCTAAGTGAAAAAGAGCTTGGTTAACACCACCAAGAAAAGACTCTAAAACATTGAAATCAATTGATCCTGCAACTCTCTACCCTTGTTTCGACATTGTAATCAGTTGATCCTCCACCTCCTTGCCCTTTTCAGTCTCTTTTTCCTTTGTTACATGTTTGTGTCATCACCATTATGCCACCAAGGTGCTCATCCTGGAGACTTCTTGTCCTTCATCCTCAGTTTCCGGTAGGGAGACTTACTCCTCCGCATAGGATTCGAGTTAGTCCTCAACCGAGTCCACACTCTGACTCTTCTTCTGTTCCTTTGAATTCTCCTTCTCGTTTCACCTTCGGTTCTCCCCCTATCACCTTCACCATGTATAGTGTAGGACCTAATACTGGTGGTAACCCTGGCCCTCCCACCGGGAATACCACTAGCGGGATTGCAATGGACACTACCTCGGCTCCACCCTTACTCCCTTTCATAGCAGGCCTCAGCCTTCCTGACTTTGACCAATTGATAAATGACCCTATACACCATTACACTAGTTGGACCGCTATGCCAACAAAGCTCCCTTCAGACATCCCTAAGTTTGAAGGTCTTGCTGGACAAGATCCCTCAAATCATGTTAGATTTTTCCACATGTGGTGTTCATCGAATTCCATTACTGATGACTATGTTCGTCTTTGGTTGTTCCAACAAACGCTTACTGGAGAATCTTCTAAGTGGTATTTCGATCAGGTCCCTTCCTCTCATACCACCTTCGTGACTCTTTCCCATGCCTTTTTGTCTTATTTCTAGCTTTCCCTTCATTACAACACTAGCACCGAGCTCTTGACCTCCTTTCGTCAATCATCTCCGACCCCTCCTATTTGACCATGTTCAGGAATGGCAGAGAAGAAGGAGCCTATGTCGAGCCCCTACCTTAAAAGACCGTGTCTATATGGACTAGTTCCTTAGGACTCTCTTGCCACCTATCAGGAAAGACGTCGCATCGCACTTCCCTCAAACCGAAGAATCCTCTCTCCAAATTGCGTTAAAATATGACCTGATATACGCTCAATTGGGTTATGTTTATATTTTCTTACCTGATATTCCCAGATCTGGCGGTGCCAATGAACCGGGGGCATCTCACACCACCAATGATATCATTGGAGCTCTCTTTAATCCATATGCTCAACCTCCCATGGGCTATGGTTTCTCTCAGGGAGGGGCCAGCTCCTTCGGCACTTTTCCTCCTCCCGGTAGCACATATCCAAGATACGGCATGCCTCCTCCTTTTCCCCAACCTCCTATTTACCACACTGATACCCAACCTCCTTCTTATCTGTATCCATAGCCTGGTGCTCCAGCTCCTACAGCATTAGCACCTCCTCCTCCCTTGCCTTCTCAACCCCCACAACAGCAACCAACACCCCCTCCGGGGCAGGTGTACGCACAGCAGGGCATGATTAATCCCCCTCCCTCACAAAGGAAGAGGAAAGGCAATCAAAATCAAGCTACCTCTAGTAATCTTGGAGCTAATCAAGGTAATTCTCCTAACACTACTCAGCCCAAGCAGGATAGGCCTCTTTGTACGAACAACCCCTGTTCTTGTTGTGGTGTTTATGGTCATTATACACATGATTGTCATCTTCTGCCACAAATGTGACAACTATGGGAGTCTCAAGCAACATTGAGAGGAAAACAAGCCATCCCTTCCATTCCTCCCAGTCTTGTACCTAGTCAGCTGGCTATGCTTACTGATCCTTTCCCTCAACAGGGATTTGTGGCTACCCAACCACCTAAAGGTCAGGTGGCCACTCAACCTCTCCCATCTGGTTCCCATGATTACCAAATTTTCAAGATGTCCTCTGATCAGCCTCCTAGACCTCCTTCTCCTGGCCCTTTACCTTCAGATGGTACTCATGATCTCCTTGATCCTCTAGCCGCTACCCCCAATCCTTATCTTGCTTTGACCCCAGTTCAATCGGTCTCTCTGATTCCCCCCGCAGCAATAGTGCCTCAGTCACCTCTACTGGAACCTTTTTCCGTTGCAACCATTTTGGGTAAAAAGGCCAAACCTCACAAGGGGGCACCAAAGGACAAGTACCCCCTTTCCTTGTTCACGCGGTCTACTTTGGATCTGCCTACTCCCATTGGCACCCCTCCTCCTAATACCAGCATGACAGAGCCTTCAGCCACCTTTTTCTACCTATCATCATCCATAAGACCCCTGGTGGAATCCCCCATGGAGACTTCCCCTGATGATCCGCTTGGCCTCCCCCCAATGATCACCAAGGGCTCAGCATCGGTAGATCCTTTATCTACTTATTCTTCGGTCATTCCCCATGATGTTGTGCATGTGTACCTTTCTTCACATGACGATGATTCAGGTAGCTCTACCATGGAAAGTGGCCTCCCTTCCTCTATTCAACCCATCTTTCACTTTGATGAAGACATTATGGAAGCACTGATCGAACCCTATTTTCTGTGGAATGATATGCACCACCATGTGTACTTCCTCCTGCAGCAGTCTCATCATCAATATGATGTGGAAACTAAAGACTTCCTTCCTAACGAAGTCGATTGGTTTAGAAATCCCATCCCTGCACCCAATGCTTTCGAAGAAGGAAATATGGCCAATATCTCTCCTACCATTAAATTTGACATTTATGAAAAACTAGGGGTTGAAGAAAATATCACTTTAGGTGGCCATTGCACCATAGAAGAGGTTGAATCTTACACCAAGCTATTCAAATAATTCCACGATATTTTCACCTGGTCCTATTTAGAAATACTCGGACTTGATCCTGCCATTGTCGAACACCATATCGATACATGGCCTGATGCCAATCCTATTCGTAAAAATATGAGACCCATTAATCCTTCCAGACGAGAAGTTTTCAAAGCTGAAATCGATAAGCTCAAGTAGGTTGGTTTTATCTATCCCATTGAATACACCACTTGGGTGTCCAATCCAGTTCCCGTTCTCAAGAAACAAGGCACCATTCATGTCTGCACTGAATTTCGTGATCTGAACAAAGCTTGTCCCAAAGACAACTTCCCCACACCATTCATTAACCAAATCATTGATGAGTGTGTGGGGCAGAAGGTTCTATCTTTAATGGATGGTTTATCTCGATACAACCAAATTGTTATCCGTCGTGTTGATCAACTCAAAACTACGTTCATTAGTCCATGGGGAAACTTTTCCTATCGAGTCATGCCATTCAGCCTTAAAAACGCAGGAGCCACTTTTCAACGAGCTATGTCTTATTGTGTCCATGACCTGGCTCATATTATCCTTGCATATTTAGGTGACCTTACCGCATGTTCTAAACATCGGACGCGGCACCTTCACGATTTGCGAACCGTCTTTCTCCTATGTCGCAAGTATAATATCCGCCTTAACCTACTGAAGTGTGTCTTTTCTGTTCCCACTGGCCATCTCTTAGGCTTCATTGTGTCTAAATATGGTATCAATCTTGACCCATTAAAAGTTCAAGCCATCTTTGAGCTTCCTATCCCCCGTACTTTATGCCAGTTACAAAGCCTCCAAGGCAAAGCTAATTTCCTTTGCCAGTTCGTACCTGACTATGCCACCACCACGCATGGGTTCCTTAGACTCCTTCACTCCAATATCCCTTTTGTATGGGATGCCTATGCTCAAAAATATTTTGATGCCATGAAGCATGCTCTCACATCCGCTCCCTTGATTCGTCCCCCTGACTTTGATAGAGATTTCATCCTGTATATCTCCACTTCTAAGATGATAATGGAATTGAGCATGCTATATATTATGTCAGTAAGGACCTCGTAGGACCCCCTGTATCCTACTCCCACGAAGAGAAATTAGCGCTTTCTGTCGTGTTCTCGGTCCAAAAAATTCATCATTACATCCTCATGCATTCCACCAAGGTTGTGACTAATTCCAACCTTATGGCGTTCCTATTGAGTCGCCAAATCATCAGTGGGAAGTACGCCCTTTGGATCATGATCCTCCAAGAATTCGATCTTGAATTTTTCACCCCAAAAAGTAAGAAACTTTTAGCCCTCGTTGAACTCATTTCTGAACTACCTATAGAAACATGGGATCCTCCAATTAATGATATTTTTCCCGATGAATACTTATTTTCCATTACTGCCAATGAACCCCGGTATGGGGACATCCTCACTTATTTGTGAACTCAAAAGTTTGCCCTTCATCTTGAACATGATGCTCGATGGCATATCCGACACCAGGCCCCCCACTACCTTCTTATCAGTGATGACCTTTATCTTTGCGGTGTAGATTTTGTCCTTCGTCGTTGTCTCACACACGCTGAAGTAGAAAAAGTCCTCAATGCTTGTCATAGCAGTCCTTGTGGTGGCCACCTCTCTAGTCTAGCCACTGCCTAGAAAATTATGTGCGCTGGGTACTTTGGCCTTCTCTCTTTGGTGATTGCATTGACTGCCCCAATTTCCAACATTTTGCCCCCAAGGCATGAGCCCCTCTAGCTCCCCTACATCTTGCCATCTCTGCTAGCCCCTTCTACAAGTGGGCCACAGAATTTATGGAGTTTCGACCGTCATCAACTGGTAACCATAATTATATCATCATCGCAGTTGACTATTTGACTAAATGGGCTGAGGCCATGCCAACATTTAACAACACGGCAGCTACCGCAAACCTCTTTTTCTTTAACCATGTGATCACTCGATTCGATGTTCCAAAAAAATTTGTCTCCGATCATGGCTGACATTTTAGAGAGACTTTTGAAGAAGGAAAATGAGACCCTTAGACAGTCATCTACCAAAATTGGTTTTACATTGGATCAGTTAGCCATGAAGTATGAAACTGTAAAGCACAAGAAAAAGAGGCTCCGCAAGCATAATAGAAAATTGCAAAACATGAAAAATGTTTCGAGATTTAAGCTTGTCCACAAGAAATTAAAACCTAAATCTCACCTCATGCTTGATTCCCTTGCTTAAGCTTCCCTTGATCTCAATTGAAGTGGTTATAATAAATGAAGTAGGGTCAAAGGGAAACTCAACCATTTTTTATTAAATTTAGGAGAAGTTACAATTTTCGCTAGCTAAGAACCATTTCAGAATCCCTAATTATCTACCAAAAATCATGCCCAACAAATCGACATCTAAACGTACTGTGTTTGACCTCTTTAGTTGCCGAAAGTTCTGTTATAAACAGAAAGCATAAAATCTCCTCAAATCAAGGAAAATAGATCCCTCAATTAATTCAAAGGCTTCCAGAACGATCTTCTAGTTATGACTCATTCTAAACATGTTGTTCTCAAGCTCATATTCTATCATATTGGGTTTTTAAAGAAGATTAAAGAAAATCTATTTTTGTAGGAATTTTTTTGTATTTTCTAGTTTGAGGGTAGTAGACAGTACTCAGTTTTTGCTATGTTTACCCTTTCAGTATTAAAAATCGAAGATGTTGTAATTTATTTAGGATATATGGCATGATTTTGAAAGAGATCAAATCTCTATTTTGGATATAACGTAAATAGGTATTTTCTAGAAATATCTGAAAATAGTTAAGGAAGAGATTTGATCCTCCTAGTCTATAGGATATAAATGTAATGGGAAAATTATAAAAGATAGAATTCCATATGGGATAAGGGTTAGAACTGAAGGGAAAGATGGTATGGGAATGTCACCAGCTATTGTAGATATGCTCAGTAGGTAGTAAGTGAATTTATTGAATGAATACAAATACCATTTGTTTTCCAGATTCTTGTGTGATGATTATGTGGTGAAGTTATTCCCGATATAATTTGTTATACTCTTTTTTCACATATTGTTTTCTTTCCTTATTGTTTATAAGAAAATTATGTTCATGATTTGTCTCAAACAACCTGCTCTGGATTAAAACAATATTTATGTTTTATTTTAAAATTTAAATGTAGAATTCAGATAAGGTCTGCTCTGCATTTAGATTGAACCCTAATTTTTTCTTCTCTTCCATCTCAAAAAGTGTAAAGATCCACTCACATGATTGTCTTTCCTAGTTACACATGATCGCAGTTATTCATTCATTTAAATCAGCTTTGAATTTTTTACTCCATTTTCCCAATGGCCCTCTTCTGTTGTCTCAACCAAAAAACTAAACAAACCTTTCTATCCTCATAACTATCCTAAAATCCGAATCCAAAAAAACCTAAATCATATAGAGAGAACCCTCTCTGAGTCTAGAAGGGCTAGATACTAGATTCTAAAGCAGTTTTGATGTTACCTCTTGGGTTCTGTCTTCAGCCTTGGAATTACGGAGCGCTAACACCACACATACTCCCTCCTTGCACACTACATGATCCAGCAATGTTCTGAAAGGAACTACGAAGACCCATTTCTTTATATTTAAGGAGATTTGTAGCTACCTGCAATGATCAAACACTATGTAGAGTATATTTGCATGCTCTTTTTACAAATTTTTAAACCTCCAAAAATCTGTGTATATACTCTCTGAATTTTGCTATGACTATCCTTGAGAATACTTATGGTGCGTTTTTCAGTCCAAAAGGCATCAGATGATAGGTGTAAGAACCCCATTCAATGGTAAATTTAGTTTTCCTTTTTTCCTCCTGACTTGGTGGTACCCAGAGAATCCATATATGAAAGAATAAGCTTCATTCCCTGCTACATTTTCTAACACTTTATCACTGAATTTTGTAGGAAAATGATCATGCACACATGCAATATTTAGGCTACAATAGTCTACACATAATCTTATTTATGACTTATCCTTTTTATTCTAAATAAAAAATGGGACTGACCCACTTCATTTCCTCAACTGGAAATATCAACCCCGCCTCCAACATTTTTTCAATCTCCTTCTTCACGTTTTCTTTTACCCTACGATTCAATCAGTATGGCCTATGTTTTACCGATCTGGCTTCTAGCTTCAGCATTATGCGCATTTTCCATAAGTCTCCTTTCATGCCCATTAGTTCTACAATAGAAGAGAGAAATAGATATTCATACTCCACCAGTAGATCAAAAATTTCTTTTGTTGTTTCTTCGTCCCAATAGTATCTGATGGAAGATAATTTAGGCTTCACATTTCTCCTAATGTTATGATCTTTAACTTTGTGTGGAAATAAATCGAGTCCCTATTTACGAGGCTCATCTTTAATTTTCCACTCCCCTTCCTTTTCTTCAAATGATAATTTTCTCAAGTTTTCCAAATCATCATCATCAATTTCCTGATCTATTTTGCTACAGGCCACTTCTTTCTGGTAACTTGATTTAGGCATCTGGTTTAAAGTTACCAGATCCATCATCTCCATGGGCCCTATTATGACCAGAATCCTTTTCATGGCTTGTAGATCATCTGTTAGATGTTGAGCGTCCTCTTTAAAAGAAAATATTTTTACAAACTTGTCGGATAGTAATTCCCAATTAACTTTTTGTCTGTTTTTCTCTTCCATGAGGTACCATGCTTGCGGGATTGTTTCCAAAGAGTGTAGAGAATTATGCATCCACAAGTTCTTGGGGTATTATTCTAGTTCCCACTGTTCTTCACAGTATTTTATGTGGACTCAGGGTTTTGAATTTCCCATGTACCTTCCATCTGGTTGTAGTCCTGCAGATGCCTGGAACCTTGTTCTTAAATCCTTCACTACATATTCCCATCTCTGGAGGTGGTTCGGAAGGTTTCCCTGTCACCTCGGAGAAGTTGATTTCAATGCTACATTCATTAAAGTAATTTTGTGCTCCTCAAGGAAAATATCATATACTTTATTGATAAAAGTGTTGAAATTTTACATACTAGTAATATTAGGGTAACCTCTTACCTCCATCCCAATCTAATTGACTCCACGAATACCAGCAAACCTTTTGGTATTGACTTTGTACCCTCCTTATTGCAAGTTTTCACATGCAACCTAGGACCCCACCTCGGAGCTCTGGACACTCTGCCTACTTACTGTCCCCTATGATGTGGGATTAATGTAGTATTCTCTTTTTCCCATTATCATTCTATATAATTGGTCTAGGAGTCTAAGATCTTCTCTGGTGTTGACAATTTATGTTTATCGAGGCCTTTGATATAGATCTAATGGTTGAAACACCCTGACTTATCCATCTTCAAATATCATCAACTCCTTTAAATAAATGACTGCATATTTCTCAAATGACGTGACAATCCCCAACAATGTTGGATATGCGTCTTTATCACCCATAATATCTATCACTTCAAATCAATATAGGTTTTTACCCCTGCAACATCATGCTCAACATATTCTAATATCCCAACTAGTATAATACAATATTAGTTTTCCATACGCAATTTTATGGGAGATAATGCTAACTTCGGCTTTCCCAGTGCCTCCCAAATCTTCCTTGGGAGTATGTTGACGTCTGAACCTAAATCCAACATTGTATCCCTTATTTGAAAACCCACAACTTGCGCATTGATTTTGAATTCCTTTCCTATCTATATTTTGGTTCTTTTAAAACTTCATACATGTGCCTTTCTAGAAGATTGGCATTGATTGGATTTACTTCCTCTAGTCCTCCCTCAATAAATGTCTTCAAGTTATATTATAGCATTTCTAGAATTTGTACATCATTTACAATATTCAGGAATAACCTGAACCATTATTTTTATAGGTGTACCTGGAATTGAAATGTTTTATCCTTCTTTTGTTGGTTGTATATGTTGTAGGTCTCTATGGGTGCCTAATTTTGAAAAGGTCTCCACCACTTCCTTAAAATACTGCTTTTTTTGTTCGGAGTTATAGGATTTCTTTGGTGATATCGGTTATATTAGCTTCAGTGGCTCTATTTCTTTTGTATCTCCTCCTGTATTCTTTCCTTCTCTTGTTATTATGGATACACTTGGTAATGGTTGCGTCCAATAAATTCTCAGCTCTGCATTGACCAAGTTATCACCCCAATGTCTGTTCCTTTCTTCCCATATTTGTATTAACTCGTGGAAACCTTCTATCGCATGTGTGTTAACTCTAAACTGAGAACACCATGGCCTTCTTGGTAGAAATCATTCCCTTGCGACATGTCCCTATTTATCAAAATTGTAGAATCTTAGTGATCCTCTCCCACCTATCCTACCCCCTATTATTTGTGGCCCTCCTCATCCTCAAGGAGCCTCATTTACCTTGTAAAATGTTTTGTACAGTATATCAACTAGTGCATCGAATGCTCTAGACTGATTTGTGTGGTGTCTAGTTGAGGCACATAACTCACAGTAAAAATTGTTTGGTACATTAGAATACTTATGTAGAATGGGGCATAGACGACGTGGATGGCCATTTCCTTAACAGATTTTGTAGTATTCATTTGAAGTCATATTTTGTTGGTTCGGGAAGCCATGGAAGTGCATTTGGCCAAGGTATGGACCTTATGTGTTCACTTGCGCAACTCCTCCCAATGGTGGACAAACCTAAGGTCCTAATTTTGATGCCCCAATGGTTGTTTTGTGTAACCTATGACACTCTGAGACTAAATTTCCTTCTAGTAGACAATGTGTGTGTTAGCTCCCTATAATAAGCAAGATTGAAAAAAGTCTGACTACAGGGAGAAACATCGTTTCAACCACTTTGGGATTCTAGGATCTAGCCCTCCTGAATCCGGAGAGGGATCTCTCCAATAAGTGCAAAGATGGATTTGTCTTTGAAGTTTTGGGTAATGATATTAGGCAAGTTATGAAGGCTGAGGATTTTGTTTGTTTTTGGATGGTTGAGCATGATTACTGTTTGAGGTGGAAATTTATAAATGCAAATTGTTTCAAAGGTTTGAAGTTGCAAGAAAATAGAGCAAGCTTTTGCCAGGAAGATAGATAATTGCAGGTTTTAGTCCATTGAGCTGTGAAGTCATAATAGGGTTTAATTGAAACAACAGGAGGCAAGAGTTGTCCATGGGGCAAGTCATCTATGTTTAAGGGTCTCTTTAAAGTTTGATTTATGGAATGAAATGGTAAAACAAGAAGGGGAATTTAAAAAATGAAGAACAAAAAGCAGCCCAAGATCTGGTAAGTACTTCTAAACTAGCCAGCTTTTGACAAACTCTTAAGAAAGACATAAAATCAATCCAGGATCTGGTAAGTACTTTTAAACTAGCCATCCTTTGATACACTTTCAATAGAAAATGTTTGAACACAAGGGAAACACAAAGATAACATAGAATGGCCTAAGATTTGGTAAGTACTTTCAAAATAGCCATCTTTCAAAACATTCCAAGGGAAACTTTCAGTCAGTATTTTGGGATAAAACTAGGACCAGGGCTCACCATATCTTCCTTAGTTCATCACTATTTAACATGAAATTAAAATAACATTTAAGAACAATATTCAGCTAAGAGAATAGGATGAGGGAACGCCAACATTCCTAACTGCTCAACTGAATTAAATCATTCCTAAATAACACAGATTGGAAGAAAACATGAAGATAAATATTTTTAGTCAGATAAGGGTACTGATATACAGTAGGTACTAACTCTATGCATGTTGTTCTTTATAAGAGAATATGAACACAGTGAAAACAGAAACAACATAACGAATCACAATGAGAAAAGCATCACCGTCAACATAGACCAAGATCCCATAAATCAGCTTGTATTGATGCTTCAAACCAGTTACAGATTCAAGTCCAATTCTTTAGTTTAGTAATCATCTACACTTCCCAGACTAACTTATCTATTACAAGAAGAGCTCCAAGAGCTAGTGAACACTATTTACAAATAGAAGTCTCAAGCTCAATTACATTTCAAAGTTCAGTAGCCAAATCAACCAACCCCTCTCTCATCTTCTCCAGTAGTATTTATAGAAGAATTAGGAGGTAAGATCTGATAAAAGATATCCAAAGATAATTAATACAGAATTAATGGCTTCTCGGCCTTTGGGGGGCTCAATGAAGAAGCTCACATAGGTGTCCTCTGTATTAAATAATTTACATTAAGATTTAAGCTCAGTGGGAGCTCTTCTTGACTTTTGAGAATCTGTGTTGTGTTAAAGTAACTCTGCTGATATTTTGTCATTAAGTTTATTTGCAAAATTAACCTTTCTGGATACACTGGGACAAATATCTGATCTTGATCAATAAATTTGGCCTCTGTTTGAATGCTTTGAGGCACAAGTGGCACTATGGTAGCTAGGACGAATCAATTTTCCTCAGCTGTGGCAGTGGAGGATTTCTGTCTGTTGAACCTTTATGATTTACCTTTAAACTATGCTTAAATATGGGGATTAGGCTTTTGATAATCCATCTTAGCTGTAATCCCCACAGATCTATCTTCAATCTCATGTTCTGGTGCATTCCTGTCTTCAACACTGATACTCTTTGATTTGTGCTCGATTCGCTGTGTTTGTTGGTGTGCAGGGTTGCGCAAGGGTCGTATGGCACCAATGCCTCATGAATAATTGAAGAAATGTGGAGTTGAAACTTGCGAATGGTTCCCTTTGCTGAATCGAAGGCGGGAGGATCGTCACCCTCAGCCTTTGAAATTTTCTTCAGCATAGCGGAAAAACCATTTAAACCCTGCAAAACACAAACAACGTTATAAAATCCTGCATATATAGTTTTACTGCTTCAGAAGGCATGTGGAGAGAGCATGGCCATCAGATGGCATCATTCAATGGTCAAGATTGATTAGAGGAGGTCAGAGGGAAAACAGAGGAAGAATTAAATTAGAACCGTTGATTGCGCAGAGATCGACGGTCGGGAGCAAGGGCGAAAAGTCAAAGCGAATGAGTCGCTCTATTTGAAAAATAAATGAAAAACAGAGAAAAAGGGTAAAAACCTTTGTTTTCGAGAAAAATTATTAAAAATGAGTGGGGAGCTTGGGACGAACGTGGGCCGTCGGATGAGATCGGGCCATACGATCAACGGTGGAGATGTTTTTAATAACCGCGTCGTACCACGTTTATCTTACGAGCTTCTTCAGAGCGCGATCACCATCCGATGGGCTAGCCTTAGGTTGTATGGTACACGCTAATATCGGTTTGAGCCGATATCCGACCTTTAATGCTCGGGGAAAATGGTATCACCATACCACCCAAGGCCACGTGTCGGCCGGTGGCGCTGATCGCTGCCAAACGAAGAAAACTGCCTCCCTCTCCAAAGTGGTGCGATGAGTTCCACCCCGTTTTATTTTTAATATAATGACAATAAAACATTAAAAACCCAAGAATTAAATATACACAAAGGTTTGTGTCGGGAGGGTTTTATATTCGTGACTTGGTTTGGCACCCGTCTGCGGGGCCATGGTATATATGGAAAGAAATATGACCGGGGATTTTATGCAGAGGGTTTATCAGCATCAGATATTTCAATAAAGGGGGAAGACTTGTGCACTGTGTTACCTCCGATGCGATAAGCGCTTAAAGGCTTAGCGCATGGTTGCAGCACCAGGGCATATGGAGGAGAAGGGCTTAGGAATTATTCCAAGGGGGCTTAAACCTTTACACCAAAATATGCATTTTGTATGAGGTTTTCAATGTTTTTCAAGGGTTTTGAGGGTTTCGATAAGGCAAAGAAGGAGTCTTAAACCTTATCAAAAGGCGTTTCGATGGGGGGAAAGGGGAAAATATGAAAATGAAATATTTCATGGGGGATGAAGGGGTTTAAATGAGGTTAGTTTTGGAAGAGGAGGGAAGGGGAAAATGGTGTTTGCAGCAGTATTTTGTCTTGGAAATCAGCAGGATTTCTGAGTGTAAAATGAGCACAACAGTGAAGATTTTGGACAAAGGCATGAGACCTTCAAGAGTTTTCAAGAGCCAACAAATTTTTGCAATAAAATTTGTTCCTTGAAAACTCCAAAAATGATTTAGCCACCTTTTGGTATAAACATTTTTATAGGGGGCTAACAGTGGCTCCACTTGGGGATGTTGCCTTCTTGAAGGCATCAAGAACTTCAGACTTGCATTCTCTGGGAGGCTGATTATACACTTTCAATAGCAAACATTTTAAAACAAAGGGAAACTTGAAAGCAAATGTTGGAGTAGAGACTAGTGGGCCGGGCTCACCACAAATCCTCTCCTAGCTCTGCTTTACTTGGTTACTTTCAAGACAAACACAAAGATAACAAAGAATGACCTAAGATCTGGTAAGTAATTCTAAACTAGCCAGCTTTTAACACATTCCAAGGGAAACATTCAAACAGTCTTTGGGGATAAAATTAGGACCAGGGCACACCATATCTTCCTTATTTAATCTCTACTTAACATGAAATGAAAATAACATCCAAGAAAAATATTCAGCTAAGAAAATAAGAGGAGGGAATGCCATCATTCCTATGCTTAACTGAATTAAATCATTCCTAAATAACATAGATTGGAAGAAAACATGAAGATAAAGATTTTTAGTCAGAGAATGGTACTGATATACAGTAGGTCCTAACTCCATACATGCTATTCTTTATAAGAGAAGATGAACACAGTGAAAACAGAAAAAAAATAACAAGTTACAATGAGAAAAACATCACCGTCAACATAGACCAGGATCCCATAAATCAACTTGTATTGATGCTCCAAACCAGTTACAACTTTAAGTCCAATGCTTTAGTTTAACAATCATCTGCTCATCTCAGACTAACTTATCTATCACAAGCAGAGCTCCAAGGGCCAGTGAACACTATTTACAAATAGAATTCTCAAGCTAAATTACATTTCAATGTTCAGTAGCCACATCAACCAACCCCTCTCTCATATTTTGCAGTAGTATTTATAGAAGAATGAGAAGGTGAGATCTGATAAAAGATCTCTAAAGATAATTAATACAGACTTAAATGGCTTCTCGGCCTTTGGGGGGCTCAATGAAGAAGCTTACATAGGTGTCTTCTGTATTAAATGATTTACATAAAGATTTAAGCTCGGTGGGAGCTCTTTTTTACCTTTGAGGCTCTGTGTGATGTCAAAGTAACTCTGCTAATATTTTTTCATGAAGTTTGTTTGCAGAATTCACTCTCTACTTGTGTTGTGAGGTAGATATATGGTCTTGATCAATAAATTCAGCCTCCGGTTGAATGTTTTGAGGCACAGGTCACTTTGTGGTAGCTGGGAGGAATCAATTTGCCTCAGTTGAGGTGGTGGAGGCCTTTCTGTCTAATAAACACTTAATATTTCCTTAAACTATGTCTTTAATTGGGGGATTAGGCTTTTGATAATATATCTTAGCTGTAATCCCCGTAGATCTATCTCAATCTCATGTTCTAGCGTGTTCTTATCTTCTACACTGATAGTTTCTGACAGTGCTTGATTCATTGTGTTTCGCTGGTGTGCAGGTTGTGCAGGGGTCATGTGGCATCAATGCTTCATGAATCATTGATGAAACGTGGAGCTACTTCCTGTGAATATTTTTCTCTAGTGAATCGAAGGTGGGAGGATCCTCACCCTCTACCTTTGAATTTTCTTCAGACATAGCGGAAAAAACCTTTAGACCCTGCAAAATACAAAAAACGTTATGAAATCTTGCATATATAGGTCTACTGCTTAGGAAGGACATGTGGAGAGAGCGTGGCCGTTCGATGGCATCATCCAATGGCTGAGATTGATTAGAGGGGGTCAAAGGAAACTGGGGAGGAATTAAATCAGAGCCATTGATCGCGCAGAGATCGACGGTCGGGAGCAGAGGCGAAAAGTCAAAGTGAAACAGAGGAATGGTTTAAAACCTTTGTTTTGGAAAAAAATGGTCACAAAATCTGTTTTCGGGATTCGGACAAATGTAGGCCGTCGGATAAGATCGGCCCACGCAATCAACGATGGAGAACAGGCAGCAATAAACCTTAGAAACATGCCTGGACATCAAACCTTTAATAAAAACTTGCTGAATAAAGCTCCCGGCTCCGTATTGGGTGACTGTGTGAAAAACACATGGAAATCCGCCCCAATTAAACTCTGTCGCGTGGATGTTGATGTGGCACTGGGGACCAGGGCAATGGAGTGTGGACCGTCGATCCGCAAATCAGATTGATGGCAGAGATGCTTTAATGACCGCGTGGTACCTGTGGTTATTGCACGAGCTTCTTCAGAGCGCGATCACCATTTGGTGAGCGGCCTCAAATCGGACAGCGCGCATCAATATCGCGCTGACTCCACGTACAACCTTTAATGCGCGATGAGGGCGGTTTTTTCAATAGTGCTCAAAGCCACGCGTCGGGTGGTGAATGGCATCACTGCCAAATGAAAGAAACTGCCTCCCTCTAGAAAGCGGTGCAATGAATTCTGCCCATTTTTCCTTTAATATAATGATAAAAAAATTTAAAATCTCAAAGATTAATCATAACAAAGGTTTTGACTACGGGGCGGAAATATTTATTCGAAGTGGATAGGTGCCCGGCTGCGGGGCCGTGGGCTATATGGAAAACCATATGATTGGGGGTTTATGGAGGAAGGGTTAATCGTAATCTGGTGATGTGATAAGCGCTTGGTTCTAGCACCAAGGCGTATGGAGAGAAAGGGTTTTAGACTTAGCCCAAGGGTGCTCAAGTGTGTAATAAAAAAAATTGGTTTTTAATAGATTTTCAATGGTTTTCAAAGGAATTTGGGGTTTTCGATAAGGCAAAGAAGGAGTCTTTAAACCTTACCAAAGGGTTTTTATGAAGAGAAAAAGGGGAAGAACATGAAAATGAGGGGTTTTCATGGGAAATGGAGGGGTAAAAATGAGGTTAGTTTAGAAAGAGGAAAGGAAAGGGAAAGGAGTTTGTAGCAGTATTTTTTCTTGGAAATCAACAGGATTTCTGAGTGTGAAACGAGCACTGCAGTGAAGATTTGGACAGAGGCATGAGGCCTTTAAGAGTCTTCAAGAGCCAACAATTTTTGCAATAAAATTTGTTCCTTGAAGGCTCCAAAATGATTTAGCCACCTTTTTCTACAACAAATTTTATAAGTGGCTAACATGTTCCTTTGAAGTATCATCATCCTTAATCTGCACAATAGCAAACAGTGAAATATCTTCTTTCACTAAATTAGTGCTTGCTTCTGATAGAAGTTCAAGTTCTTTGAATGGCAGATTAACATTATTGAAAGGAGAAGTCTCTTCTTGAAAATAAATTATATCCTCAGTAGGATGATCTGCTATTTTTTTTTCTCCTTCAAATTTTTTCCAGTATCTTTTATTTTTTGGGACAGCAGGTCTGAATTTTTCTTGACTAGTATATTGCTTTCTCTCCCAAGGTTTTAGACACGTGCTAGCCACAAGGGCTAATCCTCCAGCAAAATTGTTTTGGTCTTTAGGAACAAGTATAAGTTGGAATTCTTTAAAATATTTTAATAAATCCATGGTATCATCCTTATAAGCTTTAATTCTGGGATGTTTAACCATGCATTCATTTTTCACTTGCCTAATTACCAATTCTGCACTTCCATGAACTATTATCTTCTGGGCTCCTAGTTTTTTGAATAAGTGTAGCCCTAAGAGAAGTGCCCCATACTCTACTATGTTAGTTGTGCATTGAAAATTCAGTTTATATGAATGGGCTTCAGAATAATTATTTCCTGTATTGTAAAGCCATATTCCTGCACCTGCATTAGTTTTAGTACATAACCCATCAAAATTCATATTCCACAGAGGACTAGTTTCAGTATTATCATTGGTTTTCTTACTATCCTCTTTGTCTTGGGTGCCATTGGTTTTCTCTTTGGAATAGGCACCATGTTCATGATGGTCTGGTTGAGATGATTGTTTGGGGGGTAGCTGCTTACCTAATATTTTCTCAATTTGTTTTTCTGTTAAAGGAGAAATTTTTCTTTCAGTATAAACAGAAAAAGAGCTACCCTGTTTCTTATGACCGACAAAAGAACTTTCTTCATATTTATAACAAAGTTCTCTATGTGAATGAGCAAGAGTATTTGTTTTGCAATAAATATTAGAGACTGACTATTTATTAATAGTATAATCTATCTCTTCTTTTGTCAATGGGGAGGATATTTCTATGTCCCTTTGAACAGAGGTACAATAGTTCTCTGTCTCTTGTAAAGGTTGGTTTTGAGGCTGGATGTTTTCTTGAGCCTCTTCTAGGAGATCTTGACTTGTGTTTGCAGGAAAAATTTGAGGTCTTTCTATTGTTTCCTCAAAGCACTGCTCACCATTAGTATTTACAATTTGATTGTGAAGATCTCTCATGAGCATAGTACAAGACATAGGAAGGCAATAAAAAGTTCCTTGACCACCTTCTTTATTGCTTTCTTTGTAATTTTTCTCGTCATTTTCCATAAGGTGTTGATCATAAAACATAACTTGGTCACTGTCTTGACCTTGAGGTGATTGGGCTTGTATTTGATCAGGGGAAAGCATATCTTTTCCCAGCTCATCAATATTCATATTAGCCATCAACCTATCCATTCTCTTTCCAAGCATGTACATCATCTTTTCCATCATGATTTCTTGTTTGTTTTCTTTATAATTTTGATCATCGTACATATCTTGTCGGGGTAGGGTTTTTGTTTGGACAGGAAAAGACACATGTTGCTCTAGACCACCAGTGTTTAAATTAGCCATAAACCTATCCACCCTTCTTCCAAGCATGTACATCAATATTTCCATCATGACCATATGTTTTTCATCTGGGTCTATATCTAAATACATTTTTGATAATCATAATCAGAGGTCACTGTGTCTGTTCAATCAATTCAAGGTCTTCTACCGGTGGAGTCATTTGGTCTTTTGGGAGTTTCTATTGGGTATGTGTTATATTCTTTCCACGACTATCCCCATGCGCTGTACGTTGCGCCGGGCACAACAGGGGAGTCACAAGGGGGGAGGCAGCCCCCACTGTTGGGGTCTGGGGTAGTGCCCTGGCGAAAATTTGTTTGGTGTGCGGACCCACTCATAAGCGGACCCACCCATGTTTTTTGCATGATTTTGCACATGGTTTTTGGGTACGATGGTTTTCAACCCCTAGTATTTTGTAGATCCGGTCAAGGGAACTACGGTTATGTTCTAATCCAGGGTTAATGGATTGGGGTTTATGTATGCTTCGGCATGTATATATATATATATGTGTGTTGTAACACTAAAAGGAATATAATGAAAAATCAAGATGGTCATCCCGATTTGGGATCTAGGGGAAAATCTCTGTATTTATCTGTTTTATGTTTTATGCTCTCGCTATTGTTTATTTTCTGTTATAATATTCGTGTGTAGATAATTTATGTTCAGGGTTAAAACCTACATTTGGTATCAGAGCCAGGTTCAACTTCAAGGGGACGCCTTTGCTGCGGAGGGGTTTTTGCTCGGGCCTGAGGTAGACTCTGTTCAGTGGGAGATTTGTGGGATCGATTCTTGCGGTGAAAGAAGACGGCGAGCGGCGGAAAGATAGAGATTGAGAAATTAAATGGTCGGAGTTTTGAGTTGTGGAAGCTCAAGATGGAGGATCTGCTGGTGGATAAATATTAGTAGATTGCGGTAGATCTAGGTACTAAACCAATGAAAATGTCAGATGAAGACTGGAAGAAACTGAATTGGAAGGCTAAGAGCATAATATGGTTGTGTGTCTTAGATTCAGTATTGTTGAATGTATCTGGGGAAGATATGGTGAAGAATTTGTGGGAAAAACTTGGGACTTTGTACCAATCTAAGTCTCTGGTGAATAATTTGTTCCTGTGGAAAAAGATGTATAACCTGAGGATGAAGGATGGAGACTCAAAGGATGCACTATCCTAACCTGTTCAATATTGTAAGTCATTTGTCATCTCATGATATTAAAATCTTAGATGAAGATAAGTGCACGCTTGTTGTGTTCTCTACCGTACTCGTGGGATATTTTGAGTCTGTTATTGCAATAGGTAGCAATACAACTACCTTGAATTTTGATGACATTGTCTCGGCTTTGCTGTCGGAGGAATGAGACGGAGAAATATGGAGGCCGTAATGGAGATGCCTTATTCAGACGAGGAAGGTCCCAAAACAGAAACAAGAATAAGGTTTTGAGTGGGAGATCCAAATCTAGAGGGAGATCTAAATCTCCTGGAAAGTTTGTAAAGGTATGCCCGAAATGCGGAAAAGATGGGCACTAAAGCTCCTGAGAAAGGAAAGGGATCTGATGATGCTCCTTCTGTAGAGGAAAAAACCACCTCGGATGAAGGTGGGTATGTGTATTTGGCTTCTTCTTCAAATACACATGTAGATCATGAGTCATAGTTGATTGACTCAGGTGCATCCCTTCACTTCACTCCCCATAGGGAGTGGTTCTACGACTATGAGAAATATGATGGTGATGTCTTCCTAGGGGATGATAGGAAGGCAAAAATCATCGGACGTGGAAAGGTAAAGCTAAAGCTACAAGGTGAAAGGATTATAACACTTCCTGGTGTTCTGCATATTCCTACATTGGCCATAAATCTAATTTCTGTAAGCAAGATGGATGATGCAGGTGTAAAAACAGTGTTCAAGAAAGATTCCTGCAAGATGGTTCGGGGAGCACTGATATTAATGCGGGGAGTTCGGACTGGAACTCTGTACAAGCTACAAGGTAGCAATGTTATTGATGGGTGTAATAGTTATGTGGTTCCTGAAAGTGGAGCAAAAAGCCTAGCTGTCTCTGGAGAAAAGACCATGCTATGGCATCAAAGCCTTGGACATATTGGATAGAAGGGCCTTCGGATACTACATAGAAATGGTATAGTAAAGGGCATGTCTAATTTCTCTCTGGATTTTGATTTTTGTGAAAATTGTGTATATGGGAAGCATAATCGGGTGAGTTTTCCTTCTGGTGCTAAGAGGGTGAACAAGATATTAGAACTTGTGCACAGTGATGTGTTTGGACCTGTGTCAGTTCCATCACTGGGAAAGTCTGTGTACTATGTTTCATTCATAGATGAATTCTCAAGGAATACATGGATATATTTCTTGAGGAAGAAATCTGAAGCTTTTGAAAGATTTAAAGAATTTAAGGCTCTGGTGGAAAACCAGACAGAGAAGAAGATAAAGGCGCTGAGGACAGATAATGGTGGGGAGTTCTGCAAGAAGGAATTTGAAGAGTTCTGTAAGAAGTGTGGCATAGCACGACAGAAGACTACTCCATACACACCTTAGCAAAATGGAGTTGCAGAAAGAATGAACAGAACACTGATGGAAAAGGCAAGAAGCATGCTCAGTGGTACCGGGTTAGGACAAGAATTCTGGGCAGAGGCAGTGGAGACTGCATGTTACTTAGTTAACAGATCACCTTCATCAGCGTTGGAGGATAAGACCCCACATGAGGTATGGAGTGGTAAAAAACCCTCTCTTTCACATCTAAGGGTATTTGGATGTGATGCATATGTACATGTTCCAAAGGAGAAAAGGACCAAGTTGGATAATAAATCTGAAAGGTGCATCTTTACTGGGTATAAGGATGGTTTAAAAGGTTACAAGATTTGGAACCCGGAAACAAGGAAGGTTGTGTACAGCTGAGATGTGGTGTTTAGATAGGTGAAAGATGTTGTTAAACATGAAATCATACCAAAGGAACCTAAGAAGATAGATTTTGAGCTAAAGGAGGATGAATCGTACTCACAAAGAAGAATATTCCGTAAGAGGAAGAGCCACAAACTCCAATTGTGAGAAGATCATATCGGGAAAGAAGACAACCAGAAAGGTATAGTCCATCTGCATTATGTTCAAATTTTTCTTTAACTATCACTAATGATGATCCTAGAACTGTCTGGGAGGTAGTGGATTCAGAGGATGGAAAACTCTGGAAGGAGGCCATGGTTGATGAAATGGCATCCTTGCACAAAAATGAGGCATGGGATCTGGTGGAGCCAGCTGGAAGGAAGCCCATTGGGATAAAATGGGTGTTTAAAAAGAAGATGAATGTAGAAGGCAAGGTGGAGAAATACAAAGCTCGGTTGGTAGCAAAAGGTTATTCCTAGGTGCCGAGAATTGATTTTGGTGATATTTTTTCTCCTGTTGCCCAAGTTACTTCTATTAGATTACTTTTATTTGTTGCTGCTGCATTTGATTTTGAGATAGAACAGATGGATGTGAAGACAACATTTCTTCACGGGGATCTAGAAGAGGAGATATACATGAAGCAACCTGAAGGCTTTATGGTGAAGGGTAAGAAAGAACTAGTGTGCAGGTTGAAGAAGTCTCTGTATGGGTTAAAACAGTCACCAAGGATGTGGTATCAGAAATTTTATACCTATATACAGGGACTTGGCTTCACCAGAAGAAAGGAGGATCACTATGTTTATTTTAAATTAATTGATGACCATGTTATTTATTTGGTCTTGTATGTCGATGATATGTTGTTGATTGGAAATGACAAAAAAATTATCCAAGATTTGAAGACCCAGTTGTTCTCCAAATTCGACATGTAGGATCTTGGTGCTGCAAACTATATTTTGGGCATGGAAATTAAGAGAGATCGGGCAAAGAGGAAACTACTGTTAAACCAGAGGAAGTATGTCAAGACTATATTGCAGAGGTTCAATATGCAGTATAGTAAACCAGTGAATGTTCCTATTCCTGTAGGTGTAAAGCTATCTGCTGAACCGTGTCCGAAGACCCAAGAAGAAGAGGAGGATATGTCTCGTGTTCCATATGCAAGTGCAGTGGGTAGTCTGATGTATGCAATGGTCTGTACTAGACTAGACATTGCACATACAGTGGGAGTATTGAGCAGGTTTATGTCAAACCCATGGAAGGAGCATTGGACAGCAGTGAAGTGGGTTTTCAAATATTTATGTGGCACTAGTGATTATGGCTTGTGCTACCAGGGAAAACCATGATTGGAAAGAATGTTGGACATTCGTGGTTTTGTTGATGCAAATTGGGCTGGAGATCTGGACCAAAGAAGATCTACAAGTGGGTATGTGTTTAACCTATTTGGAGGTGCAGTCAGTTGGATGAGTAAAAGACAGTCTGTAGTGGCTCTTTCAACTACGGAGGCAGAATACATAGCAGCCACTCATGCAAGCAAGGAAGCAGTTTGGTTGCAAAGATTATGTTCAAGTATGGGGTTGGTACAACAAGCTATAAGGATAGACTGTGATAGCCAAAGTGAAATTTTCTTGGCTAAGAACCCTACTTACCATTCAAATACAAAGCACATTGATGTTCAATATCACTTTGTTAGAGATATGGTTGAGGCTAAAAGGGTGTTGCTGGTAAAGATGGACACTTTGAAGAATGTTGCAGATGCATTGACAAAGTCTGTGAGCACTCAGAAGTTATCTTGGTGTAGAGAAACAATGGGTGTTGAAGAATTGGCCCAATGAATAAGCTCTCCTGTGGCCCCCTGTGGAAAGAAAACAACAAGTGGGAGAATGTTGGGTATGTGTTATATTCTTTCCATGACTAGCCCCACGCACTGTACGTTGCACCAGGCACATCAGGGGGGTCACAAGGGGGGAGGCAGCCCCCACTGTTGGGGTCTAGGGCAGCGCCCCAACGAAAATTTGTTTGGTGTGTGTACCCACTCATAAGTGGACCCACCCATGTTTTATGCATGATTTTGCACATGGTTTTAGGGTACGATGGTTTTTGGCCCCTAGTATTTTATAGATCTGGTCAAGGGAACTACGGTTATGTTCTAATCCAGGGTTAATGGATTGGGGTTTATGTATGATTCGATATGTATATATATGTGTTGTAACACTAAAAGGAATATAATGAAAAATCAAGCTGTTCGTCCTGCTTTGGGATCCAGGGGAAAATCTCTGTGTTTATCTGTTTTATGTTTTATGCTCTCGCTATTGTTTATTTTCTGTTATAAGATTCGTGTGTAGATAATTTATGTTCAGGGTTAAAACCTACAGTCTCAGAGTGTGGAGTCGCCAGGTGGAAAAATTTTAGCTCGTAAGGAGGTAAAAAATTTTATGGTTCCACCACCATGTGTTTCTTGTAGAGCTGCAAGGTTTTCAGGAATTGAATTAGCTCTCAAGGGTGATCTGAAAATAGTTGAAAATTTAATCCTAGGAGATTTCGTAAGGATACTTTCTGGGTTATCGACTATCTTAGGTGGATAGGCTCTAGTGTGAATATTTCTAGGAGCCACTATGCTGTGTTTTTTGGACCCAAATAAACCATAAAATTTCAACTAGGTATGACAGTATTTAAAAGGTCAACTAATCTATTTACACAAATTTTAATCCTACATTCCTCAAACTGAGTTTGAAATGATATTACAATGATAAGGGTTCTTCCCAGTTGAGTCTTAAGGTCTGTTGAGGATTGTGGAGTCGCCATGTGGAATTTTTTAGCTCGTAAGGAGGTAAAAGGTTTTATGGTCCACTACCATGTTTATTGGATACCAATCTAAAATATTTTTGGGTTTTCTGAGTTATTTTTTAGTTGTGTGGTTTCTAAGAATGTGCTAACTCTGTTTCAAAACTTAGCTACAATTATGAGACAAAGATAGTCTACTCATATGGCTAAGCCAGCTGATCTTTCAAGGTTAGATAAAGACTTATGAGAATCCTAGGTCTTGCCTAGTTTGTCACTGATTCAAACAAGTTTCATCATGATTACCATTTCTTGGTAGTGCTTGAAAAGGCTTCTTTTACTCACAAGGTTCTATGAAGTTTAAAGGGAACCAAATATTTTGGGTTTGATCCCTAGCAGAGTCACCAGAAATGTTAGTTGTTGGTGACTCAGCTGGTTAATATAGAAAATGTTCTTTGAACCAAAATTCTGATATCCTATGATTACCTTGAAATGCAAATTACTCAGAAAGTTCCCTAGTGGAGTCGCCAAAAATGTTATCTCCCTGTAATCAGCAAGATTGGCAAAAGTCTGACTACAGGGAGAAACATCGTTTCAACCACTTTGGGATTCTAGGATCTACCCCTCCTAAATCCTGAGAGGGATCTCTCCAATAAGTGCAAAGATGGATTTGTCTTTGAAGTTTTGGGTAATGATATTAGGCTAGTTATGAAGGCCGAGGGTTTTGTTTGTTTTTGGATGGTTGAGCATGATTATTGTTTGAGGTGGAAAGTTCTACATGCAAAGAGTTTCAAAGGTGTGAATTTGCAAGAAAATAGGACAAGCTTTGGCCAGGAATATAGATAATTGCAGGTTTTAGTCCATTGGGCTATGGAGTCATAATAGGGTTTAATTGAAACAACAAGAAGCAAGAGTGGTCCATGGGGAAAGTCATCTATGTCTAAGGGTCTCTTTAAAGTTTGATTTATGGAATGAAATGGTACAACAAGAATGGGAATTCAAGAAATGAAGAACAAAAAGTAGCCCAAGATCTCGTAAGTACTTCTAAACTAGCCAGCTTTTGACAAACTCTTAAGAAAGACATAAAAGCAATCCAAGATCTAGTAAGTACTTTTGAAATATCCAGCCTTTGATACAATTTCAATATAAAACATTTGAACACAAGGGAAACACAAAGATAACACAGAATGGCCTAAGAACTGGTAAGTACTTTCAAACTAGCCAGCTTTCAACACATTCCAAGGGAAAATTTCAGTCAGTCTTTTGGGATAAAACTAGGACCAGGGCTCACCATATCTTCCTTAGTTCATCACTACTTAACATGAAATGAAAATAACATTTAAGAGAAATATTCAGCTAAGAGAATAGGACGAGGGAACGCCAGCATTCATAACTGCTCAACTAAATTAAATCATTCCTAAATAAGACAGATTGGAAGAAAACATGAAGATAGAGATTTTTAGTCAGAGAAGGGTACTGATATACAGTAGGCCCTAACTCTATGCATGTTTTTCTTTGTAAGAGAAGATGAACACAGTGAAAACAGAAACAAAATAACGAGTCACAATGAGAAAAACATCACCGTCAACATAGACCAGGATCCCATAAATCAGCTTGTATTGATGCTTCAAACCAGTTATAGCTTCAAGTCCAATGCTTTAGTTTAGCAATCATATACACTTCCCAGACTAACTTATCTATTACAAGCAGAGCTCCATGAACCAGTGAACACTATTTAGAGAGAGAAGTCTCAAGCTTAATTAGATTTCAAAGTTTAGCAACCAAATCAACCAAACCCTCTCTTATCTTCTCCAGTAGTATTTATAGAAGAATGAGGAGGTGAGATCTGATAAAATATCTCCAAAGATAATTAATATAGACTTAATGGCTTCTTGGCCTTTGGGGGGCTCAATGAAGAAGCTCACATAGGTGTCCTATTTATTAAATAATTTACATTAAGATTTAAGCTCGGTGGGAGATCTTCTTGACTTTTAAGGCTCTGTGTTGTGTTAAAGTAACTCTGCTGATATTTTGTCATTAAGTTTATTTGCAGAATCAGCTTTTCTGGCTGCGCTAGGACAAATATTTGATCTTGATCAATAACTCCGGCCTCTATTTGAATGCTTTGAGGCACAGGTGGCACTAGGGTAGCTGGGAGGAATAAATTTGCCTCATCTATGGCGTGGAGGCTTTCTGTCTGATGAACCTTTATGATTTACCTTTAAATTGTGCTTAAATAGGGGGATTAGGATTTTGATAATCCATCTTAGTTGTAATCCCCATAGATCTGTCTTCAATCTCATGTTCTGGTGCGTTCCTGTCTTTGACACTGATACTCTTTGATTTGTGCTCGATTTGTTGTGTTTGTTGGTGTGCAGGGCTACGCAGGTGTCGTATGGAATCAATGCCTCATGATTCATTGATGAAACGTGGAGTTGAACCCTGCGAATGATTCCCTTTGATGAATCGAAGGCGGGAGGATCATCACCCTCATCCTTTGAAATTTTCTTCAGCATAGCAGAAAAACCATTTAAACCTTGCAAAACACGAACAACGTTATAAAATCCTGCATATATAGGTTTACTGCTTCAGAGGGCATGCGGAGAGAGCATGGCCGTCGGATGGCATCATCCAATGGTCTAGATTGATTAGAGGAGGTCAGAGGGAAAACAAAGGAAGAATTAAATCAGAACCGTTGATCGCGCAAAGATCGACGGTCGGGAGCAAGGGCGAAAAGTCAAAGCGAATGAGTCACTCTATTTGAAAAATAAACGAAAAATGGAGAAAAAGGGTAAAAACCTTTGTTTTGGAGAAAAATGATTAAAAAATGAGTGGGGAGCTCGGGACGAATGTGGGCCGTCAGATGAGATCGGGCCACGCGATCAATGGTGGAGATGTTTTTAATAATCGCTTTGTACCACGTTTATCTTATGGGCTTCTTCATAGCGTGATTATCGTCTAATGGGCTGGCCTTAGATCGGACGACGCACACTAATATCGGGCTGAGCCGATATCCGAACTTTAATTCCCAGGGAAAATGGTATCACCATACCGCCCAAGGCCACGTGTCAGCCGGTGGTGCTAATCGCTACCAAACGGAGAAAACCGCCTCCCTCTCAAAAGCGGTGCGATGAATTCCGCCCGATTTTATTTTTAATATAATGACAATAAAAAATTAAAAACCCAAGAATTAAATATACACAAAGGTTTGTATCGGGAGGTTTTTATATTCGTGACTTGGTTTGGCGCCCGTCTGCGGGGCCATGGTCTATATGGAAAGCAATATGACTGGGGGTTTCATGCACAGGGTTAATCGGCATTAGAGATTTCAATAAAGGGGGAAGACTTGCGCACTGTGTTACCTCCGATGTGATAAGTGCTTAAAGGCGTAGCACCTGGTTGTAGCACTGGGGCGTATGGAGGAGAAGAGCTTAGGACTTAGTCCAAGGGGAATTAAACCTTTACACACAAATATTCATTTTTTATGAGGTTTTCAATGTTTTTCAAGGGTTTTGAGGGTTTCGAAAAGGAAAAGGAGTCTTAAACCTTATCAAAAGGGGTTTCAATGGGGGGAAAGGGGAAAATGTGAAAATGAAAGATTTCATGGGGGATGAAGGGGTTTAAATGAGGTTAGTTTTGGAAGAGGAGGGAAGGGGAAAATGGTGTTTGCAGCAGTATTTTGTAATGGAAATCAGCAGGATTTTTGAGTGTAAAATGAGCACAACAGTGAAGATTTTGGATAGAGGCATGAGGCCTTCCAGAGTTTTCAAGAGCCAACTCTTTTTTGCAATAAATGTTTTTCCTTGAAGACTCCAAAAATGATTTAGCCACCTTTTGGTATAACAAATTTCATAGGGGGCTAACAGTGTGCACCTCACATTGGGTCGCGTTGTGTGAGTTGTTTGTATATCATTAAGTTTCTTTGTTAAGCTTGCAATTTGATGTTGTAATCCTAGTAGGGACGGATCCTAGGTGGTTACCCCTCCTATGAATTCTTGTGGATATATTTACATTGCTTCAATTTACATTTCCTGTTCTAGTGTGTCTTGAAGCGTGTCAATCTTTTGTTGCATAAACAGTGTCCCATTGAGAGGTAGAAGAGCCTTGATAAACCATTAACGTTGATCATTTGGGTTTATGGGATAACTTAGCTTACCAATGGAATATTTGAACCTTCTCATTAGCTTCCAATTATTCTCCTCTTCTCGTTCCTTAATTTACCATAATTCAGATAACCCTTGCTAGTTGGTAAGCACTAATTCCCTCTTTACATCATCTACAACTGGATTTGGATGTACCTATGACCATTTAGTGAACCACTGTAGTGATCTCTATTGGATCTTAGCCTTTAACTCAATTAAATTAACAATGTCTGGTGTTTGGCGAGCCCTTCAGATTCCTTCACACAAGTAAGTCTTATTCCACATCATCGTTCCTTTTTCCTAAAAACTCAGGATATCTGGTGAACAATCCTACCATTTCTGTCTGTGTAGGTGGAAGTAATACAAATCCTCTAGTTCCTGGTTGAGAAATTCCTCTAGTAACACTACTGCTAATGTTTACTTGCTCTTTAGACTGAATATTATGTATTTTACTCGACCTTTGCAACTTTATCATAAATTATCAGGTGGGTTATAGAGTACCTCAGGAAGGTTAGGACAAATACTACTTGGAATTTGGTGGATAGGATTAGCTTTCATTGAGGTTTCTAGTACTTCTTGAAATAGTCATTCAATCGCAACATGTATTTCACCATCCAAATGATTCTTGGGGCTTGTGTCATCCTCTCCATTGGACATATTTCCTTTCTCCAATCAGGATGGGCTCCTATGAGCATGTCTAACTTCTTTGGCAGACCCCTCTATTCCTTTGGGCCCTCTCGTAACTCCTTTCTCTACTGTCATTCTTGGCACCTCTTTTTGTTGGTATGAATTCTCCTTCTACTTTTTGAACTCTCGTATTTCCTTTTCTCACCATTTCTTAGTGACATTTTCCCTACGATATGCTCATAGATCTCTTGACTTACTGGAACTTCTGGCATCCATCTCATCAGTTTCCTTTTCTCCCCTTCTGTAGCATCTCTCCCTTAGGTCCCTTCCCTAATACTAGTTGTTTAGGCTTCCATAGCGGGACATTGGAAAGCCAGCAGTCCCTCTTCCACCATTAGACATTTAATCCACAGGGGGGTTTCTTTTAACAACTTTCCCCGCAACCTAGACTTAAATATAGCTTCTTATTTAGAAAAATATTGATGATATTTGGTTTCAAACTCTACAATGTACCCCTCCAATATTGACTAAGCCCAAAATTTATTTCTCACATTAGATCAATATAAAATCTATGTAATGTCGTCAAATCTACGTGCATCCAATTGCGACGTGATCGACTCAATCCCCCAATTTGTTTTTCACCTCGAGTCTTTGCAACCAATTGTAGAGCTCCTTAGGAGACTTTCCCCAAAATATCTCATACAAATCGCTTGTTGATTCAGAAAATAGAATCTGATCATTAACATTCCTTTCCCTATGATGTTAGAGATCATCTTGTTGCGATATGAACCGATCTACATGATTATTCCACCAACTTCAAATTTCCCTCTTAGAGATCCTTGACACCATGATCTAGTTCTCTGATATAGTTTCAGGTCTCGACAACGGAACTATTTGTTGGAAAAATAATGACTTCTCAGAAATACCCAGGTTCAGGCTAAGATTCCAACAAGTTCTTGATGTAGTCTAGGAAAACACTGGCATTTTCACCTTGCTCCAAGGAGAGAAAAGAGTCTCACCCAAGGCATGTTGTGACCTTACTCAGATAAGAGAACTAGAACCATAGTATCAATGCTACATTTACCATCTATTATCTAATGTAATTACACTATTATCATGCATAAACAACTCTCATTACCCATTATTGAAAGAAGATACAAATCACATTGGATACATCAAAAGGTATTATCAGAAAATTTTGATTAGTCCTCTAAAACATCATGCACAGAAATACATTCATCTTTACACAATAGTGAACACAAAAAATATCTCTATAATAGATTAACTTTCAGCACAGTACATTACATCAATTATCAGAGTCTTCGTAGAGATATGTTCCCGGAACCAAAAACCCAAAGACTAACTGCCTCCTTCGTTCTCCTTCTTCCTTATATACCCTCTTCCTTCTACACTGGCAGTTCTTCCTTCTTTTCTACTTTCCTACTTTGTCGCGCTCCATCATTCCTCATTTTGTTTTGCTATTCATTCTACTTCTCAGAGTCTTTCTTCTTGTTTACTATAAGATATTTTTTCCATTTTTGTAGATGTCCACCAGCAACTCACCACCTACTCAACGACTATCTGTAACTCGCAACGGCTCTTCGTGACCCACAACAAATCTCCACAACTCTCCATGTTCGCAAGTGCTAGCCTACAAATTCCAAAAAAAATTTATCTTTCTTCCAAAAAAAGTCCCCAATATGTGTAAAACCTAACAGGGTTTTAGATGCAACTAGTGGAATGCCCCAAGAAGACGTGAGAGGTGTAGAAGGAGTTATAGATCTTTCCATAGTTAGTGGTGGTAAGGATGTCATGGAAATAGAAACTATTGCTAGAGAAGGTAAAATGGGACCTCCCCATGCTCTTTAAATAGATATCATGGACCAATCGGGTGTTAAGCCATGGATCAAGGGTCATTAATACCGAGGTGAGATATAACCGTCAGATCACTACAAATCGTGACCGTCAGATTATAAGTTACAAATGTACATGTTAAAGAAACACACTTTACCTAACTCTACACTAAACTAAGTTATTCTTAAATATTTCCTATGTATCGGAATATCCTAACATCCCCCCTTAAGAAAAATGTGGGATAGGATTGAAAGATTTACAAAGGTGACACAAAAGGAGCCTATTTCCTATGTGTCGAGATATCCTAACATCCCCCCTTAAGAAAAAATTGGGATAGGGTTGAAGGATTTACAAAAGTGACACAATAGGATAAGGAAGGAGGAATTACAGCCTATCCCCCCTTAATGACAATTTTCCTGAACTCCAAGCATGGATCGAAGTTTGGGAAACTTCTCTTCTATGAGAGCCTTTTTAAAGATATCGGCTACTTGATCATTAGTTGGACAATACTACACTTCAAGAACACGATCATGAATCAGCTTTCTGATGAAGTGTATCTGGAGTTCAATGTGTTTCATACGTTGATGTTGAACTGGATTTTTACATATTTGAATGGCACTCTGATTATCACACCAAAGTGTAGTTGGATGTTCCTGATGAAGACCAAATTCAGAAAGAATCTGACAAAGCCACATGGCTTCCTTGCTGGCTTCAACTGCACCACAATACTCTGCTTCTGTTGAAGAAAGAGAGATGACACTTTTTTTCTTACAAGACCAAGTAATAGGTCCTAAACCAAGAGTGAATACATATCCTGCAGTAGAATTTCGATCATCAGGGTCACCAGCCCAATCAGAATCAGTGAAACCAATCAACTATGGAGATGCTCATGCATTGTAATGAATCTCGAACCGAACTGTACCTCAAATATATCGAAGTATTATTTTAGCTACTTTCCAGTGACTTTCATGAGGTTGGTGCATAAACCGAGCGACGAGACCAACGACAAAGGAAAGGTCAGGATGGGTGTGGGTTAGATACAGAATTTTACCAACAAGTTGACGATATAAGGTAGCATCAACTTCAGGGGTAGTACAAGTGACTGAAAGCTTGAATCCAGACTGAAAGGGAGAAGGGGATGGCTTACAGTCTTCCATGTGAAAGTGGTGTAGAATATCACAGGCATACTTGGACTAAGAGAGGGTAATGCCTTCCTTGGATTGCAAGACTTGAAGACCAAGGAAATAATGAAAGTGTCCTAAGTCTATCATTTCAAAATTATTTTTGAGGCTAGAATTCACATGGTTTATATGGTTTGGATCAATACCAGTAAGGATAATATCATCAACATAAAGAACAAGGATGGTGAAGGACTTACGCACTTTCTTGGTGTAGACAGTGTTGTTAGAATGACACCTAGAAAAGCCATTATCTAATAGAAATATATCCATTTTAGCATACAAAGCCCGAGGAGCTTATTTGAGATCATAGAGAGACTTCCTAATGCGACAAACAAGGCTAGAGTCATTTTGGATAAAGTCAGGGGGTTGTTCCATGTATATTTCTTCATGTAAATCTCCATGTAAGAAGGCAGATTTAACATCCATCTGATGGACTTCCCATTTAAAGGAAGCAGTAAGGGAAAGAACAAGGCGGATAGAATTCATTTTGGAAACAGGGGAGAAGGTTTCAGTATATTCAATGCCTTCAACTTGTGAAAATCCTTTAGCAACAAGATGAGATTTATGTCTATCCACTTTTCCATCTGGTCCAAACATTGTTTTGTAAACCCATCTGCATCTGACAAGTTTTCTTCGTTTTGGAAGAGGAACAAGATCCCAAGTATCATTTGCCAATAAGGAATGATATTCTTCATTCATATCTTCATGCCAAGCTAGATGACTGGAGGCTTCTTCAAAGGTTTTCGGATCAAGATTTTCTGGAACTTGAGCCAATAAGGAAGAAGATATTTCAAATTGACAACGTGTACGTCGTCAATTGGCAGGGTCACCTGCAAGAGAACCTGCTGCATCCCGAGTAGAGCGGACCCATCTTGGAAGTAGTGGAGTATAAGGAACAATTTCATGAGTTGGAGGAGGATTTTCATCCTCATTGTCATCATTTGAACTAGAAGGAATTCTATTAAAAATAGAAGAGAGAGAGAGAGAGGTGGCACATATGCTGAATCAGGCTCGTAGGCCAAATGTGGTACACCCGTCGAACTAGGCTCGCAGGCCGATAAAATTTTCATCTCTTCTAATGATTATATTTTTGGATTTTGGTTGAAGAAGTCTATATCCTTTGACATCTTCAGAATATCCAACAAAAATACATTTTTCACTCTTAGGTTCTAAGGCTTTATGTTTCGCATCTAGAATATGGGCCTAAGCATCACTTCCAAAAACAAGAAAGTGACTTACATCGGGTTTTATTGAGCTCCAAGCTTCTTCTGGAGTTATATTCTTTAAAACCTTAGTAGGAGTGCGATTTAATATGTAATTTTCACAGTTAATGGCTTCTACCCAAAAATTGAGACCAAGTCCTTTAGATTGAAGCATACAATTAGCCATTTCGTTTAAGGTGATTCTTCCTTTCTACTACACCATTTTGTTCTGGAGTATATGGAAAATTATGTTACAATTGAATGCCATGCTCAGTGCAGAAGTTGATAAATTTGTTGTTAACATATTCTCCCCCATTATCTGATCTTAACTTAAGAATTTGATGTCCAAATTGTTTCTCAACAAAGGCCTTAAAGGCCAAGAACATGTTAAAAAATTCACTCTTGAGTTTTAAGAAATATAACCAAACGCGTCTGGAAAAATCATCAATGAAAGTTAAGAAGTACTTACAACCAGAGAAAGAAACAATAGGAAGTGGACAACATAAATCACTATGCACAACCTGCAAAGGGGCTCAAGCATGCCAAGAGGCACGTTTTTCAAGACTATCCCGATGATTTTTTTTGAGTACACATCCTGAGAAAACACCATCTCAGCAAGATACCATAGGAAGGCCCGTCACCATATTTTCCTTACATAGAGTTTGAAGAGAGAAACAGTTTAAGTGACCAAATCGCTCATGCCAAATTTTTCTCACATCATCATTATGAGCAACAAAAACAAAGGGAAGACATGATGACCCAAAGCTGTCAAAATTATACAACCTTGTGGAATCATCAGCAATGCCAATAGCTAAAATATGTTTAGGATCTTTGAGGCCCTTGATTACAACATCATGAGGTGAGAGTTCTAATATTTTCCCTTCACCTCAATGAGTTATCTGATAAACAGATAAAAGGTTGCATGAAAAGGTAGGAACACATAGTACATCATTAAACTGACCATTATCTAGATGAATGGTTCCAGATCCTACAACATGAAGAGATCTACCATCACCAACATAAATAAGTTTGGTGTTACAATCATTTAAATAATAAAACATGGATTTATTTTTAGCCATGTGGTAAGAAGCTCCAGAATTAATGAGCCACTCACGAGAAGGAGAAGAAGAAGATACATTTAATGCATAACTAGATCTTGATGCGTGACAACGACAAGCAGAAAGTGCCATGCCTGAAGATGAAGGTGAAGAGTGCTCCAAATTGATGATGTACTTCTTCATTGCTACTTCTAAGGCTTCGATCTTCTTAAAACATTTGGACTCTATATGGCCATCTCGATTGCAAAAGTTGAAATGTCTATCTGTCTTCTTCCCTTTGTTTTGATTTGCCTTATTATTTTGGTGATTTTACTTTTCAGTTTGCGGTTGAAATTTCTTAGGGCCCTTGTTTGGCTTAGGACCACATTTTTTAGGATACGACTTCTAGGGATTATTTTGATATGGTTGTTGTTGGGCTGATAAGGCTTTCTTAGAAGTGTTTCCATTAGTGATAAGACCAAGGTGTAAAATTTTTCTTGTTCCCTTATCAAATAATCGCTAAAGGCATCAAAAGAGGGATTATTGTAGGTGGTTCTTGAAGAAATGATGGCTTCTCTAGTGGAATGGAGGCAGAAACAAATATAGAGTATGCAGGCCAAGCTTAGAAAGAATGCAAAAGATGAGGCTACCATCATCCCTTTTTATCTTACAACCTTCTAAAATAATTCTGAGGGTCTTGAATTTGGACAAAAAATATTCAATGGAGGAGAAATTATCGGGGTCCAAAGTAAGCAACTCATTTTCAAGCTGGTGGGCCCTGATTTCATTTTGATTGACAAAAACAATTTTTAGCTTTTCCAGGGCTTCATCACGGCTGTCAATGTCAAGGATATGAAATCGAAGATCTTGAGCAATGGACATTCCTATCAACCCTCATGCTTGATCTTTTTTATTTTCCCATTTAGCAGCTTTATCATCATCAAAAGTTTTAGTTTCTTGTCCTGTGGCTATTTTATAAATCCCTTTACTTCTAAGTATATCTACCATGTGAGGTAGCCATTGGAAATAGCTGATGATGTTAAGAATAATCGGACATGCAATTTTCATTTTTTTTTTTAAATTGAAGCCACTAAAAGCTAAAAATAGCTGCTCCAATGGAAATATCTCAAAAAATTAGGCCGTTTAAAAAAATCGGCTCTAAAAATGGCTTATGGATGAACAAGTTATGCCTTTTGAAAAATATGAGTTGTAGATGTCGAATAGTTACGGGAATGGGATGAAGTGCGGCTTTAAAAAAAAAAAAATTCCACCCCTTTGAAAAAAAACTTATTACAAAAGAAGCTTGAGAAGGAGACCTGAACCCAAGACCTCTATTCTCATAAACTAACCCCTCATCAAGTGAGATAGTAAAAGGATCACATTATTGTATGAAAGGAGGAAAGGGTTTTTTTTTTTCCCTCTTCGGTGTGCGTGTTTTTTCGTGCACAAAAAAACACAAAAAACTGAGAAAAAAATGAAATGCAAAGCCTTACGGAAAAATGTTAGATTTTCGGTTAGCCTTACTGGAAACTATCACTTTTTTCACTATTTCTGATTTCTCGATATCACACAAAGACGCGGGGAAAGAGCATACGTAGCAAAAAATCCCTTTTTCCTATTTCTTATTTTCCGAGATCGCACGCAGTGCACAACACATATCATACACAGAGAATAGGGTATAGATCCGGAAAATAAATAAAATATTTATACCGAAAATAAATAGAAAAAAACTGAAATAAGCAGAACTATTAACAAATATAACTGCAAAATAGATGCTTTATACCTCTAGATCTAAACTGTCATAACTTGGGCAGTCGGAAACCTTTTCGCATGAAACAAAAGGAATTCCTCACTGTAACAAATGCTCTGGAGACAACCAAGCCATTCTCCAAGCCCAAAAATTTTCGAAAATAGTAGATCTACAAAAGGGCATTCGCATGTAGTCAAAATGGCTTCGGATTTTGATCAATAACATATGCAACCGTCGAAATAGTTCTGATACCATGTAGGAATTTATAGGGTAAGTTCCTTAGATCAATAACCAAAGGTCACCACTCACAAATAGATCAAAAATTAGTACACCAGTATAATCACGTGGTTAAAACCATGAAAGAGTGAAACAGTCCACAGCCTGAGCCAATGCGGCCACTTTAGGAAATTTATTAATATAAACAGAAAAGTTACATATGTTTCTCTCATAAATAGTTACTAAAAAAATGACCCTCCATGATCTTTAAATAGAGATCATGGACCAATCGGGTGGTAAGCCACAGATCAAGTGTCATTAATACCAAGGTGAGAGATAACCGTCAGATCACTACAAATTGTGACCGTCGGATTATAAGTTACAAATGTACATGGTAAAGAAACACACTTTACCTAAATCTACACTAGACTAAGTTATTCTTAACTATTTCCTAGGTGTCGGAATATCCTAACACTTGCATCAGCTCTTCGTGACCCACAACGACTTTCTACAACTCTCCATGTTCACAACTACTGGCCCGCAAATTCCAAAACCATTTTATCTTTCTCCCAAACAAAGTCCCCAACAAGTGTAAAACCTAATAGGGTTTTAGATGAAACTAGTGGAATTCCCAAAGAAGACATGAGAAGTGTAGAAGGAGTCATAGATCTTTCCATAGTTAGTGGTGGTAAGGATGTCATGGAAATAGAAACTATTGCTAGAGACGGTAAAATGGGACCTCCCCCTCCATAGAAGAAGAAGTGTTTTCACTAGCCATGAAAGGAACACACACGTAATGAGGTTCACTACCATTGGGATTTAATTATACTAGGACTGGGTTGATAGGGTCAGTTAAAGGTGGATTAAAGTGTGGAAAAGGGCCTTTGTCAATTACCTCAATAGTAATATAATATTCCGCCCTAAGACAAAGGTTATCCTCCCCAATATGAGTATGGTATAAGTTTTCCAATGTTATAAGTAACCTACATCTACACGGTGATGAACCCTCATCTTCTAGAGAAATTCCTAACAATATATGAGAATGATGCTTACTTCATTCATCCATGGATAATATATGTTTATTATCTAGTTAACACAATTAAGACATCCCTATGGCTAAAATATGACTCATACCAAACAATATTGTGTAAAATAAACCATAAAGGTAAGCACACAAAAACCAAAGAGATGTAGAATGGATATTCCTTGGAGCCTGCATGAAAAGGGAATAGGTTGACAATGAATATATGGTTAGGACATTTATAATCAGTACATTATTAACAACCATTTTAAACCTGGCACAAGTAACACACTTAAACATCAATATTGGAGCACCCACTAGGATTATTGAGTCTTCTTGAAAGCCACCCTAGGTACAGAGAGGATGAACGCTTCCCCATCACCTTGTGTAAATTCTCCTGAAGGAATTCCACCAAGGCTACCACCAACAAAAAAATTTCATGGGGGAACAATCATAAGCCAGATTCACACACAATGGCGGGAAGAAAAATTCCAAATCCCCACTGAGAGATCCCTCAAGTCAAGGTGTAGTCCTCCCAAGTGGTCCCAATTTGTCCCCAAATGCAAGCAAAAGTAGGCACACAAATTGGATGAGAACTCAACAAAGAGAAAGCAACCAAATCATATAAAAATGCACTAATCAAGAAAATATCTAAAACTATATTTGAACCATAGAAAAGGCATCAAAATATATTTGTAAAGAGATATCTAGGTCTTGAGGATAAAAGCCCTAAAACCAAGCAAAAAGAATCTTCAAGGAAACCCAAAGCGTTGGCTAATAAATGGATCAAACTCACAATAAAGGATCAAAGTCATATCTAGTATAGACAGGAGTCATCGATGATAGTAATACACAAATAAAGAGAGTTCAAAAGAGATACAAACAATAAGAGTCCAAATCCAAACAAAATCAGCTCAACTAGGAACCCTAAGACTCAAATGAAGGAAAATAAAATACAAGAACTCTTTTCTAAAAAAAACAATGACATATTTAGACTAAGACAAACAAAGAAAGAATAGATTTGAGGAATCAAATCAATTGATGTAGGAGAAACCCTCAAAAAATATAAATTTAAGGTACCTTCGCTAGTATAGTGTTAGTAATAGTGCGAGGATCTTCACTTAGAGGATAACCATCACCAAATGAGCATAGCTATCTTTTCCCTGTTAGTTTTTTCAAGCCCGCAATAATGGGAAAAAAAAGATAAGGAGACATTTGAGCAAGAGCAAACAAGATTTAGAGTTTATTAGGGAAATAACAGTCTATAATAGGTCACAATCACTCAGATAAGGCAATAAAAGAAAAATAAAACCAAATAGTCCATAAAGATAAGATATCCAATATATCTAAAGTTGAGTCCCCAATGGAGTGGCTAGTTTTCTTATGGGATAATTTCACCTAATAGAAGTAGGTTACTTTTAACCTAATATATCAGCTAAGGATCTACCCAGATGTAACACCCTCTTCCCACATCTACCCAAGTAACTAGCCAACTAGGTAAATATGCAATGAGAGGCTACTGTGATGATATTCAACCTCCTATGTGACCTTAAGGAAATGGATCGACGGAAACATTTCACATAAACATTGTACATCAACAATAACACCCTCACGAGCCAATCCAAAAATTCAGGCATGCTTCCTTTGGTCCCAGTAATATTTTAACCCAATCAAACTTTGGACGCATGCACAATCCTACATGTTTACATGTGTGAGGCTCTGGACGCATGCACAGGTTTGTATTCTTGCATCCAGGTACTATTTCCAACAGTGTTGTGCTATAGTCCATAGAATTTAAGGCACTTTTCAAGCCTAGAATTTTGGTCAGTGCTCAAAACTTGTTGTAACTTATAGAATCCATTAAACACATTATGAAAATGCTAGTAATTCAAAAACCAACTCCAATACTAAGCTTGACCATCCCCAAATGGGACTGACATTTTTTCAAACATGTCACAAATATGAAAGCTACAGGTGTAAACAAGAGCACTAAGCATAGGGGTCTCATATTTATCTCATAATCGTTAAGAATCATTGTTCCATTATATCCTTAGTTGCAACATCATCTAGTAGGTCATAGATACATCATTCATTCATTTAAAAATAAAAACATGAAGAGATCCATACATCATTACTGTCATAAAAAATGCTTATAATAAGCATAATAACAATAAAAATATCTGGGATACATCATCCATAATATCCACATATAAACTACTACATTTACACATCAAATGCGAAGGAAATGAACTTCTCATAAATGAATGTAAGATCCAACCAAGGATGGGACTACCATGTTCCACCCGACCATAGATTGGTTGAGCCAAATATCTCTTCATCCAATCACCCTCGTGCCATATTCCAAGAATGAATGTGGGAATCATAACCAACCAAAAGAAGAACCAAACAAGCATGAATGCGACCAGATTTCTCCAACTACACCATGAGGAATTTTTGTGCCTCCTAGTCTCTCAATATTTATTTTGATCCACAGTCCGATCGAGGTATCACTAAGCCCAACACCGAGACCCACTCTTCATATTTACCTCACATCCCATACCATGACTAATAGGCCCAAGGGGGAGAAATCCACCTTTTTTCTTTACCGTATATCCCATCATTCACTGGAAAGGATTCCTAAGCCCACCGAGGCCCACAATTTTGGATTTACCACAACCCACAGTCTAGTTCAGGGGTTACTAGGCCAATGGATTTACCGTGATTCACAGTGTGGTTCAAGGACCACTAGACCATGTGTTTTTCATTTCATAGATCCACCTCACTCAGCTTTGAATCCATCCGACAATCTATCTCAACCAAAGTATGAGGACCCATCTCATCAAGGTTATCCATAAATGGCAAGGCTAGGCTGAAAACATGGTCACACCTAGAAAAACCCATGCCATGTCAAAAAAGAACCACATGAAATACCATGCATGAAAAATATATCAAGGAAATAACACAAGCAATTTAATACCTGAAAAGAATAATGGTGTAGCTACTTGATCTTTCCCTTCCTTTCTTTCTCCTTCCTTTCGCCTGCCTTCTTTTCCTTTCTTGTTCCAATGCAAAAGTGCTCCAAGAAAACTCTAAGGGTCCTAGAGTGAGAGAGAGAATAGAATGAGGGCCATAAGTGAAAAATCTTGCCAACTGATCCTTAGAAGCCTTTTTATCAATGGGACCTATATTTTCTACATTTTCCATTAATTTCCTTCATTTTCCTCCTCACATGTAACCTGTGACCTTTCACCTCCGTTTTCTCCTATCTTCCTTTATTTTCATAAATAAAATTCCAATTAATTCCTCCTTCCTTTCCAAAACCTTTGTCATTTCCTTTTCCAATTTCATTTGGCCATAATAAACTGAAATGACCACCCACTAGGATTTGTTTTCCCATCATTCAGCTTGGAATATGTGTCCCATCAACCGTGGTCTTATAGTTGTTTTACATCGATTTTTAACCAGAGTTGTTACAGAACCCTCCTCCTTGGGGGAACACCGTCCTTAGTGTTCATTGACACCTAACCAGTAAATTGCTAAAAAAAAATTACTTCTCGTGGATCTTTATAACACAACTCATTGCAATATTTACAATGGTTAACCTAAAAAAACATTACAATCGTACCATTTACTGGAGCTTATAACACAACTGTTACACCATTTTTTGGTCATTTAACCTGTTACTGTTAGATGGACCAAAGTACACCATGTAAGACCAATTTTACTATAGTAAAATTGCTTTCACTATGAAAAATGGCTTAGTAATCCATAATTTATTAAGTTGTTTCTGGTCTAAACAGGAAACCCCATGACGAATAATTAAATAAATCCTTATTTTTTTAATTTTCCTCAAGGGATAATTAATTAAACCACTATTAAATTTATATTCCTAGTCATATTTAACCCAAAAAAAAAATTTAATAAGATAAATCATTATTTATCTTATTATTTTCTCGGAATAATTATTTAAAACATTATTTAAATAATATTCCTTGTTAAATTTGACTAAATCACTTATAAATAATTGAATAAATCACTATTTATTTAATTATTACTCAACCACGTTCTTAAAATAATAAGTAAATCATTTATTTATTTATTATTTATGAATAAAGGTATTTGACCAAATTCAAATTATTTTTCCCTCAAACAAAAATAATAAAATATTCCATAAAATTTGGATCTAGATTTGGCTAGTATTGTTTTAATTATGCACCAATATCTAGACTAACTCAATATTTTGTTATAAATAGAAGGGTTTTTTCATTCATTCACTGTCTTTGTTGCCTAGAGATCACCCTTGATCTATAATTTTGGTCTGACTTTGATCCTCCCATCATCGTCATTTTTTCTACTTTTTTCTTGTGTGCTCCCTTTGAGTTCCATTTTGTCTGGGTTTTATGTACCATCAAGAGACAGAGATATTAGATTTGAAGCATTGCAGACATACAAGAACCCATCCCATTGAGGGCGACTAGTAACATCTCTCTATGTTCCCTTCCGAGGTGTCATAATACAATAAAATATTTAAAAATTCTTGTCTTGTTCATTGGATGCATGGAGAAACTCTTGCTTGTTATTTGTTGTTCAATGTCTTTAACTGCATAGATCTAGATTTATGTAGCATTTATTCTAATCACTAACTGAATATATAAGGAAATTGACATCCATCTTTGATTTTAGGGTTGTTTTTTATGCACAACTAAAGTGAGCTTTTTTCGTATGCTTGCGATTATAATTCACACTAACAACTGGAGAATCTAGACGGGTTTATAATTACGACTGTTGTCGTTTTTTACATCCTTGCATGAATAGTTGCTTTAACCCCTAGGGTTTTCATTTAGCTTCTTATTTTACATTTCTTGATGTTTTTTTTAACCTTTAAAACCCTAAAACAGTAAAAATTCTAACTTCTATGTGTTTCTGGGCCTATTGCGCAGGTAACAAGTATCAGTCGCAGCAGAGATGACACTTTTTTCTAAAATCTTCTCCTGAAATAGTCGAAAGTTCAGGTCACACTTTTTGGACCAAAAACTACGGCCTCAAGTCTCAGGTAATGGAAAATGGGCAAAAAACTACTACCTTAGTGAAAAATAAGTCGGAAACTGCGACCTGTACTTTTTGAGAGATTTTTTCTGTGCTTTGTCTGGGTTTGTCTAGGCCATTGTTTAGGGTTGTTTGAGCTCCCTATTCACCCGTCTTGGACCTGTAATTTCTTATTTTTACTCGTCAAAGTAGGAACCAAGCCCCTTAGGGCTTGAGTACGATTTCACCATTTTAGGAGGAATTTAGCCTAAGCGGGTCTTCTAAGATTTCAGTGTTTTCAACCATTTTTTTAGATCTGAACCTACACTTTTAGATCCATCCCATATCATCTATTCATCCATCCAAAACACCTCTTTTCAGTTTTTTTTGGTCCTCCTTTAGGGCCCCTTTCGTTTCCCTTCAGGTTGTAGCCTTTCGCCACCTACTTTGAAGCAATTTTCCCTCTTGTTTTTTGTTGTTTTCTATACCTCTTTCCAACAAATCTTACCTTTATGTCCATGTGCCTCCCGAATTTACATCCATTGGCCATTTTTTTGTTTTGAATAGATTTCGCCCACCCATAGACTAGTTGTTTGGGAGCCCTCCTCCTTGGGTTTAAATTGATGCATCCTTGGCTGTTTATTTTACTGTTGCATTCAGTTTCTTTTACTGTCATTTTCAGATTTATTTTTAGTTATACAACATCTTTTTAATTTTTTCTCTACACATGGCTGGGCTTAATTAAAATTAACACACTTATCACATACACCCACACCCTAAGTGAAGAGCGTCTGGTTTACACCACCATGCCAAGACTTAAACATTGTAATCAATTGATCTTGCACCTCCCTGCCATTGTTTACCTCTCTTCCTAAACTGTGTAATCAATTGATATTGCACCTCCATGCCATTGTTTACCTCTCTTCCTAAACTTTGTAATCAATTGATCTTGCACCTCCCTACCCTTGCTTACCTCTCTTCCTTTTTGTGTTCCATGCCTCTTTACCATCATTGCGCCCCCAAGGAATTTATCCCAGAAACTCCAAGGCCTTCATCCTATGTTTTCATTAGGAAGACTTACCCCACCACATGGGGTTCGTGTTCGTCCTCCACCGAGTTTCCATTCTGACTCTACTTTTGGTTCATTAGGTTCCCCTTATTGTTATATCCCCGGTTCTCCTCCACCTTTCACCTTCACTGTGTCTGGTTCAGGACCTAACGCTGGTGGTAGCCACGAGCCTAATGTTGGGAATGCTACTAGTGGTGCCGCAACAGGAACTATTTCACTTGCTCCCTTGCTTCCCTATATGGTAGGCCTAAGCCTTCTCAATTTTATCTAGTTGATTAATGACCCCATACACCATGATCCTGGTTGGCCTTCTATGCCAACCAATCTCTCTTCATACATACCCAAGTTTGAAGGAATTGTTGGAGAGGACCCTACCAACCACGTTCGTTTCTTTCCACATGTGGTGTGCATCTAAATCCATCACCGATGACTTTGTCCATATTTAGTTATTCCAGCATACGCTTATTGGAGAAGCCTCCAAGTGGTATGTAGACCAGGCCTCCTCCTCTCATACTACTTTTGCGACCCTTGCCAAGGATTTTTTGTCTTACTTCCAGCTCCCCCTTTGCTATGACACCGGTACCAAACTCTGGACCTCTTTCCGTCAAACTTTTGCTACTTGCATATCTGGCCATATTCAAGAATGGTGCAGAAGGAAGAGCCTATGTCAAGCCCCTACTTTAAAATACCATGTCTACATGGACTGGTTTCTCAGATCCCCTTTGCCTGCTATTGGAAAATATGTCGCATCCCACTTCCCTCAGACCGAGGAAGCTTCCCTCCAGATTGCGTTGAAATATGACCTAATTTATGCACAATCTAGTTATGTTTATACCATCTTACCTGATCTCCCTAGACTCGGTCGTGCTAACGCACTAGGGGCATCCCATGCCACCAATGGTATCGTTGGATCCCTTTGACATCCGTACACTGATCCTCCCATTGGTTATGGTTTCCATCAGGGAGGGGCCAGCCCCTCCAACACTTTTCCCCCACCCGGTAGCATGTATCTAGGATACGGCATGCCTCCTCCTTTTTCCAACCTGTTTACCCTAATGTTTCCCAAACTCCTTATTATCTGTATCCATAGCCTGGTGCTCCAGCTCCTCCAGCACTACCACCTCATCCTCCCTTACCTTCTCAAGCTCTACAACAACAGTTGCCCACCCTGAGGGTAAGTTGTATGCACAACAGAGTGCAACTAATCCTCCTACTTCCAAAAATAAGAGGAAAGGAAACCAAAAAAAAAATTCCCCAGGTAATCCAAGAAACAATCCCCAAGGGAATACATATAACACTGCAACCCAACAATAGGGCACTCATCCCAAGTAGGACAGGCCTATTCGCACGAATAAGCCTTTTTCTTGTTGTGGTGTCTATGTTCACTATACCCATGATTGTCCTATTTTACCTCAGATGTGTCAGATGTGGGAAGCTCAAGCAACATCCCAAGGACAACAAGCCTCCCCTTTGGTTCCTCCCAATTCTGCCCCTATCAAATTGGCTATGTTTACCAATCCTTTCCCCCAACAAGGATATGTGGTTTCCCAACCCCCTAAAATTTAGGCAGCCACTCAACCTCCTCCATATGGTACCTCTGATTACCAGATCCTCATGATGAACTCTGACCAACCCAATACCATTGACCTCAACCTTTAGACTTGGTCTCATCAATACAATCAGCCCCCCCTACATCTGTCACTGAGCCCCTGTCTTTAGGTCCCACAATGCCTCTTTCGACACTCAATGGTCCTTTACTAATCCCTTAGCCTAAGGCAAAGGTTCATACCAAGATCCCCAAGGGACCATTACACAAAAATGATGCTTTTGGTAAAGTTTACCACTCCCATAGTATAGTATAGTATATGACTTGGCACAATCCCCTAATACCATGTCAATGTTAGAAGTCCTTCATCGTGTGCTTCACAATGAAAATATCTACTAACTACTATGGGCTATCTGGATCATTCATATGATCATTTGATTTTCTTAGACATTGACAAGTCAGAACATCCCCCCCTTCCTGCATTTGTCACCTTCCAAATCCCTGTCAAGATCCAGAATACCAACATCTCCAGTTGTATCATTGATGAGGGGGCATCCACCTATGTGATGTCCATTTCTGTTTGGAAGAAACTTGGATCTCCTAAGTTAGCCTCTTCCAATATCACCCTCCATGAATCAAATGGTTGTTGAGCCCCAAAGATGTCCTTCTCTTTCACTAAATTTCAATTCATTTCCTTTGTCCTTTATCAGTTGCAGGCTTAAAAGATCAATAAGATTGATTAAATTTATTTTAAGAATGTATATAATGACTGACTTGCTACACTTTTATGGTTTTTTTGTTGTAGTAATTTTTGACTAGACTCAGCTACAGAATGCAGCCATTCTGTAGCCAGTCGCCTATTCCACAACTATCTTCATGTTCACACAGGTTACAGGTGTCACTTTAAGAAAAAAAGCATATGGTTGAATTCCAAACCTCATCTACATCCTCCCTTGTCCTCTACGAAGTCTAAGAAAAATTCTCCAAGTGGTTATGCACGTGGAAGAAATCAAAACTAAGAGGTAGACTTCTACCAGGACAAGAACTCTACAGATGTCTTCAGCAAAAGTACGAGGCTTCCACAAGAGTTCTAATTTGATTTTAATTGGGAAAGACATGTATCCCTATTTCTTCTCAAGGGTAGTTATGTATTTCTCTTATAAGAATGACTCGGGAGACCGAGAGACAGTTAGCTAGATTGATGTTTTATTGTTAAGATTGTCCAAGACCGTAATACTCTATTTTTGAAGCATTTCTTGTAATGAAAGAAGAGCAGCTTTAATACATGATCTGAGGAAATATTGAGTATATTTGTGTGCTAATCCGGTGGTAGAGGGCCCCTACTGCCCGAGAAGCTCAGTGCATATTGTTTAGATAAGTAACTTTAGCTCTGTTTCATTCCTAATTTAAGCAGTTTTCTGAACTTTATGTTTTATGCTCACCTACATTAGATGTTACAGCCAATATTGTTCTTATGAATTGTTCCAAAATATCACTAACACTGAATAATATATAGCTGCAGTATTTTAGAGATTAGTTGCATTTTAGTTTAGCTGTAATACTCCGGAGGTTAATTGCACTCTAGTTCAGCTCTGTTCATTGTATTTCAAGTTAGATTGATTTCATTATAGTTCAGTTCTGTTTAATGTATTTTAAGTTTTATTTGTTAGTTGTATTCTAGTTTTGTTACATTAGACTTCAAGGCCTTCATTATTTACAAACTTATCTTGTTATTAATTTCTGTTAATACATCATTATCATAGGAACAAGAATTGGTAATTTCATTTTGAAGTCTTGACTGTTCTGCAATTTCTCATAATTTTACAAACTGCCTCTTCCCAAAACTATTCCAAAAGATTTATAACACTTGAACGAGGCTTAACAGTGATATTTTGAGTTGTATAATAGATTAATTTTAGTGTCATAAGTTAATTTAGAGTAGGGTTTCTTACTATGTTGCAGATACTCTCTTCTAAATGTGTTGCAACAAATTTCTAACCAAACATGAGAGTTTCTCTGTGATTTTGTAAGTTTTTGTTTACTTAGAAGAACCTCATTACATTAAACTTATCCTTTTTTCTAGTTGTTCCAACATACTTCTAATGAAATTAATTTGATTGAGTCTATGTTATGAGTTATTTTTCTTGTCAAGTTTTGCAATTTGTAAGTTAGCATTCTCTGTTCTTAGGTGTCATACATAGTCTAGATTTTACTCTATTTTTATAAGTGACTAATAACTCCTCTTTGCCAAACAACTTACTTTCCTCTTAGCATAAAAACACAAAACCAAAAAACACTAGAAAAGCACTAAACACAACGAAGTAGGAAGAAAATGCCTAGGCACATATAGTGCACTTCACTTCAACAGTTTACTAGCCCTGGTTGAAAATTTATGACATCAATTTAGGAACACTAAGTTGAGCAGACATTTTGGCGTTGTTTCTCGGGAAGTGTAACTAGGTAGCCTTGTTTCTTACCTCCCAAAAACAATGACATGCATAGAGAAAGAGACTCAAGGGGTAGATTCATAAGAAGAAGAAGCTTGATTCCTAGAACACCACTTGTTCCACCAAGACCAACAAGCAGCACACCTCCAACTCAAACCTACATTCCATACTATACTAATCACAGACTTCTAGAAGGCTTAAGATAAGATATTCCATTAGAAAGACCTTCCACTTCATCCACTGAACCTGTTTTAGAAGAATATTCAAGGACCCCTGCTAGAGACACAAAATTTTCCACTTCGACAGAAGAATCAACTATGGTAGAAGAAGGGGGAGGAGGAGTCTTTAATGGAGGCAGAGGTGCAGAAGGAGAAGGAGGTAGAGGTGCAGAAGGAGGTAGAGGAAGAGGTAGAAGGGAAATGGGAAGCTATTTTGGGTCTCCTATAGTAGATGAAGAAACCAATGCAACTATGAAAAAAATTTCACCCTCTGTCCTTCCAAACTTCCATGGACTCAAAAATGAAGATCATGAAACCTTCCTATTTGAATTTGAAGTCCGATGTAGAACCTATGATTACTTACAAGATGCCCAAAAACTTAAACTATTTCCTTCAACATTGAAAGGAGCAACATTAAAATGGTTTATGAGTTTGATCAAAAGTTCTATTAGGACATGGGAAGACATGAAACATGCAATTATAGAGAGGTATTTGGATTACTATATGTCAGTCAACCATAAGGTGGAAGTGTTTAAAATGTTACAAAAAGAGGATGAAAATCTTGAAGATTTGATAGAGAGGTTTAACTATAACATCAAGAGGGAAAAAATGGAAAACTTAGACCAAGACATTTTGAAAGCTCTCTTGTTGAAGACAATTAGGGATGAATGTGTTGAACCCTTAGTTAAACTGAGAGGGGGGGGTGAATCAGTTTAACACATACATGGACTTTTAAAACTTTTCTTTTAAATCTTATTTACACCTTCATTTCATGGTCAACTTAATATGTGAGCAACAAGTATTACTATCAAACAGATTTGTTAATGTAATAGCAGATTGAATATGAGAGCAGCAAGTATTAAGCAGATGAGATAAACCACATCAACACATAAACATCATGCACGGAGACACCAGATATAAGTGGAAACCCATAAAGGGAGAAAACCACATCTTATTATTGTTGTGATGCAAAGGCAAGCTCCAACTCCCTCTCACCACTGTTTTCTGCAGGCACCAACCTACAGGAGGCTCTATCCTCAATTCCGCAAGCTACAACTTGCAAGGAAGCTCCAACTCCCATCAATTTTCTGCAGTCACCAACCTACAGGAGGCTCCAACCTCAGTCAGCTACAACTAACATTTTATCAAGCTACAACTTGATGTGGAAGCACCAAATCCCATCTATTTTCTATAGGCACCAACCTACAGGAGGCTCCTACCTCAGTCAGCTACAACTGACATCTATCAAGCTACAACTTGATAGGGAAGCTCCAACTTCCTTATTCTTTCAAAAGAAAAACACTTGCTGATTTACCTTGGATATCAGCTTTGTTCTGTACTTTCTCTTCTGCTGTTCATCAACTCTTATATCAGACCTGCATCATATCTGCTCAGCCCTTCCTTCTTCTCTTCTTTCCTCCTCAATTCTTCATACTCATCATCCTCTTTATTCACACTCTCTGACCTCTTGCAGCTTTCTTATTTTCTTCAACTATCTTCAATTCTGATGCACACTCTCTCCTCTTCTCATTCTGTTTTCATCAATCTCTCCTCTTGGATATTACCCCCTTTTATACAAGATAGCTTCATGACTATTTGTATTCTACTGGGAATTCGAAATGGACAGTCATGTCTCTTTGCCTTCTTCCTTCTCATCTCTTTTCAGCTTACTCAGAAAAATGTAACTGTAGGTGCTTATTTTAATATTACAGTGGGATATTTGCTCTCTTCCGTAGACTTTCCAATGCATCACAAACAATAAAAACAATTAAAAAATTTACATTCGAATTACAATGTGAACTCCAGCTCACTGATTTTGTCTCTTGGCTTGCTGCGCATTTGTCTTTTCTCTAACTGTCTCTTTGTCCCTTTCTCTTCTCTGTATGCCTTTCTGTTTATGGCTGCTGCGTAACTCCTGAATTTATGAACTGCATTTTTATTTTATTTTTATACCAGCGCTTTATATATAAATTAATCTGCTGACTGTAATTCAATCCTTTACACGCAGCAAGTGTCTTGTTGATGTGGCGAGTTCCGCAGGCCGGAACATACATATATTACAATTGTATTACATTAATAATCACCCTCCCGTTAAGATGAGGCCCGTGGGTCTACAGACCACGCGACATGTTTTAATACAACCGCAACCATGTTTTATATATCTCACAGCAATTATTTTATATAAACAATCGCCCTCCACCTTAAGCCTTTAGTCTTATATTACAATCCAATAAATCAAATCACAGCCTCTAATATATGAAGGGGTCCGGCCCCACATCTCCGTCGGCGGATCGGTGGTGTCAAACAAAACTTGCGATTGCGATTGATCAAATGGACGCGATGACCACATAAAACATGGCTCATAGCGCAATCGGGTCCGAACTTTGAACAAATGCAATCGGGGCACACAGTATAAAATTTCCGATTGCGATTAGAACACGGATGCGATTTGCACATATTAACTTCCGCATATAACAGGATCGGGTCCGCCACTTCAATCGCAACATATTACACAAGTCGTGCGATGAATCGAAAAGTTCTGATTGCGATTAAGATCCCGGATGTGATTGAACCTATTAAATCCATCGTATAATGCCATCAGGTCTGCCACTTCAATCGCAACATATTACACAAGTCGTGCGATCAATCGGAAAGTTCCGATTGCGATTAAGACCCCGGATGTGATTGAACCTATTAAATCCATTGTATAATGCCAATGGATCCGCCACTTCAATCGCAATCGCAAGTCTTTTAATATGTGTTGCGATTGGGCACTGTTCATTGTATTTTGCCGATGCGATTGGGAAAGGACTTCAAACAAGTTTGAATTACAATTCATACCTCCATCGGGTCCGGACTTCTAATCGCAATCGCAACTCATATGTTCTCCGATGCGATTGACCAATGCCGATGCGATTTGACCGTAACTCAAATATGTATTATCCCCCGTTTATACACCCATCGGGTCCGGGATTCAATCGCAATCGCAACTCTCAGTTGGTTGCATGTTCCGCTGCCCTTGCGATCTCCGATTGCGATTGGGGAGGGGTCCCACCTTATCAAACTTTGTTTTATGCGCCCCATAATATAAATGCCTTGGACCTTTGTTTATGTGATGCACTGCACATATATGTTTATATATATTTTTGCCACTGGAGTGAAGCGGTTCCCGGAATAAGTTTGTGTTATATTATATGTATAACGCCGGTTGGAGTGTGCGATTCCCGGAATATGGTTCTGTATTATATGCATTGTATTGCCGCTGGAGTTAAGCGATTCCCGGAATAAGTTTGTGTTATATTATATGTATAACGTCGGTTGGAGTTTGCGATTCCCGGAATTATGCATATGAATGTATCTGCCGGCTTGGGCGATTCTCAGAATTTTATAACGGCTCTGCCTCTGCCTCTGCTGCTCCTGTCGCTCTACCTCTGCCTCTGCTTCTTTTTGCTGCCCTGCCTCTGTTTTTCGCTGTGCCTCTGCATGTTTCTGCTTCAACACTGCCTCCTTTGCTGCCTATGTTACTTCTTTGTCTCTTCCTTTCTGCTATATCTGTTGTCTTAGTTTCTTTGTGCTCCTTTCTCTATTGCGTATATAGAATCCACTCCACTTGTTATACTTGTAACACATCCTATGAGGCTCCGATCTTCTACGCCTTCAATTCAACAGTTCTTTTCCTCAACTTCGAACTCCGCTACGTTACCAGAGTTCTGTTCCTCATCTTGATTTAATTCTGCAGAATGAATTGATGTATTCTCCCCAACAGTGCTTCACAGTCTTTCCACTAGAATAATTGTTCCTCATCACTCTGTCTCATTCCTCAGCTACTTGTCTTATGCTCTCTTTGTTTCATCTGCTCCTTGACTGATGCTACTCCTTAATTCTCCTTTTGCTGCCTCAGGTGTTCTTCCTTTGCCATCTCCTTTGCCTTGTTGCTGCCTCAGGTGTTCTTCCTTTGCCATCTCCTTTTCCTTGTTGCTCCCTCAGGTGTTCTTCCTTTGCCATCAATGACAACATTTCCAACAGTCTCCCCCTTTGGCATTGATGGCAACACATCCACCAATAATCCAATGCTTCCTCCAAGTCTTCCTCTGTCTAGCTTCTTTTAAAAGACCCTTTCTTCTATTACCTTCTTTTCCTCCCCCTTTGACATCAATGGCAAAGGGTTGCACATTTCTTAGTGTAGATTCTATCTTTTCATTTTCTCTCTCTGAGATGTGTTTAGGCATTCTTCTTCTGACTTTGTACCATGCTGCTCTATACTGGTGTACAATATTTGTTGAGAGAACATTTTTGAGAATATTTTAACTTGTATATACACATTAAGTCGATATCATTCCAAAGTAATGACAGTTATAATTAGAGTTGTATAATAAGAGATGCATCATTGGATCAAGATTTAAAGATTGTGAATGCTCCGAGTGACATATCAGGCTTGCTTCAACTATACTTTGGTCTATATCTGATGTAGTGTGCCAATATATTTCTGTTGAGGAAGATTGCAGATGGAATATGTCTTCTTCTGCAATAGACATCTGTAGTCAAAATCTATTCCGTTGTGATGATGCCAATATATCTTCTATTGTTGTGGTTCACCTATACTGCCTATTGTTTGTAATATGTGCTAAACTGTTGACAGGGATAATACACTTAAATACTGAAAGGTCCTTGTTGTTATTGTAAATAAATGAATCACACCAGAGCTTACAGCTTATTGTGAGGATAGGCAATATCTTTCAATATAAGAGACTAATGACTTTCACTACTTACACACTCTTCCAAAACAACCCCTGCAAATCCTTTGTGCTTGAGGTTCTTTTGCCATAGTTCTTTGATCTTGAGGACCTGTATCATATTGTTGTTCCATGATAACTCTTGATATTCTATTGATAGATATGCGACCTGTACCTAGTACCAATTGATATTACCTTGATAAACCATGCAGAGATTTCATTTTAGCTTGCACATGAACCCATAGTTTCCATTATTGATCTTCCCACTGTTCACACCAACAATCATCAATATACTAAATCTGATCTTGGCATCATTAACCTGCTACTTATTTTTTCATCCTGATTTGAAAGAATGTCACTGCATTTTATTCTCTATGACAGTTCCAGAATCACTGCTGCTTTATACACTGCTTTATATACCAATTCAACTGTTACCATGGCTTCTTGATGCCTTTTTAATAATCGCAACCAGACTTCATAACAAACCTTTGAAGATTTGAATATACCACTCGCTTTATAGTTCGCCACCCGACCTTGTATTAATACTCCATGCTTTGAAAAACAAACTTTATAATAAGACTTTCGGACTGGCCCACCTATGCACCGTACCTCCTCTATCTTCCACGCACTTTTATTAAACTTCGCGTATCTTCATCGAATAGTCACCGCCGGATGTCCCCTTTTCAAATCAACGGTCCTGAGAAATTCCGCTCGGTGTCCCGGTACTGATGTTAACTTGCGAAATCGCAGGTTAAACGGTGGCTTCCAATACCACCTATGCCACGTGTCAACAATCTTATGGAATCGCTAGCCCTCTAGATAATACCGCCTTCGTACCAAAAGTGGTGCGAAATAATCCGGAAACCATAAGTGGTTTTGCTACAGTGTTTCACCAAGGTTTCGGTCTTCTTTATTAAATAGTCGTTTTTCAGTATATTATAATGATTCGAACCCACTCACGAAGGTTTCGCTCCACCATTCACATTGCGCATTTGACTATGGTTCCGCTTCACCATTCACAACCCTTGCACCATACATAACCTTTGCCGATTTCCACCATACATAACATGGTTTCGATTATTGTTATGCAGAGGTTTCTTATGCATTTCTTATAAATATTCTGCTACAGGGTCTCATTCATACGAAATTCCCGTCACAGGATTTAACTAGTCAAATGCCTTTGCTGCCTCTGTTCTCCTTCTAACAATTTTGCTGGCTATTGTGAGTTTCAGATGGTCTTCTTCTTCCATAGATCTCTGTTAGAGAAACTTCCTTTCTCTTACTGATCTCATAGCTGTTATCATTCCAAGGTGATCTTCTTAGACTACTTTCATGGGGTAAATATATGAACTGCTCTCCCCCTGGGATGTTGCTTCATATTTGTCACTGGATGGATTTTTGCTTTGCTTCCTAGAGCAGCTCCCCCTGAGACTATGGCGAATTTATTATGTTATTGAGATGATAGGCTCCCCTTTTCTCTTTTCTTTCCATACTCTATTGGGGTTCATCATAATGTCTGCACTCCTTTCTGATTCATAGTTTTGTTTGATTGGATTGGATTTCATCATCTGTCTGGAGTTCTTTAATATATATGGTAGTTTACAGTCTTTAGCTTTGTGACCACGCTTGAGGCATACATAACATCTTATTTGACCAAGGTGCATTTGAGCTGATGTATAATATTTCATTCCCCTTTTTTAACATAATTTACAATCAACATATTTATGTCCAAATTCATTGCATGCATAACAGTAGCCATGGAAATGATTTGTGTACCTGGTGGAAGATTGTCTTTTTCCTTTGCTTGCTTGAGGGGTTCTTCTCTTTTGCTGCATCTTTTGCTGGTTGGAGTTGATAGACCTTCTCTTACATTGTGCTACATTATGTCCTGGTTTATGACAAGAGAAACATGTGCTATTTTTCATAGGAGGAAAGAACCTCCTTTGACAACTTCCAAATTTATTCACTTCATCCTTAGGAGCATGTGAGCCTTTAGTAGCTGATTGTTTCATCCCTTCATTCTTTTTCTTCTCATGTTGTTGCTTGGTTATGTTTGTTTCTTTACAAATCTTGTTCTTGCTGGCTTCTTCTTCAGTGGGAATCTTCTGAGCTGCTTCATCTTCCTTTGCTGCCTTTACAAAAATGACATTCCTTTTATCTTCAATCTTGGACTTGTTGGTTTCCCCTTCATATCCTATCCCAGCCTTTATGTGAGGTGGTCTTTGAGCATTGAGAATTTGGTCCAACTGTCTAGAGCTTTTCATTAGAGGTGTATTCATTAGTAGTTCTCTTTGGGCTTTTTCTAAGTTATTTCTTAGGCTCATCACTTCTTCTTCCAATCTTTCACATTCCTGACTTTTCTTTCTCATTTGTTGCAGCAGAGTGTCTTCTATCTTCCTTGCTTCTTCAAGGTGTGTCTTCAGGCCAACAATTTCTTTCTTATCTTCAAATTCTCTCTCATCACATATTTGCATCACTGTCTTAAGGTCTTTGTTTTCATTCTTCAATATTTCTATTTCAGTCAAAGCAGTGTCAAGTTTGGCCCTTTCTTCAACTGCAATTTCTTCATGGTTCTTACTACCATTCACACTAGCAGGTACTTCATTTGATTGAGAATCTTCTTTTTGACATGAATTTCTCTTTTTCTTAATTCTCTTATCCTTCTTGTCAGTGCGGTCCTTAGTGTCTACTCCATGTATGAAGTGCAGTCTATCCCAGATTTCTTTTGCAGAGGTTAAATCCATTATCAACTCAAGGTCCTTGTTATGAAGATTGTCATATATCACACATTTTGCCTTAGCATTCCTCTGTTGTTCTTTCACTGTAGGTGAGTCTGTGCAATAACCATCACAAACAAGCGTCCATACCTCTGGATCATCAGCCATAAATCATATCTTAACCTTATCTCTCCATTCAGGAAAGTTAGTTGTATTTAGCACAGGTACATTTTGATAGTCCATGACTCAACCAGATCTCCTTCAAGCTATTAAGCTTACACCAAAGGAACTGGCTCTGATACCAATTATTGAACCCTTAGTTAAACTGAGAGGGGGGGGTGAATCAGTTTAACACATACATGGACTTTTAAAACTTTTATTTTAAATCTTATTTACACCTTCATTTCATGGTCAACTTAATATGTGAGCAACAAGTATTACTATCAAACAGATTTGTTAATGTAATAGTAGATTGAATATGAGAGCAGCAAGTATTAAGCAGATGAGATAAATCACATCAACACATAAACATCATGCACAGAGACACCAGATATAAGTGGAAACCCATAAAGGGAGAAAACCACATATTATTATTGTTGTGATGCAAAGGCAAGCTCCAAATCCCTCTCACCACTGTTCCAATAGGCACCAACCTACAGGAGGCTCTATCCTCAATTCTGCAAGCTACAACTTGAAAGTAAGCTCCAACTCCCATCAATTTTCTGCAGGCACCAACCTACAGGAGGCTCCAACCTCAGTCGGCTACAACTGACATTTTATCAAGCTAAAACTTGATGTGGAAGCACCAAATCCCATCTATTTTCTGCAGGCACCAACCTACAGGAGGCTCCTACCTCAGTCAGCTACAACTGACATCTATCAAGCTACAACTTGATAGGGAAGCTCCAACTTCCTTATTCTTTCAAAAGAAAAACACTTGCTGAATTTACCTTGGATATCAGCTCTGCTCTGTACTTTCTCTTCTGCTGTTCATCGACTCTTATATCAGACCTGCATCATATCTGCTCAGCCCTTCCTTCTTCTCTTCTTTTCTCCTCAATTCTTCATACTCAGCATTCTCTATATTCACACTCTCTGACCTCTTGCAGCTTTCTTATTTTCTTCAACTATCTTCAATTCTGCTGCACACTCTCTCCTCTTCTCATTCTGTTTTCATTCATTTCTCCTTTTGGATATTACCCCCTTTTATACAAGATAGCTTCATGAATATTTGTATTCTACTGGGAATTCGAAATGGACAGTCATGTCTCTTTGCCTTCTGCCTTCTCATCTCTTTTCAGCTTACTCAGAAAAATGTAATTGTAGGTGCTTATTTTAATATTACAGTGGGATATTTGCTCTCTTCCGGAGACTTGCCAATGCATCACAAACAATAAAAACAATTAAAACATTTACATTCGAATTACAATGTGAACTCCAGCTCACTCATTTTGTCTCTTAGCTTGCTGCGCATTTGTCTTTTCTCTAACTATCTCTTTGTCCCTTTCTCTTCTCTGTATGCCTTTCTGTTTATGGCTACTGCATAACTCCTGAATTTATGAACTGCATTTTTATTTTATTTTTATACCAGCGCTTTATATATAAATGAATCTGCTGACTGTAATTCAATCCTTTACACGCAACAAGTGTCTTGTTGATGTGGCGAGTTCTGTAGGTTGGAACATACATATATTACAATTGTATTACATTAATAATCGCCCTCCCATTAAGCTGAGGCCCGTGGGTCTACAGACCACGCGGCATGTTTTAATACAACCGCAACCATGTTTTATATATCTCACAGCAATTATTTTATATAAACAATCGCCCTCCACCTTCAGCCTTTGGTCTTATATTACAATCCAATAAATCAAATCACAGCCTCTAATATATGAAGGGGTCCGGCCCCACATCTCCGTCGGCGGATCGGTGGTGTCAAACAAAACTTGCAATTGCGATTGATCAAATGGATGCGATGACCACATAAAACATCGCTCATAGCGCAATCGGGTCTGAACTTTGAACAAATGCAATCGGGGCACACAGTATAAAAGTTCCAATTGCGATCAGAACACGGATGCCATTTGCACATATTAACTCCCGCATATAACAGGATCGGGTCTGCCACTTCAATCGCAACATATTACACAAGTCGTGTGATCAATCGGAAAGTTCCGATTGCGATTAAGATCCCGGATGCGATTGAACCTATTAAATCCATCGTATAATTCCATCGGGTCCACCACTTCAATCGCAACATATTACACAAGTCGTGCGATCAATCAGAAATTTCCGATTGTGATTAAGACCCCAGATGCGATTGAACCTATTAAATCCATTGTATAATGCCATCGGGTCCGCCACTTCAATCACAATCGCAAGTCTTTTAATATGTGTTGCGATTGATCACTGTTCATTGTATTTTTCCGATGCGATTGGGAAAGGACTTCAAACAAGTTTGAATTACAATTCATACCTCCATCGGGTCTGGACTTCCAATCGCAATCGCAACTCATATGTTCTCCGATGCGATTGACCAATGCCGATGCGATTTGACCGTAACTCAAATATGTATTATCCCCCGTTTATACACCCATCGGGTCCGGGCTTCAATCGTAATCGCAACTCTCAGTTGGTTGCATGTTCTGCTGCCCTTGCGATCTCCGATTGCGATTGGGGAGGGGTCCCAACTTATCAAACTTTGTTTTATGCGCTCCATCATATAAATGCCTTGGACCTTTGTTTATGTGATGCAATGCACATATATGTTTATATATATTTTTTCCGCTGGAGTGAAGCTATTCCCGGAATAAGTTTGTGTTATATTATATGTATAACGCCGGTTGGAGTGTGCGATTCCCAGAATATGGTTTTGTATTATATGCATTGTATTGCCGCTGGAGTTAAGCGATTCCCGGAATAAGTTTGTGTTATATTACATGTATAACGCCGGTTGGAGTGTGCGATTCCCGGAATTATGCATATGAATGTATCTCCCGGCTTGGGCGATTCTCAGAATTTTATAACGGCTCTGCCTCTGCCTCTGTTGCTCCTGTCGCTCTGCCTCTGCCTCTGCTTCTTTTTGTTGCCCTGCCTCTGTTCTTCGCTTTGCCTCTGCTTGTTTCTGCTTCAACACTGCCTCCTTTGCTGCCTTTGTTACTTCTTTGTCTCTTCCTTTCTGCTATATCTGTTGTCTTAGTTTCTTTGTGCTCCTTTCTCTATTTCGTATATAGAATCCACTCCACCTGTTATACTTGTAGCACATCCTATGAGGCTCCGATCTTCTACGCCTTCAATTCAACAGTTCTTTTCCTCAACTTCGAACTCCGCTACGTTACGAGAGTTCTATTCCTCATCTTGATTTAATTCTGCAGAATGAATTGATGTATTCTCCCCAACAGTGCTTCACAGTCTTCCCACTAGAATAATTGTTCCTCATCACTCTGTCTCATTCCTCAGCTACTTGTCTTATTCTCTCTTTGTTTCATATGCTCCTTGACTGATGCTACTCCTTAATTCTCCTTTTGCTGCCTCAGGTGTTCTTCCTTTGCCATCTCCTTTGCCTTGTTGCTGCCTCAGGTGTTCTTCCTTTGCCATCTCCTTTGCCATCAATGACAAAATTTCCAACAAAATGGTTAGATATCCTTAACATGATGGGAAAAGGGGATATATCTCAGCTCACATTACCTGAAATAGCTGAATTATGTATCAACCTTTCAAGAGGGAAATCTAAAACTGTAAAAGGACCAAGAGACCCTGCTCTTGCAAGGGTAAGTAAGTCTGCTTCTGGGACAGTAAGTAGGGTAGAAATAGGACATATGCTTGATGAATTCAAATCTGATATTTTAGGGAGTATTAGTGAACAAATAGACACCATTAAGTTACAAAACAAGCAGAAGGCTGAATCTGATGCCTTAGCAATCTTTTGTCCCAAATGTAGAAAGAAGCATGCCTTGAGAGAATGTCCTTTGGATGAAAAAGTAGTATAGAACTGTATAATTTGTTCAGAAAAACATGAGACCATGAGTTGTCCTTCACTTCCTAGTCTTAGAGCTGTCTTTCAAGAAGAAACTCCTACAAATTCCATAGAATCTCTAAATTTTTTTTCTAGAAGGCCTTGGCAAGGACCTCAAACACAAGGATTCCATGATCAACTGTATAATCAACCCCCACCAAATTGGAATTCTTGGCAGCAACCTTGGCCCCAATTTCAAAATCAATCTCAAACTTGGGCACAAGGAGCACAAAATCCCTATGGAAGATACTCTCAGTACTATCAATACCCACCATCCTATCCACCATATCCACATTTCCCTCCTTAACAAAATCCTCAACAAAATCCTCAAAATCCACAACATCAAAATCAACCACTTCCATTACCATTTCCTCAGAAAAAAAATCAGTTACCTGCCTAACCCATACCAAACCCCAACAATAAAAATCCTCAGAACACATATATGATAGAAGGCCAACAGTTTCCAACTTATTTGATTACTCCTTTAGACCTTAGTGATGTTCAACTTAGGTCTGGAAGAATACTTGAAAAGAATAAACCTTCTGTAATCATACAAGAGCAAAACAATTCTGAGGAATATTCTCTACTGGTGAATAAAAGTCTTGAAGAGAACACACCTTTCCAAGACCCAAAATCAAAACAAAAAGAGCCAATATTTTCAACTCCTATATTAGAGCAGCCATCAACATCCACCTCTACACCTCCCTTTCCAGAAAGATTACAAATTGATAGGGGTGTAGAAAAACAAATTATGGTGCCTAATTATGATTTCCTAGATGAGCTGAGAAATGTTTGTATTAAGATCCCATTATTACAAGCCATCAAGGAAATTCCAATCTTAGCAAAAACAATAAAGGAGTTGAGCATGAAGAAAACAGGAAAAAGAATAAGAGAGATAAAGAAAATTCAACTGGCAGGAAAAATAGCAGATATCATGATGGGTAAGATTTCCATTCCAAAGTATCTAGACCCAGGAAATCCAGTTGTTAAAATACACATCAATGGAACTGAGATCCAAAACACACTTATTGATTTAGGAGCAACAATCAATATCATGAGTAGACAAATCATGGATAAACTAAAACTTCCTAATCTTCTTTTTACACCCACATTATTACAATTAGCAGACAGATCTGTGATTAAACCTGATGGGGTAATAGAAGACATTCCGGTGTCCCTAGATTCTTGGGAGTATCCTGTGGATTTTATGATCCTAACTCCTAAGAATAATCTAGGAGGACACCCTATTATATTAGGAAGACCTTGGTTAGCTACAACTGATGCTTTCATTAGTTGTAGATCCAGTGATATGTATATCTCTGATGGTAGTTCAACCAAGAAATTTACCTTGTATCCTCTAGCAAGAAAAATTACAGAATTAGATGATACTCAATGGATAGAGGATGAAGAAGACTTACAACCTCTCTTCACAATTTCAAAAATTAGTGAAGATAGCCAGATTCTAAATACCTTAGAAAATTTTGAATCCTCTTCGGAATACAAACATGAACAATTTCAAGAAGAATCCAACATTGAGTTTTTATCATCAAGACAGATGTCTCTTTATTCCATGGATAAATTTGGCAGCTCTACAATTGAGATATTTCTAGGCAAAACTTTAAACATAAACAAGAACCTAGAGAAATCTCAACAAGAAGAGCTAGTCAAGATATTAGAGAGACATTCTTCTGCATATGCATGGGAGTACACTGATATGAAAGGGATAAGCCCCAAGACTTGCACTCATCACATCTACATAGAGGAAAATTGTAAACCAATCAAACAACCTCAGAGACGGATGAATCCAAATCTTAGAGAGATTGTTAAAGAAGAATTGCAGAAATTGTTAAATGTCAACTTTATCTATCCCATTTCAGATAGTCAGTGGGTTTCTCCTTTGGTAATTGTGCCAAAGAAAAATGGTAAATGGAGGGTATGTATTGACTACCAAGAATTAAACAAAGCTACTCTTAAAGATAATTTTCCCCTACCTTTCATAGATCAGGTATTAGATACATTAGCTGGAAAAAAGTACTTCTCATTTTTAGATGGGTTTAGTGGTTATAACCAAATTCAAGTAGCACTTGAAGATCAAGACAAAACCACATTTACCTGTCCTTGGGGTACCTATTCTTACCGAGTATTTTCATTTGGGCTATGCAATGCACCTACAACATTTCAAAGGGCAGTACTAGGAATTTTTTTAGATCTAATATATGATTGTGTAGAGGTATATATGGATGATTTCACAGTTTATGGAAACACATTTGAAGAAGCCTTAGCAAACTTGGAAATTTTTTTAAAGAGATGTAAAGAAGCAAATATTTCACTAAGTCATAAGAAGTATTTTATGATGTTTACTTAAGGAATTGTTTTGGGGCATCACATTTCAGGGGATGGGATTAGAGTTGATGAGTCAAAAGTTGAATTCATCTCTAACTTATCTATTCCAGGTTTTCAAAAATATGTTAGGAGTTTTCTAGGATTTACAGGATATTATCGAAGGTTTATAGAAAAATTCACCAAGATAGCATCTCCACTTTTCAAATTACTTACCAAGGAATATGAATTCAAGTAGAATCCTGATTGCCAGTTAGCCTTTGAGACCCTGAAAACAAAAATCTCTGAAGCACCTATTTTAAGGGGACCTAACTGGAAGTTACCTTTTCATATTTCAACAGATGCCTCAGATACAGCTCTAGGAGCAGTATTGGGACAAAAAGACATGATTCCTTATGCCATCTACTATACCAGTAAAAATTTGACTCCTTCAGAGTTAAACTATACTGTAACTGAAAAAGAGTTTTTAGTTGTTTTTCATGCCATAAACAAATTCAGACACTATATAACAGGCTATGAAACTTTTGTTCACACATATCACTCTGCAATTAGATATTTAATGAACAAATCAATTACTAATGGCAGAGTCATAAGATGGTTATTGATTTTACAAGAATTCAACATTACCATTCTAGATAGGCCTGGAAAACAAAACACAGTAGCTGATTTCCTATCTAGACTCCAAAACATTAAAGATAACACTCCAGTTGAAGATCAATTCCCTGATGAATATCTTTTTGCAATTTCTACTCAGACTCCTTGGTTTGCTGACATTGCTAATTATTTAGTTTCAGGGAAATTTCCTTCAATAATTAATGCAAGAGACAAAAGAAAGATCATTTATGACAGTGAAAAATATTCATGGGTTGCTAATGAGTTATACAAAGCAGGTCCAGATTTTATCATTAGGAGATGTGCTCGGGAATATGAGATGCCTGAGATCCTCAAGGCATGTCATGATGAACCTTGTGGCGGACACTTTGCTGATAAAAGGACAGCTTATAAGGTCCTTCATTTAGGAGACTATTGGCCATCCCTTTTTAAAGATGCTAAAGAGTATGTCAAAAGGTGTGAGAGTTGCCAAAGGGTAGGAAAATCTTCTCCTTCAGGTGAGATGCCATTGCAGCCTCAGGTACATATTGAACCTTTTGAAAAATGGGCTTTAGATTTTGTAGGACCTATTAGTCCTCCATCAAGATAAAAGAAATATATATTAGTTTGCACTGATTATGTTACCAAATGGGTAGAGGCCAAGCCATTGCTTTCTACTACTAAATTATCTGTAGTTAAATTTCTTTTTGAGGATATTTTTACTCGTTTTGGTGTCCCAAGGGAAATCGTTACAGATCAAGGAGATCAATTCACATCAAGGCTAGTGGAACAAATGATGGAGAGATACAAAATCAGACACATAAAATCTAGTCCCTATCATCCACAAGCAAATGGTCAAGTGGAATCTACTAATAAGGTTATTGAAGGGATCCTAACAAAGGCTGTCCATTTACATAGAAGAGATTGGGTAGATAGGCTTCTTGAAGCCTTGTTGGCCTATAGAACTACATGGAGAAGCACAACAGGTCATACTCCTTATGAACTTGTTTATGGAAAACAAGTTTTGTTTCCCATAGAGTTTCAGATTCAAACTTTTAAAATGGCAATTAAGCTAGGACTTGATCTAACATAGGCACAAAAGCACAGATTGGAGAAGATTAATGAATTGGATGAGATTAGACAGGATGCAGTCCAGAGAACAAATATAGTCCAGCAGCAAAGGACTAGATGGTATGATAAGTACATAAGGGAAAATAAATTCAAAGAAGGTGACTGGGCCCTCTTGTTTGATTCAAAGTTCAAATATTTTCAAGGTAAATTCCAAACACATTGGCTTGGGCCATATGAAATTGTGAAATTTTTTGATAATGGAGCAATAAAAATCAGGACAATAGATGAAGAAGAGGTTACTTTTCTTGTAAATGGTCATAGATTGAAGCTGTATCACAAGCCACTTTCAAGAGAAGAATTTGTCAAGAAATTCCAAGAGAATAGTGATGTGAAGTTAATGAAGAAGAATCCTTCTTCTTCATCAAATTAATTGTATTTTCTGAAATCAGATGATAAAAAAAATAAAAAAATAAAGTATAAACATGAAAACTAATCTTTGATTAGCATGTTTATACAAAAAATATAAAGTGAAAATCAGAATCCTTCTGACACTTTACCTTTTCAAAATTGTTCTTTTTCCTACAAGCAGCTATCATAAAATCATAAGTGATCACATTCCACTTATGATCCATTTCACTCCATTCATTCATAACTCATTCACTCCATTCATTCATATCTCATTCACTCCATTTCATGGTCCATCTCATTTCCATCTCAGATTTCTAAATTTGATCTCTTTCTGCAAATTGAGTATTACAAATCATAAGTTGCAGACCACTTTTTATGCCACTTCACATTGGTGATTCATTCCATTCCATTATATTCCACTTCATTCATACTCCATTCCACCATATTTCATGATCCATGATTAATCCATTTCATATTACACTCCATCCATGTTTCAAATCATTTCATTTCATGTTTCAAAGCTCCTACAGGTATATTCTGCAGTCAGACATTCTGCAGCCAACCAGACATTCTACAGCCAGATACCCTGCAGGCAACTATCCAGCAACCACTTGTTCAGCAGCAAATTGACCCTACACACCTATGTCAACAAGAAAAATCAAAGGGATTATGAAGACTGAAGAATCAATGATTTTCAAAGGAAGACAAAGCATATTAAAACCACAAAAATCAAAGGAAAGGCTAAGGTAAAGTTGTGAAATTATTATGATGACAGATTATGAAAGTTATAGTATAGTTAAGTCATGTATGATTCATAAATTTATTTTGATTATTCGTGTTGATCAAGCCTATTAAATCTATCATAAAAACTTTGGACAAAATCCCTTCCATTCCGCCATACCAAACCATCATTTATTAAAAATTAACGGTTAGTACTGAAGTGACCTATTCGGTCACGTCACTAATCCAAAGTATTCAGTGATGATTTTGAATTTCTCACGAGATTTTTCCGAGGTCTTTTCTTTCATGATAGCTCTCAAACTCATCAATTTGTGTGAATCACCTTCACCGTATTTCACTCATCCCATAACCACTTCATACCATCTTTTCGTAGCTAATTCATGCTGCATAAACAGAGAAAGCGTCTTTGGGGTAAAAAAACTCTCTACAGCCATTCTTACCATGAATAGAAGAGCAGCAAATTGAAGGTTGAGAGAAGAAGCCATGGGTCTCATTGTAAGGTCCGAACCAGTCGGAACCAAATATTTAGAGGGTTACCCACAAATTAGAGAAATGCTACAGCAGGTTGGGTGGTTACAGTTTTTTGGAAAAGTTCAATGGTTTTCATAAGGAAGTAACCAAGACATTTGCACGGTCCTTCAATGGAGCAGAGGTTGAAATAGGAGATGTCAAGTTCACTATTACAGAATCCTTCATTTCAGAAGCAGTGAAATTACCAAGGCAAGGTGAACGATGGTTCAAAAACAAGGAATTTCACAATGAGGCATGGAGGCAGATGCTCAAAACACCAAGTATGGATATTTTAGTTTTTAAGAAGGGCATCCCTAGCTCAGCACTGAAGAATAAATGGTGAAATATGTTGCTCATTTTGCAAAATTTTATAACTTGTGAGGGAAGTTTTGGTACCCTATATTTTTATCATATTTGATTTATGATGCATTTATTCGATGAAGAAATCAATTTACCCTTCTTCTTACTTCATAGCCTAAAGAGAATGGCCTCTAATGTCCAAAAGAGGGTTCAATTCTTGGAAACCACTTTGTATCACCATAGCCTAGTTAAAATCCTAATTGAACATCATTTGAGAAAGGTGGGAGACAATTGGGATGAGTTCCTACTGAGGAATCACTTTGAAGAACCCAAGGAATCTCCATCTGAAGGAAAACTTGTAAGAAGAAGCAGGAGAGGGAAAATTTCCAAATCTGTTGAAATTAAAACTGGTAAGTCTATACAAGAGGATAGTGAGGAGATTATTTCTGCGAAATTGGCTGAAATTAAGAAACAGCTTAAAAAGGAGAAGATAATAAGAAAATATTTTAAGGAGAGAGGTGAAGGACCATCTAAACTAAGATGAAGCCATAGGCTTAGAGGCATATTGGAGAAGACAGGAGTTAAGCAAACATGCATCATAAACATTGAAGATGAAGAGACACCAGCTGATAAATCTCTTGAATACAAGTACGAAGAGAACCTTGATGAAGAAACTCTGGAGATAGACCCAGCACAACAAAAAATCTATAATTACGTTGAGACATTAGAAAGGAGAGCCTCGGAAAGAAGAAGAAGAACTCCTAGCCCACCGGGATCTGCAATTGAAGTACTAAGAAGAGATAAATATGAACTGGAAGCACTTAATAGGCACATAAAAAATGAAAATGAAATTCTCAGGGAACAAGTAAAGCTGAAGAGTAACATGAAAACAACTCTCTCTTTGCAAATGGAAAAATTGTACAAGGCTAATGAGAAGCTGAAAAAGAAAAAAAAAAGTTGAGTAGGGCACTTATAAACCTGAGATTCAAATTGTTCATAAGGAAGCCCAGGAGGTCATTGAACATCAAGCAAAGCAGAAAAAGGAATCTGGATGTCCTAGAAGAAGTTTCATAATACATGGATTAATTGCATGAGGACATGCAAAATCTTTGCAGTGGGGGTATGTTGAGCCCCAAATATGTCCTTCTCTTTCACCAAATTTCACTTCATTTCCTTTGTCCTTTATCAGTTGCAGGCTTAAAATATCAATAGGATTGATTAAAGTTACTTTAAGAATGTATATAATGACTAAATTGCTACACTTTTATGGTTTTTTTGTTGTAATAATTTTTGACTAGATTCAGCTACAGAATGCGGCCATTTTGTAGCCAGTCGCCTATTCTGTAGCTATCTTCATGTTCACACAGGTTACAGTTGTCACTTTAAGAAAAAACGCATATGGTTGAATTCCAGACCTCATCTACATCCTCCCTTGTCCTCTACAAAGTCTAAGAAAAAGTCTCCAAGTGGTTATGCACGTGGAAGAAATCAAAACTAAGAGGTGGACTTCTACCGGGAAAAGAACTCTACAAATGTCTTCAACAAAAGTACGAGGCTTCCACAAGAGTTCTAATTTGATTTTAATTGGGAAAGACACTTATCCCTATTTCTTCTCAAGGGTAGCTATGTATTTCTCTTATAAGAATGACTCGGGAGACCGAGAGACAGTTAGCTAGGTTGATGTTTTATTGTTAAGATTGTCCAAGACCGTAATACTCTGTTTTTGAAGCATTTCCTGTAATGAAAGAAGAGAAGCTTTAATACATGATCTGAGGAAATATTGAGTAGATTTTTGTGCTAATCCGGTGGTAGAGGGACCCTACTGCTCAAGAATCTCTGTGCATATTGTTTAGATAAGTAACTTTAGCTCTGTTTCATTCCCAATTTAAGCAGTTTTCTGAACTTTATGTTTTATGCTCACCTACATTAGATGTTACAACCAGTCTTGTTCTTATGAATTGTTCAAAAATATCACTAACACTGAATAAGATATAGTTGTATTATTTTAGAGATTAGTTGCATTTTAGTTCAGCTGTAATACTCCGGAGGTTAATTTCACTCTAGTTCAGCTCTGTTCACTGTATTTCAAGTTTGATTGATTGCATTCTAGTTTAGTTCTGTTTAATGTATTTTAAGTTTTATCAGTTAGTTGTATTCTAGTTATGTTCCATTAGACTTCAAGGCCTTCATTATTTACAAACTTCTCTTGTTCTTAATTTCTGTTAATACATCATTATCATAGGAACAATAATTGGTAACGTCATTTTGAAGTCTTGACTGTTCCGCAATTTCTCATAATTTTACAAACTGCCTCTTTCCAAAACTATTCCAAAAGATTTCTAACACTTGAATGAGGCTTGACAGTGATATTTTGAGTTGCAGAATAGATTAATTTTAGTGTCATAAGTTAATTTAGAGTAGGGTTTCTTACTATGTTGCAGATACTCTCTTCTAAATGTGTTCCAACAAATTTCTAACCAAAGATGAGAGTTTCTCTGTGATTTTGTAATTTTTTGTTTGCTTAGAAGAACCTCATTACATTAAACTTATCCTTTTCTCTAGTTGTGCCAACATAATTCTAATGAAATGAATTGGATTGAGTCTATGTTATGAGTTATTTTTCTTGTCAAGTTTTGCAATTTGGAAGTTAGCATTCTCTGTTCTTAGGTGTCATACATAGTCTAGATTTTACTCTGTTTTTAGAAGTGACTAATAACTCCTCTTTGCAAAAAAACTTACTTTCCTCTTAGCATAAAAACACAAAACCAAAAAACACTAAACACAACGAAGTAGGAAGCAAATACCTAGGCACATATAGTGCACTTCACTTCAATAGTTTACTAGCCCTGGTTGACAATTTATGACATCAATTTAGGAACACTAAGTTGAGCAGACAATGGCCACTCTTCTTAGCCCCTTAGCATGTTCTGCAATCGTCCTATTACTCTTGTGGGAAAGACTGTTTATGTTGAAGTTGAAGTAATTAATGCCCCCTTAGACTACAAAATTCTATTGGTTCATAGCTACACTTATGCGATGTTTGTTGTCCCATCTATGGTTCACTATAATATGTGCTTTCCTCATAACATAAATATTGTCACCATAAATTAGTTGAAATATTACGAACCGAAGTCTTAGACCTCTCCAGATTCCATTATTTCTTCGGTGGCTAGTAAAAAAATAGTAAAACCTTCCACTAGTTATCACTTGGTGTCTATATATATTCCTCTTTGCTTGGTTCATTCCCTAATATCCCTCCCCTCATCTCTGAACCCAGATCGTCGAATTTTTTCATGATGTAATCGTCTCGATCCGACCTCAAACAGACTAGTTTGACTAGACAACAGCCCCACCCTTCACAACTTGCTCCTATTACTTCGACTTAGTCTTCAAGACCCCATCTTCAAGGCCCCTCATCTGTAGCTGGTGTCCATGATCCTATATACCCTCCTGGAATTGTTCCCCCTAGCATTAACCATCTTAGAGTTGTCCCTCCTTTCCATTACCCCTCCAATCAAATACCATTTCTTGCACCCCTTCCTAGAGTATTTTCGGTACCTATTATGGCTACCTTGTCTCTTCCTAATATGACCCTAGGGATCTCAGTTTGGTACATTGATCCCCAAACCAGTATCCTTCCTGGTCATCCCAAACCTTATACAGCTTTTACCCCGGTCGAATTGGACACCATGACCCCTCCCTTTGCTTCTATGCCTCAGATACCTCAACAAGACCCCACTTCTATTGTGAAAGCCTCAAGTGAGGGGGAAAAAGCCCACAAGAAGGCACCTAAGGACAAGGCTTCCCAAACAACCGTTGCTCCTCCTCAGCCTCCAAAGTGTACCCCTTCGTGTGCTTTGTGTGATGTTGTTGCTCATGCCACCCATAATTGTCATGAATTTCCTCATATCAAGGCCATGGTCAATGTCGCATTTCCTAAATCTAAGGTCCCTAAATACTCTGTTACTTTACCGACTACAACCAAGAAACCCAAGAATGTGCACACCAACCACCCCTGTGCTTTTTTCTATCTCCATGGCCATTATACCCACCTCTATCCTCGCCTCAATGATGACCACACCTTCTTGGAAGTATTTCGCCAATACAAGCCTGACCACCATGAGTCTACCTCCCCTTTACTTGTGCGTTATGCTACAGGTAAAGCAGAGGAACCATCCACTCCCATTGACACCCCCCCTCCTGATCTCAAGATGACGGAGTCTTCGGACACTATCCTCTACCTGTCATCATCCATGAGATCCATGGTGGAAGACCCCTCAGGGGCTTCCCTCTTCGTTTTGCCTAACCGCCCATCAACAATCACCCTGGGCTCAACATCAGTGGATCCTTCATATACTTTTTCTTTTGTCACCCACCATGACGATGTGCATGTGAACCTCTCTTCTCATGATTATGAGTCAGGTATTTTTTCCATTTCATGTGGTTATCCTTCCACCGTCACCCCATCTTCTACTGTGATGACAACATCATGGAAGCCTTTTCCACCCCTGACTTATTTTTTCCCGCCCATAAGAAAAATGGCACCATCAGTGTCTATGGTGACTTTCGTGAACTGAGCATAAAATTCCCCCAAGGTAGTTTTCCCACACCATCCACCTTTCAGTGTGTGGGGAGTAGAAGTTCTACCCATAGCACTCCCTCTAGCAGTGCTTGTTTGATTTTTTCCTTGCGTTCAGGTTGCCAGAATTGTTCAAGATCCTCTCATTTGTTTTCTTGTGGCACCTTTCAGATGGACTCCCCATCCACACCATATATCGGTTATGCCGATGGTGCAAGTCGCTACTTCCTAAATCTAGCCTTAGCAGCCTGGGCCATTTTTACCCCCTTGCATTTGCTTGTCCTCTCTAACAGCATATGCATTGGTACTACCACCAATAATGAGGCTGAATATGATGCAGTGATAGGTTTATTAGCCGATTCCCTTTCCCGTCGCATCCTTCACCTTAATGTTCATTTAGATTCCTTGCCACTTGTCATATAATTGAATGGTGTTTATCATGTGCATAATCCTATCCTTTTTAGAAGATATTTACGAGTGAATATTTTTATGTGTGAATTTGAATTCATTACATTCAGTCATGTACCTAGAGCACAAAATCACTATGTAGATAGCATTACAAAATATATTCTATATTGGCATTTATCACATGCATTTAACACAAGACAATAAAAATAAACCATAAAACGATGCATATCCATTATATGTGTCGTTTAAAATGTTTTAGAGTCCATCCAATCTGATACATATGACATTCCCATAGAATGTTACAAAAATCAAAATTGGGGGCACCTCATGTTGCTACATCTAGTCACTATCTGGAGGATCTCGGGACAATCGCTCGATTATGGTAGGACGTATATCACTTATCCCCTGTCCATCCATTTCCATGCATCGCATGACCCCTCGCCACTCTGAGGATAAACAAATACATGACTCTATGTACTGGTCATCAAGGTCTTTCCAGCCGCGCTCTGAAACACTGGTCAATAGCCTCTTGCATCTACGACGAATTTCCTACAAGAGGGCCATTGCATCATCATTTTGTCATCCCCTCGATCCACTAGGTCCTGTAGCTCCTGATACAGCGGGCCATCCCATGTACCCGATCTGTTTTACCGGTGCTAGATCTGCATACCAAAAGTGAATGAATCAATAATATATACAATATTCTTAAACTTTAAAATTCACCATAACAGATAAGAAACTTGTCACTTACCATCTGGCCCCCATGCCTGACTTGGCGACAGTGGAAAGTCTAGGTCCCCATGATAACTCATCCCACTGCGCGAAAAAATTGGTTCGGAACACCTGTCTAACTGCCCCACCTACCCCTCCACACAGTAGCCACCCTGAGCGGTGCATCCTCGACTCTCGCGGGCCCCCATCCTAGATTTGTATGCGAGGTTGAAGTGTCAGGATCTTCTCAAATAAGAGCAAGAAAATCATTGTGCCATATGCACAGTCATGGCTCACCTATCGCTTGCATAGCAACAACTATCGTTTAAATGAAGAAAACATCATTTGGGCCCACCCATAGTAGGTCCCACTCAATATAATCTCAACAAGCATCATCTGACCCCTAGTGATGTGGTGGAGCACCTGGTTACCTAGGATACACAACGCCGCTGTGACCACAACATGAGTCTCTAGACTCTCTATATCTCTACTCAGTATCCCTGTCCCTTTCAAATGGAGATCTGATCGACAATGGCACTCTACAAATTTAATAATGTTCTACACTCACGGTAACACTAGATGTGTGTTTCCTACCATCCCAAGTGGTGGGAGACTGGTCAGGAAATATATATCATGGACAGTCAACTCAATTCGGTGCCCCTGCACTAAAAATATCTCATGATCCGTATCCCAATCGCTGAAAATCTAAGCCAACAAGGGCTCTCCTGCTCTCATCAAAGGGTTCTCCACAAGCTTCAGGACCCAAAACCTAGCCAATGTAGCATGGACAACAAGATCCTCTCAGATCTCCAACCATAATGTTTCCAGGTCTGTCTCTCTCTAGTTGATCCTCAACTCTTCCATATCTGCAAAAAACCATCATGTTTGTCAGTATACAAAGACGAAAGAATGCATCATCACCATAAAATCCTAGCTCTCAACTAGAAAACAACACCAAACTCCCTCTCTCTGGAAAGTCGTAGTTTTATTCCCAAAACCTACTACCCAGGTTGCAGAAAATGCCCCAAAAAGTATGACCCAAACATAAAGAAGAGCAGGGGTTTGTTCCTAAGCTCTTGGTGCATAAAATGAAATTTTAATCCACTGAATTGAAAGAGTATGGTTAGGCGTTTTACCTACAACTGACAGACCTTGATTCCAACGGTCGGTTTGTTCACTACGATTGTCGCAGATTTAGGGCCTTTTATCCTCTCTACATTCACCACAGCTACACTTGAAAATGAATCAAATTGGAGGGAAAATTTCTTATTAAAAGATAAACCCCAAATTTGTATTTCGCCAGTTGCGACCAAACCATAGCTCAGTTCGACGAACCGTCAGCACTGTTGGAAATCTCTCACTGAGCTCTCAAATGGGTATCCTTTTGTTTTTGGTGATTTCATACTTCACTTAGACACATTTTCTCCAAGAAGGGTCACTTCACCGCTCCTCAAAATTGAATTTCTTCATTTGCAACACTTGTACTTGGGGCACCACCTTGCCTTCATACTTTTCCATGCTCGTGTCAATTTTCTTCGTGAGTCACCATATTGTACTCATGTTTTCATGGTCCCCAATGGGTCTGTTCTGTGTGGCATCATCATCAAGTCACCCTTTTTTAGAGCGTCCGAGTTGATTCATCATCGCATCCATGGAGTTTGTCCCAAGTCCCTTTGTATCCCACCACAGTTCTCCATCCTTCATTGCTTTGTTCCTCTATTATGTCGCACATTTTGGATTTTAGTCATACTGTCCCCTATCCCCTCCAGAGTCGATTCAGTAGCTGAGTGGTCATCCACGCCCTTTATTCTCTAACAAGGGAAGTCGTTAGCTCGCTACTCAATACCCTCCATTCCAACATCATCACTGGTGTTAGCCTATCAGTCGCTCTACTATTATCCCTCATGCCTTACTTGAGGATTCCTTATTGCCTCACTTATGGCACACCTCCTTCTGTCGACATCATATTATTCATTCCAGAAGACTGGTCTAGAGGGCGACGTACTTTGGTTCCAACTTCCACTCTTGTTCGATGCCTCAAATTAGGAAAAGGGAACCTTTATTACCCTTTTAATTTATTTTTTCTCAGTTCCAGCTCCTCATGGCATGATTGAGATCCATATACTTGATGGTTCAGTGATGCAACAGATTGTACCAGTGATTCTCGGGGGTGTGTGAGATGTTTCAGACCTCATGAGGGGGTGGCCCTTCAAGTAGCCCCCACATACCCGGATGACTTCTCTACTACAGCCTTGGATGTAGCTCCATATATTTGATGGTTCTGGCCTCAGCCGCTTGTATCACCTTCTTAGTTTTCATGTATCATTCAAATTTTTAGAGCCCTTTCCTGTTTTTCAGGGCCTCTTTGGTTGTATTTATATCCCATGTACTGAGATATTATTGTATAATTCCTGGCTGTTGTCCTAGGAACAGTATGTATGTGGGATCCATTATCATGTTTTTATCTGGCCCATGTTTATGCCAACATGTACTATATAGTCCAGTCCCTTGTTTTTTGGACGCCTCATTATTCTTTGTACTTTGTTATCTCGACGAGCATAGGTATGCCTTCCTCACCTCATGTAGAACATATTCTCGCTCATAAATGAGACTTTTCACACTTATAATTCTCACCTCTTTAGGGTCTTGTCCTCTCATGCTTTAGTCTAACTCATATTTCTCTCTCTGTGACTCCCCCTTTGGTGTCTAGTGATTGAGTTATTACAATGTACTTCATCCACACGATTAGCTCCTAACACTCACACGCTGGGGGGAAATCTGTTACACCAATTTTTGGTCATCTAAACTATTACTCTTATATGGAATAAATTACACCATGTAGGACCAACTGTACCATATTAAATTGCTTTCACTATGAAAAATAACTTAGTAATCCATAATTTATTAAGTTTTTTCTGGTCTTAATAGGAAACTCCATGAGGAATAATTGAATAAATCATTATTTGTTTGATATTCCTCAAGGGATAATTAATTAAACCACTGTTTAATTAATATTCCTAGTCATATTTAACCCAAAATAGGAAATTTAATTAGATAAACCATTATTTATCTTATTATTTTCTAGGAATGATTATTTAAAACATTATTTGAAAAATATTCCTTGTTAAATTTGACTAAATCATTTATAAATAATTGAATAAATCACTATTTATTTAATTATTACTCAACCACATTTTTAAAATAGTCAATAAATTATTTATTTATTTATTATTTATAAATAAATGGATTTGACCAAATTGAAAATATTTTTCCCTCCAACAAAAATAATAAAATATTCCGTAAAAGTTGGATCTAGATTTGGTTAATAATGTTTTAATTATGCACCAATATCTAGACTAACCCAATACTTTGTTATAAATAAAAGGTTTTTTCCATTCATTCACTACCTTTTGCTGCCTAGAGATCACTCTTGATCTATACTTTTGGTCTAACTTTGATCCTCCCATCATTGTCATATTTTTCTAATTTTTCCTTGTGAGCTCCCTTTGAGTTCCATTTTGTCTCAGTTTTCTGCACCATCAAGAAAGAGAGAGAGATATTAGATCTGAAGTGCTGGGGACATACAAGAACCCATTCCATTGAGGGGGAATGGTAACATCTTTCTATGTTCCCTTCCCAGATGTCATATTACAAAAAATTCTTTAAAAATTATTTTCTTGTTCATTGGATGCATGGATAAACTATTGCTTATTATTTGTTGTTTAATGTCTTTAACTGCATTGATCTGGATTTCTGTAGCATTTATTCTGATCACTAACTGCAGATCTAAGGAAATTGACAATCATCCTTTATGTTAGGGATGTTTGTTATGCACAGCTAAAGTGATATTTTTTTGTACTCTTGCGATTAGAATTCACACTAACAAAAACTCATTACGGTATTTGCAATAATATAAAAATATACACATATGCACATTTTCTCAGCCAAGAAATAGAAGGATATGTTTCCTATATATGTATCAAGGGAATCTAGAGGCTCACACCTCCACCCTAAAAGTGGTAATAGGATTCACTTCCTTCTCAAGAAGTCCACAATCCATTGTCAGAGCCAATGCTACATCCAATGTCCAACACTACAATCTTGTGCTATTGTACCTTGAGTGAACCATGACCATCTCATTATTCTAGGGCACTCTCCCAATGTGAATCAGATTCCATCTAGAAATTTTAATGAAAAAAAAAAATCCATTCCTGATCTTCACTTCTATGCTACACAGTCCCTCCAGCAATTCGGTCACCCCCTTTCATGCATTCACAAAACTTCCAAGTTCCTTTGGAACCCCCATCCCTAGAATCCCATCCCTTGGAAAGGATTCCTCACATCAGAAGGTACAAAAACCAAGGCATATCCCTACCTCAAAACCATCATACTAGTCATACCATGCGCATGGAAATCAATCGACACTATTGGGTACCAATTTCCCACAATGTCCCTTCTCTTGAAGTGCTTTACCAGCTTACAGATTTATGTTTCAATTCCCTTTGTTGTTGCTTCTAATGCTTACAATGAGTTTCAACCACCCAACCACGAATTTCCATTTTTTCCTGTACCAAGAAAATAATTCCATTAGAATCGAAACAAGTTCAAATAAACTCAAATCATACCTCATTAGTAGCTTGTCAATAAGGTACACTTGTAATTTTTTTCACATCCTGTCACAACTAGTCAAACTAGTTGTTTGATCAAATCATCATGTATAAACATATCACATCTAGTTAGCTGAAAACACCACCATCATAGGTCAAGAATCATATATCACATTAAACCATCATAACCGATAGTCATAGATCACATGCATAATCATAACTAAAATAGAACACTGATACTTATCCTTGATTGGCCCTTACTTCTTCCTTTGTTTTTTCTGTACACACACCATATCGGTTGCCACACCTGAAAATCACTAGTGCCTTCTCTTCAACTACATACACATACACATAGATTACAACACGTACATCCACACAAGGCATACAACACCACATAATACTATACACACACACCATCATATGACACTTACACCTACACCCAGTGTATAATACAACACAATACATATGCCTGCATCGGAAAAAAACACATACACCTACACCCGATGCACAATAAAACACAATACATGCACCTACACCAGCATAAAACACATACACCTACACCTAGTGTATAATAAAACACAATACATACGCCTACACCAAAATACAACACAACATGTATGAAATGCACACAATACCACATGTATATCAGTACCATATGCACAACATATACATAGTACCACCTCTATACAACACTGCCTACACAACGTGTGCACAAAATCACATGTACATGGCACCACTTGCACAACGTGTACACAATGCCGAATGTACACTGCACCACATGTAAAATGTGTACACAATAACACATGTACACACCACCACATGCATGACATGTACTTGAAACCACATGTACATAGTGCCACATGCATGACATGTACATGGAATCACCTGCACACAGAACCATATGTAAAACATGTACATAGCACCACATGCACACAACACCACATGTACAATCATGCACCCAACATCATATGTACATAGCACTGTAAGTACAACATCCACACAACACCATATGTACATAGTATTGCATATGAAACATGTACATAGAACCATATGTACACATCACTACATATCCAATAAGTGCACAACATCGCATATCCAACATGCACATAGCATGGTATGTACACAACACCGCACATCCAACATGTACATAGTACCACCTATACTTATCAATTCCTTTGTAGTATATTATCACTCCCCCCAACTTCCCAAGGATGAAAGTGGTATTGAAGGAAGGTAACCACAAACCAGGGTTTAGGTCAGGTAGCTAGCCCTATCAGGACCATAGAGCACTCTCTAGTTGTCACTTTGTAGTCAATGGAATGACTGAATATATATTGATCTTAGGCTAGTTATGTAAGGTCAGTAAATAAGATTTGTGTTTGATTTCTTGAGTGCTGGATAGGAATGTCAGTGAGGAGGCTAGGTCTAGGGGTTTTACGTTTGAATTTAAAGGTGAATTTGCAGAGAATGTGTGAGGGCAGATAGGAAGTTTGAAAGCATGCTTAATTGGTCATTTAGTATAGGATGAAGTGATAGAGATTTTGAATGAGCACTGAGGTGAATTCATTCATTTAGAAGTAAATAGACATATCATGTAAACCTTGTCTAAGATAAAGCATGAATAGACATGATTTCTTCTTATAAACTTACAAGATACAGACATGGAAAGATGTATATAAATGAGGAAAATGTTGAGATTGCAACAAGATGATGAGATTAGTGGAAAGGAGTCGCCTTCTCCAAGTGGGCCCGTAGGCTATTTTTGGCACAAAGTCTATTTTTAGACATATGGATCATGTTCTATGAGTTGCAGGATTCTATTTATGGATGGTTGGTCAAGTAGGAAAAAATAGATGGACTTCTATTTTTAGACATACTGGGCGGAATATATTTTTAGATTGCCAGTCTAAAAATAGATATGTCGAATATTATTAGCTCTTAATAATATTTGGACTCTAAACATCATCTTATCCTCTTGGAGCACTTCAGTTAAGTGCACAGAAGTGGCACATGCAGCTGACAGAAGGAATTATGCTATTCCTGAGGATCAAGTGGAGCTATTGCATGAAGACTTCAGTTAGAACTCATGTGACAGAGTTTGGTGGAGTTGATTGAGGAAGTTAGTGGAGTTGTATTCAATTTAACTCAGTTAAGCATAGTTGAGCTATTTGTATCTAGTCTAAGTGATTGATACACTAGTGATAGTGGTGTGAATTAATTATTAATTAATTCACTAATTATTAACTCATAAATCAACTAAAGAATACATCAGTTAACTTCAGTGCATGGACAGTTTCAGTGGAGACCAGTGAAGAGGTAGGTGAAAGAGAAGTGTGACTATCAGTTGTGACTATACTGGTGCATGAGGTTGCACCACACATTCATGGAGATGCCAATGAGGATTGCGTAGTACACACTAGGTGGATTCAAACTCATATTGGGCCATTATTCATCTTGGATTGCGCAGTAGAGGCAGGCTAACTGGTGGAGCAGATTGGAGCATGTGTTTTGTGAGATCTGAGCTTCTGTAGTGTGTAAAAATTGGAGATTGTACTGAGATCTTGTGAGGAGTTTGTACAATGATTACATGATCTCTATCATTATAATATATAGATAGTTGGGGGTTTTCAGCTTTAATGTTTCCCATAAATATTTTGTTTATATGTGTGATTGTTTATGGTTTTGATGTGCGCATGCGATTGTTTATATTTCTGCAATTAATGATCAATAGTAGAAGAGGTTATGTATTATGCATGAAGCTCAAATAGTGTGTGATTGAGATAATATCGGTGAATAATTTAATAGGAATTCAAATTTATACATGGTATCATAGCAGTATTGATCATTGGAGCAATTGCAAAACATTGAAGCGGTTGAGTTTTGAGCTGGTGGAATTCGAACTTGCAGCAGTGTTTTTCTTGGTGTCGAAGTTGAGATGTCTTTCAACGGATTGCGATTGGAGTATGCCCTTGAGGGAAGCTCGAATTATATTTCATGGAAGGATAGGATGGAGGCAGTGCTAGATGACAATGGGTTGAAGGATTTCATAGATGTTGAAGTCCCAAAGCCTACTTCTACTGATGCTGCCATACTTGACGCATGGCAAAAGAAGACAGCAAAGTGTCGAAGGATTCTATTGGAGGGCGTGAACGATCACATAGTGTCTAGCCTTCATGGTAAGGCTTTTCCATTCTTGATGTGGAAAGCCTTGAAATATTTATTCCAAAGCAAGAGCAACTGGAGGAAGTTGGCGCTCAAGGATAAACTCAGAAACATAAAGATGGAGAAAGGCGACAGTATGCCCAAGTACCTCACGAAGTTCACCCAATGCAAGGATGAGCTGGGAAGTGTGGGGGTGACTGTTGATGATGAGGACTTGGTGAGCTTGGCTCTCCTTGGGCTTTCGAAGAGTTGGCATTCCTATCAGGACTCTGTCAATGGTCGGGAGAAATTGCCAGGATGGGAGCGACTTTGGTTGGATCTTGTGCAAGAGGAGATAAGGTGAAGTACCAGGGACGGATATTAATTAAATAACTCTGATGAAGAGAATTGCACTTTGGCTGCCAAAGCAAAGAAGGGGAAGAGCAAGAAATCTTCTCATTCCAGTGCGAAAGGCAAGAAGCAGGACATGTCCAAGGTGAAGTGCTTTCACTGTCACCAACATGAAAATTATACCACAAATTGTCCGTAGAAGAAGAAAAATAAGTAGGCTGCTGGATCTACAGCTGGAGAGGCCTTAGCCTCACAGTTTGAGCTGGATTTTTCACTGATCGCATGCTTGGTCTCAAGTGTGATGGGTTCAGTGTGGTTTCTGGACAGTGGTGCATCTTTTCACATGACAGGAGATCAAAATTTGTTTGCGGTCTGGATGAGAAAGATCTTGGAGTGCACATCGAGATGGGCGATGATGGTAGATACAGTGCGACCAGTATCGGTACCATTTCCTTTGAGAGGGAGTCTGGTAAACCCTTCATATTGAAGGAAGTGATGCATGTTCCAGGATTGAAGAATAATATTATCTCTATGGTGATGTTAGAAGACAAGGGATATGATGTTGTCTTTATCGAGGGAAAGGCTTTCCTGTGAAGTAAGGCAACTGGTGAGACCCAGAGGATAGGGGTTCAAGTTAAGAACCTTTATCAATTACAGGTAGATGGATGCACAACAATAGCAGGCAAGGCAGAAGGAGTGGTGAGCCGAGATGATGGCGATTTGTGGCACCGGAGATTGGGCCACCTTCACCATGGAGCTTTGAATATACTGCAGCTGATTTCCACTTGGATTCCTAAAGGTACTCTTGCATAGTCAGATCAGTGCAAGAGATGTACCTTGGGAAAATTTGTGAAAGCCACCTTTCACGAGAAGGATAGTTGCGCCACGACGATCCTTGAGAGAATTCACACAGACGTGTGTGGACCTTTCTCAGTAGCTTCGATAGAAAAGCATAGGTACTATGTGATCTTTGTTGATGATTTTTCTCGGAAATGTTGGATCTTCTTCATGCAGAAGAAGAGCGAGACATACTCAAATTTCTGTGAGTTCAAGGCACTGGTTGAGAAAGAATCGGGGAAGTAGGTGAAGGCTCTTAGGAGCGAAAATGGTGGTGAATTCATCTCTGGTGAATTCAAGGACTTTTGCAGCGTAGAAGGAATTCGAAGAGAGCTCATAGCACCTCATAACCCGCAGCAAAATGGGGTTGCTGAGCGGAAGAACAGAACGATCGTGGGTGCTGCACGGGTGATGTTACATGATCAAGGCCTACCCATTCACTTGTGGGCGGAGGCATGCAATACTGGAGTATATGTGTAGAACCGTTGTCCTCACAAGATACTTGGCATGAGTACACTCGAAGAGGCGTTTTCTGGTAAGAAGCCTGATATTTCCCATTTGAGGATTTTTGGTTCACCTGTTTACATTCATGTGACGAAGGATGCTAGGAAGAAGCTGGAGCCTACCACAGAGGTTGGGATATTTGTGGGGTACACTGATACACCCTACAAATATTGTGTGTATTTTCCAGACAGTCGCAAGACTGTTGTGCGACGAGATATCAAATTTCAGGAGGAGAAAGCCATGAAGTGTTTGCTTGAGAGGGAGCCACACTTTCATGCAGATGAGGAGCTATTAGTTCCTAAGGATGATTCTTAGGATGTGGATCAGCCACAAGATCAGGTTCATGGAGTGGAAGAGACCACTCATGCAGCACCAACCATCAAAGGGCGGAAGCGCACTACAGAAGCTGAGCGACTGGCCCAAGATGCAGATAAGGTTGTAGGAGCACCTACATCATAGCACAGAAAGAGACAGTCACCTAATCGGTACACTGGATACATGGCTCTTGTGAGCAACTATATCATGACAGATTCATCATCTTTCAAGGAAGTTGTGGAGGATCCCGCATGGGTCGATGCCATCGTGGAAGAGTATGATTCGATTATCAAAAATAGTGCATGGGAGATTGTCCCGAGACCGGAAGGGAATCAGTGGTGGGTTCGAGATGGATCTACAAAGTGAAGCAGGCAGCTGACGGGAGTTTGGAGAAGTACAAGGCAAGATTTGTTGCCTGAGGCTTCTCACAGATAGAGGGGATCGATTATGAGGAGACTTTTGCACCTGTCACAAGGTATTATTCCATACGGACAATTCTTGCTCTCTCAGCGCAGATGGGGTGGCACATTTATCAGATGGATGTGAAGACTGTGTTCCTCAACGGGGTGATTGAGGAGGACGTGTACATAGAGCAGCCCGAAGGTTTCGAGATATTTAGCAGTGAGTCGCATGTGTGCAGCCTCAAGAGAGCGTTGTATGGGTTGAAACAAGCACCTCGTGCTTGGTACACACGGATAGACAATTATTTCACCGGACTTGGATTCTCCAAGAGTGAGGTGGATCCTAACCTATACCAGATTGTGGTGGAGGGTAAGTTGCTGATCATTATACTTTATGTAGATGATTTGATTTTGACAGGTGATGAGTTTTTGATACTCTCATGCAAGGATGATCTTGCAAAAGAGTTTAAGATGAAGGACTTGGGCCTCCTTCATTATTTCCTGGGATTGGAAATTTGGCAGCGCAGTGATGGACTGTTTGTTTCTCAGGGTAAGTATGCCCGGGAGATACTAGAGAAGTTCAACATACATGGCTGCAAGCCTGTTGATACTTCTCTTCCTAGTGGTTGGAGGAAGGAGGATGCTACTTCGGCGGAGGTAGTGGATGCCACTTTTTATCGACAGTTGGTGGGGTCGCTTATGTAACTAGTCAATACACGACCCGACATATGCTATGTTGTTAACCAGCTTTCATAAGCTATGGTTAAGCCTACCAAGCTCTACTGGAAGGTAGGCAAGCATGTATTGAGATATCTCAGAGGCACATATCTCAGAGGCACATCGAGATATGGATTATGGTACAGACAGTCAGATGAGGTGAAGCTATGTGGCTTCAGGGATGCAGATTGGGCAGGGAGCCCAACGGACAGAAAGAGCACATCTGGAGGGATTTTCAGTATCGGGTCGAAAATAGTTTCTTGGTATAGTAGGAAGCAGAGATCTATGGCACTCAGTTCAGCAGAGGCCGAGTATATGGCAGCGAGATTGTCTGCATGCGAGGCCATATGGATGAGGAAGATCCTGGTCGGGTTTTTCGGTTCACACTTAGAGCCTACTGTGATTTATTGTGATAATCAGAGTTGCATCAAACTCTCGGTTAATCTAGTATTTCATTATATATCTAAACACATTGACATCTGATATCATCATATCAGAGATTGTGTGCAGCGGAAGATCATGTTACTTTCATACATTCCTACGGAGGATCAGGATGCTGATATCTTGACGAAGGCACTCACTAGGAGAAAATTTGAATACCACAGAGGCAGGATAGGGGTTGTAGATAATCCATATCTTGTTGAGAGGGAGTGTTGAGATTGCAACAAGATGATGAGCTTAGTGGAAAGGAGTTGCCTTCACTAAGTGGGCCCGCAGGCTATTTCTGGCGCAAAGTATATTTTTAGACTATGTCTATTTTTAGACATATGGATCATGTTCTATGAGTTGCAAGATGCTATTTGTGGATGGTTAGTCAAGTTGGAAAAAATAGATGGACTTCTATTTTTATACATACTGGACGGAATCTATTTTTAGATTTCCAGTCTAAAAATAGATATGTCAAATATTATTAGCTCTTAATAATATTTGGACTCTAAACATTATCTTATCCTCTTGGAGCACTTCAGTTAAGTGCACAGAAGTGGCACATGCAGCTGACAGAAGGAATTATGCTATTCCTGAGGGTCAAGTGGAGCTATTGCATGGAGACTTCAGTTAGAACTCAGGTGACAGAGTTTGGTGGAGTTGATTGAGGAAGTTAGTGGAGTTGTATTCAGTTTAACTCAGTTAAACATAGTTGAGCTAGTTGTATCTAGTCTAACTGATTGATACACTAGTGAGAGTGGTGTGAATTAATTATTAATTAATTCATTAATTATTAACTCATAAATAAACTAAAGAATACATCAGTTAACTTCAGTGCATGGACAGTTTCAGTGGAGACCAGTGAAGAGGTAGGTGAAAGAGAAGTGTGACTATCAGTAGTGACTATACTGGTGCATGAGGTTGCACCACACATTCATGGAGATGCCAATGAGGATTGCGCAGTACACACCAGGTGGATTTGAACTCATATTGGGCCATTATTCATCTTGGATTGTGCAGTAGAGGCAGGCTAACAGGTGGAGCAGATTGGAGCATGTGTTTTGTGAGATTTGAGCTTGTGTAGTGTGTAACAATTGGAGATTGTACTGAGAGCTTGTGAGGAGTTTGTACAATGATTGTTACATGATCTCTATCATTATAATATATATATAGTTGGGGGTTTTCAGCTTTAAGCTTTCCCATAAATATTGTGTTTATATGTGTGATTGTTTATGGTTTTGATGTGCGCATGTGATTGTTTATATTTCCACAATTAATGATCAATAGTAGAAGAGGTTATGTATTATGCATGAAGCTCAAACAGTGTGTGATCGGGATAATCTCGGTGAATAATTTTGTAGGTTTTAACCCTGAACAAAAATTATCTACACACGAATCTTATAACAGAAAATAAACAATAGAGAGAGCATAAAACATAAAACAGATAAACACAGAGATTTTCCCCTGGATCCCAAATCGGGACGACCAGCTTGATTTTTTTTTTATTCCTTTTAGTGTTACAACACATATATATACATGCCGAAGCATACATAAACCCCAATCCATTAACCCTGGATTAGAACATAACCGTAGTTCCCTTGACCGGATCTACAAAATACCAGGGGCCGAAAACCATCGTACCCCAAAACCACGTGCAAACTCACGCACAAAACATGTGTGGGTCCGCATATGATTGGGACCGCATACCCAAAAAAATTTCGTCGGGGCGCTGCCGCCCCCCCTGTGACCCCCCTGCTGCGCCCGGCGCGTGGTGCTAGTCGTGGAAAGAATATAACACATACCCAACAATCTCCCACTTGTTCTTTTCTTTCCACATGGGGCCACAGGAGAGCTTAGTCATTTGGCCAATTCTTCAACACCCATTGTTTCTCTACACCAAGAGAACTTCTGACTACTCACAGACTTCGTCAACGCATCTGAAACATTCTTCAAAGTGTCTACCTTTACCAGAAACACCCTTTTAGCCTCAACCATATCTCTAACAAAGTGATATTGAACATCAATGTGCTTTGTCTTTGAATGATAAGCAGGGTTCTTAGCCAAGAAAATTGCACTTTGGCTATCACAGTCTATCCTTATAGCTTGCTGTACCAACCCCATACTTGAACACAATCTCTGCAACCAAGCTGCTTCCTTGCTTGCATGAGTGGCTGCTATGTATTCTGCCTCTGTAGTTGAAAGAGCCACTACAGACTGTCTTTTACTCATCCAACTGACTGCACCTCCAAATAGGCTAAACACATACCCACTTGTAGATCTTCTTTGATCCAAATCTCCGGCCCAGTCTGCATCAACAAAACCACGAATGTCCAACATTCTTTCCAATCCTGGTCTTCCCTGGTAGCACAAGCCATAATCACTAGTGCCACGTAAATATCTGAAAACCCGCTTCACTGCTGTCCAATGCTCCTTCCCTGGGTTTGACATAAACCTTCTCAATACTCCCACTGCATGTGCAATGTCTGGTCTAGTACATACCATTGCATACATTAGGCTACCCACTGCACTTGCATATGGAACACGGGACATATCCTCCTCTTCTTCTTGTGTCTTGGGACACTGTTCAGCAGATAGCTTTACACCTACAAGAATAGGAACATTCACTGGTTTACTATCCTGCATATTGAACCTCTGCAATATAGTCTCGACATACTTCCTCTGGTTTAACCAGAGCTTCCTCTTTACCCGATCTCTCTTAATTTCCATGCCCAAAATATAGTTTGCAGCACCCAGATCCTTCATGTCGAATTTGGAGAACAGTTGGGTCTTCAAATCTTGGACAATTTCTTTGTCATTTCCAATCAACAAAATGTCATCCACATACAAGACCAAATAAATAACACGGTCACCAATTAATTTAAAATAAACATAGTGATCCTCCTTGCTTCTGGTGAAGCCAAGTCCCCGTATATAGGTATCAAATTTCTGATACCACATCCTTGGTGACTGTTTTAACCCATACAACGACTTCTTCAACCTACATACTAGTTCTTTTTTACCCTTCACCATAAAGCCTTCAGGTTTCTTCATGTAGATCTCCTCTTCTAGATCCCCGTGAAGAAATGTTGTCTTCACATCCATCTGTTCTATCTCAAAATCAAATGCAGCAGCAACAGATAGAAGTAATCTAATAGAAGTAACCTTGGCAACAGGAGAAAAAATATCACCAAAATCAATTCCCGGCACCGGGGAATAACCTTTTGCTACCAACCGAGCTTTGTATTTCTCCACCTTTCCTTCTACATTTATCTTCTTTTTAAACACCCATTTGCTCCCAATGGGCTTCCTTCCAGCCGGCAACTCCACCAGATCCCATGCATCGTTTTTGTACAAGGATGCCATTTCATCAACCATGGCCTCCTTCCAAAGTTTTCCATCCTCTGAATCTACTGCCTCCCTGACAGTTCTGGGTTCATCATCAGTTATAGTTAAGGCAAAACCTGAACAGAAAGCAGATGGACTATACCTTTCTGGTTGCCTTCTTTCCCGAACTAATCTTCTCAAAGTTGGAGTTTGTGGCTCTTCATCTTCTGAGTCTTCTTCTGTTGTAGAGTCTGATTCATCCTCCTTTAGCTCAAACTCTATCTTCTCAGGTTCCTTTGGTAGGACTTCATGTTTAAAAACATCTTTCACTTCTCTAAACACCACATCTCGACTGTACACAACCTTCCTTGTTTCTGGGTTCCAAAGCTTGTAACCCTTTAAACCATCCTTATACCCAATAAAGATGCACCTTTCAGATTTATTATCCAACTTGGTCCTTTTCTCCTTTGGAACATGTACATATGCATCATATCCAAATACCATTAGATGTGAAAGAGAGGGTTTCTTACCAGTCCATACCTCATGTGGGGTCTTATCCTCCAACGCTGATGAAGGTGATCTGTTAACTAAGTAACATGCAGTCTCCACTGCCTCTGCCCAGAATTCTTGTCCTAACCCGGTACCACTGAGTATGCTTCTTGCCTTTTCCATCAGTGTTCTATTCATTCTTTCTGCAACTCCATTTTGCTGAGGTGTGTATGGAGTAGTCTTCTGTCATGCTATACCACACTTCTTACAGAACTCTTCAAATTCCTTCTTGCAGAACTCCCCACCATTATCTGTCCTCAGCACCTTTATCTTCTTCTCTGTCTGGTTTTCCACCCGAGCCTTAAATTCTTTAATTTGATGATTTGCAGATTTCTTTTTCCAGAAATAGATCCATGTATTCCTTAGAGCTGTCATCTATGAATGAACAGTATACAGCAGATTTTCCATGGATGGAACCCATACGTAAGCAAACACACATCACCGTGCATGAAATAATATCTTGTTTGCTCCCTTTAGCAACTTGCAGGTGCAAATCACCCGATTCCGTCTCCCATATAATGCACTGCTCAGTAAATTGAAATCCAGAGAACAATTAGACATACCTTCTACCATACCATTTCTATGTAGTATCCGAAGGCCCTTCTCTCCAATATGTCCAAGCCTTTGATGCCATAGCATGGTCTTTTCTCCAGAGATAGCTAGACTTTCCGTCCCATTTTCAGGAACCACAGAACTATTACACCCATCAATAACAGTGCTACCTTGTAGCTTGTACAGAGTTCCAGTCCGAACTCCCCGCATTAATACCAGTGCTCCGCGAACCATCTTGTAGGCATCTTTCTCGAACACTGTTTTTACACCTGCATCATCCATCTTGCTTATAGAAATAAGATTTCTGGCCAATGTAGGAATATGAAAAACACCAGGAAGTGTTCTAATCCTCCCACCTTGCAGCTTCAGCTTGACCTTTCTACGTCTGATGATTCTGGCCTTCCTATCATCCCCTAGGAAGACATCACCACCATCATATTTCTCATACTCGCAGAACCACTCCCTATGGGGAGTGAAGGAAAGGATGCACCGAGTCAATCCAATCACATTCTCCTCATGATCTACATGTGTATTTGAAGAAGAAGCCAACACACATCCCCACCTTCATCCAAGGTGGTTTTTGCCTCCTAAAGAGCTTCATCGATCTCTTCTCTTTTCGAAGAGCTTACATCTCGCATTCCTTTTTGTAGTGCCCTTCCTTTCCGTACTTCAAAGACACCTTACAAAATTTCCAGATTTAGATCTCCCTCTAGATTTGGATCTCCCACTCGAAACCTTATTCTTGCTTCTATTTTGGGACCTTCCTCGTACAGATAAGGCATTTCCATTTTGGCCCTCCATATTTCTCCGTCTCATTTCCTCTAACAACAAGGCTGAGACAATGTCATCAAAATTCAAGGTAGTTGTATTGCTACCTATTGCAATAACCAGACTATCCCACGAGTCTGGTAGAGAACACAACAAACTGATGCACTTATCTTCATCTGAGATTTTAATATCAACAGATGACAGCTGAATTACCACAGTATTGAAGGCGTTCAGATGCTCTGTCACCGAGTCTCCATCCTTCATCCTCAGGTTATACAGCTTTTTCCGCAAGAACAACTTATTCACCAGAGACTTAGATTGGTACAAAGTCCCTAGCTTTTCCCACAAGGTCTTCGTCGTAGCTTCCCCAGATACATTCAAGAATACTGAATCCGAGACACACAACCGTATTGTGCTTTTAGCCTTCCGATCCAGTTTCTTCCAGTCTTCATCTGACATTCCTGTTGGCTTAGTACCTGGATCTACCGCGATCCACTGATCTTTATCCACCAGCAGATCCTCCATCTTGAGCTTCCACAACTCAAAAATCTAACCATTAAATTTTCCAATCTCTATCTTTCCACTGGTCGCCATCTTCTTTCACCGTAAGAATCGATCCCGCAGATCTCCCACTAAATAGGGTCTACCACAGGCCCGAGAAAAAAACCCTCAGCATCAAAGGCGTCCCCTTGAAGCCGAAACATCTTCGATACCAAATGTAGGTTTTAACCCTGTACAGAAATTATCTACAAACAAATCTTAAAACAAAAAATAAACAATAGCGAGAGCATAAAACATAAAACAGATAAACAATAAGAAGATTTCCCCTGATCCCAAATCTGATGACTAAATGGATTTTTTTTATTCCTTTTAGTGTTACAACACATATATATACATGCCGAAGCATACATAAACCCCAATCCATTAACCCTGGATTAGAACATAACCGTAGTTCCCTTGACCAGATCTACAAAATACCAGGGGCCGAAAACCATCGTACCCCAAAACACGTGAAAAATCACGCAAAAAACATGGGTGGGTCCGCATATGATTGGGACAGCATACCCAAAAAAATTTCGCCGGGGCGCTGCCCCGGACCCCGACAGGGGGGGGCTGCCGCCCCCCCTGTGACCCCCCTACTGCGCCCAGCGCGTGGTGCTAGTCGTGGAAAGAATATAACACATACCCAACAAATTTAACAGTTATTCAAATCTCTACAGAAAATATATCATTAAAAATGAATAGAAAAAAATACAGGGGAAGAACAAATGCTCCAGTGCATACCACAAGATTCTCAACACAAGTTCTACAAGACTGCCTTTGATTTCATTCTGAAAGGTTGATTACAAAATATCCACTGAAAAATAAGACTATCCAACCAAAAAAAAGACTAAAGAGAGTCTACTTGGAGAAAATATTGACTATGACACATCATCAGGTACAAATACCATCCAAAATGGATCATAAATACACAAGCTGAGTCATTTCCTATATTCTAGGGAGGATAGAAACCATTCCCTAAATTTTAGCTATGAACTAGGAGTGATTGTACCTTACCTTAAAATACATATTACCTTATGATAGTAGGCAAAAACCAACTAAATAACTCTAATTCCAACTCATACGACAGAAAAACATCAAATTTGTGACATTTTTTGAGCTTGGCAAGTGTCCTGAGGAATCCAATGCTAATTTCTAATATTTTTGACAAAAGGGTAACAAAATTTTACAAAAGCGTAACAAAAGTTTGTAGGAACTTTTGAGGCACTTTTAATAGTACAAATCCACTTTTGAAAGAACATTCAACTAGCCCTGTGTGTCTAGTTTTCAGAACATCTTGAATTTTTCAAATTGACCCATGTGAAGGCCTTCAAAAATCCATTCTCCCAAGGTTACTCCAAAATCATAGCAGATGCTCCAAAAAGGTGGCAGAAACATGAAAAATGAGTGGCTTTTTAGCCTTTTATTCAAAATTAGAGATTTTAATTCCAAGGGGGTTCCTGATATATATTTTACTCACCAAAATGTATCCATCCATGTAAATAAATCATCATTTGGATTCCCCCAAAATAAGCGTAACAAAATTTTGCTACACTTCCATGAGGAGGAATTTGCAGAATTGTGCAAAATTCACAAAAAATACCAAAATTGTTCAAAACTTCTCAAACTTGGTTCTGTAGCACCGATGAGTGATGTGATAAACTTCCAAGTAAGCTTCAGCCAACAAATCCAATCTATCCTTCTCTTTAAGCTTCATTTGATCTTCTTTTAGCCTTTTCTTCAATTGTTTTAGCCTTATTTGAGAAATTGTGTTCCTAGTGTGATAGTGATTTTCCATGTGTCTTTGAAGTTTATTGTCCCTCTTGGCCATCTTCAAGAGCTTCTCCAAATGCTCATTTACCCTTGAAAAACAAAGCTCTCTTTCTTGACTGATCTCCATGGCTATAAGCTCATCAAAGGTCAACTCTTCAGGTGGATGAGCTGACTGTCTTTCTAGCTCCAACACCATTTGAGGCCTCTTCTTTTTGGCCTTCTTGGTTGTGTTTCAGAATTCATGTCCTAAATTTTATCTTTCATGTTCTGAATCTTGTGGAAAATAAACTTTTCATTTGAAGATGATATCCTTCCTCCATGAGCTTTTCACGAAATGTTAAACATCCAGTCCTCTCAAAACATCTTTTGTCCAAGGGTGAAGCATTGATTTCATGCATAGTGAAATGTTTTAACCTAAGGTGGAACCCTCCTTGAAGCTCATCTTCTCACTCTGCATCTTTTTTATCAATGAAATTATGAAAACCCTAGCATGTTCATGTGATGGGTATATGTAGTGAAATCTAGAAAAATAGAGTGTAGGAGTAGTGTAGGTTTAGAGGGTGAGATGGAGGGTTATGGAGCTAGGAAAAATTCTACAAAAAATTTAGTAGATATGGTTGTGTGTTAGCTCCATGTTGTGGATGTAATGAAAGTAAATTGATGTGAGGAGGGTGATGAAATCAATCAAACACAAGAAATTTCCAATTTTTCACTGTGAAAAATTGCTAGAATTTAGGCTTTTGTGAGAATGATTATTAGGGATGATATGGATGATGGGAGATTTGACTGTGAGGTGTATGAGAGGTGTAGGATAGGTACTAGGGTTAGGATTTATTTAACTAGAGTAGGTTAGTTTTTGTTTTTCATTTACATGGAGAAGTGATAAGATATGGAGAAATATAGAGTAAGCATGAAAATTATTTGAAAAATAAATAACTCAACCAAGGGAGGGCATGAGAGTAGTGACTTACTGCTTGTGAGAGGTCCAAGGAGTAGTGGTCACAAGAATTGAGCTTTTTTGAAGAGATTTGAATCCAAAAAAATAATTATGGACCCTTTCTAGATGTGTAATACCTAATTACAGAAGTGTAAAAACAATTCCCAAAACTATAGCTACACTTCCCATAAGCATAACAACTGATTCCAGAAACATAACAAGGGAATTACCAAAAATCTGGAAAAATGGGGCTTAAATATAGATCAATATCTCTATAAGCACAATGTTTTTTTTTTAAACTAAGGGAGGTTTTTGTTGTTTGGCATGTTATGAAACACAAATTCCTCCATGTTTCCAAAATACATTCCCATTTTCTCAAAATCAATTTTTAAGTTGATCACTCACTATTTGTAGAAACATAGCGCACTCTGAGCAGAAGAGTAGCACCTACTTTGTGAGGGAGTTTGGAAGTCTTCCCAAAGGATTTTTGGGTTGCACATGGTATGGTTTTAAATATTAGGATGTCTTCTATAGAATGGAGTCATCAAGCTCTGCAAACCCCTACTCCACACCCATGAAAATTTGATTTGAAGAAACCTTGTCTAAAAGTGCATAAAATGACCTAGAGAAACTTTATTTTGAGCATTTATCTCAAACCATAGCACCTATTCATAACCTTAAGGATGATTTTTTTTATTTTCCCTATTATTGACAAAAAAATATTTCACTTTTGTAAAATGCATCTCCATTACTTTAGAAACAGATTTTGAAGCCAAATTGTCCCTGTGTGCAATGTAAACCCTGGCTTGATCACGAAGCTCTAAACATGATTCCATGGGTTTGAGTTTGCTAAAAACTAGAATGGTTAACTCCCTTATGGACCTTCTTCTCACCCTCCATGATTTTTTTCAACAAGGAAATCCCTAGATTGATGTAGTGGATAGGGAAGGTGGAAAATTAGGAAAACAAGGGATAGTGATAGAGTGGTTTTAGGGACAGAAATGAAGTGGAAGGAAGTTAGGGAAAAATCCATAAAACTTTGGGGAGGTATGGTGATGAGTTGGCTACAGGATTGAAGTGGAATTTTTTGGAATGGGCATGTGAAAGGTGCCCAAAAGGTCAAAAAACATGGTTTCACTAGTTTTTCTGGAAAAATGTAGTGAAAATTAGGGTTTTAATTAAATTGATGGAAAAGTGGGTTGGGAGTGATAGGATATGTTAGGGTATGGTTTATGAAGGTTATATGAAGGTTATATGTGATTATATTATGGTTTTATCAGTTGAAACAAACAAAATATGAAAAACACCAAAAACATAGTGGAGGTAACCTAATGAAAGAAACCACTCATTTTCTGATGAATTTTGACTTGAGAGAGGTGTCGAGGGTGTCCAGTTATGGTTTAGGAAGTTTATGAACCTTTTTGGAGTGGATTTGAACCTTGGAGAACTGATTTGGAGCTCAAACACCAAAAGTGCAGCACACCCAGAAGCATATCACATGTAGTGTTGGCACAAATGTGCTTATTTTTCTTCAACCCATGGCAACTGTGGAGTATGATGGTGAGAAGAGAGGAGCTCTTTACATATTTACCTATATTTGATAACTCCATATGAAAATGATGTGTATGGTGAAAATGAGAATATTTTCTCTTTCTTTTATGACATAATTGACTCTTATGGTGGCGAAACAAATGAGACCTAGACTCTGACCTGAATGAAGGTGTGGTGAATGACCTCAGACCCTAGATGATTTCATATGGTGAATAACCTCTAAAATAATTATGACCATGAATGGAGTGAAGGAAGTAGGATTTTAGACCTAGACATCTTTAGTGAACAAATTTTTATTTAAAAACTGACTTGAAACATAAAATTTTGACCTAGGACCACTACTAAGTAAACCTAAAAGAGTACATTTGATCACTGAAAATTTGGACACTAATACAATATACACGCAACACCATATATAAAACAAACATACAACATCATATGTACATAATACTACATATGTTACATGTACACATCACCATAGGTACAATCATTGAATTATATATATATATATATATATATATATATAACTGGTGCAAAATATACACAATAATAGTATATCACATCCATAGACCACACAATGACCCCACAAGAAACCTTCCTTTTAGTGTACTATCCATGCTTATCCTAGCATGTAACAGAGCACGGTACTTTCACATCTCTAATGTACCCCTCAACATTATTTATCCATAACATAAACATAGGAATAATACAAGCTTATAACATTAAATCATATCCACATGATATTGATCTCATAGATCTATCAAGGCTACTCTGACACTTGATTCCTCAGAAGGCCAGGAACCTCTTCATGTTATTCACCTGCATAGTAAATCATTCCTCCACTAGAATGATCCCTGAAAACCATGTCAGAAAGTGACATAGATACATACATATATACATATATAATCATTAGCATAAAACAATCATAATCCTGTCAGACAATCACATACATACACACATATATGCATATAAACATTTAGCGTCAAACAAACATGATCCATGATGACCCTATCAGACACAAAATACAAACATACATACATGTATACATATATAAATACCATCATAATCATGATCACATCATAATTACGAGATAAAAAAAGTTCAAGGTTAAGAGAACTTCCTTTATCTGTGCACAACGTGCACAACATTGAGAACAACGGTTATTGACATAGCCAAGGCATATAACACCTCAGATCCATTTTATTTAGCTTTTGTGTTACCTTTCTCGTGATTTTTCTACCACCTTACATTTATCTCAATGGACCCAACCAATCCACTTGACTTTCATATACTTACCTTCCGCTGCACTTACTCATGCGCCAAGCTTCATCCAAGACTTAAATCAACTGTTGGGCACCACACAACTCTCCTCAAACTCCATTAAATTTCCTCTTTCCAAAACAATTCCCAAGACTATTTTTACATAAATGGAAAGCACAATAGCGAATCAAGAATAAAACCATGAAAACCAATAGCAATACGACACCACAAACAAGTGGAAAGGCCTTGCACCAGACATAAAAAAAAAACCACAAATCAATCTCAACAAATCACAAAATACCAAAAGCACAAGACTTAGAAAAAAACACCATGACTCAATCCCATGGTTCCCGATGCTTCCAAAGGAAAGTTCAACCTCAGACTGCTTCAAATTTCATGGAAATATCTTGCCATGCAATCCTCTGCATCATACTACCATAAATACATAACTGTCAGTACATAATTAAATATAACAATATACCAATTACCTTACCTTGTTGTGCCAAGCACATTTCCTTGTAACCAAATACATACACCTCTCAAGGAACTCCAATTCCTTGATGAATATGTCCATATATGGAAACAAGTTTCCAATACTTGTTAAATACATGTTCACGAATATAGAATATATCCACATAATGTTAGACAAAATCAAGGCTAAGAATTCTTACTGTATGAAAATCACTCATTCGTTTTGAATTAGGGTTTCCAAACATATCTAAAGGAATTCTTACCCAATTCCTTTCTCCTACCATTTACCTTGCTTCAATCAAGTGCCACTATGTATTGTCACATCACCCATATGTTAGTTGTATAAACACATAAACTATTAGCTTTCCATGTTGATACCAAGCATGTTTCCTTGCAACTGTTCACACATGTCAAAAAATGTTATGAATATCAATACAGCATATCTATTAAATAACATCATCCTCTACTTAGACTAGCCACCCTTCCATAATCAACTAATAGTCAAGATCATAATACTACAACTATCACCTACTTACACTCAATTACATGTTAGCTATCTCCACACATGGTGTGTTAGTAAAACCATCCTAAAATAAGATCATTACTTCATTCAATATTACAAACAAATACTCATATCATGTGATTAATAAAGCTTTCAAACAAACTATAAGCATACCATGCTAGATAAGTGAGCTAGATGACATATTAGACACCAAACACTCAACACCAGATAGATGACATAATCCAATATTTAAGCACCAAGTACACAACATAAGCAAACTCATACCTTACTGTATCTTAGGGGAGGCTATCTTGTCTGCACAATCAATATAATTAGCACAATATAACTTCACAACATATCAACTCACGCATAAGTAAGGCCATGATACCCATAACAGTAACTAGCTAACATGTTCACACCATAAACACATAAAAAATTTCATTCATGCATAACAATCACATATAAACAGTCAGTCCAAATTAGCACAACAACATATCACAATAGGTTGAATCATACCTGAATATCGTAACCATAACCATTTTCATAGGCCAATCCATATCAACACTATACATATAACATCGACATATAAATATGATAATCCTAATCATCAAGTTAACTAACATATAACACACCCATCAACAACATATAACATGATCATCAAGTTAACTATTGTAAAACAACAACAACAATGCATATAACAACACATTACTATCATGCATGACTATTCGTCACACGTGCATATGACCACACTGAATCACTAAAAGTCTACCATGCATGTAGCCACAAAAATAATAAAATGAAAAACATGTACATAACCCTAATTCTTATAACAAACATTAACCAACATACTAGCATGGAAAATGTACAATCTTGTATGATGATTTTCTTTTACCCAAAAGTCAATTTTTGCAACTTCACTTTAATGATCTGCATCTCCTAATCTATCTTAGCCAACACATTACCATCATAACATAACAACATTATCATGACGACCTAATGACATAAAATGACCTTACGCACAACAAAATTAACCATGACAATGCATGCATAACAACATATAGACACTAACATGCGCGAAAAATTCATATACAACCATACACTCATGATGAAACATACCACAACAACACCATAAAACTTCACATGGAGACATTATTGCAACCATGATCAACACCATGTAAATGAAAGAAGCACACATAGAACAAAAGCATACTAAATGCATATGCAACCAACATAAATGCATGACCAATACACTTCCCATCTAGTACAAGGGTTCAACCATGATATAATACCACTTTTCAACACCCGCTTCCCACATCTACCCAAATAAGTGGCCAAATAGGGTAAATATGTGATGAGAGGCTACTATGATGAGATTCAACCTCCTAAGTTACCTTAAGGAAGTGGAATCAGAAACATACCACACAGACATTGTACATCAACAATAAAACCCCATGAGCCAACCTAACCATTCAGGCATCCTGCCCTTGGGTCCCACAGAGATTTTAACCCACTTAATTTCTAGACACATGCACAAGCCTACATGAATGCATCTCGGAGGCCCTAGACGCATGAAAAATCTTGCATACCTACATCCAAGGACAATTTCCAGCAGTGTTGTGCAACAATCTGCTTAATTTAAGGCACTTTTCAAGCCAATAATCCCAGTCATTTCCCATAAATTTTTGTAACTTCCATAATCCATTAAACACATTATGACAAGGCTAATAAGCCAAAAACAAACTCTAGGACTAAGCCCGACTATCCCCAACCATGACTGAGATTTTGTCAAACATGTCACAAATATGAAATCTACATATGTAAATAAGAGATCTGAGCATAGGGGTGTCATACTTATCTCAGAAACACTAACAAGAAATGTTCCCTTATATCCTTAGTTTCAATATCATTTATTAGGTCATATATACATCATTCATTAATCTAAAAATAAATACATGAGGAGAGCCATAGATTATTATAGTTAGAACACATGCTTATAATCAGCATAATAACAACAGAAATATCTAGGATACATCAACCATAGGATCCACATATAAAATAGTAAATTTACGCATCAAATTCCAAGGAAATGAAATTCTCATTAATGAATGTAAAATCCAACCAGGGATGGGACTACCATGTTCCACCCGACCAAAGATTGGCTGATCCAACTCTCTCTTCATACAATCACCGTCGTTCCATATTCCAAGCATGAATGTGGGACTCATAACGAGGAAAAAAGAAGAGCCAAATAAGAATTAATGCTACCAAAGTTCTCCGCCTACATCATGAGGAATTTTAGTGCCTCCTAGTCTCTCAAGATTTACTGTAATCCACATTCTGATCTAGGGATCACTATGCCCTACATCGAGACCCAATCTCCAAGCTTTACCATACATCCCATCCCAGGAATACTAGACTCAACGTAGATAAATCCACCTCTTCAATTTACAGTATATCCCACCATTCATCGGAAACTATTCCTATGCCCACCGAGCCACACAATCTTGGCTTTATTGCAACCCAAAGTCTGTTTTCTGGGTTATTAGGCCAGTGGATTTTTCTTGATCCACATTGTAGGTCAAGGACCACTAGCCCATGTGTTTGTAATTTTAAATATCCACCTCACTAAACTTTTAATCCATCCGAAAATCCAGCTCAAAAAAATTATGAGAACCCATCTCATCAAGGCTATTCATAAATGGAAAGGTTAGGCTGAAAACACAATCACACCTGGAAAAACCTATGTCATAAAAGAAAAGAAAAATATGAAATACCATGCATGCGAAATATAGCAAGTAAATAACACATGCAATTCAATACCTGCAAAGAATCCTCCTGTAGCTACTTGATCCTTCCTGCTACCTTCTTTTCCTTTCTTGATCTAATGCCAAAGTGCTCCAAGAAAACTATAAGTGTCATAGAGTGAAAGAGAGAATAGAATTTGAGCCATGAGTGTGGGAAAAATCTTACCAACTGATCCTCAGAATCTTTTTTATCAATGAGACCTCTATTTTCTTCATTTTCCATTAATTTCCTTCATTTTCCTCCTCACATGTAACCTGTGACCTTTCACCTCCCTTTTCTCTTGTTTTTCTTTATTTTCATAAATAAAATTCCAATTAATTCCTCATACCTTTCCAAAGAATTTTCCATTGCCTTTTCCAATTTCCTTTAGCCATAATAAACTAAAATGAAGACCCACTAGGATGTTTTTTTCCATCATTAAGCTGGGAATATGTGTCCCATCAACCGTGGCCTTATATTTTATTTACATGGATTTTTAACCAGGGTTGTTATACCATATTAGTGTGTCTAATAGTGAAGAGAGATCAACATATCTAGAGCTATTTTATTCCTAAACAAGACAGCAATTTCCACTCTTATACAAGACACTATAATAAAAGAGTTTGAAATTTGGTACCATGAACTCTCACAGATTATGTATTTTGGGCCTAATGTGGAGAAATACTTGCTTTTAATTGATGATCATGCTCCCACCTGCAATAATTTAAGACCCTACACACATGCACCACCAACCAAACACACAATATCCTTCCACAGAGGTCTTATCAGCCTAAAAAAAACATGTACAAGTAGCAAGCATGATCAGATAACAAGTACAATAAGGGAACAATAATATATTAATCATGAATGGAATACAAAGAAATATACCTGTAGTCAATGAGTCCCTCTCCTCAATACTGTAGCATAGTCTCCTCCTCCAAGTGAAAAAAAAGACTCTTTGATGACCTAGACCACAGATCTGAGATCATAATGGCTATAGTTCTCTCAATCTCCCCAAGAACTCAAAAAATCTTAAAAAAAACTAACCTGGCCCTTCGAAATAAACTGTATAAATGGACCTATAGGCCTGCCAAGGAGGATTAATCTACATTATTAGGATAGACATAAGTTACGAAGCTTCTCCAGTAATGCACCCGATTCAACTTGCAAAAGTGGTCCTCTAATATGATCCCCTAGGGAACATAAAACTTTAGAAGCTTAGCCATCATCATTGGGGAAAAATTTCCAATGCTTAAGGATCCTTGCTGGGAATAAAAAGGCTCCTAGCAAGGATAGGGTATCATCACTATGTTAAGCACTAAATCCTAGAAAAGATGCACAAAAATGATGAAAAAAAAGGACTAGGCATGTGCAAAAAGGTCAACAACATATGCACTCATGGACACTGACTCTAAGGAGGAAACTAGGCTAATAATAGTAGGTTAGAGAACCTAATGGAATTTTAACAAGTAATGTGTCTGTAGTTGAATTTTTCAGGTGTTCATCATGCATTTTTTTACATGCACTTTTCCAACACATACTCGATTATGTCTCAAGGGGGATTTTATGAAAAAAAAATTCTACGTGCTCTATTAAGTTTTCATTTTTCTAGTTTTTAGAATCAACAATAAGTCATGTTCTGCTAACTGTTATATGTTTTTATTATTAGCGTAAAAAATGAGCACAAAAGTTGTTTTTGAAGGAAAAGACAGATTCTATGATATATTTATCAGTTACGTTGTGGTTCCTTTGTTCTGAATGTGATTCCTTGGAGTGTTTCCACAATATATATAGGAGTAATTGGATTCTTATGGCTTTATCATTGTTGGAGGGAGGTCCCCTGAGGTACAAGTTCCAATGATATTCTTTTTGTATGTTTGTATGTGTGTGCTGCACAGATGTAGTCAAAGGGCTTTTAGCCCCAATATTTCATATGATTAATCTTAAATATAAACTCTTGGCCTCAAACCATGGTTTGTGACCATAGTATCTGCATGTTAGGTGTATTATAAATAGATAGTGTTTTTCTAAGTTAAGTAATATGAAGATAAGTCATAGATAAGTTGAGTAAATATTTATAGAATTTTGTGTATATAAGGGTTTTGGGTTGGGTAAAAGGCTCCTACTAGATGTGTGCATAGAGGCCTAGTCCTGGTTGTGTGCATAATCTGTTGGTTGTGTGCACGGAAGGGATTGTAAGGGTTTTCATAAGGGCTTTTTAAGGAAAGCTGATGTATTGACAGATCTAAAGGATTAATAAAAGGAACCGTTTTGGTGAATTCTCTGTGTTATGTGCATATTTGTTGTGTATTCTTACTATGTATGTTATGATGAGATAACACTGTCTATTTACTTATTAATTCACAGAGCTAATTGATATGTTTATGCATGAATATTGACATCTGTTAAGTATTACAATGATTAGATCGAGATCTGGTTCGAATTTGTTATATGTGCTAAGTAAAGTCCTGCATTTCTATATTATTATGTTGAGCTAAAATTATTCTATAAACTCATTATGCACAACTGTGGAAGATCAATTAGGGTTTTTCCAAGGACTAGTTCATTAAATTCTCTCCCAGGGTGCAGAAACGTGGTTCCAGTAGCCCCCCATACTACTTCAAGTGAGACTTTGGTCTCTACAAGAAGATAATTGTTGAAAGGGCTAGTATTTGGATGGTTTGTTGGTTTATCCATAAACTCCAAACCTCGGCCAGGATCCCTCAAGTCAACAAATGGTTCCGTTACCGGGACCGGGATCATAATTTTTAGGGAGATTTGATGTTTTTGTATCCGTCACGCAACGCATTACAAGACTGGATGGATAGAAAGATCCTTGAATTTTCACTGCAAGAGAATAAAATCACTAAATTTTCTAATGAACAGTGGGTACACAAGTATATTTATATAGAAGTGCACGAAATTTTCTTTTGTTCCTTTGTGCACGAACTACATGATTGGTTATTTCACTTGGTTGAGTTCCATCACTGCATAAAAGATGACCTAGTCACTGAGTGGACTCCTGAATTAATCCAGAAGGTAGAGAAATTCGATAATAAGATCACTCGTGTGGTAGATCATTAGATCAATCTCCTTCTGGGCAGATTTCTGACTGAATTTTTTGTTAACCAATTTGTGTCATATTTTGAAGTAGAAAGGAGGGTTTTTAAGGGTCCTAGAGGTAAGTTTTTGTGCTCATTTAAATTATTATTGAAAATGCTATTGTGTTAATAGGGTTTTCTGTGCAAACACACTGCTTGAATGCATCAATGAGTTTCAGCTACATGCAGTGAAATAATTTACCGAGAAGACTCTGAAGAGGTCCTTTATAGCCCTCTGAAGCCTAGATCTGATAGTGAACCTATACCAGAAACTAACTCTGAAGAAGAATTCTCATCACCTCAGAAGCCCTTGAATCTATTTCCCACTTACACCTCCACCTCCACCTCCACCTCCACCCTCTCGTGAAGTATACATGGTTGCATCTATGAAGTTACCTAATTTTAGAGGCATTGATAATGAGGACACTGATCACTTATAGTTTTTAACTGAGGCTGTATGGCATGCTCAACAATTAAACAATATTGATATTAGAAAAGTGTAACTAGCTACTACATTTCAAGATCACGTGCTAGACTGGTACATTAGGTATGCACAAGAAAACCCTAATGCTACTCTAGAAGTAATTAAAGCAGTCCTAAAAGAGCAGTTTAAGAAACCTAAATCATATGCATAGCTAGTGACAGAGATGAAGGATATCCTTCAGGAACCTAATGCATCTGTATGGGAGGTTGATCAAAGGTTGAAGCGCACCATCAGAGATTGTGGATTTATCATTGATAATACTCAGCATAAATAATGGTTCATTGTTATGTTGCTCTCACATCAGCTCTATCCCTTAGGTCAACAAAATATTTCTACACAAGCTAATGTTGTAGAATTTGCAATGAAACTAGAAGCTACCCCAACACCTATTGCATTGGGAACTCAACAGATTCAGAATTCGCTGGAAGCAATGCATCTGGAAATTCAAATTCTGTGCCAAGACAAAGGAAAGGAGGTCTGCGCATAGGTTTGGTGTATAAAGTCTAAAGATTTTGGGCATCACAAAGACCATTGTCATGTTTTCAACAACTATCTGAATTTTGGAGGTCATATTCCATTGAAGATACCTGTATGGTGTATTATATGTTAGATTTATATGATAAATTGTTGAACTACATGATATAGATTCTTGCCCGAGGGTTGGAAAATATCAGCCTGACTTACAACAACCATTTTTCAGGTTTTGGTCATCATTAGGGCATGATGAGCATCATTTTTGGACCTATGATATGATGTTGGATAAAGCTGAGATATATAGAATACACGTTGAGCCTACATCACCAACATCGCCCTCTAGGCATGGAGGATTCGAAGGTAGAGGAAGAGGCTGAGGAGGTGGATCAGCTCGTAGAGGAAGAGGACAAGTGATTTTTATAACTTTGGTGATGTTGGTCATTATGTGCACAACTGTTGAAATCCAAAAAGACAGTCCTACAGGTACTGTAGAAAATTTTACCATGTTATAGAATATTGTCCTGTCTTGATTGCTAAAATTTAGGAAAAGAAGACTCCAACGCAGAATATTCAAATGGTTCACGTAGAGCCTTGAGAGGAATATCCTTGTGTGAATTTAGTTACTATGAATGGTATAACTACCAATGAATATAAAATAAAGCAACCTGACACTGATGTATGGATCCGAAAAGCACTTGAAACCAAAGAAGGCCTTAACCTTAAGCACACAAAAGAAGCCTTTATTGAAGCAAGAAAATAATCCATGGAAGGAGATACTTCAATAAGTGGTAGAACACTGAAAGGAGCTAAAGGAGAAGAAGAGATTAAGCCATTACAAGAATGCATAAATTTTTTGCGCAACAAAAAGGTTGTTGAAAATTTATAGGCATTGATAGAAACTTGCGCAGAAAAAGAATAGCCTCTGGGAGAACAACGAGCAGTAAAAAAAATATATAAGAACAAGAAAATAACCGGTAGATAGATGCGTCTAACTGCATAGATCGATGCTTATGAAATGGACTAAGTCATCCTCCATTTGTGATCAAATGCTAATGTTCTACCTAAAAAACCTAGCTACACATGGGAGAACTAAAGCTAGAATGGTTCAGTATCCAACTGCGCATGGCTAACCAGTAGAACATCATTCCCTTGGGGATATTTTTAAACGTTGTGGTCAATATAGAAGGATTTAAGGTGTTTGTAGATTCTGAAGTCATACATATTATAGATGATACTAATCTCTATCCTTCACTGCTAGGATTGCATTGGGCCATTTACATGGATGGTGCTATCAATCTGAAGAAAAGGAGAATGGAATTTTAGAATAGTGGAGTTAGGGTCATCATTCCTCTGGATCCTACAGAAGGTCAAAGGTATACTGAACCATTATGAGTTAAGGATGAGATTGATCAAATTTATAAGCTAAATTTATGCGAGGAATATTGTATTAATCTGACAACAGATGGGAATCTTAAATGGGAAAATGATAGTTCTTGTTTTTCAGACTCTGATGAAGAACTGGAGAATTGGAAAAAATGGCTGCATGAGGTGTCTAAGTTGCACTGTAATCGTGTGACACGTGCTTTTCATTACATAACATCTGAGGTATGTGATTTCCCACATTACGATGGCTCGAATGATCTAAACATGTTCTTTGGAGAACTGGAAAGGTCTGTGCCGATAGAACAACAGTTCCATTCTTTTGATTTTGGCTTGTGCTCTACTCCAACAAGTTGTCAGGAAACACATAAGGAGAATATGGGATATTGGGATGAATGTGTGTAGATGATGCGGCTACGACTTGAACACCCAGTAATTAAATAAGAGGACTTATACTTTGGCAAGGAGGATCTGCGCAGACATCTAGCCAAATGGAATCAGGTATGGGGTGTAGAACAAAGACCTGAGTTGGTTCATATGTTTATTCATATGTCGGGAAAGGTGCCAACTGAATGGTACTTGGAAATAGAGCTGTGCAGAGGAACGAGTGAGTGGTTTGTGCTGATAGACAATTTTATTCTTACTTTTAGCACCGGAAGAGGATTTTATATGATTGGTGAAGCTTTTATCCTAGAAATCATTAATGCACCCATAAGGGAGACTGTGCATTACCGGCCATTGGCACTAATAGACGTTGTGGAACCTTGTGTGTTCATAGGATCCTTCATCCCCTTGAATTTTAGACAAGTGCGCTCCCTATTGAGCCTTCTAGGATACTACAAACAATGCATTCCCTTGTATGAATTAATAACTACGCCCATGACCAGATTAATCAAAAGAGGTGTGAAATTTCATTGGGATCATGAACGTCAAAGAAGTTTGCAGTTACTAATGGATATGACAGATACTATGTGATATGATTTGAATTACCTGGTTAACAATAATCTGTTGGGGGGGATGGTCTGTCAATGGTTATGCTTAGCTCTAGATTATTTTCGTAGTAAGGTACGAAACACACGTGGTATCTGTGCCAGGGGATTGAATGGTGTGTAAAGGTGTCAAAAACTAGCCTTTGCAACAATAAAACTGCATAAGAAAAAATTATTACCATTTTTAGGAGCATCCAAGATGCATTTAATGAGGGGATTTTTCCAGGTTTGGGACCATTTTGTCAGTAATGGAACCTCATTAATGCCCAAAGAGCCATTACAGATGCACCACAAGTTAAAAATGACCCATGGGGTCGCAATACTTCCCTTTGAGTTCTAGGCGATTTTTATGCTCTGAGCTCTCTATTTTTCATTTCCTTTACTGCGTCTATGTCAGGATTGGATCCTATTTTTGAAGAATCATTGCACCAAGCTAGTTTAGGATATGTAATTCATAGTATAATAACAACCACCTAACCCAGAGATGACCCTGCTACATAGGAGGATCCTATGGTAGATACCCCTACGCCATATAAAACAAATAAGGGCAAGACATCTAGGATGCGCAAGTCCTCGAGAGAAAAGACCCCCACACAATGCCATTTTGTCAGAGAGAAGATGAAGAAACCTATGTCTGAACTCTTGGTGACTATTGATGAAGGGGATGATGAACTGGTATAGGTAGCCCCCTTCTCACAGTTGCCCAGTTATATTGTGTCGTGCAAATTGATGACCAAGGTGTCGAAGGACTTGGATAAGGTGTGCGTAGGTATCCAAGTGCCCCTGATCCTAGAGAATGTCCCAATGTGTAATATTTCTAATTAGCTTTTATCTAGTTGGAATATTAAATTTTTCTTTCATTCATAACTTAAATGAGTAGTGGGTAGATACACCCTTTAATATCTTTATATCTCTATTCCCGACACCTTTTAGGCATTATATTCGCGGATCTATTTATTTCTATTTTCTAGCTGTAATAACCCGCACTGGGACTGCACTGTCTTGTTCTCTGGAATTTTGTATAGTAGAAAAATTTCATGTTTGGGTGTATTTGAGCATTGTAGGCTTGTCTTGCCTAGATTGAGTGACATGTTACTCAACATATTGTACTTATTTTCTTCTATGATACATAATATAATGGATCTATGATTTTCTCATGTGTATTGTATTGATATTTGTTGTAAATTCCATTTTTATGTTCAATATTGGTGCTTTTCTTGTTTTGGAATATTATAGTGGTATTAGAGCATAATATTGGCTCAGCCTGTGGGGCACTGTATCTATAGAAATGGAGGAAAGAGAAATTGAAAAACTTCTTCTCCAGACCATGAAGAATATTTCCAAAGAAATCAAGGAGATGAGGGTTTCCACATGGAGATAGTTATGACACCTCACATACTTGGTGTGAGCAACCAGCATTACAACATTCTTCACAACGCTCCACCATGCCAACATTTATAGTTGTAGGAAATGAGGTGGGAGGGCCACAAAAAGAGGAAACTCTTGGTGATTATTTCTTAGAGTATGAATCTCAATATCAGAGGTTCAAGGAGCACCTAAACTTTCAAGAGTTCTGTTAGATCAAGGATAATAAAAGACCAAATAGTCACAATAGAGGTGGAGGCGGCATGTAGAACAATGATCTGCAACATACAATGGGTAGATTATTTTTTCCCTCTTTTGATGGGTCACCCAAGTGCACAACCAAGGCTTGGGTAGAGAAGTTGGATACTTATTTTCAGTTGAACTAAATTTTAGAGATGGAGGCCATGAAGATAGCAGCGCTGCACCTTGAAGGTGAAGCACATGAGTGGTGGTTTCAAGGTCTATCTACACTATCACATGCTAGTGTCACCGCTTATGCAGAATTTATCTAGAGGTTGGCGGAAATATTTTATCACGGGAATCTAGAAGCACATTTTTTTGATCTAGCCAAGCTTAAGTAGAATAGGAGATCCAGAGACTTATATCTTTGAATTTCTAAAAATCTCAGTTATGGTGTCCGATCTATCTACAGCTAGGAGACTATATATGTCTATTTATGGACTAGCAGAACCTTTGCATGGGTTGGTGAAATCGTCTAGAACAACTATGTTCCAAGAGGCTATTGAGAAGGCTAGAGATTTGCAGCATGATTTTCCAAAGGAAAAACCCCCATTCTAGTAGAAGTTCATTCCCAAGAAAAAGGAAAATGCGTGAAGTCTCCTCCCTCATAATAGAATCATGAGAGGGGATCCCTTGATGATGATGTCCGGGGAGAATTAAGCAGGAGAAAAAATTGCTTCACTTGCCAAGATCCATGGACACCAGTACACCTATATGCTGCTGAGAAGGCACATTATATTGAGGTGTTATCTGATGATGAGTAAGCAGTAGAATTGGAGGGTACCATCACAGTAGCATTAGGAGGGGTTGCACCACCACCAGGAGGTGTGAAGGGAGCATTTTCTCCAATTGGAGGGACTCTTGCATCTTTACATGGAGTTCCCAAGTATCTAACATTAAGGGTAAGAGGCACTATGCAGGGGCAGAGAGTTTCAATGTTGATAGACAGTGGGGCTACCCACAACTTTATTGATACTCAGTCAGTGCAAAGGAGAGGCATTCCCATGGATTATTTTGAGGGCTTCTTAGTCTTGGTTATAGGGGCTAGAACCATGTAGTGTGCCAAGTATGTTCTGGCACTAACTATCACTTTTGGGGCTTACACATTAAAAAACCACTTATTTGTGGTTGATATTCCATACACAAATGTAATATTGGGTGTTCAGTGGTTGATCACCTTGGGGAAGGTCACCACATATTGGGAGACCTTGGAGATGGAATGGAAATATAAGGAGAGTGGTAAGCACTAGAAGATCAAGGGAATGCACACCTATCCACCCAATATTGTCTCATCACACAGGATGGAGGCTAATTTGTGCAGAGGAGACATAGAGTGGGTAGTGGAACTATGTATGTCAGAGACAGGAGACAAGGGTGCACCAGTACACCTGGATGTACAGTATATTCTAGACCGTTACTCTATAGTATTTGGATATATACCCATAGGGAGACCACCTAACTAAGGATTTAAGCACACTATCGAGTTGGAGCAGGGGATCCAAGCACTGATCACCACACCCTATAGGCATATAAAAGCCTACAAGGATGATATTGGAAAATCCATTCAGGAGATCTTGGCCTTAGGACATATCTGACCCAACACCTGTCCCTTTGCTTATTTTGCATTCCTGGTAAAGAATAAGGATGGTACATAAAGGATTTTCATTGACTATAAAGCTTTGAACAAGAAAAAAATGAATAATAGGTACCCAATCCCCAGGATCAATGAGCTGACGGATGAGCTAAGGGGATCCAATTACTCTTAAAATATTTATTTGAGGTCGAGGTACCATTAAATCAGAGGGATCAAGATATTCCCAAGACTGCATTTAGATGCCACTATGGTCATTTTGAGTTCTTGGTGATGCCCTTTGGTTTAACCAATGCTCCGAAAATTTTTTAGTCTTTCATGAACCACATCTTCTATGGTCAACTGAGGATGTTTTTGTTGGTCTTCTTTGATTACATTATTATTTACAATCACACATGGGAAGAGCATTTGTAGCATATTGAAACAATATTGCACATTCTTGAAGAGCAACAATTCTATGCTAAGCTTTCCAAGTGTGAGTTTGGACTCACATAGATTCTCTATTTGGGAAACATCATTGGAGTAGATGGAATAAGGTTCCATGAGGAAAATATTCGTGCTATTAGAGATTGTCCTGATCCAACTAATTTCACATAACTTCAGGTTTTTGTAGGCATCCGTGCCTACTACCGGAAGTTTGTCAAAGGGTTATTTCAACTAGTAGCAGCACTTACAGATTTGACCAGGAAGGGGGCCTTTGGTTGGACAGCCACAACGCATAGTGCCTTTTATAGGCTCAAGAAGGTGATGAGCAGCTGGTCAGTGTTGGTTTTACTAGATTTTACCTAGCCCTTTGTGCAAAAATGTGATGCTTCAGGGGAGGGAATTGGAGCAGTGTTGATGCAAGGGGGTCACCCCATAGCTTTTGAGAGTCGAAATTTGCTGCCTCAAGAAAGGTTTTACTCTATATATGATAAGGAAATATTGGCTATCATGCATGAATTATCCAAATTCTAAAAATATTTGGTGGGAAACAGATTCCGAGTGAAGACTGATCACAATAGTCTTCGCTTCTTCCTTGAGCAGAAGCAGCTACAGGGGAGGCATAAAAAATGGGTGAGCAAGATCCAAGCATATGAATTTGACATTGAATATTTCAATGGTAAGGGAATTGTGGTGTCAAATGCCTTGTCATGGAGACCAACAACGTTGTCTTTGATGATTTTGGATATAGATTGGAAGGCCTAGCTGTTGGTGGAGTATTCCAAAGATCACTATGCATGTGAGATATTAGATGGACAAGTGACCGATGAGAAGTTTAGGGTGATGGATGAGGTCATCTATTATCGAGACAGGATATTCTTGACTAGAGATTCTAGACTCAATGGGAATATTTTGCATACAACACATGATTCACCACTTTCCAGTCATGAGGGATTCACCAAGACATATCGGGCCATTCGGGAGAGATTCACATGGAAGGGTGTCAAGGAGGATGTGCTCCAACACATCAGGGAGTGTGTATTTTTCCAGCAAAACAAGGAGATAAAAGCCATCTTGCAGGGTTGTTGTAGCCACTCCCTATTTCGGAGGGGAAATGGGAGAGTATTTCCATGGACTTCATCACCGATCTACCTACAATATAGGGTAAGGATTGTACCTTTATAGTTGTTGATCGACTAACAAAGTATTCACATTTATTTGTTATTTCAACATGATATACTACTTCACAGGTGGCCGATCTCTTCTTTAGAGATGTCTTTAGACTCCATGTTCTTCCAAGGACCATAGTCAGCGATCGGGATAGCCGCTTCATGGGTGGCTTTTGGTAGGAGATTTTTCAGTTGGTGAGTAATGAATTGACACCGAGTACCAGTTATCACCCTCAGACCGATGGATAGACAGAGATATTAAACAAGTGGCTGGAATGCTACTTGCGAAATTATGTATCGAGGTAGCAAAGAGCATGGTTGTGCTAGCTCCATTTGGGGGAGTATTGCTACAACACAACTTTTCACATGTCCCTCGACATGTCTCCATTTTGGGATATTTATGGATATGATGCTCTATCATTTTTTGATGTGATATTTGGAGTAAGAAAGGCTCCTAGAGCCAAGGAGTGGATCTAGGAGAGTCAGGATATTATCTGTGCTCTCAAGGAAAACATTGCTACAGCTGAGAACCAACAGAAGTTGTATGCAAACTGTGGTTGGACAAAGAGGCAATTTGAGGTTGATGATTTAGTCTACCTCCGTCTTTAGCCTTACAAACAATCTACATTGAAGGATAAGGGGGATGATAAGCTTAAGCCCCAGTTCTATGGGCCATACAGGGTGATCCTTCGTGTTGGGGAAGTAGCATATGAATTGGAGCTCCCCATTGGGAGTAAGATCCATAAAATTTTTCATGTCTCATGCATCAAGAAGGCCATTGGAAAATATGTGGTTGCCACCATAGATCTTCCACCTATTTATGATGAGCGCCATCTGGTGTTACAATCGTAAGCTATCTTGGACACTCGGGAGAGGAAACTAAGGAGCAGGGTGATTAGAGAGTATCTGATTTGATGGAGGAACCTACCAGATGAGGATGCCACTTGGGAAGGATAGAAGATTTTGTAGCATCCGTCTTTGCAATTTCTTGAGGACAAGCAACATTTGGGAGGGGAATATTGTAATATTCCTAATTATTTTTTAGCTAGTTGGAATATTAAATTTTTATTTCATTCATAACTTAGATGAATAAGTGGGTAGGGAGACCCTTAAATCTCTTTAGTAGGAATAAAACCACTTCCAGTGTGAAGGTGGATTAGTGTAGCTAGCTGAAATAAAGAAACCCTTAGTGTGAATGGGGTCAATTCATGCGGATGGGGTCAAGGTTGACCAAATCAACAGCGCTGCCATAGAAAGAGTGGAGCAAGTGGAGGACAACACAGTTATTGTGGAGGAGTGTTTGCATGTAAGTAGCATCTTTAGTGAGTGGGGCCAAGGGTGAGGAATCTGACCAAGCTTATAAGGAAGGGAATGGAATCCATAGAAGGCATTCTAAATATTTTTTATGTCTCAATATTTTATTAATTTCTGCACGCTTTAGTTGTTTAGCAGAGTCTACTGTGTTGTTTAGCACAAGGGTGTTTCCGGGCAGAAATCCCACCCTCATCGTCGGGGGACTTTTACTGCCTACTCAAGAGATTTATAATGAGATTCATTTCCACCATCCAAAATTAGGCCAAGAAAATTCCATCATCCACAGTGTAGCCTCCTTCAGAAACTGTGTTATCTTACAGGGCAGTGCAGTGGAGGGTTGAGAAACCCAGTTTGTGAGCTAGTTTCCTAGTGAGGGGAGCATCCCTCCACCCGGAAAGCTAGAGAGGAGAAGTTGCAACCATTTTCTTGTCATATCATCCATCTCCTAGTAGTGATATAGTGATACAAAATTATTCATCCCTAGGGCTGCACTTTTCACTTTGGCATCTTTTGTATTTCCAGAAACCCTTTCTAGGTTGTCTTGGGATTGTGCTCGAGAGCTTATATCTCTACTCCCAGCACCTTTTGAGTATTATATCAGCAGATATATTTATTTCTATTTTCCAGTTGCAGTAACACTCATTGGGACTGCACTATCGTGTTCTCTGGCATTTTGTATAGCAGCAAAATTTCATGTTTAGGTGTATTTGAGCATTGGAGGCTTGTCTTGCCTAGTTTAAGTGACTTGTTCCTCAACATATTGTACTTATTTTCTGTTGTGATACATAATATAATGGATCTATGATTTTATCATTTGTATTGTATTTATATTTACTGTAAACTCCAGTTTTATGTTCAATATTGTTTATTTTCCTGTTTTGGAATATTACACTATGGAGGGGGATATGTATGCTAAAATCCCACAGCTACAATTTGATGACTGGGACATCACATACGTTGAAAAGTTTCTAGAGCTCATTCCAGATCTCTATCTTGATCTAGTGCCCTATGTAGGAGGTCTAGTGTACCTTCAAATCAAAGAGAGAAATGCTTGGTCTGCACAATGTAGGCTTGCTCAATCTCATGCAGATCCCTCATTTTGGGCACAACCCCCTTAATGATATCTACGTCAGGCAGTTATTGGCGTTAGTACATGACGACGTGCTTTGGTTGGGATATTGAATCCCAATTGATGGATAACTAATTCAAATAATCACTAGATTTCCAAACAAGGGGGCTGACCCTATGGCCGATTTCATAGGGAAAGCGCAGGAGAAAGCACTGGTGGACAAAATAAAGAAAAAATATGATGCTATGTGCAAATATCGGGGATTTGTGGTAGAGGAGATTAATGACCTAGTCATCCATTTTGGAACACTCACGTTAGGGGAATTTTGAGGTATAAAATGGGCCTCGTGAGGAGATTATAAAATAATAGTGGAAATAATAAAATAATATTTGATTACATCATCAAATTTTAGAGGGAAAAAAGAAAAAAACAACCTTTTCAATTCATATTTTCAACTTATCTCCCAATTTTTTTACTCAAATTTCCAGTGGGAGTACTCATTGGATGAAAAATTTAATTCCTCATCCAAGGAGTACCCATGTTCCATACTTTTTATCGATCCTTCTACACAAAAAATGATAAATACATGAAAAACATGCTTGCAATCACGTTTTTTCATGTATTTCTCATTTTTCATGTAGCAGTGTCCATCAAAAGTATGCAACATGGGATTTGTTGGATGAGGAATTAATTTTTTCATCCAACGAGAAATCTTTCTTGAAATTTGAGTAAAAAATTTGGGATATAAGTTGAAAATACAAGTTGAAAAAGTAGTTTTTATTATTTTATTATTTTTTAATATTTTTACCTTTTAAAAATGGTGAATCATCCCCCATGGTTGAAATGATCATCTTTAATCCTATTATTTCTTATAAAGTTTATTTTTGTTGTGCATTTTTCTTAGGAGGCCCATTTTAGACCTCAAAATTCCCCTAATGATCTTGTCTTGCAAGACGATGCACAAGTGTAGGCTGAAGGAAGTTCCCACACACGTGATTACACTAGCTGGAAGATGTGAAAAAGGTGTTCTATACAATTGGTGCACATATATGCGTAAAGAATTTATTGAAAACATGTGAAAGGTCGAGAAGGAGGGAACGCCTTTTCAATACACTTGGCTCTTACTGCTAATTTCCCTGATTGGATGGAAAACCCTCAAAGATACCTAGTTACCTGAACTTGAAGAGCCAATGTGTGAAGCCGCGTGCTACGCAACCCTATAGAACTCCTCTGACCCAGAGAGCACGAAGGAGAAAAATATATTCTATTTTTTGTACGATGCAATCTTATACTAGGAAGTACAGTCGAAGCCACGATTGTCTCCCACTCTTTATGAGAAATACAAGATCCACAATATCCACATGCGCACGAAGGGCATTGTGGAGGGAGTATGGTATGAGTTGCCTTATCTGGTAACTGAGGATGACTTGATCAGAGTAACAATGCAATATCCATTAGCCTAGTGACTCCACCAACTCAATCACGTAACCCAACAGGTAAATCAATAGATAAGGCTACTAAAAATCCTACTGAAATAGTACTACCAACTGTCACAAACAAACCTAGTGAGAAGGAACCTACACCAAAAATAACAGGAGAAATTGCTGAGACCACCACAGTGCCAGAATAGAATGGCTTTGTTCCAAAGGAAACTGAAGAAACAACATCAAAAGGCACAAACCACAATGCGCATACCACGGTTGGGTCACAAAATAAGTAGAAGGGTTCTAAGCAAACATGATAGGAGGTCATGACACTTATAGAGGAAGATCTTAATGAGATCGAAAATATAGTCACCTCCGTGTACGAAGACCAATGGACAAACATGGAAATCAAAGCACAACCTTTAGATGTACGCTTGCCATTATCCGGGGAGGGGCAATTTGTTCATATCCCCCTACCAGCAATCCAAATGGACGTGAGCCAGAAAACTTAGTTTACTAGTACAAGTGATGTTCATGTTAACTTTTTCATGTTGCCTACAGGAAAACTCCACTTACTACATAGTCATTTCTGATGAGCTCCAGTATCTAGAAGCCATCGCACAAACGTAGACCAAGGATGTACAAAATTAGGTTGCCCAAGCACATGAATATTAGAGATAGGCCAAATCAGCATAAAGAGAAGTAGAGTCCCGGTGCACTGCGCTGGAAGCCAAGATTAACCAAGTGTGCCAAGATATTCCAGTGATCGCGGCCATAACTGCACCTGTAGAGAAGTTGGATGGACTAGCTACTACGATCAAGGTTGCACGTGTGGAAGCTCACACCGTTCGAGCCGAATATGAGTAGCAAATAGTGGACCTCCATACCAAGTTGTAGCCGGAGACACCTCCTGAGGTTCGTGCAAGGAGAGAAGCAGAGGTTAAGCAGGCCCAAGATAGTATCATCATCGCAGTCACTCAGTGTGACCAGTCTCTGAATAAGTCCATGGACATTTGGGCCTCTGTCCAGAATGATCTGGTCGTGCAGAAGCTGTGCAACACACTTAGAACCAAGGAACAACAGTTTGAAGAAATTTTCATCGTAGAACCCACATTGGTGATCACACAGAGACTGGCTCAACTGCAAGAAGGTCACAAAATCCATGCAGAAATTGTAGAATTGCACCGCAAGGCGCAAGTGCTCAAATAAAAAATTCAACCTTGGGTAGAGGAGGCATTGCAACTCTCTCAGATGTTGGAAAACACCCTCAAGATCATTCAACATACCTAGGGCAATGTGGAGATGGCCAAAAAAGGGCCTACGATAAATAAAATGGTTCAGAAAGCATAGAGCCTCAAGTTACTGATCCCTCTCTAGACTTCTGTCAATATGCTTAGAGACAAAACCAAGGAGACAACAACAACACCTCAGTGACTCGGGACGAGTCATGTGTCCATATTGGGGGCCTTTTGGAGCAGGGTCCCCTGAGGCACAAGTTCCAATGATATTTTTGTGTGTGTTTGTATATGTGTGTTTCACAGATGTAGTCAAAGGGATTTTAGCCCCAATTTTGCATATAATTAAGCTTAAATATAAACTGTGGGCCTCAAACTAGGGTTGTATACCATAGTATCTGTGCGCTAGGCGTATTATAAATATATAACATTTTTTTAAGCTAAGTAATAAGAATATAAGTCTTAGATAAGTTGAGGAAATATTGATAGTATTTTGTGTCTATAAGGGTTTTGGGTTGGGTAAAAGGCTCTTGCTGGCTTTGTGCACAGAGGCCTAGTCCTGGCTATGTGCGGACTCTGCTCGTTGTGTGTACGGAAGTGGTTGTAAGGGTTTTCGTAAGGGATTTTGAAGGAAAGTTGATGTATTAATAGACCTGAAGGAATAATAGAAGGAACAATTTTGGTGAATTCTCTGTGTTGTGCACATATTTATAGTATATGTTGCGATGATATTTCATTGTATGTTTACTTATTGATGCATAGACCTAATTGATATGTTTATGCATGAATTTTTACATATGTTAATTATTACACTAATTAGATCGAGATCTGGTTCTAATTGTTTATCTACGCTAAGTAAAGGTACAAATTTCTATATTATTATGTTGATCTGTAATTCTGTTATAAACTCACTACGCACATCTGTGGGAGATCAATTATAGTTTTTCCTAGGACCACTTCATTAAATTCTCTCAGGGTGTAGAAACCTCACCCCCCCCCCCCCCCAACATACTACTTCCAGTGAGACTTTGGTCTGTGCAAGCAGATCATTGCTGAAAGGGCTAGTAATTGGAGGGTTTGTTGGTTTTTTCATAAACTCCAAAATTGGGTCAAGGCCAATCATGTATAGTTATACCATGTTTTTTTTTTACTTGAATGTCTTTTATGTTATTCTTATCATGGCACAAAATCTCATAGTCAATTTAGAAAATGTTTGAAGTGTGATTGATAAAGCATCAATGGAGAGGCATTTGTTTTCTATAAAAATAAATCGTATAGATTCAATTCTAAGCCATCATAATCTATTTCATTTAAAAAAAAAATCATATTAGGGATGTATCCTATTCAATTGTAAGTGAACTCTATTGCATTTTAGATACACGATAATAGAGTTACATGAAGGAACAATAGAACATTTCATAAATTGTTTATATGAACGGAAAATTAAAGCAATATTATTTTATGAATTTAAATTTAACATAGATGCGTTGATACATAAGGATGGTATAAATAGCTCAAATGTTTACTTGAAAAGGATGACAAAATCAACTTCAAATTCTATGATCATAGAAGAACGAGAACTGCGCGAAGACATATTTTGTATACATTGGTTATTAAATTGGCTAAAAGTTTTGATAAGGCTTTGGTCAAAGAAAAAAATGAAAATATATTTTCATTTTAATTCAAATTTATGCAAAGAAAGTTACGACAGTGTTCCATGATGAAATCCAATTTCCAATCATTTTGAACCTCTTCTATACAAGAAAAAAAATTATTGAGAACTAATCATGAACATATAATGAATATAACAAGACACGAACAAAAAAAACATAAATGGATGCAAATATAGGCAATCATGAGTAAAAATATGTTTGAGAGATTGTCCAATTTCAAGAGTATTTATGATGAAAGTTATTTTGAAACAATATGTCAATTGATGGACAATAAAGATGATGTCTCCTATTTATGGCACATAATTGCACATACTTTTTGCAATGCAATCATGCATAATGATTCGTTTGCATTAAATTGCATAGAAAAATGCATGAACAAAAATTAAATTGTGCAATTCCCTGGAACAGTATAATGGAAAGGATACATCATACAATTAGTAGTGCCATATGAAAAATGTAAGATATAGGGTGGCCTTTTTCTTTATGATTGGATACGACATCTCTTGAATATAACTATACACATGTGGTATTTTGATATGTTGACTATTGTAGTTGAATTTCATGCAGTCGAGGATGACACAACTTTATTCCATGTTATGCAATTTTGAATGTGTAGGTCATTTGCATTATGAAACTCTCAAAGAAACAGTACAAGAGAAAAAACATTTTATGTGGTATTGAAGAAATTAATGAAGAGCTATATACAGAAAAATCCTATAAAAAATATAGTGAGCATAATACAAGTGGCTTTGAAAAATGAACATAGAGGAAGATATCATAGAACTTAATACAAATCTTATCAATAAAATAATATATCATGATTATTATTGCATCAAATCAAAAAACATATAAGAAACAAGGACATTGTTGAAACAAGTTTAGTTATAAAACCATGCAAGTGATCAAATTTTCATATGAATATTAATCATTTGTATTCTGAAGCTTTGAAATAGACATAAGGAGAAAAAAAACATTTTATGTGATATTGAAATAGATAATGAAAAAAAACATGTAAAAGAACCCTATAAAAAACATAATGGGCATAACACGAATAGCTTTAAAAACATTGACATAGATGAAGATACCATATAACTTAATAAAAAATATTGCCAATGGAAACAAGAGGTTGCTTTTTTCATTATATAAATTCAAACAATACATAAGAAACAACATTTTTTTCAACAAAAATCTAATTATAAAACCATTGAAATGACCAAAATCAACACAAAATATGTCATTTCCAAATAAACATAAGGAATTGTTACATATGTGTTCGATTATACATTTGAAATAGTGGCCAAAGAATAGTATTTTAAGAAAATACAACATATTCGTGTTTATGATTGTGTAATATTCAATCAAAATTGGTTTAAAAGATATGTCATATAAAAATAATTGACAAATGTGTCCAAAGTCTATGTGCAAAAAAATCAAAAAAGCATAAGACAATGACAAAATTATTAAATTTTAGTTCAATAGTGGATTAGACATAATAGACAAATATACATAGGGAAAGAACTCAATGAATTCGAAGAAAAACTAATATCACTAATATTACCATTTTTTAAAATGCAATAACTTGAGAAACATTTTAGAAAACCACAATTGTCATTGATTGGTGGTGTTAGCACAATTATATGCTTAGTCATGAGTGCATTTTAATTTTTTTTTTTTTAGGATAAAAAATTGTAAATTTCAAAAAAAAAAAATAGAATGTCGTTGGAAGTTCCGGTAGCATCCTTTTTACCCTTTCGGACAGTATATTTTAATTATTTTTTATGTTTATTTTTCCTTTACCCGATGCTACTAGAATTTCTAGTAACCTCCCTTGTTTTAAAAAAAATTAAAAAAAGTGCATCTGCTTTTGATTTAGCCACATGTTGTCGTCATCAACTAAGATTTAAATCTTTTAATCATGAGCCATGTCATGTGACACGAAAGGTTATATGTTTGAGTGATGTCAAATTATGTTGTGGTCATATGTAGAAGAGTTATGTTTCAATCTATAGTTACGAAGAACTAATCGTTGTTTTTCATGTCTGTGAGCCTGAGTCATTATATCCACATGTCAAGGTATGTATCTAGTGTCAAGATAAATCACGGGTCTGCGATTTAATGTGGTGATCATTTAGTTAATCACACATGGGCACTGCCAGAATTTTATGCCTACCATAAAATATGATGGGGGTGACTATCAGCTCCAATACCATTCAACTTCAGCCACCTGTTTCAGAGAATCTAAAACAAAGCAAGAAACTAAAAGATATTATGAAGTGTGTTATATGGTCCCAGATATTTTCCATTATGAAAATATTTTATGCATGGATAAGTGAACCAACATGTCATTTTAAATCACCGAAAGCAAGGGAAATCAATCAGTTTTTGAATTTGGCTTTTGGTGAATGAGCAGTTCCAGTAAGCAGCTTGAAGAGGGAGACTCATTTTTCAAACAGTTTGCATTGAATATTCAGAAAGCCCTATTAAGTAATCTTTCATAATATTTACACCTATCAGATTATAATAGACAAACTTCTTTATTGTTGAATATGAATAAGACAGGAGGAAAACATAAGCGTATTGAACCTCATGGAGCTAATTTAATATATGCAAATATGAATTTGAGGAGGTTCTTAGTACAGGCTGGGTGGTATCCATTTTTTTTAAGGTTAGGAAGCTCTCATCTAGGAGTATATAAGGAATTTTATCTCTCATTCGATGGACAAGAAGAAAATTTCTATGGCCTCAGAATGCAGGTATTATCAGAATCCATTGTTGAAGCTTTCCATCTCCCACAGGAAGAAGAAAAACGATTCAAAAGGAAAGTTATCACTAGAGGAGACCTAAAAAACTTCATCAAGGATGAATATAGAGACCCTAAATGGGCTAAATGGATTCCTAACAGTTATCTCAAGGATGAATGGGCTGAAACTATCAAACTCATTAATATTTACCTTACTTGTGAGAGGAGGTATATTTCCTTTTTTTTGTATCACATGAGGTTTTTGTTTCACATTTTAGGTATGAAGACCCTCGACCTACTTTCTTTCTGCTAAAAATATTAAATAAGATTTCAACTAGGATACAAACCCATGCAGCATCTTGAGAGTATAACACCTACCATCAAGCTCTTATCAAGCTGCTGATTGTTGAAGAACTCAGAACAAGAAATCAAACTTGGGAGAACTTCCTATTTTACAGGGCAAGCCAAACTGCACATACACAAGACATTCTTGCTCAGCAATCTCTAGCCTCACAGCAACATTCTCAACCTTCTAAGTAGAAGGAAAAAAATTAGAAAGCAACTACTTCATCAGTTGGTAAAAGGACTAAAAGAAAAGTTAAGAAGGTGAATATCTACAACAAGAATAATGAAAAAAAGGAAAAGCCCCACCCCCCCCCCCCCAAACTAAATTTAAAGAGAAGTTGGAAAAAGGATAAATTCATCTACCAACAAGCCCAAATAAATGAAGAGTGTGCCTCTTATTCTCATTTTCCCAAGGTATATGGTAGAGCATGGAGAGGAAAGACTGCACTTGCAGAAAAATCAAAAGAATAAGTGTTGCTAGAAGTTTCAGAAATAAAAATTCAGCAAAAGGTTCAAAAGGATTATCAACCCGCTAAATCATATGAGGAGCTCCTAAAGGATGTAAGGTATGATGTTAGCAGCAAGAAAATACATAAATATGCAAGACAATTTGTTGGTAGCAGGAAAAGACATACAATAGCCAACAACAAATTCAAGAGGAAATCCAAATCCCTACATAACCCAAGTTTGCTGACAAAGTTTATAGATATGGAAAGGAAATCTAGAGGGTGACAGACTATAACTCCTTCAATTTTAGAATCTAGTGGATCCAAGAAGAAAGATAAGGGTAAAGCCCCTTCATACCAACAAACAATATCCTCTAAAAGAATAAAAGTATAGAAGATCTCAGAATATAAAAATGCCATTGCAAAATAGACATCCACCGGGACCACAAGGTCAAAATTAGCAGTTGACAATAAAAAATATTTAGACAAGCTTGCAGAAGTTACAAATCATATGGAGGAGAGGTAAAATGATGTCCCAGTCAAATACCTTTTTGCCTACTAGTTATATTTTTGAATAGCTCAATTTTCAGAATTTTTAAGTCTGCATAGAATTTTTCAAGTATCTTGTTGTGCATTTTTTAAAAGGAAATAGAGCATTACCAGAAATTCCAGTAGCCTTACATTTTTTGCGCAGTTATATATTTTTACTAGAAGTTCCAGTAGCATCCATTTTAAATGAATTTTGACAGCTGTCAGCATAATTTTTGAGCTAGTCCAAAATTGATAAGGACTGCTAACGATATGGAAATTTAAAGTGATGGTTGATAAGTGGTTTTGAGGTTTTTAAAAGTAACATTTAATGAAGACACATGGTTTTTAAGGAACCAATCTCATGGAGAGACTAATCAACAGAAAAGGAGGCAGCTTGTCAGCACACTCAACAACACAGTTTGAATTGTCTTCTTTCTTCTTATATACATTTGTCCTATTAGTTATATTTTGATAGGATATGTCTTTAATGTCCTATAACTCCTATGTAATGTGAGAAAGAGTGGATACTTCTTTTTAGGAGAGATGGAGTTGGTGCCTCTCTCTATAAATATCATTTGTAAATGCCATTTCAGGGTTGGATTTTGGTCGACATGAATAATTTATCATAATAAATAAAATTCCTTTTTTACTTCATGTTGGAGGAATTTGTGTTTTAAGGACTATCTAATTTATGGTGTGTTTCTCTTATTATTTTATTCATCTGATTTATGAGTTGCAGTAGCTAGCAAAGTATGATCAAATGTTGGGTATGTATTATATTCTTTCCACGACTAGTCCCACGCGTTGTACGTTGTGTTGGGCACAGTAGGGGGATCACAGGGGGGGCTGCAGCCCCCCCTGTTAGGGTCTGGGGCAGCACCCCAAATTTTTTTTTTGGGTGTGCGAACCCACTCATGGTTTTGTGCTTTATTTTACACATGGTTTTGGGGGACGTTGGTTTTTGACCCCTAGTATTTTGTAGATCCAGTCAAGGGAACTACGGTTATTTTCTAATCCAGGGTTAATGGATTGGAGTTTATGTATGCTTCAGCATGTATATATGTGTTGTAACACTAAAAGGAAAATAATGAAAAATCAAGATGGTCGTCCTGATTTGGGATCCAGGGGAAAATCTCTATGTTTATCTGTGTTATGTTTTATGCTCTCGCTATTGTTTATATATTGTTTTAAGATTCATTTGTAAATAATTTATGTACAGGGTTAAAACCTACATTTGGTATCAGAGTTGTTTCAGCTTCAAGGGGATGCCTTTGCTAATGAGGGTTTTTTTCTCAGGCCTGTGGTAGACCCTATTCAGTGGGAGATCTACGGGATAGATTCTTGCGGTGAAAGAAGATGGTGACCAACAGAAAGATAGAGATCGAGAAATTTAATGGTCGGATTTTTGAGTTGTGGAAGCTCAAGATGGAGGAGCTGCTAGTCGATAAAGTTCAATGGATCACGGTACATCCAGGTACTAAACCAACGGCAATGTTAGATGAATACTGGAAGAAATTGGATCGGAAGGTGAAGAGCACAATATGGTTGTGTGTCACCGATTCTGTATTGTTGAATGTATCTGGGGAAGCTACGGAAAGAATTTGTGGGACAAACTTGGGACTTTGTACCAATCTAAGTCTCTGGTGAATAAATTGTTCCTACGAAAAAAGCTATATAACCTGAGGATGAAGGATGGAGACTTAGTGACAGAGCATCTGAACGCCTTCAATACAGTGGTAAGTCAGTTGTCATCTATTGATATTAAAATCTCAGATGAAGATAAGTGCATCAGTTTGTTGTGTTCTCTACCAGATTCATGGGACAATATGGTTATTGCAATAGGTAGCAATACAACTACCTTGAATTTTGATGACATTGTCTTAGCCTTGCTATCAGAGGAAATGAGACGGAGAAATATGGAGGGCCAAAATGGAGATGCCTTATTTGTATGAGGAAGGTCCCAGAACAGAAACAAGAATAAGGTTTTGAGTGGGAGATATAAATCTAGAGGGAGATCTAAATCTCCTGGAAAGTTTGTAAAGGTGTGCTGGAAATGGGGAAAGGCAGGGCACTTCAAAAAGGACTGCAGATCTAAAGCTCTTGAGAAAGGAAAGGGATCTGATGATGCTAATTTTGTAGAGGAAAAAACCACCTCAGATGAAGGTGGGGATGTGTATTTTGCTTCTTCTTCAAATACACATGTAGATCATGAGTCATGGTTAATTGACTTGGTTGCATCCTTTCACTTCACTCCCCATAGGGAGTGGTTCTACGAGTATGAAAAATATGATGGTGGTGATGTATTCTTAGGTGATGATAGGAAGGCCAAGATATTTTAACATGGAAAAGTCAAGTTGAAGATGCAAGGTGGAAGGATTAGAACACTTCCTGGTGTTTTGCACATTCCTGCATTGGCTAGAAATCTGATTTCTGTAAGCAAGATGGACGATGCAGGTGTAAAAACAGTGTTCGAGAAAGATACCTGTAAGATGCTTTGGGGAGCACTGGTGTTAATGTAGGGATTTTGGATTGGAACTCTTTACAAGCTTCAGGGCATCACTGTTATTGATGGGTGCAATAGTTTTTTGGTTCCTGAAAGTGGAGCGGAAAGCCTAGCGGTCTCTGGAGAAAAGGCCATGCTATGGCATCAAAGGCTTGGAAATATTGGAGAGGAGGGCCTTCGGATACTACATGGAAATGGTATGGTAGAAGGTATGTATAATTTCTCTCTGGATTTTGATTTCTATGAAAATTGTGTATATGGGAAGAAAAATTGGGTGATTTTTCCTTCTGGTGCTAAGAGGGCAAACAAGATATTAGAACTTGTGCACAGTGATGTGTTTCGACCTGCGTCGGTTCCATCACTGGGAAATTCTATGTAGTATGTTTCATTCATAGATGACTTCTCAAGGAATACATGGTTATATTTCTTGAGGAAGAAATCTTAATTCTTTAACAAATTTAAAAATTTAAGGCTCTGGTGGAAAACCAGATAGAGAAGAAGATAAAGGTGTTGAGGACAGATAATGGTGGGGAGTTCTGGAAGAAGGAATTTGAAGAGTTCTGTAAGAAGTGTGGTATACCACGATAAAAGACTACTCCATACACACCTCAAAAATATGGAGTTGCAGAAAGAATTAACAGAACGATTGCATGTTACTTGGTTAACAGATCACCTTCATCAGCGTTGGAGGATAATACTCCACATGAGGTATGGACTGGTAAGAAACCCTCTCTTCCACATCTGAGGGTATTTGGATGTGATGCATATGTACATGTTCCAAAGGAAAAAAGGACCAAGTTGGATAATAAATCTGAAAGGTGCATCTTTATTGGGTATAAGGATGGCTTAAAGTGTTAAAAGCTTTGCAACCCAAAAACAAGAAAGGTTGTGTATAGCCAAGATGTGGTGTTTAGAGAGGTGAAAGATGTTGTTAAACATGAATTCATACCAAGGGAACCTAAGAAGATAGAATTTGAGCTAAAGGAGGATGAATCAAACTCTACAACAGAAGAAGAATCAGAAGAGGAAGAGCCACAAACTCCAGTTGTGAGAAGATCAGTTCGGGAAAGAAGGCAACCAAAAATGTATAGTCCATCTGCTTTCTATTCAAGTTTTTCCTTAAGTATAACTAATGATGATCCAAGAACTGTCAGGGAGGTAGTAGATTCAGAGGATGGAAAACTATGGAAGGAGGCCATGGTTGATGAAATGGCATATTCCTTGCATAAAAATGAGGCATGGGATGTGGTGGAGTTTCTGGCTGGAAGGAATCCCATCGAGAGTAAATGGGTGTTTAAGAAGAATATGAATGTAGAAGTCAAGGTGGAGAAATACAAAGCTCGGTTGGTAGCAAAAGTTTATTCCCAGGTGCCGAGAAATTATTTTGGTGATATTTTTTCTCTTGTTGCCAAAATTAACTCTATTATATTTGTTGTAGAGGTAAATCCCCTTTGTAGATAGAGGTGATCCCTACTAGCCTAGATCAGGTCTAGCAACAATCGTATCACGCTAAGGCACAGGTTCCTAATTACAATAAACCAACTTGCGAAGAAGGCCTACCTCAAGTCCAACGCTGTTGTTCGTAGAGAAGATGGCACTCTCGTTTCCTTGCTTTAGCAGATCACAATCCTCTCACTCACTGCGATCGAACACCTACACACGCAAGAAACACAACAAACACTAGCGTAAACCCAATATATGAAATTATGTATCAGTCGGAGAAGACACAACTCATGATCATAATGAACAAAACGAGTGGAACCATAACCAATAGTCGCTTATCATTAATTCATACAAAGGAAAATACAACCTGGATCTGACGCTGAATCTTCCTTCGATGGGTTGTCAGCAGAATACGTCTCGGTAAAGCTTGTTGGGAGTGGGGACAAGCCTCTCTCTTCGGTCGTCAATCTCCTTGCTATGGATTTGGCATTATGAGGACTATCAAAGCTCTTACAGCATTCTTTAGGCTATGAAGGCTCTTGGAGATTAGCTTGCAAACGGAAATGGCAAGCTTATATAGATGGTGGAAGAGGAGTTGGGATCCATACAATCATGGGATTGGCCCTATCCTCAAGGAAGCTTCCATAAGAGGTGGCAAACTACTTCCTCTTCATGGAAATCCAGAGAAAAACGTCCCAAATCAATTTAGAGACCAGTTCAAGAGTTGGTTGGAGTCAATCTTCCGCCATTTATTTTTAAAAACACCCTTTATTAAGCCTGGCGTGAGTGCAAATCTGAGACAGAGCGCCAATTGGCACGCTCTCTTTGGAAGATTCCCCCCATTGGCGGAGGTATAACACTGGCTAGTTGCACCAAGGATGAAAAGGCTATTTTTAGGGTTTTTCACAAGGAGATGTCTCCAAGGGAATGAAATTCCATGTCTATGGGAATGCCATGAAAGTGTTTTCAAATCCCTACTAGCCCAGATCAGGTCTAGCAACAATCGTATCACGCTAAGGCGCAGGTTCCTAATTACAATAAACCAACTTGCGAAGAAGTCCTACCTCAAGTCCAACGTTGTTGTTCGTAGAGAATATGGCACTCCCGTTTCCTTGCTTCAGTGGATCACAATCCTCTCGATCACTGCGATCGAAAACTTGCACACGCAAGAAACACAACAAACACCAGCGTAAAACCCGATATATGCAATTATGTATCAGTCAGAGAAGACACAAATCATGATCATAATGAACAATACGAGTGGAACCATAACCAATAGGAACTTATCATTAATTCATACAAAGTAAAATACAACCTAGCTCTGACGCTGAATCTTCCTTTGGTGGGTCGTCAGTGGAATACGTCTCGGTAAAGCTTGTCGGGAATGGGGACAAGCCTCTCTCTTCAGTCGTCAATCTCCTTGCTATGGATTTGGCACTATGAGGACTATCAAAGCTCTTGCAGCATTCTTTAGGCTATGAAGGCTCTTGGATATTAGCTTGCAAAGGGAAATGGCAAGCTTATATAGGTGGTGGAAGAGGAGTTGGGATCCCCACAATCATGGTATTGGCCCTATCCTCAAGGAAGCTTCCATGAGAGGTGGAAAACTACTTCCTCTACATGGAAATCTGGAGCCAAACATCCCAACTCAATTTAGAGACCATTTCAGGAGTTGGTTGGAGTCAATCTTTCACCATTTATTTTTAAAAAACACCCTTTATTAAGCCTGGCACGAGTGTGACTCTAAGACAGAGCGCCAATTGGTGTGCCCTCTTTGGAAGATTTCCCCCATTGGCGCGGGTATAACACTGGCTAGTCGCGCCAAGGATGAAAATGCTATTTTTAGGGTTTTTCACAAGGATATGTCTCCAGGGGAATGAAAGTCCATGTCTAGGGGAATGCCATGAAAGTGTTTTCAGATCATGTCACTACTCACAGGTCACGGAATAATCCCTCCAATGTGTGGGACGGGGAATTGCAGGGACGGTGACAAATTGTTGTGTAACAGATGCCCCCTAAAGCATGAGGCCCGAAAGAGAGAGAGAGGGGTGAAATGCTTTACGAGAACGTGTCCAACTGAAAACACTGCCATCGGAAAACCTGCGTAGAGAAGTACAACTCATATCTAAAATACATGATACATATGTGGCATGGGTGCAACCATCCATAGCAGAGTATACAAGAATCTGGATCTGAGGCATGGACGTAGCTATCCAATAAGGATCGATAATAGAGACTCAGGTATGGTCGCAGCCATCCAATCAGTGAGTCATGTAGCCAATCATAATAATCCGCAAAATCGCAGCCTGGATCCTAACAGACAAAATCCAGGTTCTTGCGCTCCATCTCGACCCGAACAAAGTACAAGTTCAAGCATGCGAATAAGTGAGCTGAAGTCGAACATGAAAGAACATCACCTGATTAGAAGCTAATGATGACAGTTGTTAACAGACGTGAGGGGTACCACCAATAATGACAATGGCCCTCAAGGTATTATAGGTACAATCTACGGCATGTGAATCAATGAGATGGCATCAAACACCTATAGAATCACTCGATCAGAGGCCAATAATGAAAACCTCACATCAAACACGAAGATCCTGCCATTGAGGCATGCAGGTTCCAAGGTGCCAGAAGGGAGTCTCTAGATCAGCTTCCTGGATAATGAGCTGAAGTCGACAGGAAGTGACCTTGATCGAAGGTGGGCCATAGTGTTTCCCACATCATCGACACGAGACAAAGGAACATAATGTCTTTGTGAATCAGGATCAGATGAGAATCAGAGGAAGATTGAAATTTTGCAGAGGTCAACATCTCTTGAACATATTGGCGGAACGACAGTGGATTTGGCAGTATTTGACATCAAAAGATCATAGGTTAGGGTGACAAGGAAAAGAGTATATGAGAGGTCAAAAGGGATCACCCAAAACCATGGAGGCAAGTGAACAACGAGATGAGATGTCCCTAACCTGACATGGATGTAGACAAGTGCCATGTTCAAGAGAGACATACTGTCGACACGACAATGATGCTGGTTCCATTTTTCCCCACCATTTCTGGTGAGTACCCCAATTATTTTTGAAAACAAGATTGAAGGGGATAGCATATACTTTTCATATAAGTTCTTCCTTCGGAGGAATCCATCCTAGTACATTTAATGAGCCCTAGGAAGGAGGAACTTGAATATCGTCATTACGACTGAATCCAATGTCATCAGGGTTTAACGAGTCTGAAAAAGGAAGAACTCGACGTCTTTTCATGTTTAGAGAGTTTGAAAAGACAGCGGAAAAGTAAACTCCAATGGTCCCTTTTCATAGATAGTTCCTCAGACCCGAAAAGGTAGAAAACTATGTCTAAGAAAACATCCTAGTCGCGATAGGCTAGGGTATTCCTTTTTCGTAAGTAATCTATCCCAGCCCGAAAAAGGGGTAAACGTATACTGGATAGATGTTGTTTCGTGTCCACTTTAATGAGATCGAAACAAAAAGGGACTCGGCAATCTTTTCATGTTTAGAGAGTCAGAAAAGAGCTGAAAGATTGCTCCTCCTGGAGGAACGAGTGGTATAAAGGGTAGCTACTGGTTCCGGTAATGGTGGAACTGCTCAAAACAAATAAAGGTCAAGAGGCTGGCTAACAAGACCACTCATCGCAGTGGTTCCTCAGGAACGGGTAAAACAACCAAGTGAAGGCATATAATTGGCCAAGAAGATAATGACAATGGAGTAAGTAAACCAAGGCTCATATGGAAAAACAGGCTGATAAAATGGCAATCACAAGAGGTAAAATGGGAATGGTTTCATTTTTACACAAGCTTGAAATCAGGAAACTCTGCTTGAAGTTGGTTTCATTTTTACCCAAGCTTGAAACAAAAATAAACTATGCTTGAAAAAGTAAGCCTGCCCCCCAGCATGGTGACTCAATTCGAGGTACATGCCCCCCAAGCTTCAGGCCATATGAAAGGCAGATGGAGTGAAGGTTCAAGTTACGAGATCAAGAGAAAGACTCGACTGGGATTTTATGATATCTTATCAAAGACTCGAACTGAACGGGAACGTGTTTCATTGTTTTAACAAGGTTGACACATTAAAAGAACTATCCTCAGACACCTTGTTTCATGGTTTAAGGAGCTTGGCACAAGACAAGGAACTCTGCTCCGACAACCTTGTTTCATTTTTTAAGGAGCTTGATATAAGAAAACGAACTCTGCTTCAACACTTTGTTTCATTTTTTAACAAGCTTGACACAAGAAAATAACCATGCTCTAACGACCAGACCCAGTTTCATTTTTTAAGGAGCTTGACACAGGAAAAGAACCATGCTCCGACCAGCTTGTTTCATTTTTTAAGGAGCTTAACACAAGAAAATGAACTCTGCTCCAACGAGATTGTTTCATTTTTTAAGGAGCTTGACACAAGGAAATGAACTGTGCTCCAAAGACCTTGTTTCATTTTTTAAGGAGCTTGACACAGGAAAATAACAATGCTCCGACCGACCTCATCATAATGAAAAAGAAGTCATGGCTTCCGAGAGTTTCCCATCCGATGGAAGGAAAACATCTTGGAAGTCTGGACCCAATTCCCCCAGCACCTGATGCACAACAGCACTATCACTGAGTACAGGCACGGGGTAGATAGCCACATAGTTGACCTGCGGTGGGGCAGATACAACAGGTGGATAAAAACCGGGAAGGGATGATGGCAGGCCAGTTGCCACATCAGGACCAAAGAATGAAAGCTAATCAATGGTGATGATCCATCCTTCATGTGGAAAACAGACCACACGGAAAAGGGAGGAGACAAGCGCTCCCATGGCATAGGTGTAATCGTGCTCCAAAAGCAGATTGAAATCCAAGGGGCCTGGAACAACCATCACGTCCATATGGATGATTTTACCTCCCAAAGTAATAGGTAACCTTGGAAGGATACCCAACGGTTGACTAGTTCTTATGTTAAATGCCAACAGATTCTGTGTAACAGGCACAAGCGGCGGTGAGCCAAAAGCTTGCCAGGTAGTCACGGATAAAATACTAATAGATGTTCCTTCATCTATAATGGTGCTGGGTACGACCAGACCAAATTCCAGTACCGTTATCTCGAAAGGCACATAAGACGGAAGGCGGTATCCCAGAAATCGATTCCAATCAAAGGAAGCGACCAAACTACTCGGAGGGGCTACCATTGAACCGAGATGGTATTCCCCTGGTGTTACGATCGAAGAAGGAGCATCCTCCACAACCTTCATCTCGAAGGCGGGAGGGGCATCCTCTGGGTCCTCTATCACAGGAGGCGAAGGAGCCGCTTCTTGAGGTATAGGGACAGGAGAATCCTTCTCCAAGTCCGAAGAGTCTGAAGAAACAAGAAGAACCTGAGGGGGATGAGGTCCACTCTCAACGGAAAATACCTGGTGCACCATAGATGGGGCCAGCTCAACTGATCCCACGACCAATGGTTGGTCGGGAACAGATTCCTGAATTTGAATTTCCGAGGGAGTGGGATCGACCAAGGATGACTCTTGACCAATCGTAGGATCAGCTGGTGGAGGACTCGAAGAAAGTTGTTTGTAACCAGCTGGAAGGCATGGTGTAGAAACAATCGAGTTGTCTGAAACTCTCTTGGCTTCATCCATATACGGACAAAGGTGAATGGCATGGTGCCCTTCACACAGCTTACAGGGGTTGGTAATCTTACCCTACTTCTTAGGAGCCTTACCAGTAGAAGCCGAAGACGTTCCCCCATCCTGACTCCCAGAAGCTAAAGGCAACGACGGGCAACCATTGGACCATACTTTGAGCACCTTGGGAATGCCCAGGTAGTCTCGAAGAAGATGGTCTCCCATGCACAACATGCAAGGGAACTTGACTTTCCACGGGGGGTTGGAAGACTTATCAATAAGAGCAGTAGCTGCAAATTTAGCCTCTCGCTTATCATACTTCTTCTTCTTCTTCTTAGCCACCTGGTTACTCAAATCCAGACTTCCACCAGGCGAAGTAGAAGAGGAGGATGCATAAACAGGCGAAGAAGGGGAGAAGTCCACCTTGGAATCAACATGCTGTTGTTCATGCGGAGGAACTGATTAAACATTAGCCGAGACATTCGGGACTACAGAGGTTGAAAACAACCAAAGAGGAAACCCAACAGTTAACCCAGGAAGGGACAACATTGCCATATAAGGAGCGCCAACATTTCCAAAAGGAGGAAAAGGACCAGGATTCCCTTCGGAGGGGATTCCTTGGTTGGTGAACTCTGGAAAAGTTGCCATCAGAAACGATCTAAAACAACACCCTAAGGAAACTAACTTTAACCAGGAATATTTCGTGGGCAGTTAATTTTAAAACATCGAAACAAAACTCTGTTGTTTCATCTTTTAAGAGTCGAGAAACAAGCAAAAGGTGACTCTATCACTTTCAGATTGGAAACAAGCATGAAAGGATAATCGTTTGATGATCTTTTCAAATTTAAAGAGTCAGCAAAGATCGAAATGACTACTCAAGAATTCTAGGCAAAGAGTGTACCAAATAACCATGAACTGCAATATACACCTTGGTTTCAAAATGAAAGAGAAATCAACCAAGGACTTAACGTACGTGTAGGCAATCTCCCCGAATGTTGTGTCTGGTGTATCACGGGTATAGGGCGGTAGACTCGGCTTCCTATGGATAAATGATAGCAACCTAGTGGGGTCTCCCTTTATATACGCGATGGTACGGGGAGCACAAGTCCATACTAGTGTTGTCTAAATCCAAGAGGCGAACGACAGCTACTAGGTTTAACGACGCCGGAACACGTCACTAGCCTAGACCTCTAAAATGTGTTTCGTTAATGTTTCAATGCTACCTTAGTGTAAATTGAATAAATTTTAACGTTAATCTTCAATTATGTTTTAGTTTTCAGGCCCTACCTAATGTCATCTGACAATCTCCTATATGCAGCTATATGAGAAAAGAAAACTTTTCAATTCGATGAATGCTATCTAGTTAAGGGAAGAGCTTCAAATAATGATGCAACAAACAACAACACTGCAAACGAAACTTTTCCAACCTAGATGAATTTCACTATCCAAAAGTAATTTCAAACATTCAACGATGCAAATAATGCAGTGTAGTCTATGCAAAATTCTCTTTTCCAAAATATATGCAATTGTAATCTATGCACAATTTCTTTTTCCGTTTCAAATTATAAGAATGCACTCATTGCATTTTTCGATGAAATGAGAATCTACTTAATGCATGCTTTTAATAAAAGAGAATGCAATCAAAGTGATTTCTATTTTTCAATCATTAAACAATGTGATCTAAGTTCAATGATGAATCTCAAAAAATACTTTTCAATGCAATGTGATCTAATGCATTTTCACGAAACGCAAACTATGAGATGAAAACTAAAAGAACACAAATCTCCTTAATGAAGGATAAATGCAAAAGAGATGTAAACAAACACTAAGAATGTAATCATTGTTTCAAACACTTTGTCATGAAATCCCTCAAAAGGCGACAAGACATATGAGGTCAAACACAAAGAGGACTTCCAAAGCAAGAGATCAAAACAAGGCATTCATTCCCTTTTACATCAAACAATCATGGAAATAAGACATTTCAAACAATGATCAATGTAATCTATGCTCATACAGTGAAAAGACCGAAAGGGAAAGACACACTGGTGAAGGATTTAGGGAAAAAATCTCAATTTTCACACACCCTGAAATTGGCATGACTTTATCATTGACAACTAGCATGGACTTGCTCACTGACAACTAGTGCCAATGGAAAATTGGCGTGGGTTGCTAACTAACAACAAGCGCCAACGCCTGAAAATGAAAAAACAAAGAATTTCTCCCAACCAAGACCAAACTCACCACTTCAAGCAGAATCTAAAACAAACCCAGAAGCAAAGTACTGACCAAAAGAAACTTTCGAACAAGGGTAAACCCTAGCACCTACAGGAAATGGCGCGATTGTCTGGCTGTAATCCGCACTAGATAGGGGATGGTGCGAGTGATGAACTGACAACCTGCGCCAATTGGCGCGACTGTCAGGCTGGAAACCGCGCCAATCAAGCCAACCATGAAAAGATGAAAATTCAGAAAAACAGAGGTCAGATCTGATCCTCTGGGGGCTGAACAGAGGTTTTACGCTAGAAAAAAGCAAACCAAAAGAGCTGATCAAGCAAGCAAAGTCAAGAATCGACTGAAAATACAAGACAATACTCCAAATCAACGATCCCCAGCGGAGTCGCCAATTTGTTGTAGAGGTAAATCCCCTCTATGGACAGAGGCGATCCTTACTAGCCCAGATCGGGTCTAGCAACAATCGTATCACGCTAAGGTGCAAGTCCCTAATTGCAATAGACCAAATTGCGAAGAAGGCCTACCTTGAGTCCAACGTTGTTGTTCGTAGAGAATATAATGCTCCCATTTCCTTGTTCTAGCAGATCACAATCCTCCTGCTTGCCGCGATCGAACACATGCACACACAAGAAACATGACAAACACAAGCATAAAACCCAATATATGAAATTATGTATCAGTCAGAGAAGACACAACTCATGATCATAATAAACAATACGAGTGGAACCAGAACCAAAGTTGCTTATCATTAATTCATACAAAGGAAAATACAAACTGGCTGCGAAATATTGAATCTTCCTTCGGTGGGTCGTCGGGGGAATGCAGTCTCGGTAAATCTTGTCGGGAATGGGGACAATCCTCTCTCTCTTTGGTTGTCAATCTCCTAACATGGATTTAGCCTTGTGAGGACTATCAAAGCTATTGCAGCATTCTTTAGGCTATGAAGGCTCTTGGAGACTAGCTTGCAAAGGGAAATGGCAAGCTTATATAGATGGTGGAAGAGGACTTGGGATCCCTACAATCATGGGATTGGCCCTATCCTCAAGGAAGCTTCCATGAAAGGTGGCAAACTACTTCCTCTACATGGAAATCCGGAGCCAAACGTCCCAACTCAATTTAGAGACCAGTTCAAGAGTTGGTTGGAGTCAATCTTCCGCCATTTATTTTTAAAAGACACCCTTTATTAAGCCTGGCGCGAGTTGCGACTTTGAGACAAAACGCCAATTGGCATGCCCTCTTTGGAAGATTTCCCCCATTGGCGCGGGTATAACACTGGCTAGTCGCGCCAAGGATGAAAAGGCTATTTTTATGGTTTTTCACAAGGAGATGTCTCCAGGGGAATTAAAGTCCATGTCTAGGGGAATGCCATGAAAGTGTTTTCAGATCATGTCACTACTCACAGGTCACGGAATAAGCCCTCAAATGTGCGGGACGAGGAATTGTAGCAACGGTGACAAATTGTTGTGTAACAATATTTATTTTATCTGTTGCTGCTGCATTTAATCTTGAGATAGAATAGATGGATGTGAAGACAACATTTCTTCATGGGGATCTAGAAGAGGAGACCTACATGAAACAACCTGAAGGATTTATGGTGAAGGGGAAGAAAGAACTTGTATGCAGGTTAAAGAAGTTTCTGTATGGGTTAAAACAATCACCAAGTATGTGGTATCAGAAATTTGATACCTATATATAGGGATTTGGTTTCACCAGAAGCAAGGAGGATCACTGCATTTATTTTAAATTAATTGGTGACCATGTTATTTATTTGGTCTTGTATGTGGATGATATGTTGTTGATTGGCAATGACAAATAAATTATCCAAGATTTGAAGACCCAACTGTTCTCCAAATTCGACATGAAGGATCTTGGTGCTGTAAACTATATTTTGGGCATGGAAATTAAGAGAGATCGGGAAAAGAGGAAGCTCTAGTTAAACCAGTGGAAGTATGTCGAGACTATATTGCAAAGGTTCAATATGCAGGATAGTAAACCAGTGAATGTTCCCGTTCATGTAGATGTAAAACTGTCTGCTAAACAATGTCCCAAGACACAAGAAGAAGAGGAGGATATGTACCATGTTCCATATGCAAGTGCATTGGGTAACATGATGTATGAAATGGTCTATACTAGACTAGACATTTCACATGTAGTGGGAGTATTGAGCAGGTTTATGTCAAACCCAGGGAAGGAGCATTGGACAACAGTGAAGTGGGTTTTCAGATATTTGCGTGGCACTAGTGATTATGGCTTGTGCTACCAGGGAAGACTGGTATTGGAAATATTGTTGGACATTCATGGTTTTGTTGATGCAAACTGGGCTGGAGATCTAGACCAAAGAAGATCTACAAGTGGGTATGTGTTTAGCCTATTTGGAGATGAAGTTAGTTGGATGAGTAAAAGACAGTATGTAGTGTCTCTTTCAAATACAGAGGCAGAATACATGGTAGCCACTCATGCAAGCAAGGAAGAAGTTTGGTTGCAGAGATTGTGTTCAAGTATGAGGTTGGTGTAGCGAGCCATAAGGATAGGCTGTGATAGCCAAAGTACAATTTTCTTGGCTAAGGACCCTGGATATCATTCAAAGACAAAGCAAATTGATGTTCAATATCACTTTGTGAGAGATATGGTTGAGGATAAAAGGGTGTTGCTGGTAAAGGTGGACACTTTGAAGAATGTTGCAGATGCATTGACGAAGTTTGTGAGCACTCAAAAGTTCTCTTGGTGTAGAGAAATAATGGGTGTTGCAGAGCTGGAATAAGCTCTCTTTTGACCTCCTTGCGGAAAGAAAACAACAAGTGGGAGAATGTTGGGTATGTGTTATATTCTTTCCATGACTAGTCCCATGCACTGTACATTGCGTCGAGTGCAACAGGGGGGTCACAGGGGGGGCAGCAGCCCCCCTGTTGGGGTCCGGGGCAGTGCCCCAACAAAAAAAAAATTTGTGTGTGGACCCACTCATAAGTAGACCCACCCATGGTTTTGTGCATGAGTTTGCACATGTTTTTGGGGGACGATGGTTTTCGACCCCTGGTATTTTGTAGATCCGGTCAAGGGAACTATGGTTATTTTCTAATCTAGGGTTAATGGATTGGGGTTTATGTATGCTTCGGCATGTATATATATCTTTTGTAACACTAAAAGGAAAATAATGAAAAATCAAGCTGGTCGTCGTGATTTGGGATCCAGGGGAAAATCTCTATGTTTATCTGTGATATGTTTTATGCTCTCGCTATTGTTTATTTTTTGTTTTAAGATTCATTTGTAGATAATTTCTATACATGGTTAAAACCTACAGTAAGAGAAATATTAGAGGATCTACTAGTTAAATATATATTTTTTAGTTTTCTGCAAATCATCTATATGTTGTGTAGAGTATGTTAGTGAAGGTTTGATGAAGGATTTATGAAATTCTTTATTCATGTATTCTACTTTATAAATGTTGTTTCCTTTACATAAATTTTTTTTTATGTAAAAGGCCACTCTTGTAGCTGTGTAAATGATTTAGGATATGCATATTTCTTAGATTGAGTACCAGTTATCTGTCACCTTTCATCTATCACAATCTTCTCCCTATACTACAAATTGATCCATACAATTTATACTTTCCACAACTTTCCAAATGTATGAAAGTCTAAAAGAGTAAAAATCATTTCAAACTCTTTAAGAAGCCATCACACCACTTAGAAACTTTTACTTTGAAATGAACTATGATGTGTAAGTCTTACTCCTTTGTATTCAAGGAGTGACTCCTTGCGCTAACAAGTGGAATAATCATTGTACTTTCTGACACATCTCAAATTCAAACTGCACATCCTCGTGACATAAATGAATCTAAAACAATGCCTATGGAAATGAAGATATGTTTAGTGTTTTAAATCATATTTTATATTGGGAAAATATGTGTTCATAAAGTCATGAAGGCATTGAAATGATTGTGTAAAAATCCTCTTTATAAGTTAGAGAATTTCAAAATAAACAAAAACTAGAAAGAAGTCTTTGATCAAAACAAGGATGCATATGCATGTGAAATATAGATACAGAAAAAATGATGATAATAATGACTATGATGAAGAGCTAGTTACAAAAACACTATTACATGGATTTAGTGATCTTTATAGTATTTATGATCTTTGTAATAATAAACTAAACATTGTTCTTGGTGAAGGGTATAGGATTTTCAACATTTTCAAAAATAGTTATTCAGAAGAGATGAGCTTTCCAACATTGTTTTATGGGAAGAAGTTACCGTATAGTGTAATGAAAACATTTACATATCACAATATTGCTGGATGGGAAGTTTTGCATAAAGATCATGATTTTTCATATCATATAATGAATTTGTTTTACAAAAAAAAGTGAATTATCCTTAGCCAAGTATTTAGTTTTATTTGGATTCGTATAAGAAAAGGATAGTTAAAGGGGAAAAAAGTAGCATCGAAAGATGTTAGAACAAAAGAAAACTTGAAACACATTCTAGTGTCAAACGTTGGTTATATGGATCGTAGACAAATGCAAACATATCTAGACTATTTTTTTCATTTGTGAAAGAGCTTATATGCAATGATCTAACAAATGGGTCCATCAACTTTCTTTGTCTCATTTAGCAGTGTTGAACATATATGGGATCCTTTAGTAAAGGTTTTGCAACAAATAAATTGAGAGAAAAAGCATCAACTGAAAAGGTAGAGGAAGATAATATTGGTACCTTGATTATAAATGACTATGTTACTTTTGTACAATATTATAGAAGTAGAATGAATACTCTACGCTAATTAATTTTACATGAATATCAATACTTTGGTGATGTCGTTATCTATTTCTTTGTAACAAAATTCCAAAATCAAGGAAGCCATCATGAACATGGATTGCTATGGATACAAAATTTTCCTATATATGGAACAAGTACAAACATTGAAATCGAATTTTTTTTTTGAGAAGTACTTATGTTGTCATTCAAGTAAACTACCTGCAAATCTGAAAACTGTTCAACATCGTCTCCATACAAAAACTTGTAGGAAAGGAAAAATATGCATTGTAGTTTCAATTTTTCAATTCCACCAATGTGAAAGAAACAAATACTTAAGCCTACGGAATTCGAAAATAAAAAACAAAATTGAATGTAATAACGACACTTTATGCACTATAAAATATGGAACATGATGAGATTCATACATTTGACAGTATTCTTGAAAAAATAGCTATAAGTGAATCTGATAGCATTCATGTAATTCAATGTACTCTAAAATGAAGAAAAAATATATTTAAAAGAGACCCAATAGACATATGGACTAATAACTTTGCTTTGCATATTCCATTAATTTAGGGTGAAAATACTAATTCTCAATTTGTACTTGACTCATATGCTACAACTACTTATTATAGTTCGTGTATGAAAAATAAAGATAAAACAATGATTTTGATGTTTAAACAAATATGAAATGAATATAAAAAAATAATGGCAATTTTATAGAAGAAATTACAAGACTTGGAAAATATTTATTAAATTTGTAGCAAACTATATATATATATATATATATATATATATAGTGTTGTCATTGTCGCTAAATACTAGTTCAAGAAAATGTATATTTATTAATACTTCAAGAATAGATGATTGAATGTTTTTACTAAGAAAACAAAAAGAGTTGGAGTGTGAACTAGTTGATTTAGAAAACATAGAATTTTTATCAATTATCGACTGTTGTGTACAATGACCAGAAAACATTGAACATGTATGCTTACCATAATTTGCATCATGCTATACACTACAAGGTAGAAAAAGAGGAGTCACTGAGAAACCATATACTATAAGATATGTAAAGTATAATAAACATATTGATCATGATAGCTATTATGGAGAATGATTAATGTTATATGTCCATGTATCGTAGCAATGAGAACAATTTTAAACAACAATATTCGACTTGGAAAAATGCATATATATTATTTAATGAAATAATAAAATGCAATGAACAAAGATTCACGAATGAAACAATGCAAATGTGTATTGATATTTAAAACATAACAACTAAGCTTGGAAAAAAAAAAGTGAATTGTTTGAAAGAGATATACCTACATATCAAGAAATAGATAATGAAAAATGTTATCAACAATATGATATTGAAGCATATTTTCAATATTTGCAAAAGGCCAGAAATGTAAAATCAATAGTTGAGAAACCTTATCAAGTTATAAAACAACCACATATACTAGAAGAAAAAACGTTCTATAAAATAATGAGAATAGTCAACCCATAACAAGAAAAAATAGTGGAATAAATAGTTATAGAAAAAAAATCCAGATTGGAAATTGTACGTATCTCTAACAAGTGGTGCAATTGTTGGAAAAACATTTACTATTATAGTATTATTTCGTTCTCCAATTTTCATGTACAACAACATAATGGAATATGACCTGGATCAGTTAATAGGAACCATAACAACATATAAAAGGAATGTAGCATTCAATGCAAGTGGTATAATGTTGCATTATACATTTCATTTATCATTTAACATATCATAATATCTTTCACTTAAAGGTGAAAAGTTAGACACACTGAAAAAACATTGTCAACAAATTTGTGTTCTGCTTATTAATGAAGTGTCTTTTATAGGTTAATAAATTAGAAAATGACCCATCTTAGCTAAAATTAATCATAACATCGTATATAGGGAAGGAAGCGTTCAATGCAGGTGGTATAATGTTGCATTTATACATTTCATATATCATTTAAAAAATCAGAATATCTTTCACTTAAAGGCGAAAATTTAGACACATTGAAAAAAAATTGCGAACAACTTTCTGTTATGCTTATTGATGAGGCGACTTTGATAGGTGAAACATTATTATACCAAGTTGACTAAAATTTATGAGAAACAAATCATACTTCATTGCCTTGTTTTGGAAATATTGATGTAATATTTTTAGGTGACTTTATCCAAGTGCAACCAATCAAATATTCTCTAATTTTTGAGCAACCAATTTTAGAAAAGGAAAAAAATATGATTTATGGAAAGAAAATGAAAAATAATATGAATTAAATACCAAAATACATAAAAAAAATAAAACACATTTATCAAAATATGTCATGCCATGAGGTAACTCCACAAAATAAATTGCATGAATTGATTGAGGGTGTTTATGAATATATACATGGAGGTGAGAATGTTGGGATTCATTTCTCAGTGTATCTTAGACTTCCTTATTTTGTATTTTACACTAATGTACAATTTTTCCCAATCCCTTAGGATTATGTGTCAACATTCCCCCCTTAATATGAAGGGATTTTGGTGATTCCAAGCATCGTTCTTAATTTTTCAAACTTTTCTCTTGCAAGCGCTTTGGTGAAGATGTCTGTAGTCTACTCATTTGTGGAACAATGACGTATATGGATTGTTTTTTCCTCAACATGATGGAAAATTAGATGGTATTTTTTATTTATGTGCTTTGTTCAATCATGGAACTTTCTGTTCTTGGCCAACTTTATTAGAGAAGTGTTGTCGATCATGATTGGAGCTGAATGAATTTGTTTCATCTACAAATAATCTAGGATTTTTTGGAGCCACACAATTTCCTTTATCGCTTCAACTGCTGCCACATATTCTGCCTCAGTTGTGGAATCCATTGGAACTAACTATTTGCATGATCTCTAGGAAACAGTTCCTGATCCAAGACTCATAGTATAACCTGAAGTAGATACCCCAGTTTCCTTGTCTTCATCAAAGTCTGATTCAAAGCATCCAATCAAGCTGAAGTCACCCACCTCTGTATATTTGATTCCAAATTCTTGAGTCCCTTTCAAGTACTTTTGAACTCCTTTTACAGTAGACCGATGTCCTTCACAAGGTTTTTCCATAGACCTAGAGAGGATTTAAACAACAAATAAGATGTCTAGTCTGGTAGTAGACAGGTAGATGAGACTTCCTACAAGCTATCTATACTTTGTTACATCCTCAAATTATTTCCCTTCAATGGATGCGAGCTTCAAGTTTTGTTCCATTGGAGTGGTTAAAGGATTGCATTAATTATCCATGCCAAAAATTTTCATTAGATCTGTAATGTACTTATTCTGAGAAAGGAATATAAATTTTAGATGTTGAATTAGTTCAATAACAAGATAGTAGTGAACAAAGCCCAAATCATTCATTTCAAAACCTTTCCTAAATTCCTTCTTTATGGATGCAATATAAGTCTCATTTTTCCCTATCATCAAAATATCATCTACATACACCATAAGATATACAATTGTTTTTTCAACTTTCTTGACAAAGAAAGTTGCATCATCAAGATAAAAATGTTTGAAGTTAAGTTTCAGAAGATGCTCAATTAATTTCTCATACCAAGCTCACGGTGCTTGCTTGAGGCCATACAAGGATTTTATAAGCTTGCATTCTTTTTGGTTTTTTCTTTTCACAACAAATCCTTCTGGCTGGGACATAAAACCCTTCTCCTTTAGATCTCCATTCAAAAAGGCAGCTTTTATGTCCATATGATGGACTTTCCAACCATTCTGAAATGTTAAGGCAAAGAGTGTCCGAATGGTAGCCCATTTTATTTTGGTTGGGGGGGGGGGAAGAGTTTCCTCATATTCGACCTCTTACTTCAGTGAAAAACCTTTTTCCACAAGCCTCCCTTTATGCTTTTCAAGTGAGCCATCTGATTTGTACTTTTTCTTGTAGACTTAGTTGCATCCAATTGGTTTGGTTCCCAATGGAGGATCAAGTAGCTTCCAAGTGCCATTATTTATCAAGGCATCATACTCCTTTTGCATCACTTCATTCCATTCATCATGATAAGAAGATTATTTTAAGGAATTCGGTTGAATATTTGTAGACAAATTCAATTCACAATTATAAAAAACATCCATATCAATAGGTGAATCAAAATCATCTACACCACCTCCATTTTTCCTGGTGGAACTTCTTGTTCCTATCTTTCCAAACTCATCAAGACGAACATTTTTCAGCATCTTTGTCAGCCATTTTTGGGGAGCTCTCTTAGATGGTTCAAACTGCTCATTTGACTGAGTTTAGATTGAATCAAGATTCAGTCTCCCAATTCTGTCAATCACATCATTCAAGGTGTCATCCGTGGCTGGTTTTTCATGTGGGGGAGAGAGTGTTTCAAAAGACAATTCCACAAATTGATTTGGTATAGGAATCCCCCCTTCAAGATGTGGAATCTTATTATCAAATTCTTGAAATGAATTTTCATGTGTTAATCTATCCAAGTGATCAATCTGCTGCTCAAAAACATTGTCAATCTCAGAAGATTCAAGGAATGTGGCATCTCTAGATACTACACACTTCTTATTGACTTCATCATAGAGACGATATCCTTCGAAGGTATTGGAATACACCAAGAAGATACATTTTTGAATTATAGCACCAAGTTTATTTCTATGTTCCTTAGGTATCAGAGCATAACAGGTGGAACCAAAGACCCTGAAATGCTTTACCGAAGGAATGTGGCCATGCCACATTTCATAAGGAGTTTTATTTATGATTTCATTAAAAGGACACCTATTATTTATGTATGCTATCACCAAATTGATCTTGATTGTTTTCTCATCAATCAACTCAATCTAACTCTTTCAAACCACTTCTAACTGAAGCTTAGCCTCTTTATTTTGAGAGGACGCTCTCAAAGGGGGGTTTATGATTTTGAAAAAAGATAATACGATATGGCTAAATCTATGAATTGTGACTTGGTTTTGTGTGATTTTAGGTTGAAAAATGAAGTCTTGCTACCATTGGGCTATGGAGTCAATCATCAGTGCTCTTAGTGACAATGGTTCTTCACATGGAACCTGAGGCAGATAGAGGTTTTTAACAAAGATAATTCATACACATAACATAAGAAAAACATAGTAATTTCATCCCTAGAGGAATTCAGAGCATAATATTATGAATTATGAGTAATTAGAGATAGAGTCCACTACAAGTGATTAGACATAAAGATATAGAGCAATAACACATTAAAAACCTCATGATAATCTCAGGTCTGGAAGTAGAATCTCACTATATATTACTGGTAATGGATAAAACATACAAGCAACAATTTGGTGCAATATTCTCCAACCCTTTTCTCTTCAATGTTTAGTCTATAAATAGACATTATTTACAATCTTGATGATCTACCCAACTGGCTAGATATTTGAATTCTACTCTGACACCTATCTTATTTGAAACCACTAACTTGAATCATAAAAAAGGACAACTATCCTTAAAGTAAACAAACTCCTAAGATGACTTTATCTCCTATTTATTACATTCAGTTATCCTATTATTGAAATAGTTACATAATGAATATTACATGCTCGAATGATAAATCACCATCACTTTACATATTTAAGACATCCCTAGATCTGTGGAACATAATCCTACATTTTAGGAGTGGATAACCCTTTACTTTAATTATTGTTTTGACTAATGAGTTGGATGTGTGACACTCCTTTAGAGCCATGAATCTCTATTGGTATGGTCCACTAACATGATGGAGGTGTCCAAATGACTAATGTGTTGTTAATATGCTTAAAATTCCTAAAATATCTCCTCACTATGAAAATAGGGCAGTTTAGGCAGTTTCGTAGCGAGTTTTAGTAGTGTATGAAAACTTTCTTATCCATCTATCTCTTTGACTCCTTGTTGTTCCAACACCTTTATTATGCAAAGACACCTTGAAAAAAATTAATATTCCTTCATAAAACCTCAAAAAATTGAGTTCTGAGGCAAAAATGCACCTATAGGAATTTTCGTAGCATATTTCTGGCCTCAAGCCTGAGGTACACCACGAAATTGTCCAAAAAACCAGAATTTTCTAATTTCAAGATTGTATCCAAAAATTGTTCTCCAGCTGCAAAATTTGGGTTCTCTGCATGTTATGAACCTCATAAAAAATATTCCAACTCAAATTTTTACTCTTGTGGTGTTTCATCTTCATTTATGATCAATTGGCTAATGGGTTCTTCTACCACTTTCATCTTCAGCCCTTTCTTTTCTAACTCCACTTGAATCAAATCCAGCTTCTCTTGAATATCTTCCACTTGTTATTTCAATGCTCTGTTTTTGGATTGCAAGTTCAAGTTCATCCTCCTAACATGTTTAAGCTCCCCTCTTAGTGGTTGAGTCTATTTCATCAACTTTTCTGTATTGTCCAATGTTTTTGAAACACTTGTGACTTTTTCTTCCCATATTTTCCTCATTTGTTCAAATTGAACCTTTTTAGCTCTGTGTTTATTTGCCTCCAGCTTCAAAATTGATATCTCTTTACCTGCCTCCTTCAACTGCTCTGTGATGGTTTTAATTTCTTATTTTTCAATAATTTTATCTTTACCCTTTCTTTGCTTGATAACTGATTTCTCTTTTGCTGGTGAAGACAGATCTATAATGCTTGGTGGATGGGTAGCGTCATTGATTTTGTCAGTCTCTTTGATTTTTGTGACTTTTTTTCCATGTTTGGTCATTGGCTTCCTTGGTTGAAAAATGAAACTAGCATCATCACCTGCAAAATATAGTTGTTTAGCAGTCTTACCTTTCTTCATATTTCTTCCTCCATCTTCAATTTCTTTAGCTTGCAGAATGAGTGATTCTTCAATGTCAATTACATGCAGGATATCTTCAAAATTTCCTTTAGCCAACGTCTGGCTTCTAGTGACTCTCTTGCTGCCTTGTTTGTCTACTTCTGTTTTGCAGGTGTTATTTGAGGGATGTCACTCTCCTGCAAAGGTTTTTATTCCATGTTCACTGGTTTTGGAGGATATGTTCTATTTTCTTCTTCAACTTCCTTTGGCACAACTGGTGATGAAATATTTCTAAGTTTGGAGGATTTCTTAGGATTCAACACATAAATTTCATAGCAACTCATGAACAAGAAGGAATTCCAAACTCTATCTAACCTCCTCAATTCCTCTAACACTAACAGCTTAATTAAACCATGATGAAAAAGAGAAGTTTCACTTCCTTCTGTATTGATTTGAACCTCATCTGAAATTTTCCATATACTTCTATATAAACAAAAAGGCAATTCAAGTGACCTCTTACCTACAAAATGTAGAAGAAGTCTGAGATGATAGGAGTATATGACGTGAAAAATTCCTTCATAGGTAAAGTACTTATGAATGACCATCAACAACTTTGCATAATTATCCTTCATGAAACTCCTAGGGATAGAATTTGTTAGATAAATTTCACTATCTTCTTTCTTGATGAACTCTTTGTAATCCTGCATTGTGAATTTTATACCTTTAAACCAATTTTCACCACCTCTAGGGATCCCTGTAGCTGATGAGATGCTCTCTGGTGTGACTATAAGGTTAAGAATTCCAACCTTTGAGGTTTTTCCTGTGAAGCTGGTGGAAAAATCCTTTGAAACCTATAAATGAAAGCCTTGGAACCTCTGACAGAATTGCAAGAAACCAGTCCTTCTAAAAACCTCCATGGCAGTGGGGTCTTCATTTATTAAATTTATGTCCATGGACTCATATATGTTGTTATGTAGAATTATGAATTACGGATAAATCATTCTTCCCTAGACAGGTTCTTATTTAGAACAACAGGTCAAATAATTTATGACCATCTTTCCTAACTATAAACAGACACACAAATGAAACAAGAATCTTACTTGGAGTCCAAGCACTTCCAATGTCTCCTTCTATCGCTTTTGTTGTAGCTTCAAATTCCAGCCAGCTGTGCAAAATATTTATTGCAAGAATGAACACTAAACATCAGGAGATAACAATAATACAAATGTCTATTCAACTTATTTAGCTAAATAAATAAATCATAAACCATATACATCAAATAAGAAATCATGATATGGAAAATCAAAGCTTATATAGATGCATATAGGGAAAAATAAGCAGTAATCTTTATTAATGATAGAAGGGGAGGTTACAACCTGGTGATTGATTTAGTGTCACCATCTCCAGTAACATCCCAGCCTCATCACAATCCAGATATCTCCAGCAATATGTCACTCAAATCAAGTCCTCAATTGAAATTCCACCAGCATTTCTCTACTCAAATTTTTCCTTCTCAAACACTAAGATCTGTGCTCAATTTATAGAGGAGCTGAAGGTAGTTTTACAATCAATGAGTTTCCAATAATAGGCAAACATCTTCCCAATATTTTAGATGTCAAATGGACACATGGATTCAAATTTTGACACGTGTGAACTCTTCTAGAAGGCATTGGCCAAGTGGAGATTCTAGAACAATGAGAATTTCACTCCCAATGTGACCAACGCACCTATGAGTGTCACGAAGTGCTTTGCAAAGAAGCCTTCAATGGGGCTACCTGCATATGCAATGCACTTAGTCCCTTTATAGGTAGCGTTGATGAGCTCTCATATGATATATTATAAACTTCAAATCTTGGAAACCTTTGTAGATGAAAATCATGAATGATTTGTCTTGTTCTTTGTCTTAGGGCATGTAGAAATTGAAATGATAGGGGATCATAGACCCTATTCACTAGTCCTGGAGATGATGTCAGTTAACCAGGTCATTGGGAATGATGCCCAAATTGACCTATAATAGCTATGACAATGGCCACCCTTATTTTTCTTCTTCTTGGAGCCATAGATGCTTTATAATCTTCACAACCTCGCTTGCTGATGACACCTATAGATTTCAAACTTGCCAGCCACCTGCTTGGCTCGATGAAGCAGCTCTTCAGAAATCAACTCACATGTAAGGATAAAGCACAATATGACAAAAGGCTAATTGAGGTAAGGCTTTATCATTTAACTGAAAGCTCAAGCTTCAATCATGACACATACAAGCCAATAAAAGGTAATGATGACATCAAACACAGGTATGTACATTTGAATTTACCATAACAACCTTGAATGACCTCCACCCTAACTCCTCTATTCATAAAATGACACATCATGCAAATCTGACAAGATAGGTTTAAAAATGGATTTTTGTAGAGAAATTAGTTAAGCCTCTGACAGATTTGCTATAAAACTATTAGGCAGATTCGTAGTGAAATCTATTGTTTTTCTATGTAAAACGCTACGAAAATTTGAAAACTGACGCAATGCACCCTTTTGATTTTTAATGCATGGGGAATGAAAATTGACACCATATGTGATTGATTTTACTGAAATGGCATAAATGAAGGTGAGCATAAAACTTAGGATAGGCTAAAAATGTAAAAAAAATTCCTATACCACATTTAAATGGCTTAGGAGACCTTATCCATTTGGTGAGTGTCATATATGACCCTATCAAGAAATGTTTCACAACTTTATGAGTGATAAAAATGTACACAAAACATATAACTACATTAGCCCAAAAAATCAATTTTATAGCCTTGAAAAACATCATGGATCGAACCATATTTAAAAGTGTAATGTTCATCCTTTCAAATACACTATTTTGTTGGGGATTATAGGGCACAGTTGTCTGATGTTTGATCCCATGTTGGCGAAGATAGTTTTCAAACTCATTTGAAGTGTATTATTTTCCATTATCAGTACAAAATGATTCGATATGATTTTGTGCATAATTTTCAATTCATGCATGAAAAATATTGAATGTTTGAAAAGCATCATATTTTTTCTTCAATAAGTAAACCCAACACATTCTGGTGTAATCATCAATAAATGTCATCATATATTTATATCCATTTTCAAAATAAATGGACATGGGGCCACATAAATCTGAATGAATAAGCTCAAGTTTTCTATGTGCTCTAGAATGTGAATCATGAAAGGATTGTTTGCTATGCTTTCCTAGAATACAAGCATCACATTGCTTAAGTTTCCTAGGAATTGCAGGCAATCCAGTAACACCATTTTTCTTCAAAAATCAAATTTTTTCATAGTTTAAGTGTCCAAATCTAGCATGCCATAAAAGACTTGATGGGAATGTAACTTCACCATAATGAGAACTAAATGAAAATTTGTGTGCATGAGCAGAGGTACCTTGCAGCTTTAGGATTCTTCCTTCTTTTATTCCTCTCATGACAAGTGAGTGATTTGATGCTTTTCTGACCTCAAAATTTCCATCAAACATGTGAATGGATTGTCTTTGCTGGTGGATGTGGACCAAGGATAGCAATTTTCTCCTCAACTCGGAGAGGTATAGAACCTCATGTAGAATATGGTTTGGAAGACAAGGAAACTTAAGCCTGATTGTGCCAAGCCCTGATGGATTGAGTTTAGATTTGTCTGTGACATGTTCCTCCTCAATCTAGCAACCAATCATTTCTCCAAGAAGTAAGTGAATCATTAAACAAGTCTTCAGTTACTCCAATGTTACAATGTGCTACAACATAATGAGAAGATTCAGGTGCTTTACCTTTGTCCCTGTGATGATTTTTACCTTTTTCTTGACTTCTGACCTGCTCAATTCTATCCCAAGGCGGCTTACATGTAGATGCATCAAACCAATCTATATTGCAGTGTATCCAATGAAGATCAGACTTTTCACTTTGAGCTTGTCTACCCCCCCTGCCTCTGAAATTTCTTCTTCCTCTTCCTCTTCGGACACCTCTCCCTCTAGAAGAATATTGAGCATGATTATTTTCTCTATGTTCAAAACACATAGCTTCTTCATAAAACTGAGGAGTTGTCTTCTTACCAAAACCCTGCATCATTACTTTCTTCCTTCTTAAAAAAAAAAAATTATTTAAAAAAATCTTCTACCCACTTCACTCTTAACTATAAAAAATTAACACCATATGAGCATATACAGTTCCACTCATTATATCTTCTAGATATCCCATATACTGTGCAACTCAACCATTAAAAATTTTCCCAACAAATTTCATGTCACTTTCATTTTATTATTCCATTCCAAATAGTATATTATCACTCTTGTCACTCCAATTTCATGTCAAGTTCACTTTATTATTCCATTACAAATAATATATTATCACTTTAATAATATATTATCACTTTAATAATATATTATCGCTCTTATCACTGCATTTTTTTTATTATTTGAATCAAAAGCACAATTCTTGAAAACTCGAGGCACATATAAATTTGGGGTATTTCAATGAATCATTTGACAACTCAACACACATGTAAATCTGTGGTATTCCAATGGATATTCAATAGAATTTAATTCATAAGTGAGGTTCCTCCAAATGATGGTCTTGATGGAGTCCAAGAGAAGTACGCACATTAATAAAAATGGTTTAACGCACAGATTTGTACGCACAAGAATAAAAAATGGTTTAAAATTCACATCGGTTTCTTCAAGGGATTTGACATACCATTCATAAGTCTAAACGCCATCAATGTTTGAACGCAGTCAACGAAAAATGCACACTGTAGTCTCAAATTTTGGTTAAGCTTGTTCGAGTTAGTTTTTCAATGATCACAGATAGGTATTTTAAGAGTTTTCCATTAGGTCTTCAGTCGAATTTTTTTTCTTTTCTAGTTAGTATTCAGCAACAATTTTGGTCACTGAATGAGTCCTATCATGATATGTTTCTCCTTCACATTTTTTCATCTCCATTCATAAGTCTAAATTCATGTCATTTCATCTCATACAGGTCAAGTCTAGAGTCTAAACTACCATAAGAAAATCTTTAGTTTTTATTATTTAAAAGGCATTCAAACTTCCATTACATCCACAAAGGTCAGTGTTGAAGGAGCATGTCAGTTTTAATAGTCCGAAATAAACTTGTGTCATATAATTTCTATGCTTTGCTGCTATATTTTGAAGAGAAATGAAAAAAATTTCTAAAAATATATTTTCAAAGTCCTGTTTTATTAAATATTATCTTTAATATTTAAAAAATAAACCATTTAAACCATAGGTTATAAGTCATATGTGTTGAAATTTTCCACCGCCATTCTCCACTACCAATTATTTTCCATTACCCATGAAACACGTTGCATTCTTGTATTCGACTCATATCACATCACTGTCTTCATACCCCTACCCCACCATGTATATAAAGTAGGACATACGTTAATTCCTGTCCACTTCTCCGATCATCCATCACATCATCCTCACATCCGATAGCCCATACGAAACTTCTCCCCCCTCCCCCCCCCCCCCCCACATCATCTGAGACTTAAATTCGGGGGAGGGGGGGTCTAAAAAGAGTGGTATTGAAGATTTTCCCCACTGTTAAGTGTCATTACTAGGTGATTTCACACCCCCCCCCCACCCCACCACATGAAACTGTTTACCACCTCGCTACCCCTCCAAAATCTCGCTTACCCGTTGATATCAAACCGCTCCTCCCAACAATCGTATCATGTCGATGTGGACTCAGAACTATTCAATCAACTTAATTCTTGTTGTTTCCATAATCGTTAGCCAATTAATTCAATTTATAACCATTAGGCAACGTACCTATGCCCTTTTCAAATGGGAAATAATCCAATTGCCCATAAATTCACCATTGAACCCCAATTTGAAACTTTCATTCCTATTTTCAAACTTCTCTGCACAAGATTACCAATTTACAACCATTAACTAGAGCTCCAAATATCAACTCCATCAGTGTTTGAAGCCTTATATTGCAGGCGTTGATTTTCTTCTAGTTTGCAGAGCTTTTCCTGAGTATCGACCTGTGTTTTTCTATCAGAGAATTCATTTTTTCCACCATTACAACAGAGGCAACTATGCCTCCAAAAAATAAAGGACCTGAGAAACCAGTAAGTCTGATATTACATCCTCTAGTTTATTTTCATCACATTCCCTTTGCATACAAAGATCACAAAATACATGAAACCTTATCTGACCTTAATCTTTTTGAGTTATATTACTAGTTAGAAGACAAATTATTGGATAAATAATATGACATAGGAATATGGGATTCTAATATCCCACATTTCATCTTTCCTCATACCCATAGTGCCCCAGAGTTCGTTAGAATATTCCGAGCTTAATATATTCCAATCCAGCGAACTATTATCGCTCCTACATGAGAGAGTTTAGTGACTATCAGTGCCCAAACTATTGAAAATTGATGAAATCCCCAACCATAGAGAATGCTACCCCATTTTCCCAAGAAGCCTTAATATAAATATACCATAAGTTATATTTTTCAAAGAGAGCTCAAACTCTTGAGATATTCATGACTGAAAATGACCCATTACCTAAGAAAAACGCTCCATTTCCAACATCCATTTTCCCTGAAAGGTCCAAAAAAATCATCATTGTCATTCCCTACCTTCTTGGTTGCTATCCATACCAATGGGTAGATGAATCCATCATAGGATTTCTGTCCATATTCTCCACATATTCGAAACCCTCCATCATTTTCAACTTCAGTCAGTTTCTTGCAGATTCTATCCATGATTAGTTTGTGAAATTCACAACTGAAGAGGTTTTCAATTATGTGTATGTGTTATTTTACTTGTTCGTGTACTTTCAAAGAGACAAATTTAATTTTTCCTTATAGAAATTGGATGAAGAAGGTAATCAACAGTCTATCATTTTTTGGACTTCATTAGTCATGAAGTAATGGAAAGAATATTCATATAAACAATCTGTGGATTTGTTTCTTCAACCAACACTCAGTTTTTTGAATAGAACTCTAGAGCCAAGGATCAGTGAAGATATTAGAAAGGTATTGCAGCTGTCAGATCGAGCTAGAATATGGGATTGGTATCTTTACCAAAATTATACAAAACTCAAAATTTATGGATGTGAACATCCCCCTTATAAGTTTCCCAAATTCCTACCCAAGAGGATTTTTTCATTGGAGTATATTAGACAAATGATTAATGCAGATGAAGCGGATTTTGTCTCTGCTAAAAAGAAATCATACTTTAAAATTAAATACATATAGGTCCCTTTATCTGTAATAGAAGGTCAGTAGGGGAGGAAGAAAATAATTTGTTGAAAGAAATGCAGTTTAGTCGAAGTTTTACATGGTCTTATGATCCATTTGGTGTCATTTCAAAAATGAGGGTAGAGAATAAATCTACACCATATTTTCATACACCTAGACCAGAGATTGAAAAGCACATGAATCAGCTTGAATGGACAGAAGGTACACTATAGGAGGTTGAAGAGCAGACACTGTCTATATCAACATTGCAGACTCCTATTGCACAAGAAAGAGCAGGTAAAAGAGTTAGAGAATATAAGTCATCTCAAATGACTAACTCATCTAGAAAAGAGTTCAGAATTCACTATAGGAAGAAAACAAAGCTAAATCCTAAGGTCCATCCTAAGGAGTAAGAGAAATAAGTAATCATCATTATTTAAGAGACACCTCCATCAACATAGGTAGGTGATAAAGGCACTTGTACTTCTCCAACTACTTCCACAGTTGTTGGTGAGCTAAATCCCCTCTGCGGATAGAGGTAATCCCACTAGCCCTAGAGTGGGTCTAGCCACAAACAAGACACGTTATAATATTGATTCATATTTAACGAATGGACGAAGATTCGATAGATGATTTACCAGAGGTCCTATGCTTTTGTTGTCGTCGAAAGAGTGGCTCGCTCCTCGCTCCTGGTTTCATAGATCACGATCGGCCCACTTTCACTCTCAGACACCTGCACACACACAAGAAACAATAATGATATACAACGTACTAATTCACATTCATAACTATCAGTCAGTCGAAGAGGACTAAATCAGTTGCATTACATAAACAACATAACATGGTGATGGAACCAACACCATAGTTGAGTATATTAATAAATGAAAGGAAGAGTACAACCAAGCTTCGACGTTGCAGTCTCCTCTAGCAAGGTTCAAGTGGAGCACATCTCACAAAGTCTCGTCGAGAATTCAGATGGGACTCTCTCTATGGAATTCTCCTTGGTTCTACCTTCTCGATAGCAATTACTCAGCTATATTATTCTTCTCCAAGCTCAACTCCTTGGCTATATGTTCAGCTAGATTTCATAAAGGGAGAAGGCCTATTTATATACAGGGAGAGGGAGAGGTTAGGATCCCTATAATCATGGAAGGGAGGCCTATCTTTAAGGAGTGTTCAATGGGAGGTAAAAACCACTACCTAAAGAGAGAGATCTGTGGCTCATCAACTTAACCACTTCCAGTGACTCATCCCTGAGGTGGTTCGAAGGAAACTTCTACCTCTAATTTTTAAAAAACATTCCTAAAATAGCTTGGTGCAGGGGATACACTGAGATAGAGCGCCAGGTGGCACGGGCTCTAGTGCAAATATTCCACATCGATGCGAGGGATGAACTAGCTACCCGTGCCAAGGCCAAAACATAGGTTTTGTGTGCTTTTTGAGGAGATGTCCAATAGGATAAATGATGTCCTTATCTAGAAGGATGCAAAGAAGGCGTTTGCAAAGTATGGCACTGTTCATAAGTCATGGGAATGATCCTCCAATATGCGGGACGAGGGATTGCAGGACAGTGACAAAATGTTGTGTAATATATTCCCCCTAAAGCATGAGGTTCGAGAGAGAGGGAGGGGTGAAATGCTTTATGAGAACGTGTTCAACCCAAACACCACTGTTAGAAGACTTGCAAGTACAAATACAACTAATATCTCTGATACATGATATGTGGCATGGGCACAACCATCCATAATAGAGTACATAAAAGTGAGATCTGAGGTATGGACGTAGCCATCCAGTAATAAGGATCAACAAATAGACTCAGGTATGGTCATAGCCATCCAATCAAAGGAGTCATGTAAGAAGTCATAGTAATCCACAAAAAACCCACAGCCTATATTTCATCAGACAAAACCTAGTGTCTTGCGCTTCATCCCGACATGAAAAATGTACAAGTTCAAGCATGCAAATAGATGAGTTAAAGTCGAAAATGCAAGAACATCATCTGATTATCAGCCAATAATGAGAGCTATTAACAGATGCAAGAGAAACCAGAAATAATGACAACGGATCTCAAGGTACAAAACGTATAATCCGCGGAATGTGAATAGTGATCTGGTGTCAAACACTCGTAGAATCATTTGATCAGAGGCCATTGATGTGAACCTTTCAATGGATGCAAAGAACCTGTCATTAAGGCATGCAGGCTCCAGGGCACCTGAAGGGATTCTCTAGATTAGCTTTCTGGAAAATGAGTTGAAGTCGACTGGAAGTGACCTAGTCAAAGGAGGGCCATGATGTTTCCCGAATCATCGAAACAAGATATAGGAATATGATGATTTACGAGTCAGGACCAACAGAGAATCAGAGGAAGGTTGAAGATTGTAGAAGAAAAACTTCTCTTGAACATATCGGTGGAACAACACTAGATTTGGCAGTATTTGACATCAAGGGATCTAAGGTCATGGTGACATGGCAAAGAGTAGATGATCAGTCAAAAGAGATTACCCAAACAGATGGAGGCAAACAAACGACGAAGTGAGATGTTCCCAACCTGACACGATTGTAGAAAAGTACCATGTTCAAGAGTGACATACTGCCGACTAATGTCTGCTTCCATTTTCCCCCACCATTTCTGGTAAGTACCCCAATTATTTTTGTAAAAAATCTTGAAGGGGATAGCATATGCTTTCGATGTAAGTTTTTCCTTCAGACAGATCCAACCTAGTACATTTTATGAGCCCTAGGAAGGAGGAACTCGAGTAACGTCATAACGACGAAGTGCGATGTCATCAGTTTTTAACGAGTCTGACAAAGGGAGAACTTGACATCTTTTCATGTTTAGAGAGTTTGAAAAGAAAGTGGAAAAGAAAACTCCAGCAAGGCCCTTTTCTTAAATAGTCTCTCATATCTGAAAAGGTAGAAAGAAACATCCAAGAGAACCTCTTAGTCGCGATAGGCTAATGTATTCCTTTTTCATAAATAATCTATCCCAGCCCAAAAAAGGGGTAAATGCATATTGGGTAGATATCGTTGCGCAGCCATTTAACGAGTTCAAAAAAACAAGTATCTCGACAATATTTTCAGTTTCAGAGAGTTAGAAAAGAGTTGAAAGGTGACTTGAGTAGTGACTTTTTCGTGTTTTTACCGAGTTCGAAAAAGTATAAAATACAACTCGTTTCTTCATCGTAACTATGTGAAAACATGTTGTTGCAAAAAAGACGTGTGTAAAACCTATTTATCGAGAATAATATGATAAAATAATCGACAAACATGTTTTCAAACTTAATTTAAAACATTGAAAAGTTATAAAATGCCATAAGTGGTAAAAATTATTTACTTTTCACTTTTAGCTCTTTGTGGAGCAACAGTGACCCATTTGCCTTGTGATCTTGAGGCGACGATTACGAGTGATCCAATGAACCAATCTTGATTCCATTAGTCTCAGGTAAGAGCCGACACCATTTTCCATCTCTTAAGCTAAATTTCATTACATGTATTTGTCATTTTGATTCCTTTAGGAGAGGATTTCTCAAAACTAGGGCATCATGGTTGGCGCGGGTTTCGGGCACGGACCCGTGCCAATCACCCTTTTTTTACACAGAGGGTGCGCCCATTGGCACGACTGTTTGTGAAACATTCACGCCAACCACGCAACCCAAAAATCCGCATAAATTTAAGGAAAATGCAGTCAATGTTTTGCAAATTTCAATACCTAAGTAGACTAACAATGCTCATATGAACAATGTGTGTAGGTATCAAGCAGAAAAAATGGTGATTGAGTGGAAAGAGAGAGAACAAAGTGAGGAAGATGAACTTGCAATGACTAATGATCAATTTATGGATGCCCTCAAAGATTGTGGGTTAAATAAATTCTTCCTAACACCGTGCCTCCAGGCTCGGCCTGAATTGCTTCAATATTTGATAAGCATCTAGGATGAAGACCAAGAAAATTTTGGGCTTTGAGATTAGGAACTTGAACTCGAAGCTTTTGATGTTTGTTTTATCACAAGATTTTCATGTAGGGGTGCAGTCCCTATCATAACCGGTACCCGTCCTTCCGGGGAAAGCATGGGGATGGTGACTGACAGGGTGTGCCAAGGGGCATGAAAAGGAACAGGGAGTGGAAAGGTTGACATCCAAAACATCCATGATATAGCACTAAAAGTAGTGCTTCACACTATCACGTGGGCTGCAGGATTGCAAGCACCACATGAGGCCAAAAAAACACAATTGCTTCTTGCCTCAAAGTGCATGAACCCGACTCTCTACAACTGGGTGGAGGCCATGACTATTAACATTAAGCGGCAACTCACCAAGTGCAAGAAGGGAAAACTGAAACAGTTTGGGTATGGATCAATTTTGGTATCAGTCTTCTTGGAACAACTACTGATATTCCAGCGTGAGGACGTCATCTTCTTGATGCCACCACCCAGAGAACCACAGATGGCCCGATGGGCTGCGTTGATGCCTAGAGCATGGGGTGGCCAATAGATGTCCTGCAGGCTAGAATTTTTTGATTGGCTCCCAACTGATTGTTGTGGAGGACTGGCCCTATTCTAGTACAGACTTCATCAGTGATCCAGACCTCCTGCTCCTAGAGGGAGAGGAATGAGACGAAGAGCTAGGTGAGACTCATTTTTTATTTTCATGAGTTTATGATTTTTTGGTATATATGCATGTTCTAACAGTTAATTTTATGCGTATGCAGATGTTGGCTTGGAGAGACCTGCTGGTATGTCACCGATAGCGAGGCAAACTCCTCATGATTTTGATCCTCATGGTGAGGGCGGAGAGGGGGAGGAGATAGTACAAAACCTGGAGGGAATCACCTATGGGATTCCAAACTATGCTCGCCTTGATGATGTTCCTCGGGCCTATCAGAGGCATACTGTAGGGGTGCCGAATCATATCCACCACTTGCTGAGGTGGTTGGTACGGGCGGTGACGTGCTATCATGAGCACCATGCTAATTAGGCACCTAGGCTTTTTGTTTCCACATATTTTTGAGAGACATGTTGTCTTGGGATGTAATTGAAACACACATATATATTTTTGGGTTTTTATGATGCACATGCTAAAAACAATCGATATATATATATATATATATATATATATATATATATATATATACATCTATTTTCTACATGCGTCTATCTACATATGATGATGTTTTATAAATTGTGCAAATTTCTATCTAATACGATGTTGGCCACTGCATTAGTTAATGTATTCATTCGTCTTGGTATATGTTGATATGTGATGAAATAAAAATGTCTTTCAAGAAAATGAATACGTAAATAAAATATCAAAATGCATGGGTTTAGAACCGAATAATGACCGTTAAGTTGAAGAACAACAAGCTGCGAGTCTAGATTTACAAGCAATTTGCGTATGCCAAGGTTAACTGCTTTGGTTAATAGTTCCAAAAGAGCTCTATATTCAGTGAAATTGTTTGTATTTCATCCTAGAAAAATACCTTGTAGGTTAATTAACTCACCAACAGGATTATAAATTACCCAGGCTGCCGAAGACAAGTTCCTGGTACTGCGGGAAGCACCATCCGCGAAACCGACATAAGGAGTAATAGACATCTACAGAACAAGAAAGACCCATTAAGCAGAAAAAAAACTTACAAAGCACATCAAACCTAAACATGCCAAAAAAATAAAAAATCAACTATGTACACATATCATGCATAATGACTCAAGCATAATATTTTGTTTTTAGATACAATCCATTTCTGGGTTGTGCTAAGGGATAATCTTCGTAATCAATAAGCTCATAAGCCCCATTCCATAACACACGTTTGATGATATAGGGCCCATGCCACATGGGTTGGAATTTACCTGCCCCCAGCTTGTCATCAGCTTGGTCGTACAGGAGAACGAGGTCGCCTTTGATAAAAGAATGAGGGGAAACTGTTTGGTCAAAGTGAGATTTGACTCGCTTCTTTTGTGCCTTGATGACCAAAGAAACTAAGTGATGAGTTTCATCCAATCTCTTTAAATAGAGGAGACGCTCTTCCTCAGGTGAAGTAATAGGCGGTAATTCCACAGCTAATTTGAGTGAAGGAATTTCACGCTCAATCGAAAGAGTAGCTTCCAGACCATACACCAACTGAAATGGGGTGAATTCAGTTGCACTCTTAATCGACATTGCATAAGCCCATAGAGCTGAAAACAACATGAGATGACAATTTTATTTATGGATCCCAATTGTTCGTTGAAGCATCGTAATAAGAACTTTTTTTACGGCTTCAACTTGGCCATTAGCTTGAGGGTAATATGGCGTTGAGTTGTCATGATGCAAACCCAACTTAGGTGTCAGTTCTGCCATCATATATTCTCGAAAATGTGAACCATGATCGGTAATGATGGCTTGAGGGACACCAAACTGAGTAATAACATGATTGAATATGAATTGTGTCACTGTCTTACTGTCCACAGCCAGTGTAGGCATTGCTTCAGCCCATTTTGTAAAATAATCGACGGCGACGATAATATAGGCATGCCCCCCAGCCGAGCGAGGGTCACACGTCATAAAATCGATGCCCCATTTGGAAAAAGGACCAATGGTAATGATAGGGTGTAAAGGAACAGGTGGTGCACGCATCTTGCATTGATATATCTGGCATGGATGACATTTGCGTACTTCGACAATGCAGTATTTAAAAATGGACGACCATAAATAGCCAGCATGAAGGATCTTCTATGCAGTGGAAATATTGGACCTGTGACCATCACAGGCATCACTGTGGAAGTCATTTAAAACTTTCTCAGATTTCTCAAGGGTCAGACATTGGCGGAGTATGGAATCAACTCCAACATGATAGAGGGTGTCTCCATCAATATGATAAGGTTGCGACTGATGCCAAATGCGGCGTCGAGCATCTTTGGTCAACTCAGACCTAAAAGTAGAATTCTGGAGACACACAATGATATCACCGTACCATGGATCGAGGATGCTAATCAAGAAAAGGGTTTTGTCCATAATATGATCCTCGGAATAAGAAGGAGCGGAGTCGGCGAGGAGAGAGAAAATCAAATCAGCGAAAATGAGTGATTTCTCTGATTTGGTGGTAGTGAATTCCAAATCAAACTCTTGGAGGATAACAATCCACTTCTAGTATTTTCCCCCTAGCAACTGTCAAGACAGAATATAGGTCATGGGGTTATAATTAGAAATCACGGTTACCATCTATAAAAGGATGTAATGATGAAAACGCTAGACGGCCTGGATTGTAGCTAGCGCTAACTTCTCGACATGTGCATAATGTGTTTTAGGTTTGAGAAGGTTTCGAGATAAGTAGTAAATAACATACTCGTTACCATCATCATCATCTTGAACCAAAACCATGGTGATCGTATTGAAGGTGGCAGCTAGATAGAGGGTGAAATCATGATGATAATCCGAAGGACGCAATAGAGGAGCGTCGACAAGCAACATCTTAAGCATATCAAAATATTGCTAAGAAATCCCATCCCAACAAAAAGGGACACCCTATTTTAAAAGTCGTGTGAACCCCTTGGCTACCTCGGAATTTTTTGGGATAAAATGTCGTAAGTAATTTTCTTTCCCTTGGAGACTCTGGAGCTAGTGTAATGAGGATGGAGAGGGGACATTAACAATAGCCTCAACCTTAAACAGATCGAGGTGAATTCCATCTTTGGATATGATAAACCCTAAAATTCTACCGGAATCGACGCAGAAGGCACATTTATGTGGATTGATCCGAATGTTGTAGCGTCTACAGCGAAGAAAGATCTGGGGGAGATGGCTCGGATGGTATTTTTGCATCGCAGAATGAGCCGGAAGGTCATCCAGGTATGGTTGAACAAAATGATGAATATCATGAAAGGCATAAGACATCGCATGCTGGAATGTAGCCCCAGTGTTCTTCAAGATGAAAGGGAGTTTCTTATACGCAAACATTCCCCAAGGATAGATAAAAGTGGTCTTGTGTTGATTGGATGAGAGGATTTTGATCTGATTATAGCCAGAGAATTGGTCCATAAGGGAAAAAATCTCACTCCCTGCACAATTGTCAATGATCTGATCGATGAAAGGGGTGGGACAGTTATCCTTAGGACAAGCCCGATTAATATCGTGATAGTCAACACAGATGCGAATTGTTCCTTGCTTCTTATCCACAGGAACAATGTTAGAAACCCACTCTGTCAGAGGGATCAAATAAATGAAACCTGCTTTGAGAATTTTTTCAACTTCAGCTTTTATGGCGGTGGCTTTCAGAGGATGCACTGGATGAAGATGCTGGCGAGCAGGCTTCACACCAGGGTAGGTGGGAATCTCGTGCACCATAATACTGGGATCAATTCTAAGCATTTCTTTGTAATACCAGGTGAAAAAATCTCGTGAAAGAGAATAGTGTACACTTGGACTTCATTGGAAGAACAAGTGACTCCAAGATGGATGTTCTCGACAGTTCCCGGTTTCACGGAAATTTCGATAACCATTGTGTGGGTGATGTTACTCAAGTTACCCTCAGAGAAGACTTCGTGAGTCAAGATAGGCGTTTGAAGTGGCGAAGAAGGAACTTGAGACGAAAAATGCTCAAGAAAATTAGACATTGCCCCGAGGCCAGGCATAAATGAGGAATGATGATGCCCATCACTCCACGGTAACTCTTCGAGAGACATGGTTTCCATGATAGCCTCATCAAATGGAAAAAATTCTTTCAAAGAATCAGATGAATATGTATTGCCGAGCCAGGGGGATTGAGAATAAATGTCGAGAGACATGCTCAAAGGAGAATCTTCAGAAGGGGAAGAATCAGATGCAGCTACAAGCTCACAATAATTGATTTCAATTAGACTGAGTGGCATCGAATCCCCAAAAGAATCAACTTGTTCAGGTAAAGGGACAATCCACGGGTCATCTGATCGAGAGATCATATTAACTTGAACGGTATTTGGTGGTGGAAGGGGAAAGATACCCATGAGGGTGGGGTCTTTGAAAAGACCTGGCCCTATGCTATCGAGGGGAGAAGGAATATGATCCACGTATGGAACATTGTTCTCAGAAGATGAGGTAAATAATGAAAACTAGTTGATAGTAATGATTTTTCCCTCATGTGGAAACTTTAGAAGACGAAAGAGGGTGGATGGAACGCATAACATAGCATGAGTCCAACTGTGACCGAGTAGAATATTATAATTGAGTTTAGCGTCAACTAGTTCTACTTCGAAATTGACCATCTTTCCTTGCAATGTAATTGGAAAGCTGGCGAGAACACCTAAGGGTTTCAATTCCCTTCCATCAAATGCCTCAAAGGCATTGGGTGACAAAGTTAGGGCTAGAGAGTCGATAGCCTTCCAGCAAGCAGATGACATGACACAGGTGGATGCACCTTCGTCCACAATGGATCTATGGATTTTGAGACCGTTAATTCCAACTTGTATGACAAGCACAATTTGGTGCAAAAGTCGAGGGACAAAATTCTCTAAGTCGAAATAGAGAAGGCTAGAATCAGCAGGATCGATCTCGTCGATCACAAATAATAACGCTTTCCATTGAGATGAACAACTCTGAAGCAGCTCTAACATAGACATCGTGGATGGCGCTTGTGCTAAATCCTCAACAATACTGTAATGTTGAGCAGCACGGGTGTTAGGATTATAAGAAGATTTCTGGAGAACACCTTTAGAAGGTGGTCATACAACGGGTTCACCATTGGGCTTTTCAATCTCAAGAGGACCAGAGGTAGGTGGGGGAGGAGGACCAAAAGCTTTCCAAGTAGTGGAAGACAGAATACTAACAGACGCACCTTCATCTATAATGGTGCTAGGTACGACCACATCAAAGGTCTGTACTGTGATCTCAAAAGGCACATAAGAGGGAAGGCGGTATCCTGCAAATCAACTCCAATCGAAGGAAGCAACCAAAATACTTGGAGGAGGTACCATCGAACTGAGATGGTCTTCCCTTGGTGTTATGGGAGCAAGAGGAGCATCCTACTTGACCTCCATCACGGAATCAGGGGGAGAAACTTCTTGAATCACAGGGACGAGATGATCTTTCTCCAAGTCTGAGGAATCTGAAGAAATAAGAGGAACGTGTAAGGGATGACATCCACTCTCGACCAAAAATACCTGATGAACCATAGGCTGGGTTAGATCAACTGATTCCATGACCAATGCTTGGTCAGGAATGTATTCCTGAATTTGAATTTCCAGGGAGCGAGATCGACCAAGGATGACTCTTGACCAATCATGGAATCAATTAGCAGAGGACTCAAAGAAAGTTTCTGGTAACCAGTTAGAAGGCAGGGTGTAGAAACAGTAGAGTTGTTCAACACTCTCTTGGGTTCATCCATGTATGAACAAAGGTTAATGGGATGATGCCCTTCACACAACTTACAGGGATTGCTAATCTTACCCTATTTCTTATGAGTCTTATCGACACTAGTTGAAGATGTGCCACCAATATGACTTCCAGAAGCCAAAGGCAACGGCAGACAACTGTTGGACCATACTTCGAGTACCTTAGGAATGTGAGGGAATTCTTGAAGAAGGTGGTCACCTTTTACCAACATGCAAGGGAATTTGACTTTCTGTGGAAGCTTTGATGGTTTATCGATGGAAGGTGTCTCAGGAGCAATAACTGCAGCATTAGCCTCTCGCTTATCTGACTTCTTCTTCTTTGTCTTCTTCTTCTTCTTCTTAGCCACCTGGTTACTGGAATCCAGACTTTCACTAGGCGAAGTAGAAGAGGAGGACGGAGAAATAGGTGAAGAAGGAGAGAGGTCCACCTTAGAATCAACATGATGTTGCCCAGGTGGAGGAGATGGTTGTACAGAGGGTGGAATACTTGAGATCACAGAGGTCGAGAATAACCAGACAAGCAAACCAACAGTTAACCCAAGAAGGGATAATGTTGCCATATAAGAAGCACCAACATTTCCAAAAGTAGGAAAAGGACCAGGATTCCCTTCAGAGGGGATTCCTTCATTGGAAAAATCCAGAAAATTTGCCATTGGAAACAACCGTAAAACAAAATGCTAAGGAAAATAGATTTAACTAGGAATATTTTGTGGGTAGTTAATGTTTTAAAAAATTGAAACTAAACTCTGTCGTTTCATATTTTAAGAGTAGAGAAATAGGAAAAAAGTGACTCTATCACTTTCAGGTTGAAACGAGCTTGAAAGGACAAGTGCTCGATGATCTTTTCAAATTCATAAAGTCAACAAAGATCGAAAATGACTGCTCAGGTAGTCTAGGTAAAAGGGTGTACCAAGTTTCCGTGAACTGCCATATACACCTTGGTAATCAAATGAAAGAAGAATGAATAAGGACTTGACATACATGCAGGTAGTCTCCCCGAATGCTGTGTTCGGTGTATCACGGTTACAAGGCGGTAGACTCGGCTTCCTACTGATAAAAGGATTGCAACCTAGAGGGGTATCCCTTTATATACTCGACGGTACAGGGAGCACAAGTCCATACTAGTGTTGTCTGAACCCAAATGGTGAGTGACAATTGATAGGTTTAAAGACGTCGGAACACGTATCTAATTTATACCACTAGATGTTTCATTAGGTTTCAATGTTGCCTTAGGTTAATTGAGTAAATTTTAAGTTGATCTTGTATTTACGTCTCAATTCTAAGGTCCTACCGAATGTTGGATCTCAAAAATCTCTAAATTCAAGCTACATGCTAAAAGATACCATTTCGTTTGATGAGAAGCTATCTACGAGAAATTTAGGAGTTTTCAAGCAAATAAAAAGAACATGCAGAAGAATCCACTATAGTATCTAATGCAAGCTAATGAAAATGAGAAATATTTCCTAGAATAGACCAATGCTAGATATGTGAAAGACTTTTAATTTCACAATGCAAACAAGATTACAAACAAATTTTTTTTTTTTTCAATGTAACAGAGCAAACAGTGCATTAAATGACATGAAAAACAAACCAAAACACTAGCTTGAGAACGTTAATGAGAGAGTTGAAGCGAAACAATTTCAATCAACTCAAGACGAGCATGACAAGACTTAAACCAATGTTGTAATCTCTCAAATCAAAGAAATATTTCAAAACAGACCCATACAAGCAATTGTGATCTATGCTTGGAGTGACAAGAAGAAAAATTGAATGAAAGAATAAAGAATCATTCAACCAATGCAATCACTCAAACGGATCAAGGGAGCTGAATGCAACCAAACCAGGAAGGAATTTGACTGCGAAACAAAAGGCTCAAACTCCTATAGGAGGCTCAGCATACCAAAGCACTTAAAAACCCTAAGGATTTGATGCTGATAGGAAACGAACAAAAAACTGAAGGGATGAAGCTAATTAAAATAAAAAATAATCCCAAAGCACTCAATGCATACCTAAAATGACCCAGAAGTACAACCACTAACCAAAAATCTCCAAAACAAAGGAAACCCTAACACTTATAGGGGTTGGTGCGGTTGTTTGGCTGTAATCAGCACCAAACAGGGGATGGCGTAGGCGCAACACTAGCAACATGCACCAATCGGCGCGTTTGTCTAAGCATAAAATGCGCCAAGCCAGTTCACTCAGGTAAAAGGGAAAATTTCGAAAGAAAGAGGTCAGATATGATCCTCTGGGGCTAAACAAGGGTCTTAGACTTAGCAGAATAATCAGAAAAGGCAAAACAAGCAAGAAAAGACCAAAATAAGACCTAATGGATGAAAGACAAACTTGCACTGAATCCCCAGCAGAGTTGCCAATTTGTTTGTGAGGTAAATCCCCTCTGTGGATAGAGGAGATCCCACTAGCCCTAGAGTGGGTCTAGCCAAAAACAAGACACACTATAATATTGATTCCTATTTAACGAATGGACAGAGATTCGATAGATAACTTACTGGAGGTCCTATGCTGTTATTGTCGTCAAAAGAGTCACTCGCTCCTAGTTTCACAGATCATGATATGCCCGCTTTCACTCTCAGAAACCTGCACACGCAAAAGAAACAACGATGATATATAATGTACTAATTCACATTTGTAACTATCAGTCAGTCGAAGAGGACTAAATTAGTTGCATTACATAAACAACATAACACAATGATGGAACCAACACCATAGTTGAGTATATTAATAAATGAAAGGAAGAGTACAACCAAGCTTCGACATTGTGGTCTCCTCCAGTAGGGTGCAAGTGGAGCATGTCTCACAAAGGCTCGTCAGGAATTCAGATGGGACTCTCTCTACAGAATTCTCCTTGGTTCTACCTTCTCAGTAGCAATTACTTAGCTATAGTATTCTTCTCCAAGCTCAACTCCTTGGCTATATGTTCAGCTAGCTTTCATAAAGGGAGAAGGCTTGTTTATATAGAGGGAGAGGGAGAGGTTAGGATCCCTATAATCATGGAAGGGAGGCAAGCTATCTTTAAGGAGTGTTCCATGGGAGGTAAAAAACACTACCTAAAGAGAGAGATCTGTGGCTCATCAACTTAACCACTTCGAGTGACTCATCACTGAGGTGGTTAGAAGGAAGCTTCCGCCTCTAATTTTTAAAAGACATTCCTAAAAGAGCTTGATGTGGGGGCTATACTAAGACATAGCGCCAGGTCGCAAGGCTCTAGTGCAAATTTTCCACATCGGCGTGAGGGATGAACTGGCTACCCTCGCCAAGGCCAAAAGATAGGTTTTGTGTGATTTTTGAGGAAATTTCCAACGGGAGAAATGATGTCCTTATGCAAAAGGATGCAAAGAAGGTGTTTGCAAAGTATGACATTGTTCACAAGTCATGGGAACAGTCCTCCAATATGCAGGATGAGGGATTGCAAGGATGGTGACAAAATGTTGTGTAACAATGGTTTCTAAAGATCAGCAAAAAACAACTCCTAAATATCAGCAAAAAGTCATTCAAACTAGCACAACTTCTACAGGGGAAAAGGAGAAGATTATCTTTGACACTTTCAAAGAGATAAAGCTGAAGAATGAAATTTTGAAGACAAGTACCTATAACCAGTTTTGGAAACAAACTCCTAGTTCACAAAGAAGGCTGCTTTTAGCCTTTGATTCTAGAAATGGAAAAATCTTCAAGCACATATCCCACAGCCAAAGCCTAAAACATATTTTAAAAGGGCTACATTTGAGTTTGACACAAAATAAATTCATCCAATAGATCAAATGGAACTACACAAGAAATCTGGTGAGATGATTTCATCAACTCTCACTAACATTTCTTTGATTTTATCAAAATTATAGGTTTCGTTAGCAAATGTACAGTCACAACTAAAAAAGGAGAAGGTGTCTTCATTTGGAAGCGACACAATAATCAAGGATATAGAATATCTGGTGATAAAAATTGGATATGATACATCCAATGTAAATGAAATTGAAGAAATCATCAAGAAGAAAAATGTTCCCATAGCAGCATTGAGAAAACAACTAAAAATCCCATCTATAGAAGATCCTTTGTCAAACGATATTGAAGAGACTGAAACTCAGAAGACAGAAATGATGAATTTAATAATGGAGCAGAATGCTCAATTAAAGAAGATGGAATTAGAATTATAAAGGATGATAAAGGAAAAAGAAGCAGCAATGAAAACATCAAAGGTTCCTTTAGAATCGGTGCCTCTAGCAGCCATTCCTATAGCTCAAAATTTTATAGCAAGCACTCCAGATGGAGTTGAGAAGCTTACCAAAGCAGTTAAGAGCATGTCCATTCAAGAAGAGGAGATCAAAAAATTGCAAGCTCAGGTAAAATTATTGCAATTATAAAAATCTAATGTTGATAGTTTGCATGCAGCTAAAGAACAAAGGGCCAAAAAGTTGATTGAAAGGCTAGAGAAAGAGAAAAACGAGTCACCTATTGGAAATACTTTGGGCCAGATGAAAGAGATAATTGGGCCAGACATCACAAAGTCTATCATTGAAATTTGGAAAAGTATACAGATCATATTTGAGCAAAAGGAGTTGATACAGAAGGCAAATGAGGCCATTACAACAATAAAAGCACAACTGGGAGACAAGCCTACCAAAACAAACAATATTATTAGATTTATGAATTTAAATAATAGGTATGAGATGGATGAACTAGGTATTGATGATAGAACAGAAGCAATCCTAGAAGTGAATAAAGTGTTGAAAAAGAAGAATTTGATTCTTCAACATGAAGAAAATTTTCACAGCCTGGAGGTTATAGTTTAGAGATTTTTTATCAGGATAGTGTCTATGAAATGAAAGCATTTCCTTCTCTTTTTATAATAAATGATAAATTGATGACCAGAGATGACTATGGAAAACGAATTCAGGAAATTACCAGGGATACTACCAAGTTTTCAAATATTAAAGGCACATTAACAAGAAATTCACGGTTGGGAGCATTAAGCAATGGCATTTACATTCAGTATGAGATCAAACATGTCTTTGTGGTGAAGCCCACTTTTGCTAAATACACTGAAGTAGATGAAATTTACCATAGGGTAATAAAACTAGTTATCCCTAATGAATAGCGCTGGGAAAATATATGTGAGTTTAAAGAGTGATTATTAAAAGCTAAAAGTTCAAATTTTTCCAGATCAGCAATCAACTAATAGCCAGTGTAGCCCGCAAACATATCCTTCAGCTATAGTTTGCAGTTCGAGTAGCACCAGCACAACCGATTATATTTATTTCCATGATGTAGTTAGAATTTAGTTAGAAAATAAAGCATTATCAGTTAGGATAACCTTTAATGTAACTGATGTAATTTCTTTACCTATAAATACTTCGACGTACGAAGTATTACTGTTGGATAATCGAGTTTTTGAACTCTATGTATTAATGTGGGCCTTCTATTAACGAAAATCAAAGGATTTGTAGCAATTTTATGAGATTCATGTGGTATTTCTTTTGAACAATTTTCTTTCTATGTTATTTCATTTCCATTCCATTTTTTGTGTAAAATATTATCAGTTTATAAGAAAAGATCAGTCATATCTTCTATTTAATAATATTTTTACAATGTGTCATTTCTTCTAATGAAGGAATTCATTAAAATTCTCATACAGACCTCTCTCTTTTCTAGCACTATATGCCTATGACAACTTATTGTGCCCAAATAGTTTGCCTATCTTTCCTTGCTCAGTTTTCTGCAATTCAGTCTTTGAACTCATTTTTAGCTTCACTAATTATAATTTTTATCTGGAAAAAAAATCATTAAACAAATTCTAGAATAAATTAATCCATATCTAGCCTAAAATATGGTACTTAGCCTAAAATTGAATATTAAAATAGTGACACAGAGAGAGCCCTCTCTGGTTAGGTAGGGCTAGCTTCCTAGCTAAAATTTTTTATGTGGTTACCTTTCTTCACTCCTAATTTTAGCCTAGGAGGTTGGGGAGAGTGATAACATTTCCGGCGTTATTTTCGGGAAATGATTGTTAAATATTCGCTGGGAAAGTTTTTCTGAATAGGCTGAAGTCAAAAGCTGAGCCAAAACATATAATTCAGATCTTAAGTTGGCTCCTAAAATATATACTAGGTCAAACCCTGACCCTAATCCATCACCCCTGATATACAATCCTAAAAGTATTTTGAGAAAATAGAAGACTAAGTCTTGACACTCAGGAAGATTTTTTCCTCCATTAATTAAATCAAATTCCCTGCCTACAAGGTTTCTCTCATAATATTTGACCTTCTCTCCACAATCTGAAAAATATTTAATTAGAACCAAGTCTAAAACTTTTCTCTCAAAAGCTACTTTTGACCCTTTTGATTTTGAGACTTTTACACCATTTTCTAAAACCTTTGTGTTTGAAACTAATACTAAAGTCTGGCCCAATTTCCATAAAATTAAGGGCTTAGTAGATAAATTTCAAGAAACTCTGAAAATGCCTATTTTCAATATCAGAAATAGGATTTTGGTACATCTTTTACCTCACCATTTCATACACCTACATCATTTGTTGCTCCTTTCATTCCATCTTTACCTTTGCAAACTTTTATTCAATCCACACCAAAATTCACACCTCCACCACCTCCTCCATTAACCATGGCCAGATTTTCTCCAATGATTCTACCAGGTCAGCTTACTGCTCTACCTCAAAATTATGGTCAAAGGTTTCCTCTATTTGATGGAACATTAGACATTACATCCTATCAACATGTGGCTAAAGTAACTAATTTTATAGATCTTGAAGAAGTAGATAATGATGATGCTAAGATGCGTATTATTTCTCAAAGTTTTTCTGGAGAGGTAAAGAAATTTTTAACTCTCTTGGAGCTGGTACAATTAGTACATCACAACAACTAATTGATTTATTCATGGAAAAATGGGAAGAGAAGAGAAATCAACTGCAAATCCAAGCTGAATCTAATGCACTGAAAAGGAATACAAATGAGTCTCTCTAAGAATTCACTACTAGATTTAATAAGATATCTTATTCAATTCTTGATAATATAAAACCACCTCCAGGCCTTGCTTTGCTCCATTTTCTTGATTTTTTTGACCCTGATATGGCCTATTAGCTCAGGGAGAGAAACTTGTCAACATTGGAAGAAACGCAAATAAATGCAGTGAGTGTAGAGGAAAATCTTATTATTACGAATTCCAAGGTCAAAACAGAGAAAAGAGTCACAATAAAAGAAGAAACGTCCACTTCAACAGAAGGAAAAATTGACACTTTGATTAAAGCCATGGAGAAAATTATGGATAAGATGTCTAGTGTTGATAGACAAGCTGAATCTTCTATAAGAAATCTCAATTTCAGGGGTCAAAATCAACAACCCCAATACAAGAAAACAAAGGGAATAGAGGGGTCTGGATCAAAAAAGTCAAGAGAAAGTTAGGACACCTTTGTTATACCATTTTTTGGTCATCTAACCTATTATTATTAGATGGACCCAAGTACGCCATGTAAGACCAATTTTTCCCTAAGTAAAATTGATTTCACTTAATAAAACACATTTATTAGGCTTTTTATGGTCTAAACAAGAAACTTCAAGGGGAAATATTAAACAAATCTATATTTGTTTGGTTTTCCTCATGGAATAATTAATTAAACAATAATTTAATTATTATTCATGGTCATATTTAACCCAAAACAAGGAAATTAATTAGATAAATCCTTATTTATCTTATTATTTTCTAGGAATAATTATTTAAACCTTATTTAAATAATATTCCTTGTTAAATATGACTAAATCATTTATAAATAATTAAATAAATAATTATTTATTTAATTATCATTCAACCACTTCTTTAAAATGATAAATAAATCATTTATTTATTTATTATTTACAAATAAAGGGATTTGACCCAAGTCAAATTCCTTTCCCCTCCAACAAATATAATAAAATATTCCATAAAATGTGGATCTAGATTTGGTTAATAGTATTTTAATCGTGCACCAAGATCTAGAATGACCTAATATTTTGTTATAAATAGAAGGGCTTTTCCTACCATTCATCACCTTTTGTTGCCTCTTAGATCACTCTGGATCTATAATCTTGGTCTGAATTTGAGCCATTATCATTGTCATATTTTCTATTATTTGCTTTGTGAGCTCCCTTTGAGTTCTATGTTTTTCTGGGTTTTCTACACCAACGAGAGAGAAATTCTAGATCAGAAGTGATGAGGACTTCCAAGAACCCATCCCATTGAGGAGAATTGGAAACACCTTTCTTGTTTTCCTCCCAGGTGCCATTAATATAAAAATTATTTAAAAATATTGTTCTTTTCTTGTCTATTGGATGTATGGAGCAAAACCTTATTTTTACTGCTTAATTTCTTTTTACATCGTTATCGATGAAATAGGTAACCGCACCGTTACCTACTTTTTTTTTGTAGCATAAAAAGCACCCGATTTTGAAAAGTGGTGATGCAGAATCACCCCTTTTTTTTTGTGCACATTTTTGACACTCTAATATTTTTATTTATGAAGTATGAATATTTGTTTTAAAATGTTAGTGATTTTCATGCTAATTTTGAAACGTATTGATGCAGCATCAACCGTTTTTTTTAGAGCGGTGATTTTCATGCTAATTTTGAAACGTATTGATGCAACATCAACCTTTTTTTCTTAGAGTGGTGATTTTCATGTTGGTAATAAAACACAAAACTTAGATAAAAAAAATATATAAAAACAATTAAAAAAAACCAATAAAAATGTAAAAAAAAACAAAATTAACTCATAAAAACAAAAAATTTAAACAAAAATAAATTTAACAAAACTAAAAAAAAACAAAAATATTCGAAAATTATATCAAAACAAATGACAAAATTTGAAAAAAAAAAACACATAATTTAAAGAAAAAAAAACAAAAATTAACCAAAAAAAAAAAAAAAAATTAAATAGAAAATTTAAAAATAATTAAAATTACAAAATTAAAATTTAGATAAAAAAAATAAAATACAAAAAAGAAAAATTTAAATTTAAAAATTTAAATTAAAAAAATAATAATAATAAGAAAAAAAATACAAATTTTAAAACTAACAAAAAAAAAACAAATTAAAAAAAAAGAAATGCAAAATTTAAGATTGAAAAAGAAAATTAAAATAAAAGAATTAAAAAAAAAAAAAAAAACTATCATTAAAATACAAAAGAAATGAAAAAAACCACGTGCAAATAATTAAAAAACAAATATCCATAAATTCACTGTTTTTTTTAATGAAACAATTTATATATTTTAAAAATGAAAAACTAAATAAACTAAAAGATTAAAATTAAATTAAATTAAATTAAAATTTAATGAATTTAATAAATAAATTTTAAATTTTAAAAAATAATTAATCTAAAATATTAAATTAAAAAAAAAAACAAAAAAATTAAAACAAAATAAATTTAAAATAAAAAATTTGAATTAAAAAGAATAATAATAATAATAATTTTTTGAAATTAAAAAATAAAAATAAAAATAAATTAAATTAAAAAAAAAATATTAAAAAATTAAAAACTAAAAAGGAAAAAATCAAATTAAAAAAAAAATATTAAAAATTAAAAAAAATGTGTGTGTGTGTGTTACGAATTAAAAAATATTAAAAATTCAAAAAAATTAAAAAAGAAAACTAAAAATAAAATTAAAATAAAATTAAAAAAATTCAAATTAAAAAAGAAAATTTATTAAAAATTTTAAAAATTAAAAATTAAAAAAAATTTTGATCATGGTGGCGCCGCCAATCGGCCTCCCACCCAGGTGGCGGCAGAGGCCGATTCCGGGAATCGGTCTCCCGCGATGGGATGGCGATTCTGGGAATCGCCCTCCCTCCGTAGGAGCCTGATTCCCGGAATCGCCCTCCGCCGCCACCTGGGCAGGAGGTTAATTGGCGGCGCCACCACGATAAAAAAACTCTTTTATTTATTTATTTATTTATTTATGTATTTATTTTTTAATATTTTTTTTAATTTAATTTTTTTTTTTTATTTAATTTTTATATTTGAAATTTAATTTGTTTAAATTTTTTTTGTTTCTGTTTTTTTGTTTTTTTGTTTTTTTTTTTTAGTTTTTTTTTTCTAAATTTTGTTAATAATTTTTATTAAATTTTTTTTTTTTTATTTAATTGATTTTTTTTTAATTTTCATATTTTTTTTTATTATTAAATTTTATGTTTAGTTTTTTCATTTAATTTTTTTTAATTTAATAAATTTTGTATTTTCTTTTTAATTTATTTGAATTTAATATTTGTTTTTATTTTTATTTTTTATTATTATTTTTTTAATTACATAAACTTTTTATATTTTTTTTATTTCAGTTAAAATTGTGTATTTAAAAATAGATTTTTTTTTTTAATTAAACTTAATATTTTCAAATTAATTTGTTTTTTATTTTATTTTTTATTTAATTTATTTTTTTCAATTTTTCATTTTTAATTGATTTTTAAAGTTTTTTAACTTTTTATTTTAACAATGTTTTTTTTTTTTTTTTATATATTTAAAATTTATTTTTATTTCAAAATTTATTTGTTTGTTCATTTATTTATTAAAATTTGATATTTTTTTTTTAATTTAATTAGCTATTTTAATATTAACATTTTTTTAAAATTTAATAAAATCTATATAATATATATATATATATATATATATATATATATATATATATATATATATATATATATATATATATATATATATATATATAATTTAAATTAAATTTATTTTTAAAAATTTATTTGTTTTTTAATATATACTTTGTTAAATTTAATATTTTTATTGTATTTTATTTTTCATTTTTTATTTTTAATTAATTTCTCATTTTTTTTTACTTTTAATTTAAATAATGTTGTTATTTATTTATTTATTTATTAAAATTTAGTATATTTCTTTAAATTTTTTTATTTTTTTATTTTTTATTTAATAAACATTTTCTTTTTCTTTTTTAAATTTAATTTCTATATTTAATCTTTTATAATTTCTTTTTCTTTTTTTTAACTTGTTTTTTTTTTTTAATTTAATATTTTCATTATTTTTTTATTTCTATATATTTTGAAATTTTAATCTTTAAATTTTTTATTTTTATTTTTATTTTTTTTCTTAAATTTTAGGTTTTTTTTAAATGTTTGAATTTTTATTTTTATTTTTTTATTCCTATATATTTTTAAATTTTAAGCTTTAAAATGTTTTTATTTTTAAAATTTATTTTTTTCTTAAATTTTAGGTTTTTTTTTAATGTTTGAATTTTAAAAATTAAAAAATGTTATTTCTATTTTTAAAAATGTCAAAAATATAACACATTTTTTTTTTTTTTGTTATTCCAACATCAACTGGTTTTGTTTTGAGGGTGTTTTTTCAATCCTTTTTTCAAGAAACAATTTTGTTTTTAGCATAATTTTATAAAATGTTGAAATTTGACCTTCAGAAAAAACCAAGTGCGTTCTAGAATACACTTTTTTTTGTTTTTGGGGTGTTTTTTCATGTTTTTTGAGTCTTTTTGGGCTAGAGTTCCCGTTTTGAGGTCAGGTTACCTATTTGATCGGTAACAGCGTTTTTTATGCATAGATCTGGATTTTTGCAACATTTGTCTTGATCAACTAACTGCAGATCTGAAGATATTAGTAGCCATCTTTTGCTATTAGGGTTGTTTGTTATGCACAACTAAAAGGGTCTTTTTTCGTACACTTACACTAAAGATTCATCCTAACAACTTGCGACTCCACACGGGTTTTCAATTACGACCGCTGTCGTTTTTCATCTTCCTACATATCCAGCTGCTTCAAACCCTAGGGTTTCTCTTCAGTTTTTTGTTTTTCCTATTTTTATGTTGTTTTTCATGCATAAAACCCTCAAACATTAAAATTTATAACTTCCGTGTGTTTCTGGCCCTATTTCACAGGTAACAGACATCAGTCGCAACTGAGATGGCAACTTTTTCTGATATCTACCGCCAAGAGACCCGGAAGTGCAGGTTGCACTTTTCAGCCCCAAACCTATGACCTAGACTATAGGACACACTTTTCAGCCTCAAAACTGCAACCTGGATAGAAAACAAGTTAGAACCTGCGACCTACACTTTTTTCTACAGATTTTCCAAATGTTTTCTGGGTTTGTTTGAAGCTTCTGCCAGGGTTGTCCAGCCTTGGTCTCCACCCATTTCGACCGGTTCTTGTTCTATTTTACTCAATTAAGTGGGAATCTAGCCCCCTAGGGTTTCAAGTACCTTCCACTTTTTATGGAAGAGTTTTAGCTGTTGCAGGTGTCTAAATTTTCAGAGTTTCAGCCATTTCTTTTGCAGATCTGATACCTCATCTTCAGATCCCTTTTAGATCAGCTATTTTTCCATCCAAATCACTTCATATAGTTTTGTTTGGGTTTGCCTTTAGGGTCACCTCCTTTCCCCTACTTCCTTTAGTTGTTTACCTCCTCTTTTACAGCAACCTTGCCTCTGTCTCTTTGTTATATTCTACTCCTCTTTTCAACGGATTTATCCTTTAGATCCCTGTCCCTCCCAACCTTAGATCTATTGGCTTATTTTCAGTGTGTTTTGACTAGATTTTTTCCCTTTGTTAGACTAGTTTTTGAGAGATCTGCCTCCTTGGATTAGATTGATGCATTGTTAGCTATTAATTTTCTGTTATTTCAGTAGTATATACTGTTCTCTGCAGGTTTATTTTCAGTTACGTAGCACACTTTTTCTTTTACTCTCAAAACGTCTGGGTTTAAAAATTAAAATTAACACACGACACACACTCACCCTAAGCGAGGAAGAGCCTGGTTAACACTACCAGGCAAAGACTTTAAAACATTGTAAAATCAATTGACACTGCACCTCTCTGCCCTTGTTTCGACATTGTAATCACTTGATTATGCACCTCCTTTCACTTGTTGGTCGTTCTTCTTCCCTTTGTTTCATGTTTGTGTTGTCACCATTGCGCCCCCAAGGCGTATATCCTGGAGACTTCTTGGACTTCATCCTCAATTTCCAGTTGGTCGACCTACTCCTTCCCACCGTTGTCGAGTTAGTCCTCCTCCGAGTCCGCACTCTGAATCCTCTTCTAATTCATTGGGTTCTCCTTTTACTTATGGTTCTCCCCCTATCACCTTCACTATGTCTGGTCCAGGACCTAATGCTAGTGGTAATCCCAGCCCTACTACCGGGAATACTACTAGCGAAACCACCACAGGAACTACCTTGGCTGTCCCCTTGCTCCCTTACATGGCAGGCCTCAGTCTCCCCGATTTCAATCAATTGATCAATGACCCTATCTGCCACGATGTTGGTTGGCCTGCTATGCCAACCAAGCTCCCCTCTGACATTTCCAAGTTCGAAGGCCTTGCTGGAGAAGATCCCTCCAACCATATCCAATATTTTCACATGTGGTGTTCTTCCAATTCCATTACCGATGATTCCATCTGTCTTTAGTTGTTCCAATGCACGCTTATAAGTGAAGCTTCTAAGTGGTATGTTGATCAGACCTCCTATTCCCATACCACCTTTGCGACCATTTCCCGAGCCTTCTTATCTTGTTTCCAGCTCCCCCTCTGATAAAACACTAGTATCGAACTCTTGACTTCTTTCCGTCAATCATCTATGACCCGCCTACCCGATCATGTTCAGGAATGGCAGAGAAGAAAGAGCCTATGTCGAGCTCCTACCTTCGAAGATCGGGTCTACATGGACTGGTTCCTTCGATCTCTCTTACCCACCATCGGCAAAGATGTGGCATCGCATTTTCCTCAAACCAAAGAAATCGCCCTCCAAATAGCCTTGAAATATGACCTAATCTATGCTCAGTCTGGTTATGTTTATACCGTCCTTCCTGACCTCCCCAGACCTGGTGGTGCTAACACCCTGAGGGCATCTCATTCTGTCGACAGTATCGTTGGAGCTCTTTCTCATCCATACGCTCAACCTCCTATGGGCTATGGTTTCCCTCCGGGAGGGGCCAGCACCTCCAGGACTTTTCCCCCTCTAGGTAGCATGTATCTAGGATATGGCATGCGTCATCCTTTTGCCCAACCTCCTGCTTTCCTCAATGTTCCCAACCTAACCATTATCCTTATCCACAACCTGGTGCTCTAGGTCCTCTGGCATGTGAACCTCCACGTCCCTTGCCTTCTCAACCCCAATAACAATAACTACCACCCCCTCCAGGGCAAGTATTTGCACAGAAGGGCATGACTAATCCTCCTTCTTCTCAAAGGAAGAGGAAAGGAAATCAAAACTAATCTTCCTATAGTACTCATGGACCTAATCCCCAAGGTATTGACTCTAACGCTACTAACCAGCAACAGGGCACTCAGCCCAAGCCAGACAAGCCTCTTCGTACAAATAAGCATTGTTCGTGTTGCGGTGTTTACGGTCATTACACTCACAATTGTCCCCTTTTACCACAGATGTGGCAGATGTGGGGATCTCAAGCCACATTGCGACGACAACATGCATCCCCTACTATTCCCCCCAATGTGGCCACTACTCAACCGACTATGTTTACCAATCCTTTCCCCCCGCAAGGATTCGTGGCTACCTAACCACCTGATGGACAGGTGGCCACTCAACCTTCCTCCTCTAGTTCCTCTGATTACTAGATCCTCAAGATGAACTCTGATCAACCTATAACCATCAACCTTAACCTTCAAAATCGGTCTCTTTAGTACCCGAAGCCTCCCACTCCGTCTGTCCCTGAGTCACCTTCTTCAGGTTCTACAAAGCCTCTTTCGACATCTAATGGTCCCTTGCATATCCCTTAGCGCAAAGTTAAGGTTCATACCAAGATTCCTAAGGGACCATTACGCCAAAATGCTGCTTCTGGTCGAGCTGATCATTCGTATAGCATAGTAGATGATTTGGCACGGTCTCCTGCTGCCATTTCAACACTGGAACTCCTCCAGTCTTGCCCTTCTCAAAAGAAGGCTCTACTATCAGCCATGGGTGTTGTAGATCCTATTGATGACCAATTGATTGTTTTCGATGCTCATCAGTCAGAACATCCTCCTCTTCCTACTTCTGTAGCTTTCTGAATCCCAGTCAAAATATGGAACACTAACGTGTCTCGGTGTATCATTGATGAAGGGGCATCCACCTGTGTAATTTCTGCTTTGGTTTGGAAACAAATCAGATCTCCTGATTTGGCCCCTTCCACGATCACCCTTCGAGCATGGGATGGCCACGCCTCCCAACACATTGACATATTCTGTAATTCTCCTATCACTCTTGCAGGCAAGACGGTTTGCATTGACGTTGAAGTCATTGATGCCCCTCTTGATTATTACATTCTTTTGGGGCGTAGCTACACCTTTGCCATGTCTGTTGTATCATCTGCGGTACACCGAAAGATGTTTTTCCCTCATAATGGAAACATAGTCACCATTGACCAGTTAATGTATCATGAACCAAAATCTCAAACCTCCACTGAGACGACCATCTCTTTTGTGACCAATAAGAAAATCTTTGATTCTTTAATCAGTGTCTCTCCCGGCATCTACAAATACTCCTCTTTGCTTGGAACCTTCTGTGGTCTTCCTCCTCCTCCTATCTCTGATCCCATCTTATCGAATGTTTGCATGATGCAATCATCTCGAGCTGCCCTTAAGCGGCCTGCTTCAGCTAGTCAGCAACCACAACTTTGCCCACTGCAAGCGACTCCTAGCCCTTCGTCTCAGCCAACCGGAACTACTCCTTCTGGCCCTTCTCCTACAGCTGGTACCCATGAGCCCCTTTATCCTCCCGAGTTAGTTCCACTAGGCCTTAACCATCTTGGAGCCGTCCCACCTATTCATTACCCCGCTGGTCAGATACCTTTCCTTGCCCCCCCTCCTGGAGTCTATTCGGTTCCCATCATGGCCACCATTTCTCTCCCTAACTTGACCCTGGGTATACTCGTCTGGTACCTTGACCCTCCAACCCCTACTCCACCTGGTCACGCCAAACCCTACCTTGCTTTGACACCATTTCAACTAGTTCCCCTAGCTTCTTCCGTTGCTACAGTGCCATTAGCACCTCAACAGTGCCCTTCTCCTGTTGGGCCAGCTCCGGGAAAGAAAGGTAAAGCTCGCAAGGGGGCATCCAAAGACAAGGTCACCCTGAATGACCCTGCCCCTCCTCCGCCCACAAATCCTTGCGCCTTGTGTGATGTCATCAGTCACGCCACCCATACTTGTCTTGAATTTCCCAGTATTAAACCCATGGTCAAAGTCACATTCCTTGAGTCTACGGTCCCTGAACCCTCTATTCCTTCTTTTTCCGCAGCCAAGAACCCAAATACTATTCGCACCAAAAAACCCTGTGCTCTGTGTGGTTTCCATGGCCATTATTCCCACCATTTTCCCCAACTAATGCATTACTATGCTTCTTTAGAGGTAGTTCGAGAGTATGAGGTTGACCAAAATCAATCCACCTCTCCCATACTTACGCAGTATGCTTCAGGTCAACTTGAAGATCTACCCGCTCCCATTGACATTCCCCCTCCTGATGTCGAGTTGACGGAGTCTGCTACCACCATCCTCTACTTATCATCATATGTGAGAACCTCGGGGAACATTCCCTTCGAATCCTCCCCTATTTTTTTGCTCAACCCCCCTTCAGTGACCACCCTGGGCTCAACATCATTTGACCATCTATTTACTTGTTCTTCTGTCATCCCCCGTGATGATGCATATGTGAGCCTTTCTTCCCATGCTGATGATTTAAGTAGCTTTGCAGCGTCATGTGGTTTCCCTTCCCCTCATCATCCCCTCTTTTCCCGTCATGATGACCTCTTGGAGCCTTCTCCACCCCTGACCTTATCTTTTCCGCCCATAAACGGGATGACACCATCCGTGTCTATGTTGACCGTCGCAGCATGAGCACCAGCTATACCTCTCGTAGCCCTCATACAACACCCTCTAGTCAGTATATGATTCATAGACATCCTACCAAGACCACTCCCTCCTGCAGTTGTCGTTTGATTTCTACTTTTCACTCATGCTACCATCATTGTTCTTCTCCCTCCCATTTATTGTCTTGTGACACTATTCTACAAAACCTCCCATCCACACCCTATATCTGTTACGCTGATGGTGCGAGTCGCTATTCCTGGAATCTAGCCTCGGCATGTTGGGCCATATTTACCCCCTTGCATGCACTCGTTCTCTCGAATGGGGTCTGCATTGGTACTGTCACCAATAATCAGGCCAAAATATGATGCAGTGAATGGTCTCTTAGCCGATTTTCTCTCTCATCACATCCTCCATCTACATATTCATTTAGATTCCCTGCTTCTTATCATGCAACTTAATGGTGTCTATTGTGTGCGTAATCCTATCCTTTTTAGATGATATTTACGAGTGAAACTTTTGATACCTGAATTTGAAATCATAACTTTCAGTCATCTACCTCGAGAACAAAATCACTACGTAGATATCATTGAAAACCATGTTCTATATTGGCATTTATCACACACATTTCATACAATAAAATAACATTCAAAATCATCAAAACGATGCATATCCATAATATGTGTCTCATAACATGTTTTTAGAGTCCATCTACTCTGATACATATGACATGCCCATAGCATGTTACAAAAAACTCAAAACTAGGGGGCACCACTCGCCCCTACATACACACTAGGGGCACCACTTGCCCCTACATACACACTAGGGGGCACCACCTTCCCCACACCTAATCATTATCTGGAGGATCCCGAGCCAATGGCTCTGCTCCCGCAGCTTGTAGATCGCGCATCCCCTACCCGGCCATCGCCATGCGCCGCATGACACCTCACCATTCTGAAGGTAGACTAATACATGGCTCTATGTACTGGTTGTCTAAGTCTTGCCAACCATGCTCTGAAACACCGGTCAGCAGCCTCTCAAATCTACAACGGATGTCCTCCAGGAGGGTGGCTCCATCCTTATTCTGTGCCGCTCTCGATCCACTACGGTCTCCAACTCCTGATATTGCAGGTCGTCCCATATATCTGGCCGGTTTTACCGGAGCTATATCTACATACCAAAAGTCCACGAATCAGTACCATATATACTATTCAACAACTTTAACATGCACATAAAATATTAGTAACTTGTCACTTACTATCGGGCCCCCATACTCGACCAGGCAGAAGTGGCAAGTTTGGATCCCCACAATAACTCATCCCACTATAGGGATAGTCATCTATGTACAACAGCATCTGATCCCAATGGGCAAATAACTCAGGTTGGAATACTCTTCTGACTGCCCCTCCTCCGCCTCTACATAGTAGTGACCCCCACTGGCGCATCCTAGGCTCTCTCGGGCCCCTATCTGGGAGTTGTATATGAGGTCACAAGGTCGGGATCTTCTAAAAAAAGGAGCACAATAACATCCCATATGCATAATCATGGTTCAATTTCCGCTTGCAAAGTGACAGCTATTGTTTCAACGACACCAACATCATCTGGGCCCACCCATAGTAGGTCCCACTCAACACTTTCTCCACAATCATCATCTGCCCCCCAGTGATGTGATGGAGCACCTGGTTGCCTAGGATCCGCAGCACCGCTGCGGCCACTACACGGGTCTCTAATCTCTCTAGGTCCTCGATTGGTATTTGAGTGCCTTTAAGTTGAAGGCCTGGTCGACAGTGTCTCTCTACAAACTCCATGATGTTCCACTCTCATGGTAACACTGGCTGTGTATTTCCCACCATCCATAATGGTGGGAGCCCAGTCAGGAAATATAGATCCTGGACTATCAACTCGATCCTGTGCCCCTACACTATAAAGACCTCATGATCTAGATCCCAATAATTGACAATTCAGGCCAACACGGGCTCTCCAACTCTCATCAGAGGGTTCTCCACAAACTTCATAACCCCAAACCTAGCCAACGCATGACGGACACCCTGATCCACTTGGATCTCCAACCGTAATGTACTCAGGCCTCTGTCTCTCTAATTGATCTGTATATATGCCATATCTGCACAAAAACATCATATTTTTCAGTATACAGATATAAAAAATTGTATCCAACCACAAAAACCCAAACCTCAGCCCCAAAACAGCACTAAAAACCTCTCCATCTAACAGGTCACACTTTTTGGCCAAATCCTGGGACAAGTCACACTTTTCTACTCAAAACCTGCTTCCCAGGTCATATTTTTTGACCCAGAAAGTGTGACCCGGTCATGAAGATGAAGGAGGGGTTTTTCCTGAGATTTAGGACCCTAATTTGAACTTTCAATCCATCAAAAAGAAAGAGTAGGATTAGGCCTCTTACCTACAACTGACAGATCTTTATTCCAACGGTCGGTTTGTCCACTATGTTTGCCACAATATTTAGGGCCTTCTCTCCTCTTTACATTCACCACAGCTACACAAGAAAATGAATGAATTTGGAGGGAAAATGCCTTATTAGAAGAGAAACCCTCGATTTTTCTTTCGCCTGTTGCGGCCAAACCTTAGCTCAGTTTGACAAAATGTCTACACCGTTGGAAAGCTCTCACCGAGCTCTCAAATCGGTATCTGTTACCTTTTCATGATTTGATACTTCACCAGGACACATTTTGTCCAAGATGGGTCTCTTCACCTCTCCTCAAAATCAGATTTCCTCACTTACAACACTTGTACTTGGGGCACCACTTTCCCTCCATACTTTTCCTTGTTCTTGTTGATTTTCATTGTGAGTTACCATCTTGTGCTCATGTTTTCATGGTCCCCCATTGGACCTTTACTATGTGGCAGCACCATCAAGTCACCCTTGTTTACAGCATCCGAGTTGAGTCATCATCGCATTTATGGAGTCTATCCCAAGTCCCTTTGTATCCATCTATAGTCCTCCATCCTTCCTTGCTTGGTTCCTCTCTCATGTCACACATTATGGCCTTCAGTCCCACTACCCACTATCCATCATGATATTGTGTCAGTTGATGCCAAGTCATCCATGCCCTTTATGATTTAACAAGGGAAGTCATCCATTCGCTACTCAGTATCCCCCATTTCATCATCATCATCATTGGTGTTAGTCTGTCAGTCGCTCTACTATTTTCTCTCATGCCTTAGTTGAAGATCCCTTATTACCTCACCTATGGTGGACCTCCTTCTGTCGACATCAGCTCATTCATTCCAGAAGACAGGTCTAGAGGGAGGTGTACCTTGGTTCCAGCTTCCACTCTTATTCGGTGGCCCGGATCAGGCACAAGGACTCCTTATTTCCCTTTGACTTGGTTGTTTCTCAGCCCCAACTCCTTTCAACATGATCGAGATCCGTATACTTGATGGTTAAGTGATGCAGCAGTTGATATCGATGATTCCTGGGTGTGTGTGAGATGTCCCAACCCTCATGAGGGGGTGGCCCTGTAGGTAGCCCCCCACATGCCCAGATGACTTCTTCATCACATCCTTCGATGCGGCTCCATATATTTGATGATGTCGGCCTTAGCCACTTGCATCGCCTCTTTGATTTGCATGTATCAGTCAGATTTTGCAAGCCCTTCCGCGTTTATAGTTGCATTGGGGTTGTATTTGTATCTCATGTACTCAAATATTATTATATAACTCCTGGTTGTTATCCTACGCATAGCATGTATGTAAGATTCATCATTCTATCTTTTATCTAGCTCATATTTATGCCATCTCGGTCCCTTGTTTACTGGACGCACTATTCTTTTGTACTTTGTCTCGATGGGCATAGGTATGCCTCCCTCGCTGCCTTTAGCACAGGTACCCATTCATAAAAAGAGACTTGTCGTACCTGTAAGTCTCATCTCCTCAGAGTCTAGTTCTTTAGCACATTAGTCTACCTTCCATTCCTCTCTCTGACTTCCCTTTTGATGTCTGGTGATTGAGTTCTTACAACATACTTCGGTCATACGATTTGCTCCTAACACTCGCATGCTAGGGGGAAATCTGTTACACCATTTTTTGGTCATATAACCTATTATCATTAGATGGACCCAAGTACACCATGTAAGACCAATTTTGCCCTAAATAAAATTACTTTCACTATGTAAAATAACCTAATAAAACACATTTATTAGGTTGTTTATAGTCTAAACAAGAAACCCAAAGGGGAAATATTAAACAAATCTATATTTGTTTGGTTTTCCTCATGGAATAATTAATTAAACAATAATTTAATTATTATTCCTGGTCATATTTAACCCAAAACAAGGAAATTAATTAGATAAATCCTTATTTATCTTATTATTTTCTAGGAATAATTATTTAAACCTTATTTAAATAATATTCCCTGTCAAATATGACTAAATAATTTATAAATAATTAAATAAATCATTATTTATTTAATTATCATTCAACCACTTCCTTAAAATGATAAATAAATCATTTATTTATTCATTATTTACAAATAAAGGGATTTGACCCAAGTCAAATTCCTTTCCCCTCCAATAAATACAATAAAATATTCCATAAAAGGTGGATCTAGATTTGGTTAATATTATTTTAATCATGCACAAATATCTAGAATGACCTAATATTTTGTTATAAATAGAATGGTTTTTCCTACCATTCATCACCTTTTGTTGCCTCTTAGATCACTTTGGATCTATACTCTTGGTCTGACTTTGAGCCATTATCATTGTCATATTTTCTATTATTTGCTTTGTGAGCTCCCTTTGAGTTCCATGTTTGTCTGGGTTTTCTACACCAGCAAGAGAGAGAAATTCTAGATCTGAAGCGCTGAGGACTTCCAAGAACCCATCCCATTGAGGAGAATTGGAAACACCTTTCTTGTTTTCTTCCCATGTTCCATTAATATAAAAATTCTTCAAAAATATTTTTCTTGTCTTGTCTATTGGATGCATGGAGCAAAACCTTATTTTTACTTCTTAATGTCTTTTTATGCATAGATCTGTATTTTTGTAGCATTTGTCTTGATCAACTAACTGCAGATCTGAAGATATTAACAACCATCTTTTGTTGTTAGGGCTATTTGTTATGCACAGCTAAAAGGGTCTTTTTTCGTACACTTACACTAAAGATTCATCTAACAACATTTCCAGCAAAATTATACTGAAGGCCCTTATGACTATGATGAAAAATAAATTTATGGAGAAAACCATTTATTTGAGGAAAATCAACAACATTTTTTCCTCACTAAAGAAGATCAATATTATGAAGAAATTTGTGCATCATAAAACCAACAATAAGCCATGTCAAATGTGGATTTAATTTGTACTGAATATTATCAGAGAGGTTATCAAAATTCCTCACCTAATTTATAATACAGTATGGTTTGAGGAGCAGAAATGTTCCCATAGTTGCCAATGAAAAGAAGTAAAGCTCTCAAACTAATACTCAACAAAATGAAGCTACTGCACGAAACAGAGGCAAAGAAAAAGCACCTACTATTTCTACTTCTCCTAAAGCTAATGAAGCATCCACCAACAATCAAAGAAAATATCAAGAAGTTGAAGAAGGAGGGCAGAAGAAAGATTCTTCATCCAAAAAACTGCCTAAAGAGAAGGACACATCACTGAAATTGCTCATTTTTCTCTTGAAAATGAAATTGCTAAACTAAAAGCTTCTATTCCTCTAACTGAGATAATGAAGAATGATCAATATAAGTTTCAAGTTGCTAATTTTCTTAGAGTTGATCAAACATCTAATATGGTTAACTTGAGTGATGATCATCCCGAGCTTATTTTTGGTCCTATCGATGATGGTAAATTAGAAGATAGTGAAGTTCCTCCCTTTTACTTAAGTCTCAAGATCCATGATTTCATTCTTCACAATGTAATTCTTGACTCTGGATCATCCCACAACCTCATGCCTAAATCCATTATGGACAAGTTAGAACTAGATATCACAAGAACTTATCATGACCTCTATTCATTTGATTCAGGGAGGGTGAAATGTCTTGGACTTATCAAATATTTAGTGGTTTCATTAGAACAAATTCCAACCAAGAATGTCATCATGTATGTTTTTGTGGCTGATATTCCACCTAGGTATTGAATGTTGCTTTTTAGATCACGGGGAGCAAAGCTTAGAGGGACATTGCAGCTTGACTTTTCATATGCAACAATTCATTGTTTTGGACAATTCAGGAAAATTTACAGAGAAATTAAGATGAAGTACATGATCAGTAAAAGATAAAGGGCTAACAATCATCCCATTCATGTGTACATACATATTTAGAGTCATTTATTTTATTCAATGAATAATTCTCAGTATCTTCAAAAAAAATTATTGAAGAAAAATAAGAAAATACAAAAAAAAAATGATTCTATTTTAGAATTGGCAGAGACAGAAATTTTTAAATTAATGCCAAACAGTTTGGAAATGAAGACATCTCCTCTAGAAGAAAATAATAAACAATAGAAAAAATAGAAATTTTGAATACAACAGAAGTATCTCAAATAGAAAATAAAATTAGCCATCTGATATACACCTTCCATATGAAGAAAATAGTCTTTGGAATATGGATTTTGATGGAGCAATGGGTAAAGAAGGTGTTGGTATTGGAATATGGATTCACATACCAATTAATCAATCATTGCATATCCCTCCAAATGTTAGAATGTCTTCCTATAAACTAGCATTTGACTGCACAAATAAGGAAGCTGAATATGAAGCCTTAATTTCTGGTCTAAAGATTTTGAAAAAGCTTGGCGCAAAGAAAATTTTTGTGTATGCCAACTTCGAGTTAGTTATTAAGCAATTTAAAGGAGAGTACTAAGACAAACATCGTAGAATGAGATACTACAGAAATGCAGTCCTAGATATCCTCAAAAAAATTCCTGAATATACTATGTCATTAATTCCTAAAAATAGCAATGTTATTGTTGATTCTCTGGCAACTTCTGCTAGTACGTTCAAAATTCCTATGTATCCAAACAAAAAATATGAAATAAATGTCAAACATCACCCTATTGTCCCTAACAATGTTAAATATTGGCAAGTGTTTCAACATGATGAGAAAATCAATAACTTCTTCCAAACAGAAGAAGAATTCATAAATGCCCAAATAGATGACCAAGAAATTCATGATACAAAGATGCAAGTACTTCAGCTTAAGGATAATTCTATTCCAAGAGGTTTAGTACCTTTGCAAGAAATTTTTGACCAGGATGATGTTGCCAAGAAGCCTACTATGTCACCAACAGAGGTGGGAGTGTTACACCATTTTTTGGTCATCTAACTTGTTACTATTAGATGGACCAAAGTACACCATGTAAGACCAATTTTACCCTAAGTAAAATTTCTTTCACTATGAAAAATAACTTAGTAAACCACATTTATTAAGTTTTTTTTGTTCTAAACAGGAAACCCCATGAGAAAATATTGAATAAATCCACATTTGTTTGATTTTCCTCAAGGAATAATTATTTCAACAACAATTTAATTAATATTCTTGGTCATATTTAACCCCAAACAGGAAAATTAATTAGATAAATCATTATTTATCTTATTATTTTCTAGGAAGAATTATTTAAACCTTATTTAAATAATATTCCTTGTTAAATCTGACTAAGTAATTTATAAATAATTGAATACATCATTATTTATTTGATTATTACTCAACCACATCCTTAAAATAATAAATAAATCATTTATTTATTTATTATTTACAAAAAAGGGATTTGACCAAAGTCAAATTCTTTTTCCCTCCAACAGATATAATAAAATATTCCATAAAATTTGGATCTTGATTTGGTTAATAATATTTTAATCATACACCAATATCTAGATTAACTCAATATTTTGTTATAAATAGAAGGGTTTTTCCATTCATTCACTACATTTTTTTGCCTAAAGATCACTCTGGATCTATACTTTTGGTCTGACTTTGATCCTCAATCATTGTCATATTTTTCTACCATTTTTCTTGTGAGCTCCCTTTGAGTTCCATTTTTGTCTAGGTTTTCTACACCATCAAGAGAGAGAGATTTTAGATCTGAAGTGCTGAGGACTTACAAGAACTCATCCCATTGAGGAGGACTGGTAACATCTTTCTATGTTCCCTTCCCAGGTGTCAGAAAATACAAAGATTCTTTAAAACATTCTTGTCTTGTCTATTGGATGCATGGAGAAATTTTTTCTTTTATTTACTGCATAGATCTAGATTTTGCAGCATTTATCTTGGTCAACTAATTGCAGATATAACTAAATTGGCAACCATATTTGATGTTAGGGCTATTTTTTATGCACAACTAAAGTGATATTTTTTTGTACACTTGCAATTAATATTCATACTAACGACTAGTGACTCCACAAGTGTTTACAATTACGACCTCTGTCATTTTTCATATCCCTGCATATTTAGCTACTTCAAACCCTAGGATTCCTCTTCAGCTTCTTGTTTTTCTTTTCTTGATGTTGTTTTTAACCTATAAAACCCTAAAACATTAAAAATTCTAACTTCTGTGTGTTTTCAGACCTATTTCGTAGGTGACAGGCATCAGTGGTAGTTGAGATGACAAACTTTTCTGAAATCTACTCCCAAGAGTGTCAAAAGTGCAGGTTGCACTTTTTGGGCCAAACCCTGCGACCTGAACCTCCAGGATGCAGAAAAGAGGCCAAAACCTACGACCTCTGTAGAAAACAGGACATAAACTGTGACCTGAACTTTTTGCAGGAATTTTTCTAAGATTTTTCTGGGCTTTTCTGGGCTTCTGTTCAAGGTTGTACTAACCTCTGTATCCACCCATTTTGGAACTGTGCTTGCTCTGTTTTACTCATCAAAGTGGGAACCTAGCCCCATAGGGCTCCAGTACTCTCCACCTTTCATGGAAGAGATCTAGCTGTTGCAAGTCGTCTGAAATTTCAGTGTGTTTAGCTATTTTTTAGATCTGATCCCTCACCTTCAGATCCACTTCAGATTGGTTATTTATCCATACAGAAAACCTCCTTTTAGTTTTGTTTGGGTATTCCTCTAGGGTCCCCTCCACTTCCCTCCAGGTTATAGCCTTTCACCACCTCATTTACAACAATGTTTCCTCTGATTTTTTTTTTTTTTGTCTACACCTATTTCCAGCAGATCTGACCTTTAGATCATTGTCACTCTTGAATTTATATCCGTTGGCTACTTTGGGGTGTTTTGACTAGATTTTTTCCCAGCTTTAGAATAGTTGTTGAGAGGCTTGCCTCCTTGGGTTTAGATTAATGCATAATTAGTTGTTTATTTTCTATTATTTTAGTTTCATATACTGTTATCTGTAGGTTTATTTAAAGTTATACATCACACTTTTTATTTTTCTCTACAAACGTCTGGGTTTAAAAATTAAAATTTACACACTTTTCACACACACCCTAAGTGAGGAAGAGCTTGGTTAACACCGCCAGGAAAATACTTTAAACGTTGTAATCAATTTATCTTGTGCCTCTCTGCCCTTTTTTTGACATTGTAATAAGTTAATCATGAACCTCCTTGCCCTTATTGGTCTCTCTTCCCTTTTTTTCGTGTTTGTGCCTTCATCATTGCACCCCCAAGGCATCTATCCAGGAGACTTCTTGGCCTTCACCCTCAGTTTTAGGTAGGAAGACTTACTCCTCCACGTAGGATTCGAGTTAGTCCTCCACCGAGTCAGAAATCGGACTCCTCGTATGGTTCATTGGGTTCCCCTTCTAGTTCCGCCCCCGGTTCTCCCCCTGTCACCTTCACCATGTTTCATTCAGGACCTAACACTGGTGTTAGCCCCGGCCCTAATGCTAGGAATACTACTAGTGGGACTACAACAGGATCTATCTCGGCTGCTCCCTTTCTCCCCTACATGGTAGGCCTTAGTCTTCCCAATTTTAACCATTTGATCCATGACCTTATACACCATGACGCTAGTTGGCCTGATATGCCAACCAAGCTCCCTTCCGACATCCCCAAGTTTGAAGGTCTTGCTGGAGAAGATCCTACAAATCATGTTCGATCTTTGCACATGTGGTGTTTGTCTAATTCCATTACCAATGAATCCATCCATCTTCGGTTGTTCCAACATATGCTTACTAGCAAAGCTTCTAAGTGGTATGTTGATCAGGTCTCATCCCCTCATACCACCTTTGCGACTCTTGATTGGGATTTTATGTCTTATTTCTAGCTTCCACTTTGTTATGACATTCGTAACAAAATTTTGACTTCTTTCCGTCCATTGTCTATGACCCACCTATCCGATCATGTCCAAGAATGATAGAGAAGAAAGAGCCTATGTCGAGCCCCTACCTTCGAAGACCGTGTCTACATGGACCGGTTCCTTAGATCGATTTTTTATACTATTGGCAAATATGTCGCATCACATTTCCCTCAAACCGAAGAAGCCGCTCTCCAGATTGCATTAAAATATGACCTGATATACACTCAATTTGGTTATGTTTATACTGTTTTGCCTGATCTCCCTAGACCCGGTGGTGCCAACACACCGAGGGCATCCCATGTCACTGATGATATCGTTGGAACTCTTTCTCATCCATAAGCTTAGCCTCCCATGGGCTATGGTTTCCCTCAGGGAGGGGCCAGCACCTCCAACACTTTTCCCCCTCCCAGTAGCATGTATCCAAGATACAACATCCTTCTCATTTTTCCCAACCTGTTTACCACAATGTTACCCAACCTCCTTATTATCTGTATCCATAGCCTAGTGCTCCATCTCCTCAAGCATTAGAACCCCCTCTTCCCTTGCCTTCTCAACCCCTGAAACAGTAGCCACCATCCCCTCAGGGGCAGGTGTATGCACAGTAGGGTGCGACTAATCCTCCTACTTCTAAAAATATGAGGAAAGGCACTCAAATTCCATCTTCCCTCGGTAATCCTGGAACTAATCGCCAAGGTAATGCACCTAACACTACTAACTAGCAACATGGCACTCATCCCAAGTAGGATAGGCATGTTCGCATGAATAAGCCTTGTTCTTTTTTTGGTGTTTATGGTCATTAGACCCACAATTTTCCTCTTTTACCACAAATGTGTCATATGTGGGAGACTCAAGCAGCATCATGAGGACAACAAGCCTCCCCTTTTGTCCCTCCCAATGCTCTGCCTATTCAGTCAACTATGTTTACTAATCCTTTCCCTCAGTAAGGATTCGTGTCTACCCAACCACATGAAGGTCAGGCGGCCACTCAACCTCCTCCATCTGGTACCTCTAATTACCAGATTCTCATGACGAACCTTGACCAACCCATTACTATTGACATCAACCTTCAAACTCGGTCCCGTTAGTACAACAACCATCTCGCTATGTCTGCCCCTGAGCCCTTTCTTCAGGTTATATAGAGCCTCTTTTGACAACAAATGGTCCTTTGCAGATCCCTCAACCTAAGGAAAAGGTTCATACCAAGATCCCTAAGGGACCATTACACCAAAATGCTGCTTCTATAAAAGCTTCCCATTTGTATAGTATAGTAGATGATTTGGTGCAATCTCACGCTACCATCTCAACGCTAGAACTCTTCCAGTCATGCCCTTCACAATGAAAAGCTCTAGTATCTACTATGGGTATTGTATATCCTTCAGATGATCGTTTGATCGTCTTCGATGTTGACCGGCTAGTACATCCTCCTGTTCCTGCTTTCGTCGCCTTCAAAATCCTCGTCAAGATCTGGAATGCCAACGTTTCCCATTTTATCATTGATGAGGGGGCATCCACCTGTGTGATGTCTGCTTCGGTTTGGAAGCAACTCGTATCACCTGAGTTGGACCCTTCCACTATCACCCTCCGAGCGTGGGACAACCACTCTTCCAAGCCCATTGGCATGTTCTGAAATTGTTCTATTACTCTTGTGGGAAAGACTGTTTGCGTTGATGTAGAAGTCATTGATGCCCCCTTATATTACAACATTCTATTGGGTCGTAGCTACACCTATGTAATTTTTTTTTTACCATCTATGGTTCACCGCAAGATTTCCTTTCCCCATAATGTAAATATAGTCACCATTGACCAGTTGAAATATTACGAACCGAAGTCTCAAACCTCTCCTCAGTCCACCATATCTTCGGTGGCCAATAAGCAAACCATTGACCCCTTGACCAGTGTCTCACCCGAATTCTACAAAGAATCCTCTTTGCTTCATTCATTCCCTGATCTTCCTCCTCCTATCTCTAATCCAAACTCATCAAATGTTTGCATGATGCAATCATCTCGGGCTTTCCTCAAGCAACCCGCTTCAGCTAGTCAGCAGCCCCGCCCTCTGCAACCTACTCTTAGCCCTTCGATTTAGTATTCAGGATCCCTTGCTCCTATCCCTTCCCCTGCAGATGGTATCCATGGGCCTCTCTACCCTTCTAACATGGTTCCTCCTGGCCTTAACCATCTCGGAGCTGTCCCACCAGGCCATTACCCCTCTGGTCAAATACCGTTCTAGTTCCCCCTCCTAGAGTGTGCTCGATACCTGGTATGGCTACCTTATCCGTTCCTAACTTAACCCTGGGGATTCCCATTTGGTACATTTCTATAGGGTAATATGCTTGGGTGGTGGTTATTAAATATCCCTCTCAGGGCTTTCCGGTGCCCAAGGCAGACAGTCATATTAGCTCTAAAGTTCACAAATATGTTGCATACATGTTCATGCTAATATATATATATATATATATATATATATATATAATTGACAAAGTAAGATGGAGATATTACCTCTTTATGGACAAAAAATCCTATGGAGAATTCCAAGCAATGAAGTAGAGATCCTTCTTCACTGGCTCCAAATCCAGATCCTACAATCAATCTAAGCACTCACGTAATCCCTACAACAGTATAGCTCCTTATCAATTAAACTAGCATATAAGAAACATGAAACAATACAGATCTAAGCCACTTATATCATGCTACATAGATGATTGAACAAAAATTGTGAAACTGATGCATCGAATGGACAAAATAGATACAATTCTATTGATTTATGAAAAGGAGGATTACAACCGTTAGTTTCACCAAGCCCTCCTCAATCTTCCAATTCCTCTCTCTCTTTCTCTATCTCTGAGTGTGATGATGCTCAAGGAAGAAAGCTCTCAATGAAATTTTCCGATCTTCAAGCCTCACACTACAATAATGAAATTCTGCTCCACATATAATCAAACCTTTGACCTTAGACCAAGAGCCCACATCTCCAATTTATAGTAGATGGAGAGGACAAACCTTGCCAACTCTTTCAACCTGTTCAAATTAGGAAATATCTAGATGTTTCCTTTCTTTTCCTTGCTTTTTCCTTCCATAGGAGTTCAGTTATGTTTGGCAATGTCTAATAAAATGTTTGTGCCATTTAGTTTCTATTTTGAACTGATTCCTTTTTAATAGAAAGCTGGAAATGCCAGTCAGTTTTCTGTAAGATATTTCCCTTTTCACACTTAAACGCAGTTAATGCTACCCCTTGGGCAAGATAGATCATTACCCTAGGCATTAATGCTCCCTTTGCATGGCTCAGGTGTGTTATAACTCTACCTAGTTGTTTCTGGGGTGCGTTACCTTGGCAAAAATGGGTCTTGTCTAGGTCATTTTCTTCCTTCCATGTTACCTTCTCCTCTGAGCTAATGAGGAGGTCATTTGTCCTGTAACAGATGCACCATAAAGTGTGAGGTCAGAGATGAAGATGATGGCTGAAATAATTTATAACGTGTGTAGTAGAATGAGAGGAATTGGAGGACTGAGCAAAACCTGAAACAACAACATATGTTAGAAACTATAATATCTTTATTGAGTAGGGCATTCCCATGCTCAGTAGCTAATCAACATGATTTCTCTAAAATAGATATATGAATAGTATGTCCACTGATAAGCATAACGTGAAAGTGTCTGTCATAACTGGATCAAACTGAGAAGTTGTCTCCAAAAAACAATATCGTAACTTGGGAGGAAACATAGTTGTAATGGTGTAACCCTCAACCCAAGGTCTTGGTCACCGCTTCACTAAACTGCATATTTCCATACATGTGAATGAATGAGTTGTATTCAAACATGCAGGAAATTGTCTGATTACCAGTAAATAACAAAAAATGTTAACAAACACGGGGGTGGTCACTGATAATGATGATGGTCCCCAAGATGAAAAGTAAAATTTAGTGAGTGTGAATAAAAAGAGTTGATGTCGAAAACTCGTAGATATATTCGATCGAGAGCCAATAATGAGAACCCCCAATGAAACACAATATGAACTACCGCTAATATGTGTAAGTATCTGGGTACTGAAGTGTTTCTAGATCAATTTCCTAGATAAGATGTTGAATTCGATAGGAAGAGATATGTCAAAAGGTAGGCACTGAGGCGTCCTATATCAATTGACATGAAACGGGAAAAGATGATTTTGATGGAGATAATCAAGAGAAATTGGGAATAACTTATGACAAATAAGTTCTGGTATATGATGGATTTGGTTGATACAAGGAGCAGTAGATAGCGAGATCCTCTTGAGCAATAGAAGGCACTCTAATGGGGTACTAGGAAGCTTAGTCTTAATGAACACCAAAGAGTATTAGGATTCACCAATGCTGGAACACTGGGAGATGAAGGCTAAACTCATAGATGGTAGGGTTCGACTAAATGCGAAAGATTTTTCTGGGAAGTGCCATGTTCAATATTTTTGCTGCCAAATCGACCTTTATAAAATGTAACAGAAGAAGTATCCATGTTGTCCAAATTTTTTCCCTATATGATTGGGTTTAACGAGTCCAGACGAGTAAACTCGGTGATTTTTTCAAATTTAGAGAGTCTAAAAAACATCATAAAAGACAACTCTAGGGGGTACCTTTGTCATGTTTTATAACTGGGCACGACGAAGGGAGAATAGGAAGCTTGAAATAGTTCATTTTCCATGAGTTAGTCCATTGAATCTGAAAAAGTGATAAATCTATGTTCGATGGACATATACCTCATTTTTTTATGAGTACAAGAAGATGGAGTAAACTCAATGTTCTTTGTGAAATTTTAATGAGTCCAACAAGGAAAAACTTGGTGCTCTCCGTGAAATTTAACGAGTCACACGGAGAAAAACTCGATTACTTTTTTTGTTTAAAGAGCTTTGAAAAATATAAAAAGAATGGCTCATATTCCTTTATCGTGGTAGTTTAATGAGCTCGATGAAGGCAACTCGGGGTTTTATCAGTTTTACGAGCTAGAAAAAGTCCCTAAAAAGAAATATCGAAACTGGGTCTAACATGATCAGATCTGCATATAAAAATTGACAATCCATCAGAGCATCAGTATCATATGAAAACCAATAGTTGCGACAAAATGTAGCATGAATTCACCAATTTCAACAGACTATCTGAGTGAGTCTTACCTCTAGAACAGCTATAAGAAGGGAAAAAACCTTCATTTTCACTTTGTTGAGTGATGTGATAGAGCTATGGAGTGAAAAAAGTGGTGAAACTTCAGCTGTTGATTGTGGACGAACCGGGCAACATTTTTCGATTCCGCGAGATCCAGGTAAGAGCTTGAACCTTCCCCTAGAATTTCATTATGTTTTAAGTTCTTTTTTTTGGCCGAAATGTCAATTTTAGCAAGCCCTAAAAAATTTAATTGGCTAACGCGTGTGTTGAGTGGTTTTACCGCGTTAAGCGCACTTCCCAAGAAGATACATACCATTAGCATGCACTGTTTGGCACTATGGCCCGCATTAGCTGGTAAATTTGACTTAAGAGCTTTTTTTTTTATCATTCTAAAATGTTCTAGCCAAAAACTAAGCCACTGAAAATGTTGCTTGTGCAGGTGTGAAGTTGTTTACCATGAGTATTTGGCATGAAAGAGAGCATGAGTGGGAAGAACGCGAAATGGTTACTGATGTAACTACGTTGCTAGTTATCTGTAGATGCGGATTACTGAAGTATGCTCGTTTAGAGTTAATGAGAGGGCAGGAAGACCTTTTGAGATGGATAATCCAGCAGTGGGATGACCGACAACATGTCTTTCATATCGGGGGTAATGAACTCTCGATTGAGAAAGATGAAATTTACTTCTTGACTGGCCTATCATGCAGAGGACCTAGGCCCAATTTGATAGGTTATAGGGTTTATCCCCACACTACTATGGATTTGATCCATACTCACTACATAAGCAATATTGCGGAATTAAATAATTGAGTGCCTACTGCTTGGGTAGCAGCGAGACTATTGAGGTATCTCTTGTGGATGATAGTTCGCTTGGCTGGAGCCAAGATTTAGCATGTGGCCACCAAGGCCCAAGTATTATTAGCATTGGATTGTATGCAGCCTAAGGTTTTCAACTGGTGTGAAGGTGTTGTCCATTGAGTTCAACCAGAGTTAACATCATGTAAGACTCGGACCCAAAGAGAGTTTGGATATGGCACACTGATCGTGTATTTCATACTAGAGTGGGTACCAGTACTGATGTCAAGAATGATCACGGATGCATTCAGACCGCAGGAGCTAAGACAGGCTCGTTGGTCAGATTTGATACCGTGGATGGGTGAGGGTCCAATCCGTCACTATTTTAATGATGGATTCTTTGCGTGGCTTGAATACCAGATCGTGATGATCGAAGATTATCCCTATGCAGGGATGAATTACATAAGAGATCCAGAGTTGGTATTGCCCCCGAGCACTCAGTGGGGTCCAGATGGTAAGAAAGAAATTGATCAGTGTGGTTGAAATATTTTTGTATCTTTTGAATGTTTATGCAATTTTTTTTTTTAATGGGTGAAAATTTTTGTTGACATGACGCTTGTTGCTTGACATAGATGTAGCACCTATCCGTCCAGCTGGAGCCCCTCACCATGCGAGGCGAGGAATGCAGCTACCTAGGGCTAGTGCAGCAGCACAGGCTGCAGTAGCCATTGAAGAGGGTGATGACACACAGATTTGGCATGAGCTTACTAGGAACCTTGAGGGTTTAAGTATTGGTGTGCCACCTCTTTCCATGAGAGAGATCTTGATTCGTCTGCATCGACATATAGTGGGTGTGCCAGAGAGATACTTCCTCTGAGGAGGATATCTAGAGAAATTTTTTGCTATTTTGAGTAGCAGGCTTAGGAGGAGTAGTGGATAGATGTGTAAATGTCAGAGTGAGGCTTAGAGGAGCCAATTTTTTGTAAAACACCCAAGTTTTGAGAATTTTTTTGATGTAACTTAACTGGACACGACATATATATATATATATATATATTGGTGATGTTGTTTCCTTGTGTATTTTAAAGTTTATGTATTTTCTATGGTAAAAAAGATACACTCATGTATAAATCTTTCTATAACAAATGTGACAAATGCCAATCTAACACAGAATTTGCCAATGAATCAGCTAATGTATTAAACTCTCTAGGAATGTGCTCAAATGCAATGGTTTGAAATTGACATTATAGAAGTCGTACCCTTAAGAAATAACGTAACAAGACTAGATGACGGATGTGATAATGATTGTTTAACTGCATAACTATGATTTGGGAATCTAACCTGACCACCATATTGGAGATGTTGTGAGATGCAGCCTCCATGAGGAGTTGTATCACCGACATGTACTCATCAACATTGTTGGTGGCATTTCCCAGGAAGATTCCCTCAGAACTAAGGAGTTCTGACTCAGGTGTGTAGAGGACCCAAGTAGCTAATGCAATGTGCCTAGTATGACGACTAGCATTGTCCATGTATCCAACGTATGATAAGGATAATGAAGGCATGTGTGTAAAATAAAAGAGTGTGTATGAGAAAAACACTCAAAAACAAAAAATATCCAGACACATCAAACAAAGAAAAAACTGATATACATAAAATTACAAAGCATATGCCTAGTGGAGAACTAGGTAAAATACTTCTTCAGATAGAGTCCATTGTAGGGCTCCGCAAATGGAATTCCATTACAGTCCTGAAGTTCATAAGATAAATTTGAGAGGACTTTTGTGATGATGTAAGGACCAAGCCATAATGGTCAAAGTGTTCCTGCTCCCAAGAGTTTGTATCTCTTATCATAGAGTAGAACGAGATCACCCTCTTGGAAAGAACGAGGCTTGACAGATTTTTCATATTGAGCTTTGACTCGATGTTGGTGAGCTTTGAGTTCCAATGTGGAATCTTGACGAGTTTCGTCCAAGTGATCGAGCGATAGAAAGTGCTCTTTTATGGCAGTGGTACCGGGTAGGAGTTCAACAATGAGCTTGAGTGATGGAATCTCACACTCGATTTGGAGTACTACTTCCAGGACGAATGAAAGTTGCAAAGGCGTGAATCCTGTAGCAGTTTTGAATGATGTGTGGTATGCCCATAAGGCAGAATATAGCTTCCGATGCCATGTGGTTTTATGATTTTCGACTAACCAATGAATCATGGTTTCAAGGACGCTGTTTACGGCTTCGACTTGACCATTTTCTTGTGGATAGTAGGACAAAGACTTATTTTGTCAAAAACCTAGCATGGAAGTTAATTTCATCATCATATGGTTCTGAAAATGTGATCCATGATCTGTGATGATCTAGAGGGGTACACCAAAATGGTAGATAACCTCAAAGAACAGGAACAGAGCGGTGATTTCTCTGTCGGCCCTAAAAGTGGGAATGGCTTCTACCCATTTTGTGAAGTAGTCAACCGCAACTACAATGTAGTTGTGTCCATCCACAGAAGTGGGATTGCATGTAATGAAGTCGATTCCCCATTTAGCGAAAGGACCAATGGAGACAACCAGATGGAGAGGGACATGGTGGGTGTGCATTTTCTTCATGAAAATTTGACACAGATGGCACTTCTGGATCGTTGTGATGTAGTCTTTAAACAAATTGGGCCAATAATATCCTTCATGCAAGATTTTATGGGCAGTAGCTATGCCAGAAAGATGACCACTGCATGCCCCCGCATGGCAGGAATTTAAAACGTATTCCACCTCATTAAAAGTGAGACAATGCCAAATAATAGTATCAACACCACAACGATAAAGAGTATCGTTTAGCACCAAGTAGTGTTTCCCTTGGTGGCGAATACGACAACGTTCGTCTAACGTGAAATTTCGGAGGAAACATTGAGTTTGGAGGTAAACCAAAATGTGTCCATACCATGGATCAGAAGAATCGAGATTCATCAGGAAATGGATCATGAGCTACATCTTCTAGGTTGATCCTTAGAAGGTACGACAGGAATTCGGTGAAGACTAGATATTTATTTGCTTTGGCAGCAGTGAACATGAAGTTGAATTGTTGGAGGATCACAATCCATTTGCAATATTTTCCTCCAATAACTTTTCAAGACAAAATGTGTCACATGGGATTCTCCAAAGCAATGATGGTAGTCTGCTGCAGTAATATATAGTTTCGGAGTCGAGTGATAGAGAAGACCACCGCGAGAGAGAGTTTCTCCACATGTGAATATCGCAGTTTGGGTCCAATGAGACCTTTTGACAAGTAATATATCACATTTTCACTATCATCATCGTGAACTTGAACCAGGACCATTCCAAGTGAGGATGGTAAGGCTGCCAGGTAGAGGAGAAAGTCGCGTGAGTAGTTGGGGGCACTAAGAATTGGGGCAGAAACGAGTGCTCGTTTGAAGGTATCAAATGAAAATTGAGCTTGGTCATCCCACAAATATAGTGTTCCTTTCTTTAATAAATGCATAAATCCTTTCATTATCTCAGCATAGTTGACTATGAAACGACGTAAAAAATTTTCCTTCCCTTGCAAACGTTGGAGTTGCAGAATGGATTGTGGTGTGGGTAATTCAATGATTGCCTTAACCTTATCAAGATCAACCCTAATCTTGTGCTTGGAGACAATAAATCCCAGAAGGAGTCCAGAATCGACAAAAAATATGCACTTATGTGGATTTAGACATATATTGTGGAACCTACATCGAGCAAAGATTTGTTTCAGATGCGCAAGGTGATGGGATCACTTCTTGGAATGAGCCGGAAGGTCATCCAGGTAAGCCTATACAATATGCCTAATTTCATGAAAGGCATAGTCCATAGCCCTTTGAAAAGTTGTTCCTGCATTATTTAGACAAAATGGGAGTTTACGATATGCAAATGTGCCCCATAGACAGATGAAGGAGGTTTTATGCTGGTCATCTTTTTTAATCGAAATCTGGTTATATCTCGAGAATCCATCCATAAAGGAAAAATATTCACATCTGGCACAATCATCAAGGATATGATCTATGAACGATGTAGGATAATTGTCTTTTGGACAAGCGGAATTCAAATCATGATAATCAACAAAAACCTGGATGGTGCCTTGTTTTTTGTCTACGGGAACCGGATTGGAAACCCATTTCGTAAAAGGAATGGGATATATGAAACTAGTGTTTAAAATTTTTTTGACTTCAGTATTAATGGTGGCCACTTTGCGCGGGTGGACAGGTCTGTCGAACAGGTTTGTAATTGTCATAAAATTTTATTTCGTACTCGACTATAGACAGATATATGCTGGGCATTTCGTCGTAAGACCAAGAAAACACATTCTGGAATTCCTTAAAAAGGGATGTGAAGCATGCAATTTCCTCGGGATTGTAATTGGCTCCAATAGGAATGTTTTCCATGATACCCGTTTTGACTGAGATATCAATGAGCATAGTCTTATAAATATTTCCCATGTTCCCTTCTGAATCGATAGTTTGAATAGTCATGTAAATGGAGGGAACGATCTCAGGTGGGTCAAAAGATGGGATTTGAGTAGTTATCATGTTTGAATCAAACATCGAAGCACGATGGTGTAACTCGCCCCAAGGTCATTCCTCTAGAGACATGATCTCTCGAATAGATTCATCTATAGGTAGGACTTCATCGAGGAGATCCTTAGAAAGAACCATGATGGGTGGGAGGTTTGTACCACTGGTTGAAAACAAATTTGTGGAGGGTTTAGACGTGATTTTGATGGCTTGATAAGCCAACTCGGCCAGTGAGAGTAGCATCTGATCTCCATAGGAATCAATGTCTTAAGGTGCTGATAGGATCCATGGATCGATAGAGCCATCCAAAGTGGTAGATATCATTACAACCGTATGTGTAACCTCAAGTCGCAGGAGAGGAAAGCAACCCATCAGGGAAGATGCCTTCAAAAGACCGATACCAATATTGACGTACAAGTCAAGAATGCCTCCTACTAGGGGTACCATGCTACTTGGTAACATGGAATAATTGGGTGTGAAAAAGGATAACTGGTCCACTGTGACTATTTTCCCATCCAATAGAAAGAGGATGAGTCAGAAGACTGAAGAAACAATGGTATTCATTGCGTAAGACCAATTGCAACCCAGCAACAGATTATAGTCGAGATGATGATGTACGACTTCTATGTCCACCGTTATCGTTTTCCCACTAAGGGAAATGGGAAATATAGCAAGGTAGCCTTTTGTGAGGAATGTGTGGCCATCGAAAGTTTTAAGGGAATTCAAAGGTGGAGACAAAGTAGGTGAACCCAAAGCGAGCCAGCAAGTAGTTGACATAACACAGGTCAAAGCACCTTCACCTATGACAATACGATGGATTAGTCTCCCTTTTGACACAACCTGCACCTGGAATGCAAGTTGGTGTGAGAGGTCAAGTTTATATTTCTCCATGTCAAAGATAGCTAGTGTAGAATCCTGGGGGTGAATTCCACCAATGGCCGAAAGAAATGCTTTCCTTTTTGTTGGGAAAGTTTGCAATACTTCGAGAGCAGACATAGCTGACAGTGCTTGCCCCAATTCTTCTACAGTGTTATAGTTTTGGGTGGCACATGCAATGGTGTTATGAGTCATGCCTCAAAGTGTCCCTTTGGGGGGACAAAGCATGGGGTGAGTGACAGGTCGTTTGATATGAAAATCATTGGGCGACAATGGATTCAAAATGGAACCAGGTTCCTGAGTATCAATGACAGGATTTCCATAGAGTTTGGCTCGTGTTCAGAGTTCAACACTTTCTACGCCATAAATTGCGGATGATCCTTCACTGAAAGGATGTGTACCACCATTTCACCTTTGCAGGGGTTGTGGTGGGTTTGCAACCATGTGTTGTTATTGCTGTTGTGGATTAGGGAAGGGATTATGAAGAATGGAAGGTGTCCTCCCAAATTCCTTATTTGCGATAAAATCTGTGCATTCCTGTAGCCAAGGACATTTGTATGTCAAGTGGTCCTCTGCACAAATTCTGCATGAAAAATTCATGGGTTTCTCCTTCCCTTTGTCAGTATTAGCAGCGTTTTTCTAATTGGGATTATTCTGATCATCCGACTGCTCTTCCAAAGAAGAGGTCTTTTTATTGTTCTTCTTATTCTTGCCACTAGGTTTTTGTGAAATTTGCACAGAATTTACCTTAGCGATAGGAAGAGTAGTCGATTAGTTAGGGGCAGTGGCAGCTGAAAATGGCTAGGAGGTTTTCCCACTAGGTATTTTTATGGCTACGCCAGAGATTGCACCAACGAGACCATCGGCGTGTGCTCCAAGTTTCTAAGTAGCGGGAGGATTCATATTACTAGGGGCATGGTGGAGTAAATCATATAGCATGCCAGATTGAAAATAGATCAAATCTAAAAAAAAATCATGATGAATGGACTGATCTTCTGTGACCACACCAGACAGAAAATTTTCCTTAGCTGGGGTTGGTAAGAGTGACTTGAAAAACCAGTTAGATAAGAAATGATCCAGGATTTCCGCTTTGACCAGCCTCCTCCTATGTCTCCATTCATGAATGTGATCAGAGATGTGGGTGGCAGTGTCTTGGCACAGTGAGGTTAAGAGTTCAGTGTCGGTTTCGTATCTAATAAGTAATTGGAAATTCTTAAGAAATTTCGTAGCTAAGGCACCAAAAGTATTGACGGCTCCGCGTGGTAACTTAATGTACCATTTGGCAGCGTTTTCTATGAGAGTGCGGGGGAAAAGTCATAGACGGATACTTTCATCCACCATGGAGTTTGAAAGAGACCATAGATAAAAGGTGGTGATGTGCGTAGCCGGATCATCCCCTTGTTTCCCGTTGAGTTTAGGGATGTAAGACGGAATATTGTGGGGTACTGGAGGCTAGATTAAATTGTGGTTGATGGAATCATTAGTCAATTTGTAGATGTCAGGGATGTCTAGAGCTGCCAAAAATGGAAATTTCGTGCTGGCCCCTGGATCTAGCCAAGGAGGTATTGGCTGACTATTCGGACCATAGGGTCCACCCATCAATGTGTTACCAATAGGATAAGTATGACTTTTTTGATAAAATTTCCCTGTGGGTGGGGGTGTAAGGATGTATGGTTGCTATCCACAAGGTATATTTTACTCGGGGGCTAATGGTTTCTTGCCCCCAGTGTAAAAGTTACCCCCTTGTCCAAATGGATTTTGGGGTTGGTTTTCCCATATGGAGACAATAGAGCTAGCCAAAGCCATGTTGATATTCGCATAGTTAAGCAACGACATAGACCCTACACTGAAAATTTGACCACTCAAAGGAACAGTGTTAACCATAGGCTATCATGTTTATCCTAAAGACTGTAGGGGTACCGAAGTGCCCTGTGTCGTCTATGTGTTGGTGACACTTCCCTCTGGCATGGTGGCCAAGGGGTTTGAACTCAAAAAAGGGTTCCAACCAAAAGGGTTGCTAAAAGGAACTGAAGTAGCCCTGCTCATGGAAGTGGGAACTGTGGGTCCTGGTGTAGTCACCATAGGAGTAGATCCTGAAGGATTCAAAGATCCACTAATAGTTTTGGTGATCGTAGTGTTGGGCAAGGTGTAGGCTAGCTACTGGGGCTGTCGATTATTAGCATAGAACTGACTACCGACGGGGAAGATGGTAGCGAACCTAGGTTCGTTGCCATTGGCGTCGACCCCATGGGTGTGGGTTGTGAAAAATATGTTGGTGCAACCGAAGAAATATCTTGGCTTGGTGTAATCTGAACTAACACTGGCACCGACAGATCAGTGAGTGGAGGATTGCAAGGAGGTACGACTCCTTCCGTAAAAAGGATCCTCTAGAAATTCCATGTGATATGGGGCTATGTGAAAATCAGGGGTTGTTACTGGATACTACTCTTCTAAACAAGGCACGGGTTCACCGAGACTCGACTCCTCCTCCGGTGTTAATGGAGGGAGACCTTGCTATCATCAAGATAGACGTCGACGGTCGAAAGACAGCACGTGACCTGTCTATTTTTAGAAAATTTTAATTATTTGTGATGTATTGTAAAGTCTCAATGATAGTAACCACACACCTAAAAAAAGAAAAAATAAAAAAGGACTTTCTAAAATCAGTCAACAAGCAGCCAGAATAGGGTGGCCCTGTCTGAGTGCCATCGTTTGCTGGAGATGAAACCCAGTATCACAATTGAATACAGAGAGTGTTAGTCGTAAGCACAGTTATGGTTACTTGATCTGAAAATGGAACTATTTTTAATGCTATGTAAAGTATCCATTTCCATATGATTTAGTGTGCAAAGTGTTCTCCATGAGTTGCAAGTTAAATAAAGTAGTTTTGGTTTGTTTCTGAGTTTTATGTGAGAGGATTTGCTAATTAAATTTACTGTTTAACATATCACAGTAGAAATACACAGTAAGTAAAATTCACCATAACATAACATAGCGAATTGTTGAGGCAGGTCACCCCTCTTGGGCTACATCTGTCGGTCCAAGGCTCCCTAATGGCATGTCCTTGCTCTATTAATTTGCTCAAAATGGTTACACAATGAAACGTATGCCTAAAAAGGAAAAACCAACCATAAATTCGACTTCAGAAGATAGAAAATAGCTATAAATTGCTTTTTTTTCACCTTAAACAGTGAAATACAACCTAATACAGTGCCTTCTCCATGATGGACCTAATGGCTCCTTCCTCTTCCCTGAAGAAAAATTTGTTTTATATCACCTTTGTTTTCTCTAAAATCTATCCCAAACTATTCAAAATGTTGAATAAACCCAAAATTGACTAAAAATTTATCCAATTTCATTCAAAATTGAGGGAGTTATGGAAAAAAGAAATTTTTGCCCAGTGTCCCCCAAAAACCTCCTCCAAAACTGGAGGAACTCCAGTCAGCGCTCCAAATTATGCAATTTTCCATAAATTTTGGAACCGACACCATAATTGGTAGACTGTTGGTGGTTAAAAAAAATGTCGGCGTGGCAGGTCACATGGACCGCCACCCTAGCCGCCGACGGAACCACGGCTTATCCAACTGTAATTTAATGTGTTGATGTGCTTGGCCACATGGTCCGTCCTAACTGCCAAGGGAATGGTTGCTGTAACCACTAGTGAATAAGTGCTTGGGTGCAGGTGGAGGTCACGTGGTATGGGGGCTGGCCCCTTTTTTTAGCCATTTAAACTCTTTGCAAATATTAAATTAAACCTGACTCCGTTTTGGGTTAAGAAACACCATGGAGCCGGACTGGTCGGGTCATTGCGTTTGTGAGTGGGAGGCCCAAGTTCAACTCCTGCCGAGACACAAAAATTTTATAACGATAAAATTACACTGTGCTTGCCACATGGCACCCCGTGATAGGCCAATTTTACAAACAGTCAACCAAACAACCAATGAATACCTGCCACTTGTCTGCATGTGATAGGCCTAACTGGAATATTCTAGGGAATATTTTGGGGAATATTCCTCAGAATATTCTTTTTTATTTTTTCCAATTTAGAAAAGTCAAACTTGGTCAACTAAAAAATAGAGTTTACTAAAGACTTCAAACCTTAATAGCTTTCACATACGACCTCGGTTTTGAGAACCGTTCATGACACCAGAATCGCAGTGACAAGACCTTTCTAGTTGTTTAGATTGCAACCATTTCTGAGCACTTCCATTTTTGAGCAATTTTTTAACTTGGACATGATCTCCTAATCACACCTCCCCAATGAGAAGCTTTTGGACCCCAAATGCTCTCTGAACTATAGAAACTGAAACTGAGGATACTAATTCTGCACTCTTCCAACCTTGAACCACTAAAATCTCCTTGATTTCATCAAATTGAGCTTCTCATAAAAAGACAAATTCTTCCTTGAATCTGTTGACCGACTGTTCCTAACCTTGACTGTGTCATGTTGCAAACTTTTGAAACTCGTAGAACAGCAACTGAAATTTGCAGAAATCATACTATTCCTACAATGGTCTACCTTCAAAGGAAACGAAAAATAAGATTCACCTTGCCAACTTTCCTTATGGTGAATTTTTTCCAAATGAGCCATGTACTTGTGTCGATTCCCAACCAAGTTTTCTTGACATAGTACCCTGCCATTTTGAAACCAGCAATGATCCTTGCTGAACTTTGTGTCCTATATGCTTGCATGATTTTCCCTTTCTTGGATTCTTGCACCACTTTTCACCGACACTTTGTTCTCTGCACCGATCGACACCAAAGACACCTTGTGCAACATCTTCTCATCTTCTTCTAGAGTTGACTTGCTTTCAGACTAAAAAATATCATCATTTATATCAACAATAACATGAAAATTATTACGTTCAAAATCATTTTACTTAATCATCAACAAAGTCAAATTTTGACTTGCATTGACAAGCCTTTTCAACTGCCCTGCATTCACTAAAGAATATTCTAGCTTCTTCCGATGTGCTCTCACAATAAACTCCTTTCCATCCTTGAATAGATGATACTTGTTCTCATGGCGATGGAAGATCGCTTTCCTGTAATATAAGTAAGGAATGCCTAATACCACACCTGTAATGTCAAGTGGTACCACATCTAATTCAACCATGTCAATATAATGAGTTGTTATGGCTAAGCACAACATGCACTTCCTTGAAAATTGTAAATTTGCATCCTTGCAATTCCAACCAAGAGGATAAAGTTTAGGATGTGGAATGGTTTCAAGATTTAGCTTCTTGACTAAGTCTTCTGATATGAGGTTTTCTTGTGACCCACTGTCAAATAATGTGTCTATCTTTGTGTGTTTTGAAATTATCCTCACATGAAACAACTCAATCCTCCTCTCCTCATTTGGAGCTTCTATGTGATAGTTTGAAATGCTAGAACTCGGATTTGTTTCATTTAAAATATCTTTCCCCTTTATGTTCTTTAGTGCCATAGCTATGCTTTTAGTTTCATCTCCTGATTCAGACCCTAAGTCTTGTTCAGCTATTGCAGCCGTCTTGCCTTTTTCTTTGGCCTTATCTTTGGTTTTGAATTTTTCTGGTTTCAACTCTGGATGAAGTTTTTAGCAATGGTCTTCATCATGGATTGTTTTGGAATAGTTCTTACAAAATAATTTTCCCTTCTCTTTCCTAGAGTTTTCATTTCTCTTTCTCCCTTTGCCTTTAAATTCACTATCCTCATTCCCATCAAAAGATTGTTTACCTCTACCCTCTAAATGTGTGGCTTGGACACAAACCTCATCTAGACTAGTAGGATTGAACATAAGGATAGTATGTATAAGATAGCTATGTAAACCACCTATATATATTTCAACAAGGTTTCTTGGCTATGCAAATCAATTCCTAGTAAAAGATCCCTTCATCTAAACTCTTGGGTGTAATCTTGTACCTTTTGTCCCTTAAGTTGTCTAAAACTTTGCAAATTCATCATAGCCTTTTATAAATGAGCTAATGGATAAAATTTATTTTTAATTGCAGTAATAAATTCAGCCCATGATAAAGTGATCTTACCATGTTTTCTAATCTCATCCTTGGTTTGGGCTTCCCACCATACCAATCCTGCACCTTCCATTCTCAAAGAGGCTAACTAAATCTTGGTTTCGTCATCATGAAGGTTTTGTATCCTCAAGTAAACTTCCAACTGCCTTATCCAATTGTCAATTTTCTTTGCATTGACTTCACCATTAAATATAGGAAACTCAAAATTAACATCAAACTTTAAAAATGAAATTTTACTAGTGTTTTTTGACTTGTGAGATTGATTCACCGAAGTAGAGTATGACGATGTAGAGGAAGAGGATGAAGATGGGGATGGTGGATCACCATTTCCTCTGTGTCCTTTCTTTGACTTTTCATAACTTTTCTTTCCTCCTGAAGAACCCTCTCCTTCCTTGTGGTATTTCTACCCTTCTCCTTCAAGCCTTTCATTCCTTTCTTGGTAGATTATCCTCACCATCTCAGTCATGTCCAGGAACGCCTTTCAGAACACCCGTTCTTCTTCTTTGGGATCAATGTCTTTAGGAACTTATGATTCTCTTGAAGACATTCTTAAGACTTATTTTGTGGCTCTTGGAGTTGAATTAGAAGGTCGAGTTATTAGCACTTGGGCCCTTCTTGGTTGAGGATTATTTTGAGCTCTAACCAATTGTCCTTGCCCTCTCTTGAGCTTAAGCCTAGTAAGCATCAAAACTTGCAAACGAAAAACTATATCTTTGCACAAGAACAAATGCAGAGTAAAACTCTAGCTATGATACCATCTAATCTGAAAATGGAACTATTTGTAATGCTATGAAAAGTATCCATTTCCATATAATTTAGTGTGCAAAGTGTTCTCCATGATTTGCAGGTTAAACAAAGTAGTTTTGGTTTGTTTCTAAGTTTTATGTGTGAGGATTTGTTAATTAAATTTATTGTTTAGCATACCACAGCAGAAATACACAACAAGTAAAATTCACCATAACATAACACAACAAATTGTTGAGGCAGTTCACCCCTCCTGGGCTACATCTGTCAGTCCAAGGCTCGCCAATGGCATGTCCTTGCTCTATTAATTTTCTCAAAATGGTGACACAGTAAAAAATATGCCTAAACAAGAAAAACCAACTATAAATTCAACTTTAGAAGATAGAAAATAACTAGAAATGGCTTTTTTTTCACCTTAAACTGTGAAATACAACTCAATACAGTTCCTTCTCCATGATGGCCTTGATGGCTCCTTCCTCTTCCCTGAAGCAAACACTACTATAGATAACTTTTTTTCACTCTGAAAAATGTCCCAAACTCTTCAGAATACTGAAGAAAACCAAAATTAACTAATATTTCATCCAATTTCGTTCAAAATTGAGCGAGTTATGGAAAACATAAATTTTTTCCCAGTGTCCCCCAAAAGCCTCCTCCAAAACTGGAGGAACTCCAATTAGCACTCCAAATTAGGAAATTTTCCATAAATTTTGGAACAAGCGCCATAATTGGTGGACCATTGGTGGTTAAAAAAAATGTCAGGGTGGAAGGTCACATGGACCGCCGCCCTAGCCGCCGCTGGAACCATGACTTATCCAACTATAATTTAATGCGGTAATGTGCTGGGCCACATGGCCCGTCCTAACTGCCAAGGGAACGGTTTCTATAACCGCCAGTGAATAAGCAATTGAGCACAGGCAGAGGTCACGTGTTATGGGGGCTGCCCCTTTTCTATACCATTTAAACTCTTTGCAAATATTAAATTAAACCTAACTCTCTTATGGGTTAAGAAACACCATGGAGCACAACTGGTCAGATCGTTGCATTTGCAGGCGGGATGCCTGGGTTCAACTCCTTCCGGGACACCAAAAAATTATAACGACAAAATTACATCGGCCTGTGGCCACGTGGTTGCCTCCGGGCTTGCCACGTGGCACCCTGTGATAAGCCAATTTTACAAACAGCCAACCAAACAATCAATGAATACCTACCACTTGCCCACATGTGATAGGGCCAGATGGAATATTCTAGGAAATATTCTAGGGAACATTCCTCAGAATATTCCATTTTTTATTTTTCCAATTTAGAAAATTCAAACTTGGTGAACTGAAAAATGGAGTTTACTAGAGACTTCAAACCTTAATAACTTTCACATACGACCTCAGTTTTGAGAACCATTCACGACACTAGAATTGCAATGATGAGTCCTTTTCAATCATTTAGATTGCAACCATTTTTGAGCAATTTTTTAACTTGGACATGATCTCCTGATCATTACTCTAGAGCTTCGCCCGAACCTCAGACAATAGCTGTAAGCACCCTCGTGAAGACGAGTACCCTCCCAAAGATCGAAGATAGACTAAGTTCGTATGTTTTAGGTACCAGGACATCCCATCCCAGTCACCTCGTGTAAGTCCTAAAATGTTTGGCAACTAAAGATACCTCAAATCATAGACATCATCAGGGGGGTCATGGTCGTAGACAGCACGCTATATGGGCAGAACACCTTGATCCCCGATCTATTTTTGACATCCGCGAAGGGAACCCTAATATATATCATGCCCACTGAACGCACTCGAAGGTGGGCGACCTTCTCATGTACCCTGGTGTTGTCTCCTGCTTAACTCCAATGGTAGTGGAGTGGTCCTGATAATATGAGTGTAGTAGGATTTCACTTATTAATGACTCTAGTCTCAAGTTTTGAGATCTTGGGTGATTTTCTCACTTCTCCTACCCCAAGATCCTATCCTAAACTACTATTGGTGTGAGCTCAGAAAAATTTATATGATTAATTTTATTATCGCTTGATTCTTAGTGTACTTGATTATTAGTCTTGCGGAGGGGGAGTGGACATATGAAATGTGATGAGACTCTGACTCAAAAAACCATGCAAAAATATGCTCTAAATATTCAATTCAATGAAGAGTTTGTTCTACAAGGAGATATTTCTTTCAACATTTGTGCACCAAACATTCAAATAACACAGTTCAACCTAAAGATTCAGACATCTATCTATCTTCTCTTAACCTCTTTTTAACCAAAAAAATTTCAGAATTAATTTAGCTAAGTTCAGAAAAATAAAAGAAAAATCCTTCTTCAAAAAGTAGATCTGATTGAAATTAACATTTTTAAACAAGAACAAAAGACAGAAATGCTAGCTGGTAAACAAGCACTAGGATCTAGCAAGAGAAGCTATTCTGATGGCCAATAACTCCACAACCAAAGGGAAACACAATAGAGGTGTAAACAACAAATTTTGGCTGGGTAACACCGGCAAGCAGAGGCTACAGAACGTTAATATTGAGACTAACACACTGTATCTGAGCATAGATAGTGTTATAACGCTCTGAAACACTTATAGCGGAAGCGTTAGTCAGGGTAAAGTTGCACAAATGGCTAAGCATGATCTAATCTAGACTCTGTGAGATTTTGAGATGCTTACAAAGCATATAAACTGGTCGAAAGGATATGTGAATAGAAGGAAAAAGGTAAATTCATAGGAACAAACCAGAAACTTGGGGTTTACTCCCTAGTAGAGTCGCCAGTTCTGCTATAGGGTAATATGATTGGGTGGTGGTTATTAAATATCCCTCTCAGGGCTTTCTGGTGCTCGAGGAAGACAGTCAGATTAGCTTTAAAGTTCACAAATATGTTGCATACATGTTCATGCTAATATATATAATTGACAAAGTAAGATGGAGAGATTACCTCTTTATGGATAGCAGATCCTATGGAGAATGACAGGTAGCGAAGTAGAGATCCTTCTTCACTGGCTCCAAATCTAGATCTTGCAATCAATCAAAGCACTCACGTAATCCCTACAACAGTATAGCTTCTTATCAATTAAACTAGCATATAAGAAACATGAAACAATACATATCTAAGCCATTCATATCATGCTACATAGACGATTGAACAAAAATTGTGACACTAATGCATTGAATGGACAAAATAGATACAATACTATTGATTTATAAAAATGAGGATTACAACCGTCAGTTGCACCAAGCCCTCCTCAATATTCCAAATCCTCTCTCTCTTTCTCTATCTCCGAGTGTGATGATACTCAAGGTAGAAAGCTCTTAATGAAATTCACCGATTTTCAAGCCTCGCACTATAACAATGAAATTCTGCTCCAGATATAATCCAACCTTCAACCTTAGACCAAGAGCCCACAACCCCAATTTATAGGAGATGGAGAGGACAAACCTTGCCAGCTCTTTCAACCTGTTCAAATCAGGAAAGATATAGATGTGTCCTTGATTTTCCTTTATTTTTCCTTCCATAGGAGTTCAGTTATGTTTGGAAATGCCTAATAAAATGTTTGTGCCATGTAGTTTCTATTTTGAACTGATTCCTTTTTTAGAGAAAGATGGAAATTGCAATCAGTTTTCCACAAGATATTTCCCTTTTCACACTTAAACATGGTTAACGCTGCCCCTTGGGCAATAAAAAGCATTACCCTAGGCATTAATGCTCCCTTTGCATGGCTTAAGTGCGTTATAACTCTACCTAGTTGTTTAAGGGTTGCGTTACCTTGGCAGAAATGGGTCTTGTCTAGGTCAATTTATTCCTTCCATGTTACCTTTTCCTCTGAGTTGATGAGGAGGTCATTTGTCATGTAACATAAATTGATCCCCCAGCTGCTACCCCACCTGGTCAACCCAAAACTTCTCTTGCTTTAATCGTGGTTCAACCGTTCCCTATGACCCCTCCCGCTGCTATCGTGCCTCAGCCACCTCAACAGGAACTTTCTCCTGTTGCAACAGATTTGGGTAAAAGGGGCAAAGCTCAAAAGAAGGCACCAAAAGACGAGGTTGCCCCAACTGACCTTTCCCCTCCTCAGCCTCCAAAGCCTTATTATTTGTGTGGTGTTGTCATTCATGCCACCCATCACTGTCCTAAGTTGCCTCATATCAAGCCCATGGTTAATGTTGTGTTCCTTGAGTCTACGATCCTTGAAGCCTCTGTTTCTTCCTCGACTGCAGGCAAGAAACCCAAGACTATTCACACCTATTAAACTTGCACTTTGTGTGGTCTCCATGGCTATTATTCCCACTATTTTCCCTGCCTCACACATTACTATGCCTCTTTGGAGATAGTTCAGGAGTAAGATATTAAACAGAACTAGTCCGCCTCTCCCATCCTTGCGCAGTATGATTCGAGCACGCTTAAGGGTTTACCCACTCCCATTGACATTTCCCCTCCTGATGTCGAGATGACAGAGCCTGCAGCCAACATCCTCTACCTATCACCATTCATGAGATCCACAATGGAAGCTACCTCTGAGACTTCCCCTTCTATTGTGTTCTACCTCCCTTCAATGATCACCTTGGGCTCAACATCAGTGGATCCCTTATCTGCTTGTTCTTCTGTCACCCCCCATGACGATGCACATGTGAACCTTTTTTCTCATGATGATGAGTTAGGTAGCTTCGCCGCATTAGGTGTTCTTTCTTCCACCAGTCACCCCATCTTCTATTATGATGAAAACATTATGGAAGCAGTCACCAACCCTGACTTTATCTATCCCCCCTTACATTGAACCCATGTATTCGAACCACATACACCTTGTCACCATTACATTGACACCCAATATTTGGGTAAGTGGGACCAATATTTGAGAGTCCAGGAGAAGAAATCCTCCATAACTCTCCTATTGTATCTGGTCGTGTCGACTCTAGTAACATTATTCTTCCCATTCAGAAGAACCTCTAGAGTTCCATATCACTTCAAATCACTCTAGGGATGATACCCCTCATCATTCCTTCATCTTACATCAGCAATCCAGTCCCTTAAACATTGTTGTTGACCAGCCTATGGGTTTTTTAGGAGAGCACTAGTTCATTATCTCCAAATCCACTCTTTGGGATAGTGACACCATGTATGCCAACCCAGAAACTTAAGTCCATTTTCTTCATATATGAAGTACCCACATAGATTGGTAATCCTCCATTCCCTTTCTTGAACTGCATAACCACAACGAAAATAAATGGTGCACTACATCATAAAAATTTGCTTAGATTCTCTATTTCTAAATACTTTTTGGCATGACCATCACATGCCTGGGGGAACCTATGCCCCTCAACCATAAAAATCCCATATCTCAGCCAAAAACAGCACTGAAACCCCCTTTCTCTGATAGGTCTCACTTTTGAAGTCATTTATTGGGACAGGTAATAGCTTTCTGCCCGGTACCTGTTATCTAGGTCATAGAACAAACCGCAAAAAGTGCAACCTGGCCTCTTCATGATCTCTGGGTACCTAAACTGAAATTTTGATCCCCTTAATTGAAAGAGTAGGGTTAGGCCTCTTACTTGCAATTGATGGATCTCGATTCCAATGGTCAGTTTGTCCACTACAATCACCGCAATATTTAGGGCCTTTTCTCCTCTCTACATTCACCACAGCTACACTTGAAAATGAGTGAATTTGGAGGGAAAATGCATTATTAAAAGAGAAACCCCAAATTTTTCTTTCGCTTGCTGCATCCAAACCATAGCTTAGTTTGACAAACCATCTGTACCATTGGAAAGCTCTCTCTGAGCCCTAAAATGGGTATCTGTTAGATATTCATGATTTGATACTTCACCAAGACACATTTTGTCCAAGAAGGGTCACTTCACCACTCCTCAAAATCGAATTTCTTCACTTGCAACACTTGTACTTGGGACACCACTTTGCCTCCATACTTGTCCATGCTCGTGTTGATTTTCATCATGAGTAACCATCTTGAACTCATGTTTTTACGGTACCCACTGAACCTTTTCTGTGTGGCAGCATCATCAAGTCGCCCTTGTTTAGAGCATTCGAGTTGAGTCATCATCGCATTTATGGATTCTATCCTGAGTCCCTTTGTATCTTGCTATAGTCCTCCATCCTTCATTGCTTGGTTCCTCTCTCGTGTAGTCTGTATACTTTATGGTTCAATGATGCAGTAGATTGTACCGATGATTCCCGAGTGTGTGTGAGATGTTTCAGACCTCATGATGAGGTGGCCCTTCTGGTAGCCCCCCACATGGCCATATGACCTCTTCATTACAGCCTTTGATGCAACTCCATAGATTTGATGATGTCGGCCTCAGCCTCTTGCAACACCTTTTTAGTTTGCATGCATTAGTCAGATTTTCAAAGCCCTTTTCCTATTTACAAGGGCACTTTGGTTGTACTTATATCTCATGTACTGAAATATTATTGTATAAGTCCTGGTCATTATCCCAGGCACAATATGTATGTGGGATTCATTATCATGCTTTAATTTGGCTCATGTTTATGCCAACATGTACTATATAGTTTAGTCCCTTGTTTACTGGATGCATTATTCTTTGTAATTTGTCTCGGCGGGCATAGGTATGCCTCCCCCATCGCCTATAACATAGGTACTCACTCATAAAAGATACCTGTTGCACCTGTAAGTCTTGCCTCCTCAAGGTCTAGTCCTCTAGTGTTTTGGTCTACCTTATATTTCTCTCTCTCTGACTTCCCCTTTGGTGTCTAGTGATTGAGTTCTTACAACGTACTTCGGTCATACGATTAGCTCCTAATGCTCGCACACTGGGGGGCAATCTGTTACATCGTTTTTTGGTCATCTGACGTGTTACTATTATATGGACCAAAGTACACCATGTAAGACCAATTTTACCCTAAGTAAAATTGCTTTCACTATGAAAAATAACTTAGTAAACCACATTTAGTAAGTCGTTTATGGTCTAAACAGGAAATCCCATGAGGAAATATTGAATAAATCCACATTTGTTTGATTTTCCTCAAGGAATAATTAGTTAAACAACAATTTAATTAATATTCCTAGTCATATTGAACCCAAAATAGGAAAATTAATCAGATAAATCATTATTTATCTTATTATTTTCTAGGAATAATTATTTAAAACTTATTTAAATAATATTCCTTGTTAAATTTGACTAAATCATTTATAAATAATTGAATAAATCATTATTTCTTTGATTATTACTCAACCACATTCTTAAAATAATAAATAAATTATTTATTTATTTATTATTTACAAATAAATGGATTTGACCAAAATCAAATTCTTTTTCCCTCCAACAAATATAATAAAATATTCCATAAAAATTGGATCTTGATTTGGTTAATAATATTTTAATTATGCACCAATATCTAGACCAACTCAATATTTTGTTATAAATAGAAGGGTTTTTCCATTCATTCACTACCTTTTGTTGCCTAAAGATCACTCTGGATCTATACTTTTGGTCTGACTTTGAACCTCCATCATTGTCATATTTTGCTACCATTTTTCTTGTGAGCTCCCTTTGAGTTCCATTTTTTTCTGGGTTTTCTACACCATCAAGAGAGAGATATTTTACATTTGAAGTGCTGAGGACTTACAAGAACCCATCCCATTGAGGGGGAGTGGTAACATCTTTCTATGTTCCCTTCCCAGGTGTCAGAAAATACAAAAATTATTTAAAACATTCTTGTCTTGTCTATTGGATGCATAGAGAAACTCTTGCTTTTATTTACTGCTTAATGTCTTTTTCTGCATAGATCTAGATTTTGTAGCATTTATATTGGTCAACTAATAACAGATATAAAGAAATTGGAAACCATCATTGATGTTAGGGTTGTTTGTTATGCACAACTAAAGTGAGTTTTTTTCATACATTTTCGATTAATATTCATACTAACAGGGAGTGGAATATTTAAATCTTGGCACTTCAGAAAAGCCAAAGATGGTGCATATTTCTAAATCCTTGAGTCCAAAAATGAAAGCTAAGTATGCAGAACTTATGTCTTAATTTTCAGATGTTTTTTCTTGGGAATATTCATATTTGAAGGTCATTGATAAAATTATTATTCATCACACTATTCCTTTGAAGCTAGATCAAAACCATTTCACCAAAAGTTGAGAAGGATGAATCCTAAATGGTTGCCTTCTATTCAAAAGGAAGTAAACATATTATTCACCATGGGCATAATAGTTCCTATTCATTAGGGGAATTTTGAGGTTTAAAATGGGCCTCCTAAGAAAAATGTATAATCAAAATAAAATTTATAAGAACCAATAGGATTCAAGATGATGATGTCAACCATGGGGGATGATTTACTTTTTTTGGAGTAAAAAGACAAAAAGATTAAAAAATAATAAAATAATAAAACTACTTTTTCAACTCGTATTTTTAACTTATCTCCCTAAGGTTTTACTCAAATTTTGAGAGGGAGTACTCGTTGGATGTGAAATTTAATTCCTCATTTAAGGATTACCCATGTTGCATACTTTCAATAGACCCTTCTACATGAAAAATGAAAAATACATGAAAAAACGTGATTGCAATCACGTTTTTCATGTATTTATCATATTTCATTAGGAGTGTTCATTGAAAATATGCAACATGGGTACTCCTTGGATGAGGAATCAAATGATGCATCCAACGAGTATTTCCACTCGAAATTTGAGTAAACTCATAGGGAGATAAGTTGAAAATACGAGTTGAAAAAATAGTTTTTCCATTTTTTCTCTCTAAATTTTAATGATATAATCTAATCTTATTTTATTATTTCCACTATTATTTTATAATTTCCTTAGGAGGCCCATTTTATACCTCAAAATTCCCCTAATGTGTTTCTCTGAATCGATGTCTAATCTAGTACCCGTGAGAAAGAAGATAGGTAAAATAAGATTGTGCATTGATTTTAGAAATCTAAACAAAGTATCTTTAAAGGACAATTATCCACTACCAAAAATGGATCAAATTCTACAAAGGGCAGTTGGATCATCTATATTATCTTTGTTAGATGGATACTCAAGATACAATCAAGTTCTTTTCCACCCAGATGATCAAGAAAAGACAACTTTCACCACACCTTGGAGTACTTTCATGTATGAAAAAATGCCTTTTCGTTTGAAGAATGCAGGAGAAAATTTTCAAAGATTAATGGAAATTACTTTTGCTAATGAAAAGGATCTATTTTTACTTATTAACCTTGATGATATCACTATTTTATCACAGACAGGTGAACAACATTTGCAACATTTAAAAACAATTTTTAAAAAGTGAAGAAAGTTTAGTATCTCATTAAATCCAAAGAAGAGCCTATTTGATGGAAGAATACAAATTTTTGGGGAATATTATATATAAATATGGCATAAGAGTAGATCCTTCAAGGATTGAAGAAATTCATAATTTATTTTATCCAAGGAGCAAAAAAGAAATTCAATCTTTCAATGGTAAAATTATTTTTTTGAGAAAATCCAAAAGGTCGAGAGGAAAATCAAATGCTTATTTGCTAGAGTATGATTTGGAGATTAAGCCCACAAAATTGATCAAGGGACCAGGCCTAAAAAATATGATGGAAAATTATAATCTTCATGCCTTAAGCATAAACTTCATTACTGCAATGTCTGATGAACACACTGCTGAAACATTACCTGAGATAGCTGAGATGTTTTCTTTGTCTCCTTGGTATGATGATATTGTATATATTTTGCAACATTTTAATCCTCCTCTTGGCATGCCATGAAGTAAAGCAAGACCATTGAAGTTAAAAGAACTTAAATACTTCATTATGAATGGTGTCTTACATTGGAAAGATCTTGGTGGGATATTTCTTAATTGTTTAGTTGAAGGGGAAGTTGAGAAAATCATGACAGATTTCCATAAGGGTGACTTGGGATGTCATCTTTATTGGAAAACGACAACAAATAAGATCTTGAGAGCAGGTTTCTATTGGCCCACCTTATTTTTTGATGTTTATAAAACAATTAATAGTTGTCATGAGTTTCAGATATTTCAAGGAAAAATGAAACTTTTACCTTTACCTCTTAAACCAATTGAAGTCCAAGCACCATTTCAGCAACGGGGACTTGATTTTATTGGTGAAATTCATCCTCCATCTTCAGCTCAACACAAATGGATTTTCACTGCTACAAATTATTTTACCAAATGGATTGAGGCTATTCCCATTAGGCAAGAAACTGATTCTCCTATCATTCAATTTCTTGAAAATAATATTTTATCAAGATTTGGTTGTCCATACAAGATTATCATTAATAATGTAGTTTCTTTCAAATCTAAGAATATGATTTACTTTTTTGATAAATATCACATTAGACTTGGCCATTCTACTGAATATTATCCTCAGGGAAATGGGTTGCTAAATCATCTAATAATTTTTTGGTGAATATTATAAAGAAGATGTTGCAGGAAAACATAAGGAATTGGCACAAGAAGCTTACAAATGCTCTGTGGGCTGGTAGAGAAGGCACAAAAAGATCAATTAACATGTCTCCATTTTAGCTTGTTTATGGGATTGATGCCATTTTCCCTACTTATTTGGTTGTTCCAGTAATAAAGCTTTTGCAGGAGGTTGACAGTGAACCTAATTAAATTTAGAGAAGGATCAACCAGATGATACATTTGCAACAACAAAGAGAGGAAGTTTTCAGCAATACTTCAAAGCTGCATGATAGAATTAAAAATATTTTTGACAAAAAAACAAAGGCTAATGACGAGAAGATTGGAGACATTGTTCTAAGATGGGATGCTAGAAATTAAGAAAAGGGCAAGCATGAGAAATTTGACAATCTATGGAAATCACCTTACAAGATTGTGGTATTCAGAGGAAACAAATCATCTTTTCTAGAAGATCTTGAGGGACATGAAGTGCTGGGAGGACCTATCAATGGTAGGTTTCTAAAGTACTATTTTTTTTTGAAATCATGAGAAAGAAATTCACTCTCATTGTATATACCAGTTTACATTTCATGCTCAACGAATAAGGGAATTGTTGCAAAATTTTTAAGTTCAAGGAGAAGGCCATGAGACTTCTGCAAATAGTCCATGTTTTTTTTAAAGAAAGTTCACAGTTGTAGTCTTTTGTCAAGTTAAAGTCAAGTCAGTTGTCTTAGTCAAAAGTTTTCAATTTTTTTATTTTTTATTTTCAGTTTTTTAAAGTCCAGTTGACTCCATAGCCCAATGGATAAGGCTACCTAATCTACAGTTTTCTTAACACCTCCTGAAGGAGCTACCATCCCCTGTTGGAGCCAATGTTAGAGTCGATTTTTCAGTTATCAAAGATAGCTCTTTTAAGAGTTTTCCATCAAGTCTTCTTTCAAATTATTTTTCTTTTTCAGTTATTCTTCAGAAATAATTTTGGTCTCTAAATGGTTCCTATCATGATATGCTAATCCTTCACATTTTTTCATCTCCATTCAGAGGTCTAAAGTCATGTCATTTCATCTCATAAAGGTCAAGTCTAGGGTCTAAACTACCATAAAAAATCTTCAAGTTTTATTATTTAAAAGGTAGTCAAAATTCCATTCCATCCATAAAGGTCAATGTTGAAGGAGCATGTCAATTTTCATAGTGAAGTAAACTCTGTGTCATATAATTTCTATGCTATGTTGCTATATTTTGAAGAGAAATGAAAAACTTTGCTAAAAATATATAATTTTGAAATCCTACTTTATTAAATATTTATCTTTAATATTTCATTAATAAACCTTTGAAACCCTAGGTTATAAGTCCTATGCGTTGTACCTTTCCACCATCATTCTCCACTACGAATTATTTCCCACTATCCTTGCAAAACACTGCATTCCCATATTCGCCAATCACTCTTATCACATCATTGTCATCATACCCATACCCCACCATGTATCTAAACTCCGACATACATTAATTCCTCTCCACCTCACTGATCATCCATCACATCTGATGGCCCATATGAAACTTCAACCCCCCCCATCATCCGAGACTTAACGTCGGGGGGGGGAATCCGAAAAGAGTGGTATTGAAGACCGACCCCACTTCTATGTGTCACGAGCAGGTGATTTCACACCCCCCCCCCCCCCCCCCACATGAAACCGTTTAATGCCTTGCTACCCCTCTGAAATCTTGCTTACCTGCTGACATTAAATCGCTCCTACCGCCAATCATATCATGCCGATGTGGACTCAAAAATGTTCATCAACTTAATTCATGTTGTTTCCATAACCGTTAGCCAATTAATTCAATTTATAACCGTTAGGAAACGTACCCGTACCCTTTTCAAATGGGAAATAATCCAATTGCATATAAATTCACCATGGAACGCCTATTTCAAACTCTCATTATAATTTTCAAACTGCTCTTCACAGGATTACCAATTTACAACCATTAACCAGAGCTATAGAGATCAACTTAATTAGTGTTTTAAGCCTTCTTTTGTAGCCATTGATTTTTTTCCAGTTTGCAGAGCTTTTCCTTAGTATCAACCTGTGTTTTCTATCATAGAATTCCTTTTTTCCACCATTACAACAGATCCATTCATGCCTCCGAAAAACAAAGGACTTGAGAAACCAATTAGTCTACTATTACATCCTCCAATTGATTTTCAACACATTTCCTTAGTAGACAAAGATCAAAAAATACATTAAACCTTGTCTTACCTAGATATTTTTGAGTTATATTGTTGGTTAGAAGACAAATTCTTGGATAAATTAGATGACATAGGACTATGAGATTCTAATCTCCCACATTTCATCTGTCCTCATACACATAGTTCCCCAAAGTTTGTTAGAAGATGACAAGCTTGGTATATGCCAAACCAAAGAGCTATTATTACTCCTACAGAAGATATTTTAGTGACTATCAATGCCCAAACTATTGAAAAAATTATACAAGCCCCAACCATAGAGAATGATACCCCATTTTTCTAAGAAGCCTTAATAGAACTATACTAGAAGTTAAATTTTGCAAAGAGATCTCAAACTCTTGAGATATTCATGCTGAAAATGACCCATTACCTAAGAAAAACCCTCCATTTCCAGCATCCAGTTTTCCTAAAATGTCCAAACAAATCATCACTTCCATTTCCTACCTTATTGGTTACTATTCAGACCAATGGGTAGATGAAGCCATCATAGGATTTCTATCCATATTCTCCATAGATTCCAAACCCTCTATCATTTTCAACTTCATTCAATTTATTGCAGATTCTATCCATGATCAGTTTGTGAAATTCACAAATAATAGGTTTTCATTTATTCCTATGTGTTAGTTTACTTGTTCTTTTACTCTCAAGAAGATAAATTTATGTTTTCGTTACAGAAATTGGATGAAGAAGGAAATCTACAGTCAATCATTTTCTGGACTTCATTAGTCATGAAGGAATAGAAATAATATTCATATAAACATTTTGTGGAATTGTTTCTTCAACCAACACTCAGTTTGTTGAATAGCACTCTAGATCCAAGGATCACTGAAGAGATCAAAAAGGTATTGCAGATGTCAAATCAAGCTAGAGTAGGGGATTGTTACCTTTACCAAAATTATACAAAACTCATAGTTTATGGATGTGAACTTCCCCCTTATAAGTTTCCCAAATCCTCCCCATGAGTATTTTTGCATTGGAGTATATTAGACAAATGATTAATGCATATGAAGTGCACTTTGTCTCTGCTAAAAAGAAATCATAGTTTAAAATTAAAACACAGATAGGTCCTTTTATCTGTAATAGGAGGACGGAAACAGAGGAAGAATATAAGTTGTTTAAAGAAATGCATTTTAGTCCAAGTTTTACATGGTCTTATGATCCAGTTAGTGTCATTTCAAAACTGAGGGTAGAGAATAAATCTAGACCATATTTTCATACACCTAGACCAGAGATTGAAAATTACATGAATCAGCTTGAATGGACAGAAGGTACACTAAAGGAGGCTGAAGAAAAAAACCTTGTCTACATCATCATTACATACTCCTATTGCACGGGAAAGATCAGGTAAAAGAGTTACAGAAGATCGGTCATCTCCAATGACTGATTCATCTAGCAAAGAGTTCAAAATTCACTACAGGAAGAAGAAAAAGCTAAATCCTAAGGTCAATCCCATCAAGGAGTCAGAGAAAGAAGAAATCATCATTACTAAAGAGACAATGCCATCTACACAGGTAGGTGATAAAGGCACTTCTACTTCTCCCACTACTTCCACAATTTCTAAAGATCAGCAAACAACAACTCCTAAATATCAGCAAAAACACATTTAGACTAGCAAAGTTGCTACAGGGTAAAAAGAGAATAATATCTTTGACACTTTCAAAGAGATAAAGCTGAAGAATGAAATGTTGAAGAAAAGTAGCTATAATTAGTTTTGGAAGCAAACTCCCATTTCACAAAGAAAGCTTCTTTTACCATTTGATTCTGAAAATGGAAAAATGAATTTTGCATTTCTTCAAGCACAAATCCCACAAACAAACTCTGAAACCAATTATAAAAGGGCTACATTTGAGTTTGAAACAAAATAAATTCATCCAATAGATCAAATGGAACTACACAAGAAAACTGGTGAGATGATTTCATCAAGTCTCACTAACACTGTGTTGAGTTTAACAAAACTGCAGGTTTCATTGGAAAATGTACACTCACAATTAAAAATGGAGAAGGTTTCTTCATTTGCAAAGGACACAAGAATCAATACTCTATAAGACCTGGTGATAAAAATTGGATATGATCCATCCAATGCAAATGTAATTGAATAAATCATCAAGAAGAAAAATGATGACATAGCAGCATTGAGAAAACAACTGAAAATCCCAGCTACTAAAGATCCTTTGTCAAAGGATATTGAAGAGACTGAAACTAAGAAGACAACAATTATGAAATTAATAATGGAGCAGAATGCTCAATAAAGAAGATGGAATCATAATTATAAAGGATGATAAAGGAAAAGGAAGTAGTTGTGAAGACATCAAAGGTTCCTTTAGAAGCAGTGCCTCTAGCATCCATTCCTATAGCTCAAAATTCTACAACAAGCATTATAGATGGAGATGAGAAGCTTACCAAAGTAGTCCAGAACATGCCCATTCAAGAAGAGGAGATCAAAAATTGTATGATTAGGTAAAATTATTGCAATTACAGAAATCAAATGTTGATAGTTCGCATGCAGCGAAGCAAAGAGGGACAAAAAGTTGATTGAAAGGTTGTAGAAAGAGAAAAAAGAGTCATCTATTGGAAATACTTTGGGCCAGGTGAAAGAGATAATTTGGGCAGACATCACAGAGTCTATCACTGAAATTGGCCAAGTATACAGATCATATTTCAGCAAAAGTAGCTGATACAGAAGGAAAATTAGGCCATTACAACAATCAAAGCACAACTGGGAGACAAGCCTACCACAACAAACAATATTATTATATTTTTGAATATAAAGAACATGTATGAGATGAATGAACTCAGTATTGATGGTAGAATAGAAACAATCCTGGAAGTGAAGAAAGTGCTGACAAAGAAGAAATTGATTCTTCAACTTCAAGAAAATTTTCACAGTCTGGAGGTTACAGTTCAGAGATTTTTTAGCAGGATAGAGTCTCTGACACAAAAAGAATTGAATTCTCTTTTTGTAATAAATGATAAATTGATGACCAGAGATGACTATGGAAAAAGACTTCACGAAATTGCCAGGGAACTGCCAAGTTTCAAATATTAAAGGCATATTAACATGAAAGGCATTGTTGGGAGCTTTAAGAAATGACACTTACATTCAGCTATACCTGATGAAAAGCGCATGGAAAATCTGTGTGAGTTTTAGAGTGATTATTAAAAGCAGAAAGGTGAAATTTTGTCAAATCAATAGTCAACTAATAGCTAGCACAGCCTGCAAACATCTCCTTTAGCAATAGTTTACAGTTCAAGTAGCTCCAACACAACAGATTAAATTTATTTCCATGATGCAGTTAGAATTTAGTTAGAAAATAAAGAGCTATCAATTAGGATATCCTTTAATGTAACTGATGTAATTTATTTTTCTATAAATACTTCGTTGTACGAAGTATTACTATTGGATAATCAAGTTTTTGAAATTTGTGTGTTACTGTGGACCTACTATTAATGAAAATCAAAGGAGTTGCAACAATTTTGTGAGATTCACGTGGTATTTCTTTTGAGAGTTGTGATTTATCTGTTATTTCATTTCCATTTCATTTTCTGTGTATAATATTATCATTTATAAGAAAATATCAGCCATATGTTATGTTTAATAATATTTTTACAATGTGTCTTTTCTTCTGATCAATGAATTCAGTAAAATTCTCATTCACATCTCTCTCTTTTCTACCACTATAAACCAATGACAACTTAATTGTGCTCAAATATTTTTCCAATATTTCCTTGCTCATTTTTCTACAATTCAATCTTTGAAATCAGTTTCAGCTTCATTGATTATAATTTTTATCTAGCAAACAAATCATTAAACAAATTCTAAAACAAATTAATCCATATCTAGCCTAAAATCTGGTACTTAGCCTGAAATTGAATATTTAAAACTGACACAGAGATATCCCTCTCTGGCTAGGTAGGGATAGCTGCCTAGCTAAAAGTTGTTTTGTGGTTACCTTTATTCACTCCTAATTTTAGCCTAGGAATTTGGGGAGACTGATAACAAAGCTAACTATATTTTTACACATAGGTGGGTTCCATATCTCAACAACAAGGCTTCAACGGACTCAACAACTATTTTCAGGTCTGCTCAGTGTGAATCTGATAGCATTGCAGGAGTGGAGCCTATGCCGAGACAGGTCTGACGAGTCAGTGATAAGTTTCGATTATGGGACTTGTGAAAGCTGTGTGGAGTTAACTGGGAGCATATTACAATGGGCAGCACTGGTATGGTATGTTGACAATGGTATGGAATGACTGACTGTATGGTGGATAGATTAGGTAGTGAACATCAATATCGATGGGAGGGGCTAACTGTGAATGTGGGTCGGAGGGAGAGAACCACCGAGTGCAGTGTAGTGTAGGGTGCACATTATAGGAAATGAAAAACAATTTTTCATTACATCCAAGCCACATGCATTTGGATATTATGGGAGTGAAGGGTATGGGACGCAGGAGAAGTTTTGATGGAGGTAGAAAGCCAATTCCTCAATGCAGCAACAATGCACAGATTTTTCAGGAATATGACAGAGGTGTCAGTGTGAAAAGAAAATGCAGAACATAGACATTTTTTCAGAATGGAGGCAATTATCAAACATATGGAGGAGGGAGTTACAAGGGTAGGGAATCCAAAAATCGAGTTGGCTCTGATACCATGTCAGGCCAAGAGGTAACTCCACATAAAAAATCATATGAATTTATTGAGGATTATTATGAATATATTCATGGAGATCACACTGTTGGGATTCATTTCCCAATGTCTCTTAGACTTCCTTATTTCCTATGTTACACTAATGTACAATTTCGCCCAATCCCTTAGGATTAGGTGTCAACAAAATCCTTAAACAAATGCTAGTAAATCAAAAATATGATTAAGACATAGAATATATAAATGATAAGTGTTATAGGCTTGATCTACTATATCCATTGTTTCCATATTTAGTTACTATAATGAGGATGTAGAAAATCATAACGAGAAAATGTTGTTACATGTAAAGGAAGATCCAATAGTTGTTGATGTGATTGACAAGTATGACAATAAGGAAATAGGTTATGTAGCATATGAGAAAACAATGAGATTACCATCAATAATCCTTATCAAATGCAATGTTCTCATTGATCTATATGTTGTGTCCTTGTTTTTGAAGGAATAACAATTATGAAGGACATGTTGGACAAAATTGTCAAAAATAGAGCATCAAAAAATTAAAGTGGCAGTGAAATATTTTTTCAATTTGTGCAACGAAATAAGGGCGTGTGTTGAAGAACTAAGATTTGATTTTGATGAAATAAATAGAAAACAAAGGTAAAGGCCCTAGGTATGACAGAGGGCAGTGAGAAACAAGTTTTAGACACTGCCATAAGGTTCAAATCATGTTGAGAACAAAGACAACACTTATGTACTTTGGATTGTGTTGCAGATTTTTGGTGTTAATGTAATGTCTAAGATATGAGCATGTAATGTCTTGTTTCAACATTCTCTTTCAATTTGAAATATGTATGCAAGCATATAATTTTCCGCAAGTTGTGATGGAGATTATATAGTGTAACTGGGCTATGTTTTTTAATAATATATGGAGGATGGGAGTTCTGATATGTGCTTGTGTGTTTTTTGGCCCCTTTAAAAATTTATGTGTATGTCTATTTTATGTTAAATTCATGAGGTAATAGTTGTAAAAGAATGTGTTAATAGTTGCTAAATTCACTTAGATAATCAAACCTAGATCCCCTACACCCTTCTATATTTTTGGCTCACCTCGTGTGAGATGCTCCTTTTCTTAAAAGGGGTGAAAATTCTGGTGAAGTGTTAGACTATGCAGACACCTTTATTGGCACCCTTGATCGAACCCTGGGTCAAACTCTAGTTAAAATTTTCCACCAAAAAATGGTTATGTTGTCGAGACCTCAAGTTTCTTGAGGGGATTTAGATCATGCAGCCATGGTATATTCATTGAGATATCTAAAAATGGGGGCATGGGAGAGTTGATTACTTTATTTTTCATGAGGCATAACTGAGATAGAAGGATAGGAATTGGGTCAAAGAAGAGACGTTGTACGTTGAACCTTCTTGTGACTAGTACGAGATATTTTGGTGTGAAATCACTGATAAATTAATAAATTGGTTGACCTGATTCCACCATAAATTGAGGGTTACAGTAAATTCGAGGTTGTGCAGAAATTGGACCACATCCAAACTGGTTGATCTTCATCGTTTGGATACAGAATTGACGAGAGTCATCAAATTTTCAGTTAGCGTGACCCTTGAAAGATATATTATTGAATTTGTAACACAAAATCATCAGTTGTTCTCCCTTGTAGAATCCATATTCAAATGTGGAGTACGATGACGATTGTTGTTGGAGTGGGGTCCCCTGGGGTACAATTTTGGTTAAATTTTTGCTTATGTTTTGTTGTGCACATTGCACGATAGAGTCAAAGGTGATTTGGGGTGGGTCAGAGTCCCTTCATCAATCTAATGGGTTTAAATGGAAAACCTTGAGTCTCAAACCATGGTTTGATACCATGGTATCTGCGTGTCAATTTAGTATAAATATGTAAGGATCAAGTCATGAAAGGATATTTGTTACCTTTTGATGGTTATTTCTTTGGGTGTGGATCAAAGTCTGGGTTTTTGGGTAGAAAGACTCCGGTAGGCTCTGTGCGCGGATACTGAAGTCTTGGCTGTGTGCGGACTCCACTGGGTGTCTGCGTGAAAGGATAGATTGTATTGAAGGACTGAATGTATTGAAACTGCTAGATCTCTTAACAAAGAATATTTTTTTAGTGAACCTATATTTTTATGTGATTTTATATTTTATTTATCTGTTATTTACATTAAGATCTGAATTTTTTATTTTATTTCATATTTACTTATGCTAATGGTTAATTTGATCTACGCGAATGAATGAAGCACATTATGCGTGAATATATTTTATAAAATATATCTCGTTGAAGTATATATTATTACTGTGCACAACTATATTGAAGTATTCTCTGGTAATCTAAAAAAGGGTCTGTTCTGTTGATGCACGCATCTGTTATAATTCAATTATAAGTCTTTTTAGGGCCACTACATTAAATTATTCCTCAGGGTGCAGAAATCGGGTTCCAGTACCCCCCATGCTACTTTGGGTGAGACTTTGATTTGTGCAAGCATGTCACTGTTGAAAGGGCCAATATTTGGAGGGTTTGTTGGTTGCACGATAAATCTGAACCTAGGTTAGGAACCTTCAAGCCAATAGTTGTTGAAAGAAATTCCACTTTGGATTAAATTATTGTTGTTCGAAGACATCTTGTTGGAGTTTTACACAGATCAAATGACAGCTTAAGTTACTAGTACTAGGGTAATGGATTAGGGGAGAGGAATTTCATAAAGATGTGGGAGGATGAGGAAGAAATTATGATGAATTAAGAAGAGTTGTGGATGGCGAGAGAATTCATTTCGTTTTGGAGGGCAATAATAGATGAAGAGTGGCGATAGAGGAAGTTCCAAGAACTTAGGGATATAAGAAGGGAATCGCAGCACATAGGTGACGATGTAAGAAGTTAGAAAGAAAGGGAGAAGGTTATTTTCTGGCACAATAAGAGTGGTCAGTGGAAGTGGAAGTTTAATGGAATGATTGCAAGCGATTACTATTATGCACGAGGATTTAGATGGATCTTCGATGCTTGAGCCAGATGTCTAATTGACTAGGATACCATATGAAAATACACTATTATATGATGATATACATATTATGATGAGGAATATTTTCTTTGAATAAGGTTCAATACCAGAATGGAGAACCCCACAACACAGTAGGATGACTCCTCCTCATCCCCCTGACCTTCCCCTGGTGCCATATCAAAGTCTTTATTTTTTATTTTCAAACATATGCAAGTTTATTAAAGTTCAGTTATCACTTAAAGGTCAAAATAGTTATAGTGGTATTATTCAACCAATTTCAACTATTTATTCTCAACTGGGGTCCTGAGGGTTCATACTTGTTTCTTCAACACAATAAACTATGTTTAAAGTTGTAGTTGGTTCACTTACTAGATACCCAGAGTTCATAGCAAGGGGGGTGAAGATGTTGAATAACATTGGTATTTGTGTGAAGTTGTATGGAAAGATCATCCAACCCCCGACACTACTAAGCTCATTGAGTTTCAAACTACACTGCGGGATAGAGCATTGAGGTGGTTCAAAAAATTGATTTATGCTAACCCATACATTGTTATAGATTTGGCTAAACAAGAATTTATTCACGAGTTTAATTTACCACAATAAAATTGGCAAGGATTGGTGGAATTTTTGTAAATTCACCAATGGGAGGGGGAATATGCTTTGAAATGCATGCAACGTTTTAAGGATGACATCAAAAAACATGATATCCTATTGATTTGCATCACCAAAGAGATTATTTCATCAAGGGTCTGTTACCAATGGCTCTCATTTCATTGTATCAGCAGAAGATTGACACGCTTCAAGATGATTTAGAGCAAGTGATGTAGATAGAGGATATAGATGGTTATTCAAAAGACTACAAAATTGGTGATCGTTCAATAAATCCAAATATTATGGGCCTTGAGAATCAAGATTACTAGTTTGACAGATAGATTAAAAGGTCTTGTGCCTTTATGCCCTATGATACCACATGTTTGGTGTACCCATTTCAGATCGAGGTACATCATGCTACATAGTGCTCATGGTTGAGAGGGTCAAGACCATCCAGTGCTCCTATGGGACATCCTCCACCTCAATCTCCTTTAGTTGAGAAAATTTCATCTTCTCTTCCTTATCGGGGTCATATGCAATTCCAGTCAATACCAGTCCTCAAAGTATGTTTGTAAATTATTATTGTGATATTTTTCAGAGCTTTGATCATTTTCCTCGTTTGTGTCCTACTTTACAAAAGTATTTCAATGTTCCAAATAACTTTTTATATGAGTTCTATGGATTTCCCAATAATCATACGAATCAATGTCAATCTATAGATGATTTAGCTAACCAACTTGACCATTCTTATTTCCGGTTCAATTAGACTCCTCGAGGACAAGGAGGAGGAGCTCCAAGGGGTGGAAGGATGGGTGGAAGAGGACCAATTAGGTATTATAACTATGATTAGGAAGGCCATGTCATAAGAGAATGTTGGCTACTATGAAAACCTTGGTGTTCATACTATTTAGTGAACACCCATGCAGCCCAATATTACTCTGAACTTATTTCTCAGTGGGAGGAATGTATTTTGGAGAAAGGAGCCAATTTAGTCTATGCAGAACCCATGGACCCTAGTCCTGCAACGCAACCCAATATCAATGTTGTCACAAGGGGAGGGAAGAAGAATGTAGTTGATATTGGAACTTCTAATCAACTTCTTGTTATAAGACCTGCATATCCTAAAAAGCCTTATGATCCAAAATAGCATAAGGAGTACTATATGGATGCCACTGAAATTTTCAGACAGTTGATTTCTTCACAAGGAGCTCGTAGTGAAAATTAGGAACAAGTAAAGGTCCATGAGGAGAAGTAGTCTGCAAAACCTTTCCAACCAATAATGGACTGGTTTAAGTTATTTTTAAAAATTATTAAAGATGAACAACTCATAGGCTAGTTACGGAAAATATTGAAAACTAATGTGAAGGATAATTTTTTCATGATAGAACCAATTTCTGCAAATTTACCTATTCGACATTCGAGGAGGGTACGCTGGAACAAGAAGATAATTGGAAGGGAGTTTGGGTACCTGCTCATATTTCAGGGTTCCAAATCAAGGAATCCAACTTGGATTTAGGGTCAGATGTTAAAAAATTTTCGAGAAAAACCTGGGAAGCTCGAGGAAAACCCAAGTTGGTCTATTCCCCTATTCAGTTGCAGATGGAAAATCAATACTGCATTCTTTCTCTTGGTAGATTAGAATATGAAATCAAGGCAACAAAAACCTCACCTCTGCCTCTGTAACCTATTTCAATGGCTCCAAAACATCAAAATATACCAAGAATGATTGTTCCTGACCCAAAATTGGTCGAAATTGACTCAGTTACAGAAAAGCCAAATTTTCCTACAATTTCTCCACTAATTATGGAAATTGGCCAACTAACTCCACTAAAACTAGAGCTTCGTTGGATTTGGCGGACTCCGACAACTCTGTTGTCATGTTAATCGCGTCATTAACAGGTAGATAAGAGTTGATTAATGTTAAATAACTTTGGTGGTTAGCGGAAATCACGTTTAGGATCTCCACCCTCCACGCAATCATGGGTATCTGTCATATTACGAGGGGGATGGCCCCCTCCTCCACCCGTTGGTGAAATGCATAAATTTCAAATGAAAGTGTGTGCCCACATGGAGTAAGGAACATTCTTGGGTGCATTGGCAAAGGAACTTGGATGTTGGGGCTGAGGCCAAGGGTTAAAACCTAGACCTCGACCCCTGCATTGTTATTACAACGTATTACACCATTGTATTAATACAAGCCAACCTTAATGTATAACAAACTTACCCCACAAAACTTAATTACCTTCAACCTTTGTAACGCGCCCACATAATACATATTCCAATGGACTTTCAATGTTATAAGGTTTGAACTTTAATCATTCGAATGCCATAACATAATATGATCCTTAATACAAGATATGCATGTGGACTTTGAAATAAAGTTAAGGTTTAAGGTTTGTAATGATATTTATGTGGAAGGTTTAAAAATTAATTAAAGTTTGAAATAATCTTAAATATAAAATACATATAAATATATAATATATTCTATGATTGAAAAACGATATAACGTATTAAATATATATATATATATATATATATATATATATATATATAAACTTCAACCTTAATTAGTTAATAAAATAAAATAAAAATTCATTTTCAGCACAATATCATGAACCCAAAATTCAACCTTGGGAGGTCATTGGACAAATTTCACCTTCACAAACCAAACTGGCGAACCCTGTAGTGACACGTGTCACAGTCCCATTGGAATAAAACTGAAGAAGATTCCCTGAATGCTCACTGGGTTGTCATGTCATCAGCCTATACCTATTCTGCAATTTTTTAATAAAACTTTTGCATGCTCTGAACAACGATCAACAAAACATAACTCCTTCATCTGAACTCAGTTTTCAACGTAACAAGTTGCGTTGGATTCCTTGCGATGGTTCGGTCGTTTTCATTCTAATTTCATTCAATTATAAGCACTTTAATTTTTGAGCTAAAATACTAAGCCTCTGATCATTTACTAAACTTGTGGATGATATTGAATCCACCAATTTAGTGGACCAATTATATCAATTGACTGATGGGAAGCGAGAAGATTACATTAGCCCCATGGCAACTCTATTTATCAGTTGGTAAAGTATTCAAAGTACTAAAGCTGGCTCTGAAGTGGCGATGGAAGATTGGAAACAAGGCACTCATGAAATCCACTCGCAACATTGCACTATTTTTCAATGTGTCCACTGGATTGGTACTGAGGTATGTGAGTACCCTATTTTCAATGGTACTATTTTTTTTGTAAACTTTATTAAAGAAATTGATACTTGCATAGAAGAGTGTAAAAAGGTCCCTTTAATGAGTGTTTCTTTGCAAGTGTCTCCCACAATATGGTAGGCAACCCATCGATACCAACTTCAAGAATGGAACAATGTTAAGGTTGTTTTGTCATATCTGTTTTTCCCACGGAATGAGCTTCTAAGCAGCATCCCTATCTACAATGGTCATACTTGTCTGCAAGAACATGTTGCACATTTTTGTTCTGTATGAAAATTTGATGACCGAGCAATTGAAATTTGGTCGCATCCATTCATTAACTCTTTTGGAAATATTCTACAAGCTTGGTATTTGCAGGTGAAGCTAAAACACCAAACAACATATTGGGATGTGTTGATGACCCTATTATGTAGAGAGTTTTATTTCTTTGATGTAGATGAAAAGATGGTGCAAGTCCTTAGATATATTACATTAGTATTGTTGTCATGTGGGGATACTTTGGCAGAATGCAGCAGGTATGGGGACTTTGTGCACCATTATGACTTAGGGTTTCATGAAGTTGTTGTTTGTGGTAAAGTTAATAAAGACCTAGATGATGATTTAGAGGAGTTAAGAAATTTATCATTCAAAGAATCTGAAGGGGAATGGAAAATTTTAGAGGATATGATAGATGATGGCCCACATCTATCATCCTCTTAAGTTGAAGATGATGAATATCAGGACCAAAGAGAAACCGAAGCTTGCTTTTATTGAGGAGTACTCGGATGATCAGACCCCGTGGGAAATTTTTGACATACTCGAAGAATATGAGAATTTATTTCCCTGTTCTGTCTCAGAATAACAGAATTAAAGGTGATTTGGGAGAAATGAAAATAGCACTGAAGCCATAAGAAAAATATAGTTAAGCATTAGCATTACAGGTTGAATCCACGAGTCAAGGAGAAAGTGAAGAAGAAAATTGACAAAATTTTCGATGTTAGTCTCATATTACCTATTGATGAAGCTGAATGGATAAGCCCCATTTTCATACAAGATAAGAAGGATTCAGAAGAAATTCAGGTGTGTGTTGATTATTGCAGTCATAATAATCCATATGTGGATGATCCATTTCTAACACCTTTTAGTGATGAAGTCGTGGATAATGTTGGGGGTAATGAAGCTTACTATTTTACTAATGGTTTCTCTAGGTATCACCAAGTTCGTATTGCAGAATAAGACAAAAAGAAGACCACATTCACTACTGAATGTAGATCCTATGCCTACAATTTTATGCCCTTTGGGTTGAAGAATGCCCTATTTTTCTTCTCATGCATTGTTATTGCTTCTTTCCATGAATATATACACAAGTTCTTGGAGGTCTACATGGATGATTGGATTTTTTTATAGTTTTCTCAAGAATCACTCCAACTTGTTCATGGTTATGTTTTATAGCTACGGGAAACTTCAAATATCTCTGAACCTAAAGAAATTAATTTTTTTTTGTGCCTTTTGGAACATTATTGGGGAATATTGTTTGCAAGGAGGGAGTATGTGTGGGTCATACTAAAGTTTTGGTAATATTGAATATGCTGCCACCTACTTTTGTTTGGAAGTTGAGTTCTACTTTGGGACATACTATTTGTTATTGCAGATTCATAAGAAAATAAGCTTCAATCATAGATCTGCTTGAGAAGCTCCTTAAAAAATCTAAGCGCTTTTTGCGATCCACTAAATTTGACATTGCATTTGATACATTGAAAGAGAAGCTTGCAATCACACCCATTTTATCTTACCCTGATTGGAACAAACAATTCCATTTCCATGTTGATGCATACTAGATTGCTTTAGGTGATATACTAACGTAATCAGGCGAATGAAACGTGGATCATACTATCTATTTTGCAATCATAAAACATTCCAATGTAGAGAAAAATTATACTACCACAGAATAGGAAGCTTTAGCTATGGTGTATTCTCTCCAAAATCTCTGACACTATTTGTTGGGAGCTCCATTCATATTTTTTATAGACCATTCGGTGCTAAAATATTTAGTCAATAAGCTTGTACTTCAAGGGAGAATTTGTTGATGGTTATTTTATTTCAAAATTTTATTTTTTATGTAATTATAAAGTCGTGGAGATCTAATGTGGGGCCAGATCACTTTTCTATATTAGAGTCAAGAGATTTGGGGGATATTTTGATGACCAACTGTTAGATGCTCACTTTTTTCATATTGAAGTTGTCCTGATTATTTAGAATATATTTCCTCATTTCTTGCTACAATTCAATTCCCCTCTAATCATACTACTATACAAAAGAAACATTTGGTGGTCAAAGTAGCAGAGTATCCCTCATCACAAAAATAAAGGTGTATTATGGGAATGTCATGTTGGAGTTGTAGGAGGTCATGTTGGAGGAAATGCTACTGAATGGAAGGTCCTACAAGCTAGTATTTGGTGGAAAAATCTTTTCAAGGATACAAAATAATATGCAAAGACTTGCGATGTTTTTCAACAGGTTGGGTGACCATCGCGTCGTGATAAAATTCTCTTGCATCTAGTGCAAGAGCTTGCTGCTTTTGAGAAATGGGTTGTTGATTTTATTGGACTTATCAACCCTCCTGATCATCATTCACATGCCTAATATATCACTACCACAACAGATTATTTGACTTTTTGGGTGGAAGCTACTCTAGTTAAAAACTGCATTGCTGATACGACTGCTCGGTTTAATTTTGAGAATATTATTACTAAGTTTAGTCTCCCTCACAACCTGATGAGTGATCAATGTTCCCATTTTATTAATGAAATAGTTCAGACTATACTGTAGAATTTCATGATACAACATCATAAGAAAACTCCTTATCATCTAGAATCCAATGGGACTGTAAAAGAATTTAATAAAATCTTGGAGCGGGGACTTACTAAGATAGTTTTCGCAAATAAAGATTATTGGGATGAATAGGTTCTTGCTACTTTGTGGGCCTACATAACTACTATCAATAAATTTAATTTGTATACCTCGTTGTTTATGGAAGAGAATTTTTTGTCCCTGTTGACTTTATTGTTCCTACTTTTTCCATTTCTCATGCAACTCAAATTTTTAAAGATGAGTACATTCCTAAAAGAGTGTATGAATTATTTCAGCTTGAAGAGTCTCGATTTCTTGCTTATTTTATCAAAATGTTCAGAAGCAGTGTCAAAAGGCTTGGCATGACCACCACATGAAGAAGAATTCTTGTTCTATGGGAGAAAAAGTATTACTCTATGACAACAAGTATCACAGGCATCCTAGTAATCTCAAAATGCATTGGCTTGGTCCTTTTTATGTTGTGGAAACTAAATATTATGGTGTTGTTCAAATTTCTCAAATAGATGGTACTCTTTTCTCTGGATGGGTGAATGGTGCTCGCCTGAACCCTTACTTTTCAGTCTCAACTTCAAACTAAAGTATCTTCTCCTTTTGAGAGTAGTAGCTAGGAGTTAGGATAGTTGTGTGAAATAAAGTCTTTTTTCAGTTTGATAGTTTGTGTTTTTCGTCTTTTCCACAAGTTTCTTTCATTTTCAGTTGTGACTTGACACAACCAATTATGGTAGAGGATATGTTTTTGTATCTTGTCTTGTCAGATTCATTAATGATTATCATATCTGTCAATCATGCTAGAGTTAGTTAACAAATCTGTATCTCAATCCTAGATAATATTTTCTTCTACTGTTATATTTCCTATTACGTCACAACATTCCTCGGTACGTGTCTGGATCACTTATCATTAATTCGAATTTAAGTCACATTTACCACGCCTAATGGCTGATTCCTCCCCCTCATTGATTTTTCTATTTCTTCCCGCTCATTCTCTTCATATTCATATTTTCCTTTTGTGCATTCTCAGTTTCTTCTCTGGCTCCACTACCTTCCATACTTGAACCTTATTTTCCTTCTCATTCTCTTACCTAATTTGTGTACATCCGCCATCCTGCAAACATGGTTCGCAAAGCTAAACCTATTGTCATTATGTACCCTATTGATTCCCATATTCACTATCAGGATGATCTATTGGGGAATTATGACAAATCCAATGTTGTGGATAATGACCTCTCTGATTCCACCTTTTTCCATGCACTCTAGACTGATGTATTTATGGAGCCCAATACTCATCCTAGTGCTCTCTCTACCATGAAAGTTAGAAAATTTTTTAAGTTCATTAAATAAATCCACCATCCTCCTTCTGTGGTATTTGCCTGTGTTTGGCACCATGGGTGAGATAATACGTTGCACAATGTTCTAAATCAGTCGGCTTCATGGGGATTCTCTTTTTTTGGACTGTGAATACCCCATCCATGTAATAGATATCAAAAAAATCACTGAGTTGTCTGCCTATGGTGCTAATGTTAATTCATCATTTCAGAAAACAGCTACGAATAGGAAGAACACAAATGAAAATAACTTGTATAATAAGGATAGTACCACCCAAAAAGGTTAGGGAGTTTTCATGGATATGATCAATAATATGATGGTTCATGTCGCTGCTGAAATTATTATGACCAAACTTATGCCCCATTATACTAGAGGGGAGTGTACGTTGGACACCATTTTCATTGCAGAAGCACATCTACGATGACCAGCTGAATTGGTCCAGCTATCTCCTTCATGAATTATTTGAAGTCGCCAACGATGTATATTGTCGATCAACATATATATATATATTTTATTTATGATTATTCCCCTTGTTATATCCAAATTGTGTGCACCAAAAGGTTATGACCTTGCCACAATCACATACTATGAATCTCTAGAATATATGTATGCACCTTCATGCAACACTAAATACACTGTTAATAAATAATTTAATGATATTTCTTTCAATCACTAGTTCAATAAAATGGATGTTGTTACTCGCATCATTTCGTGGGTGACACTGCCTCTACTAGAACAATACTCTCCTCTGGTCTGGTTCAGTATATCTCATAGTTCTTGTTATCTTCGGTTGATGCATGTCTCTTTGGTAATTTTCTCTATGTGTCCACTATCATTCTACATTAGCGAGCATGATTTCGACTCTGAATTTGGAACTTGGCCAGGGGTCTTCGCATAGCCACAAGATGGAAAATTTTTCTACAACTTTGATGCAATGAAACCCAACGAGGAGACCCCTTCAACTTCGTGGAATCATTATGAAGATGTGTTAGAGGGTCTCCAACCTCTACTCAATAATTCTAAGGCATGTGTGATCTTTGCCTATGCTAGTTGGTCCGAGGTAGGTGCTTATGTTCAAAAAACTCTTCATGTACATAAACTCACTTCTATGTACACTCCACCACCCTCTATCAGAGCCACTAGTATGCTTGCCATTGTCCTTAATCCCCTTTCACCCTGTCAAGTCCACAACACTACCTCTGCCTCCACTTTTATTAATTTTTATTTTGAACCTATATCCATCGTTCCTATTGTTCCCATTGATGAATAACAACCCTTATCCCCCTATACAACGTCCGAAGGGATGCCTTGTTCCTCAGCAGCCACCTTATTTGACCAACTTGACTAACCTATCATTCCCAATAACCTAGAAGAGATGGAAACTGACACTTCCATTATCACTTCTGCCCATTTTCCCACTACTGTTACTCCCCCACCATTGATTGTTATTCCTCCTATTTCCACATCATCCCATACATCCTCATCTACCACTCCACTCATTTTCATCAAACAAGTAGCTAACTTCATGAAATATCATTAATAGTGTTGCCAAGTCATTTCCATTCCTACACAACAACATGAACTCATTACCTTTATTTTGGAACGTATTTTAAATAGAATTGTGTAGAATAAAAAGGATGTTATTTAGAGGGAATATTCACCACAATATCAGTCAGAGCGTTTGGTTACTAGTTTCCAACCACTCCAATAGAGACTCCTGCCAGTCGATATAGTTTTAGTCGACACTCTCAGTACCTAGTAATCACCATAATTGGTTTTGCTTAGTCATGCCTCAGTTTCTCAGTTGGAGCATCACTTAGTTCATATAAAGACTAGGTGCATCAATCTTCAGGTCACCTAGTAAGAATAACAACATTAGTTAAACATCACCGTCGTGGTATGTTAGGTCCCTATATCACTAGTATAGCCCCTTATTATTGTTAGTGTAAACCCCTTATTGTTATTGTTGTACCCTTGTAACCCCCATTTTGTTATTATTGTGCCCTTAAATTATTATTGTTAGGTCGGCTAGGATTACATTGTGGCTCACTAGGATTACATTATGGCCCCATGGACTCCTATATATAGAAAGGAGGTTTTGTGAATTGTATCATCCAAGAATTGTTCATTTATGTAATGTATTGGAGGTTGCCCCCTCGAAGTGGCTCATTTCTAAGGCGTTGATATCTCTTTTCTTCTCTTTTTTGAGCTGGTTACACAACATTTGGTATCAGAGCTTTGGATTCTAGGGTTTCGCTGCTCCAAACAGGTCATCGTGGCATTTTCGCTATAACTTTTTTTCTACGAAGTTTCAGAAGCTGAAATTTTTAGGGTGCGAAGCCGAAATCCTGAGGAAGCTTGTATAAACATTTCAGACCTTGGTTCGCAATATTTGCGGAGATATCATCTGTGGAAGTCAGGTCTTGTTTCAAGCTCCTAAACAGGTCATCGTGGAATTTTCGCTATAAATATGTTTCTACGAAGGTTAAGAATCTGAAATTCATATGGTGCGAAGCTGAAATCCTGAGGAAATTCGTCAAAAAATTTCAGAGCTTGGTTCGCAATATTTTTGGAGATATGATCTGTGGAAGGTAGTGCTTTTTCAGGCTCCTGAATTTCATCTCAAAGAGGTGATCGTGGGAAAAGTTCAATAACTCTCTCTCTGGAGATTGGATTGGAGTTCCGTCAAAAGTGGTCGCAATTACACGGCCTGTAGTTTATTGGCTATCAATTTCAGAGACAAAGGACAAAACAGTGACACGTGGCAAGTCGTACAAGTTCGCTCTACTGAACCAGTCCAGAATTAGGTCATTGTGGGAGATTGGACACAACTTTGTCTTGGAGAATCCAAATCAGGTCAGACCTGTGGCATTTGAAAGAAGCTTCAGAGGGCTACTACAGGGCTGAATTTTAGATATCGAAGATTTTCAATTATAGAGATAATTCAATTTCAATATCGAGCTCCTAAAAGCTAGTAAAAGGTGTGTATTTTTTTTTCCGAATTACATAAGTCTTGTTTGAAGAATCAAGTTGAATTGATTCCAAGGGCAACTTGTAGAATAGATATCAATATTGGATTTTAAAATGGCCCCTAAAAATAATTCAACACCCATTAAGCCTTCAGAAGTCTCTACTATGACTCATGAAGATGAAGAATTGCAACATGATCTATCAAAATTACAAGAGCAAATGCAACATTTTTCACTCTCGCAAAGAGCAACAAAAAATGAAATGGAAGTTTTGAAGAAAGGCATGGAAGTGAAGATGGATGGTTTGAAGAAAGGCATGGAAGCTAAAATGGATGGCGTGGAAGCTAAGATGGATGGCGTGGAAGCTAAGATGGATGACATGAAAGACAACATGGAAAATATGAAGAGTGATCTAAAAGCATACATGGAAGGCTTGATGACAAGCTTAAAACCAGAAATGATTCCTAATGGCGGAAATATAGGAGAAGAACCTCATGATGAGAACAAAATAAATGTTAATCATGATTTCATAAACTCGAATGTTGGCGGGAAGAACCACCATATTCCAAAAATGGATATGAAGAAGTTTGATGGAAAGGATCCAGTAACATGGATACTACAGATGGAGCAATATTTTGATCTCCATAACGTGCAAAACACACAAAAGGTATGCATTGCAACTTTACATTTAGAACAAAATACATTTGTATGGTATCAATGGCTTTGTTCCCGTAAAAAAATTGTCACTTGGTCAATTTTTACGGAGGAAATGATAGCACATTATGAGGATACAAAGAGCAACACCTTCTTTAGCCAATTGATAAATCTCAAACAAAAGGGTTTAGTGGGGGAGCACATTGAGGACTTCCAAAAAATTGAATATAAGGGTAACTGATATTCCAGAGGAACACAGGATTGATCTCTTCATAGGCACTTTAAAGGATAACATCCAACATGAAGTTCGCGTTTTGGAACTCGATTCATTGGAGAAGGCATTCAGGTTGGCAAGAAAAGTTGAATGTAAAATTATGGCGACAAGGAAGCCTACCACTCAATTCTATAAAGAAGGAAGTGTTGCTACGCCTAGATTTCCACAACCTACAAGGTTGACACCACAAAAATTGGAAGAAAAAAGAGCAAAAGGGCTTTACTACAGTTGTGATAGCAAATACACTAAAGGTCATAAGTGTGCTGAGAAGAAATTATTTTACATAGATTGTGAAGAGGAAGAAGAAAATGAACAAGAAGAGGATATACACCAGGAACCAACCCCCGAAGAGGAAGAAATGAATCCAACCATATCGTGTAATGCACTGGCAGGAATTACCACTCCTCAAACTCTCAAGATAAAAGGACAAATCAAGAAGAGAAAGGTAATAGTGTTGATTGATTCATGTAGCACCCATAATTTTATTCATTGTAAGGTAGCCAAGGAATTAAATTGTTTCCTATACCCAGCACCAGAATGTCAAGTGATGGTTGCAAATGGATGAACTATAAATTGCTCGGGAAAATGCCATAATATCAAGCTAACCATGGGGGAATATGTATTGACTAGTCCAATGCTTTCCATTCCTATGGGAGGTGCTGATGTTGTACTAGGAGTAGAATGGTTACAATCTTTGGGGACGGTAGCTTTTAATTTCAAGAACTTTTCTTGAAATTTTTTTCAGAAGGAAAGGAAGTCGAATTACGGGGTATTGAAGGGAAGCCAGGAAGGATAATAAGCTCTAATGTCATGACAAAGCTTCTAAAGAAAGAACACCGAGGCGTAATTGCACAATTATGCTCACTAGAAGTTCCAACATCAAAATCATCTATTTCTGCAGATCTCCAACAAGTCTTGGACAATCATTCCAAGGTGTTTGAAACTCCCAAAGGACTCCCACCTATTCGTGATCATGATCATGCTATTCATTTGATTCCAAAAAGTGTTCCTCCAAACATCAGGCCTTATAGATATCCTTACTTCCAAAAGAGCGAAATTGAACGTATGATTGCAGAAATGTTAGAGGCGGGTATAATTCAACCTAGTCAAAGTTCTTTCTCTGCTCCTGTAGTATTGGTACACAAGAAGGATAGATCATGGCGAATGTGTCCAGATTATAGGAGCTCAATAAGCTCACCATTAAAGACAAATTTCCCATTCCTATGATTGATGAATTATTGGATGAATTACATGGAGCAATTTATTTTACCAAGTTGGATCTTCGTTCAGGATATCATCAAATTAGAATGAAGACTGAAGATATTCCAAAAACAGCATTTCGAACTCATGAGGGTCATTATGAATTTTTGGTCATGCCTTTGGCCTTACCAATGCACCTTCTACATTTCAAGGGTTGATGAATTCCATTTTCAAACCCTTCCTTAGAAAATTTGTGCTAGTATTTTTCGATGATATACTAATCTACAGCAAGTCTTGGAAGGATCATGTTGAACATGTTGACAGGGTGCTCAAACTATTGCAGGAGAAACAATTATATGCAAAAACATCCAAATGTTTCTTTGGAGTACAAGAGGTGGAATATCTGGGTCATATCGTATCTCACGAGGGTGTTAAAGTAGACCCTAACAAAATTAAAGCCATTAAGGAATGGAAAGTCCCCACAACCATAAAGCAGTTGCGAGGATTTCTCAAGTTAACAGGGTATTATCGCAAGTTTGTTAAGAATTATGGGAGAATAGCAGCACCTCTAACAACATTATTGAAGAAAGATGCATTTTCATGGACTCCTAAAGCAACCAAGGCCTTTGAACATCTTAAAGAGGCAATGTGCCTAGCACCGGTCTTAGCTACGCCAGACTTCACAAAAACCTTTATTGTGGAATGTGATGCCTCATGAAATGGAATTGGTGCTATTTTAATGCAGGAAGGAAGACCCATTGCTTTTGAAAGTCATCCAATCAAAGGAAAGTATTTACAAAAACCTATTTATGAGAAGGAAATGTTAGCAATACTGCATGCACTAAAGAAATGGCTAACTTACCTAATGGGAAGACACTTCAAGGTAAAAACTGATCATGATAGTCTTAAACACTTTTTGGAACAAAGACTATCTTCAGAAGAGCAGCGAAAATGGGTCACAAAGATGTTGGGTTATGACTTTGAAATAATCTACAAAAAAGGAAAGCTTAATGTTGTTGCAGATGCACTCTCAAGAAAGAATGGAGAGGTGGAAGCATTGCTTTGTGCCATTTCTATTATCCAACCAGATTGGATAACCGAAGCAAGAGATGAATGGAAGAAGGACAAAGATGTATGGACACTCATTCAAAAGTTGCAGCAAGATCCTAGTACATCCGATACATTTAGTTGGAAAAATGATTCCTTATGGTACAAAGATCGCTTATATCTTTGTAAGAATTCCCAACTAAAACAAAAGATTCTTCTCGAATTGCACACTTCTCCTTTAGGAGGACACTCAGGATTTTTAAAAACTTACCACAGGGTGAAGAAAGAATTTTTTTGGGATGGCCTTAAATCTGATATTCAAAAGTTTGTGGCGGAATGTTTCGTTTGCCAGCAGAATAAAGTGGAGACAATTAAGACCCCGGGACTTCTACAACCTTTATCCATTCCAAGTCAACGTTGGGAGGATATTTCAATGGATTTTATCACAGGTTTACCTAAGTACGAAGGAAAGAGTGTCATCATGGTGGTAGTTGATAGAATTACCAAGTATGCACACTTTTGTGCATTATCTCATCCATTTAAAGCAAGTACAGTTGCTACTACATTTATGGACAGAATTCAAAAGCTACATGGAAGCCCAAGGGTTATTGTGAGAGACAGAGATCCCATTTTTACTGGAAATTTTTGGACGGAGTTATTTTCTTGTTTGGGTACTCAATTAGCTCATACCTCATCTTATCATCCTCAATCTGATGGTCAAACTGAGATAGTAAATAAATGTTTGGAAGGATATCTTCGTTGTTTTGTATCTGATAAACAAACACAATGGGTCAAGTGGTTACCTCTTGCTGAATGGTGGTATAACACTTCCTTCCATACTGCAGCAAAAATGACCCCATTTATGGCACTTTATCGATATCATCCACCATCCATCACATCATCCTTAAGGGAAAATTTGAAGGTTGAAGCAGTGGAAGATCACAATGAGGATCAACAAGAAGTTCTCCAACTCTTAAAGGATAACCTGAATTTGGCACAAAATCGAATGAAACAACAGGCAGATCAACATCGTAGCGAGAGAAGTTTTGATGTAGGAGATTGGGTATTTTTACGGCTACAACCATACAAACAAATGTCCCTCAAGCAAGCAAAGAAGGATAATAAATTATCGCCAAAGTACTATGGTCCTTACAAGGTGTTGCAAAAGATTGGTACTATGGCATACAAATTGGAGCTCCCTGCTTCTTCATGAGTGCATCCAGTTTTCCATGTTTCATGCTTAAAGAAGGTTATAGGTGAAAATCTTCCAGTTCAAACAATATTTCCAGAACTTGATGAGGAAGGAAAAATCATATTGGAACCTGAAGCGGTCACGGAAACAAGAACTCTATAGCTACGAAATCGATCAATTTTAGAGTATCTCATCAAGTGGAAGAACTTACCCACCGAAGATTCTACATGGGAGGATGAGAATTTTATACAGAAGCACCCAGAGCTACTCAAGCGTTGAGGACAACACTTTTTTGAAGGAGAGGGGCATGTTAGGTCCCTATATTACTAGTATAGTCCCTTATTGTTGTTAGTGTAACCCCCTTATTGTTATTATTGTACCCTTGTAACCCCCATTTTGTTATTATTGTGCCCTTAAATTATTATTGTTAGTTCAGCTAGGATTACATTGTGGCCCACTAGGATTACATTATGGCCCCATGGACTCCTATATATAGAAAGGAGGTTTTGTGAATTGTATCATCCAAGAATTGTTCATTCATGTAATGTATTGGAGGTTGCCCCCTCGAAGTGGCTTATTTCTAAGGCATTGATATCTCTTTTCTTCTCTTTCTGGAGTTGGTTACACAACATGGTATAAATGCAGTTTCACTTTGAGAAAGAAGGATTAGAGATTCAGATTAGTGTCGTTCATTCTCAACTATAGTACTTGTGGCCTAATTTTTATCCTTATGCCATAGGACAACCCAAAGATATTTCCACATGCTCCCCTATCAAATGTTGTACTATTGTTGACGCAGCATGCCAAAAATTCGTTACTCAAAACGTTGTATTTTGGGACATTATTGCTACCCTGTAGACATCCACATCAAATCCAGCAAAGTTATTCAAGAACTAGATTTCTAAGAAGATTCAAACTTCTACTTGTATCAATCCCACTCTCGTATAGGTTATGTATGATTCTCAACACATGTTCTGCTAAATCTCTTATGGCAGTAATTTTAGTGTGAAAAATAATTCACTAATCAAGCCCTTGCGCAAGAATTTCCAAAACCTCTTTTAGCAAGAAATGGTGACCTCTGACCTAGAACTAAGGAAGTAGCCTCTGGATGAGGCAGATGTGATTGATGCTCAATCAACTAGTTGGAGTATGCAGCCCAAGTGGCCAAATGGGTTCACTGCGACCTCCACCCTGAGGCTTAACAACATTTTACTACCTTGAGCACGATGTCCACAGTTGTCGATTAGTATATTCAATACCTTGTTCAGTCATAGTCCGACGATCTCAACAAGAAGGAAGTTACAAAGTTTGCAACTAAGGTCTCCATACTTCTAGACTCATGGACCTCCTCTGTTTTCACCTTAACCAATTTTAAGGAATCATAAATTCACACTTTTCCAGAGTTGGGTCCTTCGTTTGAAGGTACCGCAACTGATCCAAGTGAAATCCAACCTACACAGAGTTCCGAAGTAGCATCAGTATCACATTGACTTGAAGGTGAGTCAACATGATGTGGTTGGGGCATGTTAGGTACTTTATTTTTGAAGGAATAGAAGTTGCGAAGGAAATTTGGAAAAAAAAAATCAGAAATTCAACGTCGTAAAATTAAAGCAGAAGTGAAATATTTTTGGAACTTGCAAAATGATAACTAAGGGTGTGTGTTGAAGAACTAGGAGCCTATTTTGATGTATTCAACATAGAACCAAGGTAATGGACCTAGGTATTGGAAAACCATGGATCAAGTGAGTGTGGATATAAAATAAGACAAAAGGAAGAGAGAAATAAGTCTTATACAGTGCCATAAGGTTCATATCATTTCAAGAACATAGAAAACATGTGTATTTTGGATTGTGTTGCATAGTTTTGGTGTTAATGTAATGTCTGAGATATGAGCATGTAATATCATTTTTCAACATTTTCTGTCAATTTTGATATCTACACGTAAGCCTGTAATTTTCTGCAAGTTGCAATAGAGATGCTATAGTGTAACTAGGATATGATTTTTTAATAATATATGGAGGATGGGATTTATTTTATCTTCTTGTATGTTTTGTGGCCCCTTTTAAAATTTTCTATGTTTGTATATTTTATGTTAAATGGATGAGGTAAATGGTTGTAAATGAATGTGTTAATAGTTGTGCAAGTCATTCAGATAATAAAATCTACATCCTCTACACCCTTCTATGGTTTTGTCTTGCCTCAGGTGAGATGCTCCTTTGTTCTAAAGGGGTGAAAATGACGTCGAAGTGCTAAACTACACGGAAACATTTTTTGGCACCCTAGGTCGAACCCTGGGTCAAAATCCAATTAAGATTTTCTGCCAACATTATATGCATAAAAAAGTAATATAGTGGATGGCCTTATAAATGGCGTGGATGGAATATCCAAAAAATAGGAAAAAAATTGATGTAATATGGATAGATATTATAAATATAGATATTGGTAAAACACAAAGAAAGAACTATCATGAACTATATGACGAAAAAATTTCATCGCATTGGACTCCAATATTATGTGTTGCAAAACAATTGGCATGTCATAGCAAGAGCTCTAAAACTATGGTATGAAAACAATTTCTGATACAATTAGCTTGTGTTAGAACAATTCATCGATCATAGGGTTTAACGTGGAATGGACTTGCATTTTATCTTAGTGGTATATCCACACATGGAATAGTCTACACAACATTTCCACATGTTAGAACCATGGAATCGTTGTATTTTTTAGCACACTTCTTTGCTAAGTCACGAGTCTATTTTAAATTATTGTTTTTAGGATAGAATTTGAAACTTTTCAAAAAAAAATAATAATTGAACGCTACCAAAATTTCTAGCAACGTTAGTTTTAGGCCTTTTCAAACAATCTTTTTTAATTATGTTTGTGTCTGATTTCTTTAACCCGATGCTAATGGAAATTCCAGTAACTTCCCCTATTTTTAAAAAATAAAAAATAAAAGTGCATCTGCTTTGTGTCAAGATACATGTTCCTGTTATAAAATATGTTTCAAATATTTTATCATGAATTAGGTCACGTGATAGGAAATTTTTACAGTCAATAATGTTGAGTTGATTCATAGTTATACGTGTAGTAGTTAGGTGTCAATACGTAGTCAAGAGTAGCTTACCGTTGTTTGTCATGTCTGTCAGCTGAGTCAGTTTATCCTTATGTCAAAATATGTGATTTTTTGTTAAAATATATCATGGATACACAGTTTAATGCGATGACCATTTGGTTGATCATGCATAGACGTTGACGGAAATTTAGGCCTCTAATAAAGATATAGTGGAGGCGACTGCCAGTTATAGCTCCGCCCATCTCCAGCCACCTGTAGCATACCATATGAAAATCCGTAGCCAACTGAAGATCATAATGAATATAATAGGGTGCATGCTATAGTTTAAGATACTTATCATAATGAAAAATCTCTTATATGGGAAGGTGAACCAACGTATTGGTTTAAACCGATGAAAAGGAAGGAAGATCTTTAGTGTTGAGTTTAACTGTTGGAGAATGAGATTTTGTAGTGAACGTATTGAGAAGGGAGTCTTAGATTTTAGAGAAGATCTCATAGAAGACATAGCAACACCTGTTAGGTGAGCTCCTATAGCCTTGCCACCTATCATATTTCAGTAGACAAGCTTCTTTATTATTGAAGATGACCAAGAAAGGAGGAAATCTAAAACAAATTAAACCCTAAGGAGCTGACCTAGTTGATTCTAATCTAAATGTGAGAAGGTTGTTTGTTCAAGAAGGGTGGTATCCACTATGTTCAAGACTAGGAAGCTCTCATTTAGGAGTAGCTCAAGAGTTTTCACACTCTTTCAATGGATGAGAATCAACCATATATGGTCTCATATTGTAGGTATCAGTAGATTCAATTGTTGAAGCTTTCAAAATTCCATAGGAAGAAGAAAAATGGTTTAAATACCAAGTCATCACAGGAGGAGACCTTAACAGTTTCCTTCAATATGGGCATAGAGATCCTAACTAGGCCAAAGGAATTCCCAGTAGTTACCTCAAGAATGAATGGCCTGAGGCTTTTAAGCTCATAAAAATGTATCTCACCTATGAGAGGAGATACACTGGGGTTTTTCTTTATCATATGAGATTTATGTTTCATGTTGCAAGTATGAAGACCCTCAATTTTCCATTATTTCTATTGAAGAGATTGACAAAAATGTCAGCTAGGATTCAAACACACACAGCTACTTCATAATACAACCTATATCATCAAGATATTATCAAAGTGTTAGTTGAGGTAGAACTCAAGAAAATAAATCAATCATGGGACCATTTTCTCACCAACTTGCACCTACACCAGATGTTCCACCTCAACCATATTTGGCTCCACATAAACACCCTCAACCTACTAGAATTAAAAAGAGAAAGGCTAAGAAGGAGAATATCCATAAGAAGACTAAAGGTAGAAAGGAAAAGACTCCTTCAGTCAAGGTTGAGAAGAAGATGGAGAAGGGAGAAGGCTCATCAAAAAGCAAGCTTAAATCAATGAAGATGGTTCCTCCCATTTCTCATTTTCCTATTGTTTATACTAGAGCACAAAGATGAATATTTGCAACTACGGAAAAATCCAAAACACAGGTGCTATCGGAAGTTTCGGAAGCAAAAATAAACAGAAAATCTAGAAGGAATATCAACCCACTAAGTTTGATGAAGATCTCCTAAAATATGCAAGGTATGAAATCAATAGCAAAAGAAGGAAAGAGGATGCCAAACCTATTGTTGGTAGCAGAAAAAGACACACCAAAGACAATAATAGGTTTAGGCTAAAATCTAAGGCCCTACGCAATCAAAGTTTGCTGACAGAGGTCATAGATGTAGAAGGAAAATCTGAAGGGTTATAGAATAATGTGTCTAGGAATAACGACAAAGGAAAAGCCCCTACATAATAACAAATGGAATCTTCAAAAAGAAGAAAGATAAAAAAGGGTTCAAAGGAGAAAAAGACCATTATCAATGAAGAAACCACTAATACCATGAGATCAAAATTAGTTGTTGACAAAAAATCAGACTTGGACAAGCTTGCGAGGCTGCAGCCCATATGGAAGAAAGGTAAAAAGGTTTCCTAATAAAACACCTTTTTGCTTACTAAGAACATTTTGAACAACAGATCAAGTTTCAAACTGTATAAGTCTGCACAGTTTTTTCAAGTGTTTGTTGTGCATTTTTTAAAATGAAGCAGAGCGCTACCAGAAATTCCAGTAGCATTACATTTTTATGCAATTACAAGTTTTTATCAGAATTTTCGTTAGCGCCTATTTTATATGATCTTTGACAATTATCAGCAAAATATCTGAGCAAGTTCATGAAAGATAAGTAGTCATTATGGTATGGATATAACAAGTGATGGTTGATAAGTGGTTATGAGGTTGTTGAAGGTCATATTTAATGAAGACACATGGTATTAAAGAACCAAAGTCATGATGAGACAAATCAACAGAAAATGGGGTACCATGTCAACATACTCAGCAAGATAGTCCAAACTGTCTTCTCTTCTCTCATCTACACATGTTCTATTAGTTAGATTTTGATGGGATATAGTTTTAATGTCCTATAACAACTATGTATTGGGAGGATTAGTGGTTCCTTCTTTTTAGGAGAGATGGAGTTGGTGCCTATATATATATATATATATATATATATATCATTTGTAAATACCATTTCCAGGTTGGATGTTGGTCTACCTAAAGACTTAATATAATAAATAAAACTTCTTTTTACACTTCATGATGGGGTATTTTGTGACTCAAGGACTATCTAATGTATGTTGTGTTTCTCTCATTGTTTATTTCTTCTGATTTAGTTTCTTGCAAATCATATATATGTTGTGTTGAACATGTTAGTGAAGTTTTCATGAAAGATTTACAAAATACTTTATGCATGTACTCTACTTTCTTAATGTTGTTTACTTTACATAAAAAAAGTTTATGTAAATAGCCATTATTGTAGTTGTGTGACTGATTTAGGATATGCATATTTCTTAGAGCAAGTACCAGCTATCTATCTCCTTTCATTTGTTACAATCTTCTCCCTATACTACCAATTTACCCATACAAATTATAATTTCCACACCTCTCCAAATGCATGAATGTCTTAAAGAATAAAAAACACATTTCAAACTCTTTAAGAAACCATCCCACCACTCAAAACCTTTAAATTTTAAATGAACTATGATGTGTAAGGCTTACTCCTTTTGCAGTCAAGGAGTGACTCATTGTACTAATATATTTGGTTCCATTATCGGGTAGGAGAATTGAATTTTATCCCTAGGTTAATGAAAAAGTTATAATTTTGGTTCTAAGATGTACAGTTCCAACTTTCTTTCTAGATTTCTTTACTCCTGGCAACCCCATTGCTGAATTTTTGGCTCATAGAAGGGCTAGAACTAGGGCTAACCCATATTCCCCTTTTAGAATCCTAGTCCCTAACCCTGAAATCTAATCAAGAAAAAGAGTAAACCAAATTTTGTTGGTTCTACTACTATTTTCTCAAAGGTTGTCCCTAAAGAAGTCCTGCAAACTCTATCCCCTGATTTTGTAGAAAAACCTATACCTCCCTTGTTTTCCAGCCAACAAACAGTATCTACATCAAAAGTTGGTGCTTCATCATCTGTTTTTCAAAATCCACCAATTTTTGTTCCATAAATCCCAATAAATCATACCATGGAAGTTCCAAACCCACCCCCTAACCGAATGGATGCAATTGTTGTTGCAAGGCATGCCCCTTTGGTTTTAGCTTAGCCTATGAATGCATTACCTGCAGGAGATTATCTCAAATACATGCTTAATTTTAGTGGAATTAGATAACTTTTGAAGTCTAAAATGTGCCTCCTAAGAAAAATGTACAACCAAAATAAAATTTATAAGAACCAGTAAGATTCAAGATGATGATGTCAACCATGGGGGATGATTCACCATTTTTGGGGTAAAAAAGTACAAAGATTAAAAAATAATAAAACTACATTTTCAACTTGTACTTTCAACTCATCTCTCAAATTTTGAGTGAGAGTACTCGTTGGATGCAAAATCTAATTCCTCATCTAATGAGTGCCCATGTTTCATACTTTTTATTGACCATGCTACATGAAAAATGAGAAATACATGAAAAACATTATTGCAATCATGTTTTTCATGTATATCTCATTTTTCATGTATCGGGGTCCATTGAAAGTATGAGACATGGGTACTCATTGGATGAAGAATCAAATTATGCATCCAACATGTGTTCCCGCTCGAAATTTGAGTAAACCCATAGAGAGATAATTTGAAAAAGTAGTTTTTTCTTTTTTCCCTCTAAAATTAGATGATCTAATTTAATCTTATTTTATTATTTCCACTATTATTTTATAATTTCCTTAGGAGTCCCAGTTTAGACGTCAAAATTCCTCTAATGTGAGGGAGAGATAACAGCCGCAGAGCACCTGCAAACATCTCCTTCAATAAAAATTTACAGTTCAAGCAACGCCAACACAACATATTAAATTTATTTCCATGATGCAGTTAGAAGTTAGTTAGAAAATAAAGCGCTATCAGTTAGGATAGCCTTTCATGTAACTAATGTAATTTATTTTTCTATAAATACTTTTTTGTACAAAGTATAACTGTTGGATAATTGAGTTTTTAAACTCTTTGTATTACTGTGGACCTGCTATATATGAAAATCAAGGGATATACAACAATTTTGTGAGATTCATGTGGTATTCTTTTAAGCACTGTGCTTTCTCTATTATTTCATTTCCATTCCATTTTCTGTGTCAAATAGTATCAATTTATAAGCAGAGATTAGTCATATGTTCTGTTTAATAATATATTTACAATGTGTCTTTTCTTCTGATGAATGAATTCAGTAAAATTCTCATTCATACCTCTCTCTTTTCTACCACTATACACCAATGAAAAATTAATTGTGCTCAAATAGTTTTCCTATCTTGCCTTGTTCATTTTTCTGCAATTCGGTCTTTGAAATCAATTTTAGCTTTAGTGATTATAATTTTTATCCATCAAACAAATCATTAAAAAAATTCTAAAACAAATTAATCCATATCTAGCCTAAAATCTGGTAATCGGCCTAAAATTTAATATTTAAAAAGTGACACAGAGAGAGCCCTATTTGGTTAGGTAGGGCTAGCTGCCTAGCTAAAAGTTGGTATGTGGTTACCTTTCTTCACTCCTAATTTCAACCTAGGAAGTTTTAGAGAGTGATAACAAAGCTAACAATATTTTTACACATAGGTGGGTCCCATTTCTCAACACCAAGTCTTCAACGACCTCAACGACTATTTGCAGGTCCGCTCAACGTGAATCTGACAACGTTGTGGGAGTGGAGCTTGTGGCGGGACAGGTCTGAGGATTCAATGCCAAGTTTCGATTTTGGGACTTTTGAAAGCTCTGTGGAGTCAACTAGGATCATATTATAGTGGGCAGCATTGGTATGCTGATTGTGGTATGGAATGATGAAACGTATGGTGGATAACTCAGGTGGTGAACACCAATATCGATGGGAGGGGCCGAATGTGAATATTGGTCAGAGGGAGAGAACCACCAAGTGTAGTGTAGTGCAGGGTCCACATTATAGGAAATGCAACAAAATTTTTAATTATAGTCAAGTCATATGCATCTGGAGATTATGGGAGTGAAGAGTATGGGACGCAGGAGAAGTTTTGATGGAGGTAGAAAAAGAATTCCTCAATGCAGCAACAATGTATAGATTTTGTAGGAATATGACAGAGGTGTCAGAGTGCAAAAAAAATGCAGAACATAGACAGTTTTGCAGAATGGAGGTAGTTATCCAAAATATGCAGGAGGGATTTACAAGGGTAGGGAATCCAAAAATGGAGTTGGCTCTGATCCTGTGTTAGGTCAAGAGGTAACTCCACAATATAAATTGTCTGAATTTATTAAGGGTGATTATGAATATATGCATGTAGGTTATACTATTGGGATTCATTTCCCAATGTCTCTTAGACTTCCTTATTTCCTATTTTACACTAATTTACAATATCGCCCAATCCCTTAGGATTAGGTGTCAACAAAATCCTTAACAAAATGTTATTAAATCAACAATATGATGAAGTCATAGAATATATAAACGATAAGTTTTATAATCCTGATCTACTAGATCCATTGTTTCCATATTTATTTTACTAGAATAAGGATGTAGAAAAGCATAACGAGAAAATGTTGTTACATGTAAAAGAAGATCCAGTAGTTCTTGATGTGATTGACAAGTATGACAGTAAGGAAATAGGTTATGTAGCATATGAGAAAACAATGAGATTACCATCAGTAATCCTTATCAAATGAAATTTTCTCATTGATATATATGTTATGTCCCTATTTTTGAAGGAATAGTATTTGTGAAGGACATGTTGGAAGAAATTGTCAGAAACAAAGCATCAAAAAATTAAAGCGGCAATGAAATATTTTTTCGATTCATGCAACTAAAAATAAGGGCGTGTGCCGAAGAACTAGGAGATGATTTTGATGAAATCAATAGAAAACCAAGGTAATGGCCCTAGATATGACAGAGGGTAGTGAGAAACAAGTTTTAGGCATTGTTGTAAGGTTCAAATCATGTTGAGAACATAGACAATGCATGCATACTTTGGATTGTGTTGCAGAATTTTGGTGTTATTGTAATGTATGAGATATGAGCATGTAATGTATTGTTTCCACATTGTCTGTCAATTTTGATATATGTGTGCAAGCTTGTAATTTTCCACAAGTTGTAATGGAGATTCTATAGTGTAAATGGGCTATATTTTTTTAATAATATATGGAGGATGGGAGTTCTAATATGTGCTTGTGTGTTTTGTGGCCCCTTTTAAAAATTTATGCTTATGTCTATTTTCTATTAAATGCATGAGGTAAATGGTTGTAAATGAATGTGTTAATAGTTGCACAATTCACTTAGATAATCAAACCTAGATCCTCTACACCCTTCAATATTTTTAACTGGCCTCATGTGAGAAGCTCCTTTTTTCAAAGGGGTGAAAATTCTGGCAAAGTGTTAGACTATGTAGACACCTTTGTTGGCACCCTTGGTCGAACCCTGGGTCAAACTCCAGTTAACATTTTCCACCAAAAAATGGTTTTGTTTTTGAGACCTCAAGTTTCTTGAGGGGATTTAGATCATGAAAACACGGTATATTCTTGGAGATATCCAAAAATGGTGGCATGAGAGAGTTTATTACTTTATTTTGCAGGAGGCATAACTGAGAAAGAAGGATATGAATTGGGTCAAAGATGAGATGGTGTACATTGAGCCTTCTTGTGACCAGTTTGAGATATTTTGGTGTGAATTCCCCATAAATTAATAAATTGGTTGACCCGATTCCACCATAAATCAAGGGTTACAGTAAAGGTGAGGTTGTGCAAAAAATAGGACCAAGTCCAATTTGGTCGATCTTCATTGGTTTGATGCCGAATGACGAGATTCATCAAATTTTCGGTTAGTGCAACTCTTGAAAGATATATTATTGAATTTTTAACTCAAAATCATCAGTCACTCTCCCATGCAGAATCCATATTCAAATTCGGAGTACGATGACGGTTGTTGTTGGAGTGGGGTCCCCTAGGGTACAATTTTGGTTAAAGTTTTGTTTATGTTTTGTTGTGTGTGCTGCGCGAAAGAGTCAAAAGGTATTTGGGGCAGGTCAGAGTGCCTTAATCAATGTAATGGGTTTAAAGGGAAAACCATGAGTCTCAAACCATGATTTGATACCATGGTATCTGCTCACCAATTTAGTATAAATATGTAAGGATCGAGTCATGAAAGGATATTTGTTACCTTGTGATGGTTATTTCTTAGGTTGTGGATCTAAGTATGAGTTTTTGGGTAGGAAGCCTCTTGTAGGCTCTGTGCATGGATACCAAATTCATGGCTATGTGTGGACTCTACTGGTTGTGTGTACGAGAGAATAGATTGTATTGAAGGACTGAATGTATTGAAACTGCTAGATCTCTTAATGATCCAGATTTATGCAGGAATGCAACAGAATAAACACATAACCATAAATACAGAGATGCAGTGGAAATAATGCGTCATTTCATTAATAACAAAAATATGCTTACAGACATAATGGAAATAAAATAGCTAGGGTGCTGGTAGCGAATCTCTGAGAAGAGATGTGATGGCTACAGTCCTCTGAAATGTGTTACAATGAGGCTCGAGGGCCTATTTATTTTTGAGAAACAATGTAGAATCTGAAACGTCCAAAAACCTAATCGTAGGAGATGAGGCGCCAAAACTGTGGGCGCCCGTTTGGGTAAATTGGTGGTTCAACTTCCCAGGGGCGTAACTTTGGCATCTGATCTCCGTTTGACGCGCTCAATAGCTCGTTAGAAAGCTCTATCTGAGGACTACAACTTTCGAAACGAATTTGACGATCAAATTCGTTGGTAAAACGCTACCCAAAAAACGTCGTTTAGGGCCTCAAAACGGCTCCGGAAGTTCAGGACCCGAAAAACTGCTAAAAATAGTAAGTTTTGTTGCAACTTGAAAACTGAAAGAACTAATGATGGGGGTTCAAATGGAATAGGTGGGTGGCCACCAATATCCACCTGGATTATTAAGCCCCCAAAACAGCTCCGAGAGTGGAGGACCCGAAAACCTGCTAAAAATAGTAAGTTTTGCTGAATGTGAAAAGATGCAAGAATTGATGGTGCTGGTCCAAATGGAATAGGTGGGTGGCCACCGATATCCACCTGGATCACTTAATAAAGAAGATTTTTTTGGTGAACCTATATTGTTATGCAATTTCCTGTTTTATTTATCTTTTATTTACGTTAAGATCTAAATCTGTTCTGTTATTTCATATTTACTTATGTTAATGGTTAATTTCATCTGTGCGAATGAGTGAAGCACATTTTGCGTGAATATATGTGAATAAATAAATATGGTTGGAGTATATCTGATTATTGTGTGCAAGTATATTAAAGTATTCTCTGATAATATGCAAAAGGGTTTGTTTTTTTGATCTGTTGATGCGTGCATATTTTATAGTTAAATTATAAGTCTGTTTAGGTCCACTACATTAAAATCTTCCTCAAGGTGTGGAAACTTGGTTCCAGCACACCCCCCTTGCTGCTTTTGGTGAGACTTTGATCTACACAAGAATGTCACTACCGAAAGGGCCAATAGCTGGAGGGTTTTTTGGTTGCATGATAACTTTGAACCTGAGTCAGAACCCCTCAAGCCAATATTTGTTGAAATAAATTCCACTTTGGATTAAAATATTGTTGTTCGAAGACAACTTGTTGGAGTTTCAACCATATTAAATGGCAACATATGTTACTAATACTTGGGGAATGGATTAGGGGAGAGGAAATTCATGTCAATGTGGGAGGACGATGAAGAAATTATAATGAATCAAATATAGTTGTGGATGGTGAGAGACTTCAGATCATTTTGGAGGGCAAGAATAGCTGAAGAGTGGCATGAGAGGAAGTTGCAGTAAATTAGGGATATAAGAAGGGAACCATAACACATAGGAGATGATGGAAGAATTTAGGAAGTGAGGGAGAAGGTTATTTTACTGATTTGGAAATGAAATTATTTGTTTTGTTGTTCAAAGTATTCATTTCCATTAAATGAAGAGTGCAAAGTGTTTGGATAGTCTTGCCAGTGAAACAAAGTGTTTTTGATAACTGTTTATGAATTTTGGTGTGAGGGAGTGTTATTTTAATTTATTGTTTAACTTAAATCTGAATAACACAGCAAAATAACTCCACCATAAACACACAACAACATGATGACGCAGTTCACCCCTCCTAGACTACATCTGCCAAGTCCAACGCTCCCAATGGGCATGTCCTTGATATATTATGATGCTAAAATTGGTAATATAGTGAGAAAATGGCCTAAATAGACCAAACCAATTGTGAAAATGAATCCAAAACACAGAAAGAAGCTAAGAATGACTCTGATTTCACCTAAAACAGTGAAGTGTAGTCCAATGTAGCTCCATTTCCCTCAAGGCCCTGATGGCTCCCCAAGCTTCTCTGAAGTAAAAAAAGCTGAAAAACACATTTGATTGCTCTGCAACCTATTCTAATGGCTGCAAGATGCTGAGAATACCTGAAATAAAATAAAATAAAATTGCTCCAAAAGGTTCAGTAATGTGAAAGTTATGACCAACTGAAGTTTTGTCCAATCTAGCCTAAAGAAACTCCACTAAACTTGGGAGGACTGGAGATAGGCCCGCTAACTATGGAAAACTCTGCCCAGAATGGCGCGCTCCGCCTAAATTTTCAGAACCATTAGCACTAAAATTTATGGTTAGGTGGTAGTGATCACATGGACCAACTAAACCACTGCTGGCAGAACCGTTTGGAGCCAACGATTTAAAAACTGTGGCATTAAACTCCACGTAACCTCCATCGAGAACCATGTGAACACGAGTTGATCGTAACATTTTACGTAACTGCTAGTGGATATAGTCTATGGTTCCGAGTGTGTGGCCTTATGTGTAGGGGTTTGGCCCCCTTTCTGCCCCAATCGTATGTTATTCAAACTTTAAATATATGTAATGACCATAGTGGTTAAGAACCAAAGTGCAGGCGAGGCAGTTGGGCCTGTGGGCTGGCAGCCACCTGACCCGAGGTTGAATCCTGCTAGCTCCAAAATAATTTTTCCATTGTAAAATCTTCCGTTCTGGGCCTACCATGTGGTAGATAATGATTGGCCCAAAAAACACAATGAAATAAATCCTCCAATCCGCATATGCCAAGTTTCGATATGTGATTTGCTGCTGAAGGAATATTCCATGGAATATTTGTGGAATATTCTATGGAATATTCTTTTTCTAATATTTTTTAATCAAATTCAACCCTAGTCAAACTGGTATTTTGTATGAAATTGTGATTTTTCAAACTTGAATAAATTTCACATACAGTGTCAGATTTGAGTGCCATTCATGGTATCAGGTTTGTATCGATGAGGCCTATCCAATCATTCTGGTTTCAACCAATTCTTAGCAGTTCCAATTTTGAGCATTTTCTTCACTTAAGACATGATCACCTAATCACACCTCCCCATTGGGAAGATTTTGGACTCTAAAAGCCTTCAATTACCTGTTAAGAAGATGAGGGTACATATCCCTCACCTTTTCCACCTCAATCCACTTTGCCTTACTCGGTTTGCTGCCTTTAAGACCAACCCGAACATAATCAACATTTACCCTCCTTGAAGTGCATGTCCTTTTGTCAAGGATAGCATCCTCTTTCAACTCATCCAAAAATTTTGGTGAGAAATCCTCTATGGATGGAAACTGAATGTCACTTTCATAATCATCAATTAAAGGAGGTTCATACAAACATAAATTTTCCACATTCACAGCAGAATACATTTGCATGTAAGAAGGAAAATCTAATTGAAAAGCATTATTTCCAACTTTTTTAAGGATCTTGAATGGACCATAACGGATAGGATTCAAATTTTTACCTTCTCCTTGCATTATTTCCTTACTAATATGCAACCATACCTCATCCCCTTCTTGAAACTTATGATCAATTCTGTGCTTATCATGCCTCTCCTTATAGTTTCCTTGACTTTTTTCAAGCTGTTCTTGAGCTTGCTGATTTATGAGCTGAATTCTTTCAATGAACATGCGAGCTTTTTCAATGTCATTATGACCATCAATGGCCACATCCTTCTCAAGAATAAAATCTAAAGGTGACTTAGGAAAATACCCAAAACAAGCTTCAAAAAGTGAAGTATTTGTAGAAGAGTGCTTGGCCCGGTTGTAAGCATGTTGAATGTAATGAAAATGCTCATCGCAAAGCTTGGGATTCTTGCTACAATAACCTCTGAAAAGATGTACAACGGTTATGTTCACTACCTCTGTTTGGCCATCTGTTTTTGGATAGAAAGGAGTACTCTTCTTCAACTTGGTGTCCATCATCTTCCATAAATTGGACCAAAAATTCCCCACAAATCTCGAATCCCTGTCACTAACAATAGAAGTAGGCAAGCCATAATGAACCCATACATGTTGAAAAAATAAATCATTAGTTTGTTCATCAGTTATAGTTTTCTTACATGGCATAATAATACACATCTTGCTGAAATGATCAACTACTACACAAAGATAATAGTGCTGCTTTCTAGATAATGGTAGCCCTCCAACAAAATCCATAGAAACACTTTCCCATGGTCTAGAAGGTACCGGCAATGGCGTATATAAACCAAGCTTCCTATTTCTAGGCTTTCTTGTAGCACATAATGAACAACCTTTAATGAAACGTGAAACACTATCTACCATGCGAGGCCAATAACAATACCTCTGTAAATGTGCCACCGTTTTTCTTACCCTGAAATGTCTAGCTATGAGAGAAGAATGAGCCTCTCTCATGATTCTTAGTCTCTCCCCCTGTGGTATACATAACTTGCCCATATGAAACAACAAATTATTATGAAAATGATAATCATTCTCCTCAACATGATTCCCTTCACTCAAGTTAGCATACACATCCTTAAAATCAACATCTGATGCATACTGTTCTATGTAGCTCCCATGTACAATAGAATCATTCTTAAGCAAAGTACTAGCACTAATAATAGGCCTTGAAAGCATATCAGCAAACATGTTGTAAATACCTTTCTTGTACCTTATTACCAAGTGAAATTGTTGTAGAAAGCCTATCCATCTGAAATGTCGTGACTGCTGCAATTTACTTTGCGATTGCAAGTACTGTAAAGGTTGATGGTCAATATGAACAATTGTTTCTTTGCCCATCAAATAGTGTTTCCATTTTTTGACACTTTGTACCAACGCATACAACTCTTTATCATATGTAGGATAATTCACAATAGAACCATTAAATGTCTCAGAATGAAATACAACAAACTTACCATGCTGTAAGAGAACTGCACCCATGGCGTAATCACTAGCATCTATCTGAATCTCGAATGGTTGTCTCAAGTCCGGTAATGCAAGGACTGGAGCTAAACTTATCTTCTCTTTCAAAGACTCAAAATCTTTCTGTTGCTTGCCTCCCCATTCGAAAACACGCTTCACACTAGTCACTACATGCATAGGAGCTGCTATGGCAGAGAAGTTAGAAATAAACTCCCTCCAATACTGAGCTACACCCAAAAAAATTCCATTAGGGGAATTTTGAGGTCTAAAATGGGCCTCCTAAGGAAATTATAAAATAATAGTGGAAATCATAAAATAAGATTTGATGACATCATCAAATTTTGAAGGGAAAAAGAAAAAACTACTTTTTCAACTCGTATTTTCAACTTATCTCCCAAATTTTTTACTCAAATTTCGAGTGAGAGTACTTGTTGGATGAAAAATGTAATTCCTCATCCAAGGAGTACCCATGTTGCATATTTTCGACGGACCATGCTACAAGAAAAATGAGAAATACATGAAATACGTGATCGCAATCACGTTTTTTCATGTATTTCTCATTTTTCATGTAGTAGGATCCATAGAAAGTATGCAACATGGGTACTCCTTGGATTAGGAATTAAATTTTGCATCCAATGAGTACTCCTGCTCGAAATTTGAGTAAAAACTTTGGGAGATAAGTTGAAAATACAAGTTGAAAAAGCATTTTAATTATTTTATTATTTTTTAATCATTTTACCCTTTTACTTAAAAATGGTGAATCATCCCCCATGGTTGACATCATCATCTTGAATCCTATTGGTTCTTATAAAGTTTATTTTGGTTGTACATTTTTCTTATGAGGCCCATTTTAGACCTCAAAATTCCCTAACGTTACTCCTCTCACAGAATGCATTTGGGAGTAGGCCATTCACAATGGCTTCTACTTTGGAAGGATCAATTCTCAAAGCGCCTCCTCCTACTATGTGTCCCAAATAAACCAAAGAAGTCTTTCCAAATTCACACTTTGACATTTTAAGAAATAACTGGTTTTTCTTCAAAATATCAAGTACTTTCTTGACATGAATGACATGCTCTTCTCTAGTCTTGCTGAAAATTAAGATTTCATCTAAGTAGACAATAATGAAATCATCGAGAAAAGGACGTAAGACATCATCCATTACCCGCATGAAATTTGAGGTGCATTGCATAAACTAAACGGCATAACAAGCCACTCAAAGAGTCCCTGTTTGGTTTTAAATGTTGTCTTCCAAATGTCACTTTCTGCAATTATAACTTGATGATAACCACTACATAAGTCTAACTTAGTGAAATATTTAGCATCTCTCAGCTGATCCAACAAATCATCTATCCTTGGAAGTGGGTAACAAATCTTTACCGTTATTTTGTTCAATGCCCTGAAGTCCACACACATACGCCAAGTTCCATCTTTCTTTGGAATCAACAATATCGGTGACCCACATGGTGAAGTGCTTGGTATTATGAATCCTTTGTCCAACAAGTCTTTAATTTTCCTCTTAATTTCAGCATTCTCCATGATAGACAAGCGGTACATGCCGATGTTAGGAAGAGGACAATCTTGATGTAAATGGATCTCATGTTGAACCTCCCTTTTAGGAGGTAAACCTGTCGGTTCCTGAAACATCTCATGATGTGCATCAACTACATCATATAAATCTGATTTAAGCTTGGAATCCAATTTTCAAATGACTCATGATTCATATCAACCTTGGGCTTAACCATAAGAACTACAAAACTCTTACTAGAATTTACTAGTCTTTTGCCTATCCCGCATTTACCATCACTATATTTGTCTTCTTGCGATGTGCTCTGACAATGAAATCCTTGCCATCTTTAGAGAGATGATATTTATTTTCATGCTGATGGAATATCACTTTTTTGTAAAATAAGTAAGGACTTCACAAAACAATTCCTGATATATCAAGGGGCACCACATCAAGTTCAACTGTGTCAATAAAGTGTGAAGTTATGGCGAATTGCAATATGCACATTCTTGAGACTTGTAAGTTTGAATCCTTGCATATCCACCCAAGTGGATAAGGCTTTGGATGTGGAATGGTCTCAAGTTTTAGCTGTTTGAAGAAGTCTTCTAATATGAGATTTACTTCTGACCCACTATCAAACAGTGTGTCAATTTTAGTATGTTTTGAGACTACCCTCACATGGAACAATTCAATTCTTTCTTCCTCATTAGAAGCTTGTACATGATAGTTTGAAGTACTAGTGCTTGCTTTAGTTTCAGTTTCCTTTCCCTTCATACTTTTCAAACCCATGGCTGCAATTTTGGGTTTCATCCCCTGAATCATCACCTAAATCTTGAGGTGTAGTTGTACTAGCTGCAGTTTTCTTCTTTCCCTTGTTTTTGTTAAACTGATTTCTTTTTCAGGATGTAATTTCCAACGGTTTTTCTCTTCATCGCCTTCTCTTGAAAAATGTTTACAAATGAATTTTTCACCCTATTGTTTGATAGATGCATTCCTTTTACCTTTTCCCTTAAAGGTTTTATCTTTGTTCTTCCCTTTGAACGGCTTGTTTCTACCCTCATCAAAAGTGTTTTTCCCTCTAGCCTCTAAATGCGTAGCTTGTACACAAACTTCGTCTAGACTAGTAGGATTAAACATAAGGATAGTATGTTTTAGGAAACTATGCAAACCACCTATATATTTCAGCAAAGTATCTTGACTTTGTAAGCCTACCCCTAATAAGAATTATCTTCTCCTAAATTCATGGGTATAATCTTGCACATTTTGTCCCTTAAGCTATCTAAAGTTTTGCCAATTCATTATAGCCTTTTGAAGATGAGCTAAAGGATAAAATGGTTTCTTGATTGCAGTAATAAATTTAGTCCATGATAAAGTAATCTTACCATGTTTCTTGATTTCATCCTTGGTCTTGGCTTCCCACCATACCAATGCTACTCCATCCATTCTTAGCGAGGCTAGTTGTATTTTGGTGTCATCATCATGAAGGTTTTGAATCTTTAAATAAACTTCCAATTGTCTGATCCAATTGTCTAGTTTCTCCACATTGACTTCGTCATTAAACATGGGAAATTCAAATTTGACATCAAGCTTTAAAAAAGGATTTTTACCATTGGTTTTTGACTTATATGACTGATTTACCGAAGTCGAGGAAGACGATGTCAAGGAAGAGGATGAAGATGGAGATGGTGAATCACCATTTCCTCCATGTCTTTTCTTAGACTGATCATTACTCTTCTTTCCTCCTGAGGAACCCTCTCCTTATTTTTGGCTTTTATACCCTTCTCCAGCAATCCTATCATTTCTTTCTTGATAGAGGATCCTTACCATTTCAGTCATATCCAAGAAAGCTTTCTGGAATACCTGTTTTTCTTACTTTAAATCCATCTCTTCAGGAGCTTCTCCTTCTCTTGAAGAAATGCTTGGAGCTGCTTCTAGGGATCTTGGAGGTGGTTATCTGACCCTTCTTGGTTGTGGATTAGTTTTTGCACTAACCAAGTTTCCTTCACCTCTCTTGAGTTTTAGCCTAGTAAGCATCAAAAATTGCAAACAAATGACCTAATCTTTGCACAAAACAAATGCTGAGTAAAAACTCTAGATTCTAAGGCTCTAAACCAAAGCTTTGATACCAACTAATCTTAAAATGAAAGTATTTGTTTTACTATTCAAAGTATTCATTTCCATTAAATTAAGTGTGCAAAGTGTTTGGATAGTCTTGCAAGTGAAACAAAGTGTTTTTAATAACTGTTTATGAATTTTGGTGTGAGGGAGTGCTATTTTAATTTATTGTTTAAAAACTTTAATCTGAATAACACTGCAGAATAACTTCACCATAAGCACACATCAAGATGATGAGGCAGCTCACCCCTCCTGGGCTACATCTGTCAGGTCCAAGGCTCCCAATGGGCATGTCCTTGATACATTATGATATGCTCAAATTGGTAATACAGTGAGAAAAATGCCTAAACAGACCAAACCAGTTGTGAAAATGAATTCAGAACATAGAAAGAAGCTAATAATGACTCTGATTTCACCTAAAACAGTAAAGTGTAGTCCAATGCAACTCCATTTCCCTCAAGGCTCTAATGGGTCCCTAAGCTTCCTTGAAGTAAAAATGGCTGAAAGACACCTCTGATGGCTCTGAAACCTATTCCAATGGCTCCAAAATGCTAAGAATACCCGAAATCAAAAAATATTTTTCTCCAAAAGGTTCAGTAATTTGAAAGTTATGACCAACTGAAGTTTTGTCCAATTTGGCCTAAAGAAACTCCACTAAACTTGGGAGGACTGGAGATAGGCCCACTAACTATGGAAAAATCTACCTAGAATGGCATGCTCCACCTAAATTTTCAGAACAGTTAGCACTAACATTTATGGTTAGGTTGTAGTGGTCACATGGACCAACTAAACCACCATCGGCAGATGTTTGGAGCCAACGGTTTAAAAACCGTGGCATTAAACTCCACGTAACCTCCGCTGAGATCCATGTGAACACGAGTTGACCGAAACATTTTACATAATCACCGATGGATGTAGTCTATGGTTCCGAGTGCATGGCCTTATGTGTAGGGGGCTGGCCCCCTTTCTGCCCCAACTGTATTTTATTAAAACTTTAAATATATGCAATGACCATGGTGGTTAAGAACCAAAGTGCGGGCGGGGCAGTCGGGCCTATGGGCTAGCGGCCACCATACCCGGGGTCGAATCCTTGCAGCTCCAAAATAATTTTGCCACTGTAAAATCTTCCGTCCTATGGCCGCATGGTGGCCTCCAGGCCTGCCACATGGCGGATACTGATTGGCCCAAAAAACACAATCAAATAAATCCTCCAATCCGCATATGCCAAGTGTCGATATGTGGTTTGTTGTTGAAAGAATATTCCATGGAATATTCTATGGAATATTCCCTGAATATTTTGTGGAATATTTTTTTTTTAATATTTTTTTAATCAAAGTCAACCCTGGTCAAACTGGTCTTTTGCATGAAATTGTGAATTTTCAAACTTGAATAACTTTCACATATAGTGTCGGATTTGAGTGTTGTTCATGGCATCAGGTTCCTATCGATGAGGCCTATCCAGTCATTCTAGTTTCAACCAATTCTGAGAAGTTCCAATTTTGAGCATTTTCTTCACTTAGGACATGATCACCTGATCATTTAATGGCACAATAGGAATGTTTAGTGGAAGTATAAGTGTAATCGAAGGATTACAAGAAGTTTCTTTTATGCATGAGGATTTAAAATGATTTCGAATGCTTGAGCCAGATGTCTAATTGACTAGGATACCAGATGAAGATACATCGTTAGATGATCATCTATATATTATGATGAGGAATCGTTTCTTTGAATATAGTTCAATAACAGAATGGAGAACCCCACAACATAGTAGCACTACTCCTCCTCATCCCTCTGATCTTCCCCTGGCGCCATATCAAAGTCTTGATTTTTTATTTTCAAATATACGCAATTTTATTAAAGTTTAGTTATCACTTAAAGGTCAAAGTAGTTATAGTGGTATTCTTCAACCAAGTTCAACTAGTTATTCTCCACTGGGGTCTCAAGGGTTCATACTTGTTTCTTCAACGCAATCAACTATGTCTTGAGTCACAGTCAGTTCACTTACTAGATAACCAGAGTTCACAGCAAGGGGGGGTGAAGATGTTGAAAAACATTGGTATTTGTGTGAAGTTGTTTAGAAATCTTGTCAGACCCCCGATGTTATTAAGCTCATTGAGATTCAAACTATGTTGTGGGATAGAGAATTGAGGTGGTTGAAAGAATGGATTGATGTTAACCCATACATTGGTATAGATTTGGCTAAACAAGAATTTATTCAGGAGTCTAATTTACTGCAATCAAATTGGCAAGGATTGGTGGAATTGTGGTAAATTCTCCAATGGGAGGGGAAATATTCTTTGCAATGCATGCAACGTTTTAAGGATGCCATCAGAAAAAATCCTATCCTATTGAATTGCGTCACCAGAGAGATTTTTTCATCAAGGCTCTGTTACCAATGGCTCGTATTTCATTGTCTCAGCATAATATTGCCACGCTTCAAGATGCTTTGGAACACACGATGTAGATACATGATATAGATGGTTATTCACAAGACTAAAAAATTGGTGACCATTCAACAAATCCAAGTATTATGGTCCTTCAGAAACAAGATTACTAGTTTGATAGATAGATTAAATGGACTTGCACCTTTGTGCCCTGCGAGACTACATATTTGGTGTACCCATTTTTAGGTTGAGGGACATCATGCTACAAAGTGCCCGTGGTTCAGAGGGTCAAGACCATCCAGTGCTCCTATGGGACATCCTCCATATCAGTCTCCTTTAGTTGAGAAAAGCTCATCTTCTCTTCCTTATCAATCTCATATGCAATTCTAATCAATAACAGTCCTCAAAATATCTTTGTAAATTATTATTGTGATATATGTCAAATATTTCATCATTTTCCTCATCTGTGAACTATTTTATAGAAGTATTTCAATTTTCCAAATAACTTGTTCTATGAGTTCTATGGATTTCCCATTCATCATACGAATCAATGTTAATATTTGGATGCTTTAGCTAACCTACTTGACCATTCTTCTTTCTAGGTCAATGAGACTCCTATAGGGAGAGGAGGAGGAGCTCTAAGGGGAGGAAGGATGGGTGGAAGAGGTTTGATAAGGTATTATAACTGTGATCAGGAAGGCCATATCACAAGAGAATGTCAGCTACTATGAAAACCTGGGTGTTCATGCTATTGATTGAACACCCACGCAAAAAAATATTACCCTAAACTTATTTCTTGGTGGGAGGAATGTAACCAGGAGAAAGAAGCCAATTTAGTCTATGCAGAACCCAGGGACCCTGGTCCTACAATGCAACTCAATATCAATTTTGTCACAAGGGGAATAAATAAGAGTGGAGTTGACACTAGAACTTATAATCAGCTTGTTGTTATAAGACCCACGTATCCTAAAAAGTCTTATGATCCAAACTAGCATAAGGAGTACTATAGGGACGCCATTGAACTTTTGAGACAGTTGACTTCTTCGCAAGGACCTTGTAGTGAAAAGAAGGAACAAGTAAAGTTCCATGAGGAGAAGTATTCTGCAAAAACTTTCCAACCAATAATGGATTGGTTTAAGTTATTTTTTCAAATTATGAATGATGAACATCTCACAGGCTAGTTATGGAAAAGATTGAAAACTACTGTGAAGGGTGATGTTTTCGCATTCAAGGAGGTTATGTTGGAACAATAAGAGAATTGGAAGGGGTTTTGGGTACATGCTCAGATTTCAAGGTTCGAAATAAAGGAATCCAAGTTGCATTTAGGGTTGGATGTTAACATTTTTCCCAGAAAAACCTAGCAAGTTCTCGAAAAACCCAAGTTGGTCTATTCTCCTATTCAGTTGCAGATGGAAAATAAATACTGCATTCTTCCTCTTAGTAGATTAGAATATGTTAAGGTTGATATGCCTAGTGTCAAAAATTATGCATATTTTGAGGTTATAGATGTTGTTCGGGATAATGATCCATAAATGGCTTTACTGGGCATTGATTGGGCTTTCAAAAATAATGCAATCATTAATTTGAACTGGGATACTATGAATTTTGAAGTGGATGGCATGTGTTATACGACCTCTTGATACTTGTCAGGGTATGATATTTACTGATCTAAACTTGAATGCTATTTATTGCTGTGCTAATTTCATTTTCATATATATAACTTATTTATTGATCTTATGCTTGATGTACATGTTCTCTTGTTGCTTATTTGTGTCAAAGAGGTAATTAAAACTGAATTTTATGAGTGTTTTTTAAAACATAAAGCATGAATTTAAATGGATGAATAACAGTAACATAAATAATAGGAAACCATGACAATTGATCCATTAAAACAGAGTTTTGATGAAGGAGTTCACCCCTTTTAGGCTACATCTCCTTGGTCCAACTTCATAGCTTGGGCCTCTATATTAGCTCAATTATGCTCTAAATGATGTTTACATGCATCAAATGATCTTGTAACTTGTTCCAATGAGTTTTAAATGTCGAAATATATTATAAATGACTATTTATTTTCTCAATTTGGTTACCAGATGCTCTCGACATGGCCTTCCCTCCTAGTGGCCCTAGGCTTCAAAAATATTCAATTCAACAAAAACCTATGTAGATGAGCTCCACTGCATCTGTAACCTATTCAAATGGCTCCAAAACATCAAAATATACCAAGTATGACTCTTTCTAAGCGAAAATTGGTTGAAACTTTTCTCATTTATGGCAAAACAAATTTTTCCTAAAATTTCTCCACTAATTTTGGAAACTGGCCAGTTAACTCCACTAAAACTGGAGCTCTTCCACATTTGGTGGACTCTGCAAACTGTCCTGCCATGTTAATCATGTCATTAACGGATAGATAAGCATTGATTAATGTTAATTAATTGTGTTGGTTGGCACAAAGCGCATTTAGGATCTTCGCCCTCCACACGGTCTTGGGTATTGGTCATATTACGAGGGGGTTGGCCCCCTCCTTCACCCATTCGTGAAATTCATAAATTTAAAATGAAAATGCACACCAATATGGAGTAAGGAACATGCTTGGGCACATTGGCAAAGGCACTTGGATTTTGGGGGTGAGGTCACGGGACATGCTTGGGCACATTGGCAAAGACACTTGGATGTTGGGGGTGAGGTCACGGGTTCAAACCCAGACCTAGACCCCCGTATTGTTTTTGTAATGTATTACACCATCGTATTAATACAAGCCAATCTTAATGTATAACCAACGTACCCCATGAAACTTAATTACCGTCTACCTTTGTAACTCACCCACATAATACATATGCCAATGGACTTTCAATGTTATAAGGTTTGAACTTTAATCATTCAAATGTAATTACATAATACAAACCTTAATACATGATATGCATGCAAACTTTGAAATAAAGTTAAGTTTTAAGGTTTGTAATGACATTTATGTGGAAGGCTTAAAAATTAATTAAAGTTTAAAATAATGTTAAATATAAAAAATATATATATATAATGTATTATATGATTAAAAACCCATATAACATATTATATATATATATATATATATATATATATATATATATATGAACTTCAACCTTAATTAATTAATAAAATAAAATAAAAATTCATTTCCGACACAATATCATGAACCCAAAATTCAACCTTTGGAGGTCATTGGACAAATTTCACCTTCACAAACCAAACTAGGGAATCCCACAGTGACACTTGTCACAGTCCCATTAGACTAAAACTGAATAAAATTACCTGAATGCCGACTTGGTTACCATGTCATAGGCTTGTACCTATTCTACAATTTTTTAAGAAAACTTTTGTTTGTTCTTAATGACAATCAACAAACCATAACTCCTTCATCCAAACTCGATTTTTGACATAATGAGTTGCGTTGGATTCCTTGCGACAAGTCAGTCATTTTTTTCTGGTTTCATTCAATTATGAGCACTTTCATTTTTAAGCTAAAGCACTAGGCCTCAGATCATTTACTAAACCTGTGGATGATATTGAATCGCCAAATTCAATGGACCAATTATATCAATTGACTGATGGGAAGCGAAAATATTACATCAGCCCCATGGCAGATAGATTTATCAGTTAGTAAATTATTCAAAGTATTGAAATTGGCTCTGAATTAGCGATGGAAGATTGGAAACAAGGCACTCATGAAATCCACTCCCAACATTGTGCCATTTTTCATTGTGTCCACTAGATTGGTACTGAAGTACGTGAGTATCCTATTTTCAAAGGCACTAATTATGTTGTAAACTTTATTAAATAAATTGATTCTTGCATATAAAAGTGTCAAAAGATCCCTTTAATTAGTGTTTATTTGCAAGTGACTCCCACAATATGGAGGGCATCCCATCAATACCAACTTCAAGAATGGAACAATGTAAAGATTGTTTTGTTATATCGGGTTTTCCCACCAAATGAGCTTCTAAGAACATCCTTATCTACAATGGTCATACTTGTATGTAAGGACATGTTTCACATTTTTGTTCTGTATGGAAATTTGATGTCCCAGCAGTTGAAATTTGGTCACATCTATTCATTAACTCTTTTGGAAATATTCTACAATATTGGTATTTGCAGGTGAAGCTAAAACACCAAACAACATATTGGGATGTGTTGACGACCCAATTCTGTAGATAATTTTCTTTCTTTGATGTGGATGAAAAGATGGTGCAAGTCCTTCGATATATTAGTTGAGTATTTCTTTGTGTGGGGATACTTTGGTAGAATGTAGCAGGTATGGGGACTTTGTGCTCCGGTATGACTCAGGTTTTCATGAAGTTTTTGTTTGTGGTAAAGTTAATAAAAACCTAGATGATGATTTAGAGTATTTAAGAAATTTATCATTCAAAGAATCTGAAGGAGAACGGAAAATTATAGAAGATATGATACGTGATGGCCCACATCTATCATCCTCTTAAGTTGAAGAACATTAATATAAGGACCAAAGAGAAACCGAAGCTTGCTTCTATTAAGGACTACTCGAATGATTAGACCACGTGGGAAACTTTTGACCTACTCGAAGAATATGACGATTTATTTCCTTGTTCTATCTCAGAATTGAAAGGAATTAATGGTGATTTGGGAGAAATGAAAATAGCACTAAAGCCAGAAGCGAAACTAGTTGAGAACTGGCCTTATAGGTTGAATCCAAGATTCGAGGAGAAAGTGAAGAAGAAAATCGAAAAAATGTTAGCTGCTACTCTCATATTCCCTGTTGATGAAGCCAAATGGATAAGCCCCATTGTCATAAAAGATAAGAAGGATTCAAAAGAAATTCAGATGTGTGTTGATTATTGCAGTCTCAATAATGCATGTGTGGATGACCCATTTCTAATGCCTTTAGTGATGAAGTCTTGGATAATGTTGGGGGTAATGAAGCTTACTCTTTTACTTATGGTTTCTCTGGGTATCACCAAGTTCATATTGTAGAATAAGACAAGAAGAAGACCAAATTCACTACTGAATGGGGATCCTATGCTTACAATTTTATGCCCTTTGGGTTGAAAAATTCCCTAGTTTTGTTCTAACGCGTTGTTATTGCTTCTTTCCATGAATATATACACAAGTTATTGGAGGTCTACATGGATGATTGGATTGTTTATATTTTTCTCAAGAATCACTCCAACTTGTTGAGCGTTATGATTTACAGGTAGGGTAAAATTCAAATATCTCTGAACCTAAAGAAATTCATTTTTCTTGTGCCTTTTGGAACATAATTGTGGAATCTTGTTTGCAAGGAGGGAGTCAATGTGGGCCATACTAAAGTTTTGGTAATACTGAATATGTCGCCACCTACTTCTGTTTGGAAGTTGAGTTATACTTTGGGACATACTGGCTATTATCGTAGATTCATAAGAAAACATGCTTCAATCACAACTCTGATTGAGAAGCTCCTTAAGATATGTGAGCACTTTATGTGGTCCACTGAATGTGACGTTGCATTTGATACATTGAAGTAGAAGCTTGCAATCATACCCATTTTAGTTTACCCCAACTAGAACAAACAATTCCATTTCCATGTTGATGCATCCAGGATTGCTTTAGGTGATATATTAACGCATCCAGGCGAAGGAAACTTAGATCATACTATCTATTTTACTATCACAAAACTTTACAATGTGGAGAAAAATTATATTACTACAGAACTAGAAGCTTTAGCTATGGTTTATTCTCTCCAAAATTTCTAACACTATTTTTTGGGAGCTCCATTCAATTTTTTTATAGACCATTCAGTGCTAATAAATTTAGTCAATAATCTTGTACTTGAAGGGATATTTTTTTGGGTGGTTATTGTTATTTCATAAATTTTTTTTGATGTAACTATCAAGTCAAGGAGATCTAATGTGGGGCCAGATCATTTCTCCAGGTTAGATTCAGGATATTTAGGGGGATATTTCGATGACCAGCTATTAGATGCTCACTTTTTTCGTATTGAAGTTGTCCTGATTATTTAGAATATATTTCCTCATTTCTTGTTACAAGTCAATGCCCCTCTAATTATACTACTGTACAAAAGAAACATCTTGTGGTCAGAGTAGTAGAGTATAAACTTATTGCAGGATAGTTATATAAGATTGGGCTTGATCAAGTTTTGCATCGTTGTATCCTTCATCATGAATGCAAAGGTGTATTATGGGAATGTCATGCTGGAGTTGTTGGAGGTCATGTTGGAGGAAAAGCTACTACATGGAAGGTCTTACAATCTGGTATTTGGTGGCAAACTCTTTTCAAGGATGCAAAATAATATGCAAAGACTTCTGATGTTTGTCAACAGGTTAGTCGACCATCGCGTCACGATAAAATTACCTTGCATCCAGTGCAAGAGCTGACTACTTTTGAGAAATGGGTTGTTGATTTTATTGGACTTATCAACCCTCTTGATCATCATTCACATGCCTTATATATCACTACCGCAACATATTATTTGACTTGTTGGGTGGAAGCTACTCTAGTTAAAGACTGCATTGCTGATACGACTACTCGATTTAACTTTGAAAGTGTTATTACCAAGTTTATTTTCACTCGCAACTTGACAAGTGATCAATGTTCCCATTTTATTAATGAAACTATGTAGACTATATTGCAGAATTTCATGATACAACATCATAAGAGCAATCTTTATCCTCTGAAATTGAATGGGACTCTAAAATATTTTAATGAAATATTGGAGCAGGGACTTACTAAGATCTGTTCTACAAATAAAGATGATTGGGATGAATAGGTTCCTGCTACTTTGTGGGCCTACATAACTAATGTCAAGCAGTTGCATATTTACACCCCATTTGAACTAGTTTATGGAAGAGAATTTTTTGTTCCTTCTAAGTTTATTGTTCCTTCTCATGCAACTCAAATTTTTGAAGATGAGTACATTCCTAAAAGAGTGCATGAATTATTGTAGCTCGATGAGTCCTGATTTCTTGCTTATTTTATCAAAATGTTGAGAAGGAGCGTCAAAAGGCTTGGCATGACCACCACATGAAGAAGATGTCTGTTTCTATGGGTGAACAAGTATTACTCTACAACAACAAGTATCATAAGAATCCTAGTAATATCAAAATGCATTGGCTTGGTCCTTTTTATGTTGCGGAAATTAAATATTTTGGTGTTGTTCAACTTTCTCAATTAGATGGTACTATTTTCTCTGGATGGGTGAATGATGCTCGCCTAAATCCTTAATTTTCAGTTTCAACTTCAAACTAAAGTGTCTTCTCCTTGCGAGAGTAGTAGCTAGGAGTTAGGATAGTTGTGTCAAATAAAGTCTTTTATCAATTTGATAGTTTTTTTTTTCGTCTTTTCCGCAAGTGTGTTTCATTTTCAGTTGCGACCCAACACAACCAATTATGGTCGAGGACAATTTTTTATATCTTGTATCATGAGATTCATTAATTCTTGTCTTATCTGTCAATCATGCTAGAGTTAGTTCACAAATCTGTATCTCAATTCTTGATAATATTTTCGTCTACCATTAGATTTCCTGTTACGTAACAACATTCCTTGATATGTTTTTGTATCACTTATCATTAATTTGAATTTAAGTCACATTTACCACTCCTAATGGCTATATCCTCCCCCTCGTTGATTTTTCTATATCTTCCTACTCATTTTCTTCATCTTCATATTTTCCCTTTACGCATTCTCAGTTTTCGCTCTGACTCCACTACTTCCCATTCCTAAACCTCCTTTTCCTTCTCATCCTCCTATCCGATTTTTATACAGCCGGTATCTTGCAAACATGGTTTTCCAAGATAAAAATATTTTCATTATGTACCCTAATGATTCCCATATTCACTATCAGGATGATCTATTGGGGAAGTATTACAAATCCCATCTTCTGGATAATGACCTCTTTGATTCCACATTTTTCCCTACACTTGAGACTAATGTATTTATGGAGCCAAATACTCATCCCAATGCTCTCTCTACCATGAAAGTCAGAAACATTTTACATCCATTAAAGTAATCCACCCTCCTCCTTCTGTGGTTTTTACATGTGTTTGGAACCATGGGTGAGATAATACGTTGCACAATGTTCTTAATCAGTCGGCTTCATGGGGGTTCTCTTTGGTTGGACCATGAATACCCCATCCATGTAATAGATATAAAAAAAATCACCGAATTTTCTGCCTATGGTGTTGATGTTAATTTGGAATTTTAGAAAACAACTAAGCATAGGAAGGACACCAATGAAAATAAATTGTATAATAAGGATAGTACCACCCAAAAAGGTCGGGGAGTTTTAGTGGATATGATCAATAATATGTTGGTTCATTTCGCTGCTACAATTATCGCCACCAAAAATTTTCACCATTATACTAGAGGGGAGTGTATGTTGGACACCATTTTCATTGTAGAAGCTTGCATCCAGGGTGACCAGATGAATTGGTCCAGATATCTCATCGTGAAGTTTCCAACGATGTATATTATCGGTCCACATATTTTTTTTATTTATTTATGCTTATTCCCCTTGCTATGTCCAAATGATGTGCACCAGAAGGTTATGACCTTGCCACAATCGCATAAGATGAACCTCTGGAATATATGTATTCACCTTGGTGCAGCACTGAATACACTGTTAATAAATAAATCAATGATATTTATTTCGGTCACTGGTTCGATAAAATGGATGTTGTTACTTGCACCATTTCGTGGGTGACACTCCCTCTACCATTACAACACTCTCCTCTGGCCAGGTTCGATATATCACACAGTTCTTATTATCTTCGGTTGATGCACGTCTCCTCGGTCACTTTCTCTATGTGTCTTAATATCATCCTACATTAGCGAGGATTATTTCCACTTCTAATTTGGCACTCGGCCAGGGATCTTTGCACAGCCGTAGGATGGAAAAATTTTCTACAACTTTGACACAATGAAACCTATCAAGGAGACCCCTTCAACTATGTGGAAGAATTTTGAAGATGTGTTAGAGGGTCTCCAACCTCTACTGAATAATGATAAGGCATGCATGATCTTGGAATATGCTGCTTGGTCTGAGGTAGGCGCTTATGTTCAACAAACTCTTGAGGTACATAAATTCACTTCTATCTACATTGCACAGCCCTCTATCAAAGCCACTATTCTTTACTCCCATTTCACCTTGCTAAGTCCACAACACTACCTCTGCTTCCACTTGAATTGATCTTGATTTTGAACCTATATCCATCATTCCTACTGTTCCCATTAATGAATAAAAACCCTTATCCCTACATAAAGCTTCCGAAGGTATGCCTTGTTCCTCATCAGCCACCTTATCCGACCTCCCTGATTAACTTACCATTCCTGATGACCTAGAAGAGATGGAAATTGACACTTCCATTGTCACTTCTGCTCATTTTCCCTCTACTGTTACTCCCCCACCATCGATTGTTCTTCCTCTTATTTCCACTTCATCTCATACGTCCTCATCCACCATTCCACTCATTTTCGTCAAACAAGTAGTTGACTTCATGAAATATCATGAATAGTGTAACCAAGTCAATTCCATTCCTACACAACAAAAATGACCTCATCACCTTTATTTTGGACCCTATTTTACATAGAATTGTGCATAATAAAAAGGATGAAATTTAGAGGGAATATTCACCACAAGATTGGTCAAAGGGTTCAGCTACTAGTTTCCAACTACTCCAATAGAGACTTCCACCAGCTTATATAGTTTCATTCAACACTCTCAGTACCTGGTCTTCACCACAATTGGTTTAGCTTATTCATGCCTCGATTTCTCAATTGGTGCATCTCTTAGTTCTAAAAAATACTAGGTGCATAGATCTTCATGTCACCTGGTAAGAATAAAAACATCAGTTAAACATCACCATCGTGGTACAAATTTAGCTGCACTTTGAGAAAGAAGGATTAGAGATTCAAACTAGTGTTGCTCATTCTCAACTATAGTCCTTGTGGCCTAATTTTTCTCCTTATGCCATAGGAAAACTTGAAGATATTGCCACATGATCCCCTATCGAATATTGTACTATTGTTGACGCGGCGTGCCAACAAATCATTACTCAAAACCTTGTATTTAGGGACATTTTTTCTATCGTGCAGACATCCACATCAAATCCAGTAAAGCTATTCAAGAATTAGGTTTCCAAGAATATTAAAACTTCTATTTGTATCAATACCACTCTCCCATAGGTTATGCAGGATTCTCAACACATGTTCCACTAAATATTCGATGGCAATAATCTAATTTCGAAAAATAATTCACTGATCAAGCCCTTGCGCAAGAACGTCCAGAACCTCTTTCAGTAAGAAATGCTGACCTCTAACCTAAAACTAAGGAAGAAGATTTTGGATTAGGCAGATGTGATCAGTTTTCAAATCAACCATTTGGAAGATGCAGCCCAAATGACCAAAAGGGTTCTCTGCGACCTCCGCCCAGAGGCTTAATGAAATTTTATTACCTGCAACACGAGGCCCACAGTTGTATATTAGTATATTCAATACCTTGCTCAGTTGCAGTCTGGAAATATCAGCAAGCAGGCAGTTACAAATTTTGCAGCTAAGGTGTCCACACTTCTAGGCTCATGGTCCTCCTATATTTTCACCTTACCCATTTTAAGGAATCCGAAATTCACACTTTTCCAGAGTTGGGTCCTTCGTTTGAAGGTACCACAACTGTTCCAAGTGAAATACAACTTGCATAAAGTACCGAACCAACAACAGTATAACATTGACTCGAAAGCGAGTCAATAGGATGTTGTTGGGGAAATTAGGTCCTTCATTTTTGAAGGGATATCAATTGCAAAAGAAATTTTGGAAAAATAAAATCGGAAATAGAGCATCGAGAAATTAAAGCGGAAGTGAAATTCGAACTTGCGGAATGTAAAATAAGGGTGTGTGTTGAAGAACTAGTAGCCGATTTTGATGCAGTTAATATAGAACCAAGGTAATGGCCTTAGGTATTGTAAAACCATGGATCAACCAAGCGTGGTTATAAAATAAGACATAAGGAAGAGAGAAACAAGTTTTATATAGTGCCATAAGGTTCATATCATTTTGAGAACATAGACAATGCATGTGTATTTTGGATTGTGTTGCATTGTTTTGGTGTTAATGTAATGTCTGAGATATGAGCATGTAATGTCATGTTTCAACTTTTTCTGTCAATTTTGATATCTGCACGTAAGCCTATAATTTTCCGCAAGCTGCAATGGAGATGCTATAGTGTAACTAGGCTATGATGTTTTAATAATATATGGAGGATGGGAGTTCTTATATGTGCTTCTGTGTTTTTTGGCCCCTTTTAAAATTTTCTATGTATATATATCCTATGTTAAATGGATGAGGTAAATGGTTGTAAAAAAATGTGTTAATAGCTGTGCAGGTCACTTATATAACCAAATATAGATCCTCTTCACCCTTCTATGGTTTTTTCTCGCCTCGAGTGAGATGCTCCTTTATTCCAAAGGGGTGAAAATGTCGTCGAAGTGCTAGACTACACGGCAACCTTTATTTGCACGGTAGGTCGAACCCTGGGTCAAACTCCAATTAATATTTTATGCCAACATTATATTCATAGAACTATAATATATAGGATGGCCTTATAAATGGCGTGGATGGAATATGAAAAAAAATAGGAAAAAAATAGGAAAAAAATTGATGTGATATGGATAAATTTTATAAATCTAGATACTGGTAAACTACAAAGAAAGAAGTATCATGAAATATACGACGAAAAAATTTCATCGAATTGGACTCCAATATTATGTCTTGCAAAACAATTGGGATGTCATAGCAAGAGCTTTATGACTATGGTATGAAAACAATTTCTAATACAATTAGCTTCTGTTATAACAATTCATTGATCACAGGGTTTAACGTGGAATGGACTTGCATTTGATCTTAGTGGTATATCCACACATGGAATAGTCTACACAACATTGCCACATGTTAGAACCATGGAATCGTTGTATTTGTTAGCATACTTCTTTGCTTAGTCATGATTCTATTTCAAATTATTGGTTTTGATTATAGAATTTGGAAATTTTCAAAAAAAAAAATTGAATGCTACCAAAATTTTCGGTAGAGTCAGTTTAGGCCTTTTCAGACAATCTGTTTTAATTTTGTTTGTGTCTGATTTATTTAACCTGATGCTACTAGAAATTCTAGTAACTTCCTCTTTTTAAAAAAAATCAAAAATAAAAGTGCATCTGCTTTGTGTCAAGCCACGTTTTCCTGTTATAAAATACATTTCAAATATTTTATCATGATTTAGGTCACGTGATAAGAAAGGTTTACAATTAATAATGTCGAGTTGAGTCATAGTTATACATGTAGAAGCTAGGTGTCAATCCACAGTCAAGAGAAACTTACCGTTGTTCGTCATGTCTGTCAGATGAGTCAATTCATCCTCATGTCAAAATACATGATTTTTTGTTAAAATAGATCATGGATCTAGATTTTTAATGTGATGACCATTTGGTTGATCATGCAAGAAAATTTCCATAAATTTAGGCCTGTAATAAAGATACAGTGGAGGTGACTGCCAGTTATAGCTCCGCTCATTTCCAGCCACTTGTAGCATACCATCTGAAAATCTATAGCCAACTGAAGATCATAATGACTATCATAGGGTGCATGCTATGGTCTAAGATACTTACCATAAGGTGAACCAGCGTATCAGTTTTAAACCACCAAAAAAGAAGGAAGATCATTAGTGTTGAGCTTTACTGTTAGTGAACCAGATTTTGCAGTGAATAGCTTGAGAAGTGAGTCTTAGATTTCAGATAAGATCTCATAGAAGACACATCAAAAAATTTTAGGTGAGTGTCTTGAGCCTTGCCACCTATCAGATTTCAGTAGCAAATATTATTTATTACTAAAGATGACCGAAAAAGGAGGAAAGCTAAAATGAATTAAACCCCAAGGAGATGACCTAGTTCATTCTAATCCGAATGTGAGAGGGTTGTTTCTTCAATCAGGGTGGTATCCAATGTGTTGAAGACTATGAATCTCTCATTTAGGATTATCTCAGGAGTTTTTACACTCTTTCAATGGATAGGAACCAACCATCTATGATCTCAGATTGCAGGTATCAACAAATTCAATTGGTGAAGCTTTCAACCTTCCACAGGAAGGAGAAAACTGGTTAGAAGGCCAAGTCATCACTGGAGGAGACATTAACAGTTTCTTTAAAGATGCACAAAAATATCCCAACTAGGCCAAAGGAATTCCCAATAGTTACCTCAAGAATTAATGGGCTGAGTTTGTTAAGCTCATCAAAATTTATCTCACCTGGGAGAGGAGATACATTGGATTTTTTATTTACCATATGAGATTTATGTTTCATGTTGCAGATATAAAGACCCTCAATTTTCCATTATTTCTATTGAAGAGCTTGAAAAAAATTTCATCTAGGAGTTAAACACACACACATTTGATTCAGAATACAACCTATATCATCAAGCTATTATCAAAGTGTTAGTTGAGGTAGAACTCAAGAAAATAAATTAATCATGGGACCATTTTTTATTTTACAGGGCAGGCCAAACTATACCTACACCAAATGTTCCAGGTCAACCATATTTAGCTTCACGACTGTTATCACCTAAATCTACCTCAGGCTGAAGGAAGGCAGAGTCTAGGGTAACATCAAACCACGCTTAATCTAGTAGCTAGCCCTACCAGATCGGGATAGGGCTCTCTCCTTGTAAATCTTGCAAAAAATGATCAGTGAGGCTCGAGATGACTTGAATAAAGGCTGATTTTAGGCTAGGTATATATGTAAAATAGTTTTATTTGATTTTGAAGGTCTTTTTTGGATCAAAGGGAAGGGAATATTTTGGGTCTGGGAAATGATCAGTTTTGCAGAGAGCTGAATGGGGCAAGAAAGGAAATTGTTTTGATGCTTCGAATTGAATGAAATGGATAGATCAGACCGGTGAGGAGTTGAAGAGGGAAAGAGGATTTTAGGAATCCTCTTCAGATAGTTGAAAACATGAAAAATTAAACAAAACTCAAGGTAGAGCACTGCAAATCTAATGAATTCCACCTTTATTACTTGTTTGTTTAACTTAAAAAGAAATGAGAAGAAAGATGATACACATGAAACATCAGTAAAATTACAATCACAGAGAGAAAGAAATCATCAAGACAAAGAGCCACATGGATCCCAAGGAGTGCTACAAACCCTGGTCTATTCCTTTGCCAAAATGCAGAGATGAAATGTACAACGAAGCTCAAAGCAATCCCAAGTGTCCAACCCTGAAAATGACTGAGAAACTACAAGATATAGAAAAGCATAACTAATCCCCATGCCTCTAGGGGTCGAGCTCACTATTTTAGGAGCTGTTTCAACAAGATCTAAACTAAGAACTGGAAAATAGGCAATGGAACAGCTTGCCTCTATAAGATAGGAAACTGATTCATTCAGTTATAATTCACCTTTTGATGAATGAATCTACTTACATGAGTTAAAATTTGTCAAAATTGCATAAAAAGTCATGAAATTGCATCAAATTACATCAAGAGCTTTACATTTGGAGATAAAAAAGTCAAACTAGCCAAAACTAGGCCAAAAACAAATTTACTGAGTCAAAACTGAGCCAAAATCCCCAATGCGTCGCGCCTGAAATCTCTATGCGTCGCGCCACTTTGGAGCCGATTTTAAAGGCCTTATAGGTGTCCAAATTGAGTGCATGATAGCTCTTTGGAAAGCTCTGCCTGTCTAGTTTCCAACCAAATTAGAATTTTGGAATTTGGTTTCCATTTTCCCCTCCAAAAACGAGTTTTCCCAGCACTGCTTCCTGTGTGTCCAAAACGTGGCAGAAAGGTCATTTTTAGGGTGTTTTTGACCCTTCCGGCAACCCAAAACTTGTCAAAATATCTAGGTAATGGGTAGGCATACATAAATTTTCATGAAAAATCTAGAAATACAAAAAATTTACCCAAAAGGAGTTGCCAATCATAAGCGCGTACCAAGTGGTGCGATGCGTCGAGCAGGAAAATTTGTGTTAAGGCCAAAAAATTCAAAATTGACAAAATGTGTCCCAAATTTCTTGAAATTTGGGCTGAATTTCCACCATCATGTGCTATGCTGGGCCAAAGAATATTCGGCCAAAATTTGGATTCTATCATGCCTTTTGCGACGCTTTAATGCCCTCTTTAACTTTTCCTTCAGGATCTTGATTCGTGCCTTGAAAACATGATTTCTCGCCCAATAATGATTCTTCATGTGCCTCAACATGTTTTTTTCTTTGTTCGCCTTCTCCAACAGCTTTCGGTCTCCTTGGTGCATGCAATTCGGTTGTAGAGTCACTGTCTCGGTCATAAGAGGAATATGTCTCCATGTTTGCCAAAGTCTGTGTTACCTTAGATGAATATGAGGAGTTTGGTGTCTTTGGTTTTTATTGAAAAATGTGTGATAATATGTGAGGGACTATGGAGGGAGAGGATATGGAATATGACGGGATATTACCAAGTGAAATTTTCCAATTGAAGAGTTTAGTGACAGTCACTAGGTTTTTTGGGATGGCCTTGGGGATTTGGAAAATTTGTAATTAGGATGGGACAATGGAAATTTGGGATAGGGAATGAGTGAACTTAGGGATATGAGGGATAGGGAAATGTGATGATGGGACTAGAAAAATAGTGAGGAAACAAAAGGATGCGGGAGTGATGGCATAAGAACCAAACTCTAAACCCTAAGGAAACAATTATTGAGAAAGAAACTAGGGTTTGTGCGGAAATGAGGAATTTGGGGGATCTTAGTGATGGGAAGTGTTTAATAAGGTACATTAAGAATAGGAAAAGGTGTATGAACATCAAGATACAAGTTTTGCTGATGATTTGACCATCCAAGAGAAATTACCTTCAGAACCCTAAGAGAGGGAAATGAACCTTACCTAGGCACAACTAAAGCATGAACAAGGTGTAAAATGACCCATTGGAACCTGAAATGATGATGAAAACCCTCTGAATGATGGTACACTCAGCTGAATGGTGACATGGACTAACATTTAGACAACTTTGAAAAGAGTGAAAACAAACCCTAGACCTAATACCTAGTGACCAGATTTTACTTGAAGACTCACTGAAATGAAAAAATTTGACCTTGACACCTTAAAATCACCTTGTAATAGCATGTTTGATCACTGGAGGAAGGCTGCAAAGAATGACACTAACATTGGCTCCAATGGGGATGGTAGCTCCTTGGAGGTGCCAAGAACTACAGATATTTGGAAAGTAGACAGTGCCTTCATTTATTGGGAAATGGAGTCAAAACTCAAGCTGAAATGCATGACTGAAAACTGATGACTTGATTACACAAAGTGACTCTCACTCAACTAAAAACTGACTCGATACTTAAATACAACCGACAAACTGGAAAATATGCTCAATATGAAGCTTATTCAATCAACCTACTCTAGTTGTTCCATTCATCACCTGATCAAGTGAAATGAAACAACCAATGCAACCATGTAAGCATTCCGGCTGCTGTTTGGATTCTCCAAAAGTGCTCTCTTATGAACAACAAGAGAGAACTACTGAAAGGAAACTCCCATTAAAACTTGTGAACAGATCCGTTGAATACTATGGATTCTCTATCCACCTCCAAAAACACTTCATAACGATCTTGAAGTTCATGCACACTGGGACTTAGCTCATCCAATGGATTACTTTTCTTCTCCTCATACCATGAATGCAAATTTTGTTTGGATCTCTGTGATGAGCTTTGTGACGAGACTCGTGCTAAAAATGACAAAGAGACCAGCTGTCGGATCAATTTTATATCAGCAGACGTTTCAAGCTCACGTATAGTCAATGGAGAAGGACTTTGACTGCAGACATCATCCAACACATTAGCTATTGGATCGTGAAAAACATGAAAATACTGTTGCAACCCATTTTCTATTATTTCTAATGAGATTACATGATTTTCTACAAGCTGCTCATTTGAAGATTTACTATGCAATTTACCCTTCAAAAACTGAAATGATTCAAAACAAAATGGTACGGAATCATCTTGTATCATTTGATCATATGTGCCAGCTTCCATGTCTTCATCTGCAACTTGAAAATCAATGGCATTCGAGGGCTGCAAATCTGGATATGGGAAGTCTTGAACAAGGTTTTTATTGCCCTCAGGATGGTCCAAATCAAGACTTGTTGACAGTTGATTTCTGATTGCATGGAAGTTGTCTTTGATGAATTGAAAAGAGTCAAAACAAAAAGGAAAAGATCCTTCACTTACTTCAAAATTTTCTGCACTTTCCTCGTCATTGTCATAGCTAATATGCATCGGTTGATCACTGTACTCGAGCTGTTGAAAGTGAACTTCCTCCTTCCACAAACTAGCTACTGATTTGTATGCAAGATTAGCTTCTTTTTGGAGAACATAATCATCATCATACTGATAAAACTGAGGCAAATCATCAGTATAAAACACATCATCAAGCATACATGTCAAATCAATAGATCTCTCTTCTCCAAGATGATCTACAAAACAATCATTATTAGATCTATGACAACTGGGATAAGAAACAAAATGTTTTGGATCAACAACTTGTTCTTCTTCAACCAGCGAGCCATGGGCTTGAGCATTATACTCATTCCTTGTGATGATATTTTGCATCATCTCTTCCACTGCACTTACCAAAATGTCAAGCTTTACCTCTATAGATGTCGATTCCTCTGGATCTATGTTTTCCATCTCTTCTTCTTTCAACCTTGCCCTTCGGATCAACAAATGAGCCTCTACATCTACTGTACTGTTCTACATCTCTTCAAGTGTTGCAAGATTCTTTTCTCTCAGCTGAAACTCCATCTCCGGATCAAAGGCACCTGGGTAGTGCAAGAGAGAGGATCCAAGAGGAGGTCTTATATCTACTGGCATCGAATAATAAACTTGGTTAAATTTGGCAGAAAACTATTGTACTATCTCCCCTGGCAGTCTTTTTAGCTGGTTATACTCTTCTATAATCAAGAAAGGGTTTTGTCTGGCCACCCACCTGTCGAGGAAAACTTTGACGAACTGCTGGAAATCTAAGATGCTTGCATCAAGCAGGGCTTTGAACCAACTCTTGACTTTGCCTTGCAAAGAAAGAGCAGAAATCCTAATACTGACATCCTCTTCATCAACTTCAAAAAGTTCAAGAAAAGACTCAAAATTCAGAACATGTCTCTCAGCAGTGATGTTGTCGCGTTCACCATCAAATCTTGGTAGATATAGGTCATGATTTTTAGGGAAAGCATGGGATATAGGAGGTAAAATCAGAGGCTTGTATCGATCTAGAATTTTACAAGGTATAGGGGTATGTACAAATGCTGCAAAATCAGTCTTGGTCTCTTGAGGTTCATCATTTTGAAGACAGTCATCACAAGATTAAGAAAAAGGGTCTTGATCAAGCTCAAAGGCATGCAAATCTTTGGTATTTACAATATTCAAAGGGAAAGAGTCAACTACAAGTCGAGGGTCTTTTCTCAAATACAATATACCTTGCAAAGCCTTCTTGACATTCTCGAGAAAAGAGAAGAAATAATTTATGACAAAGAACAAAATGTCTTGGATGAAATTCCAACTTGAATACCTGATCTTTCCATATTGTCCTTTCATGTCTCTGCTGGTTAGGTTCATCCTCTAGTGGAGTCCTTGGATCCAATCTCGAAACTAATTTAGAGTCGCTAGGTGAATGATTTCAGCCTTGCAGTGTCTGATCATTGTCCACCATCAACAATCAGATCTGAACTTGATTAGATCTTTACTAAGGAAATTAGATGTTCAATTCATAAACTAGATCGGAGATTGACTGAAGCAACATTCATCTACTTTCGCTAATGCAAAGCAAGAGCGTTTTGAAGGCTACCTAGCTAACTTTAGGCTCTGTCTGTAGTTTATAAAGCATACAACAAAATTTTCATCCCCAGTATGGTCGCCACTATGTTATCGCCTAAATCTACCCCAGGCTAAAGGAAGGCAGAGTCTATGGTAACATCAAACCACACTTAATCTGGTAGCTAGCCCTACCAGATCGGGAGAGGGCTCTCTCCTTGTCAATCTTGCAAAAAATGATCATTGAGGCTTGAGATGACTTGAATAAAGGCTGATTTTAGGCTAGGTATATATGTAAAAGAGTTTTATTTGATTTTGAAGGTGTTTTTTGGATCAAAGGGAAGGGCAGATTTTGGGTCTGGGAAATGATCAGTTTTGCAGAGAGCTGAATGGGGCAAGAAAGGCAATTGTTTTGATGCTTCGAATTGAATGAAATGGATAGATCAGACTGGTGAGGATTTGAAGAGGGAAAGAGGCTTTCATGATTCCTCTTCAGACATTTTAAAACATGAAAAATTAAACAAAACTCAAGGTAGAGCACTGAAAATCTAATTAATTCCACCTTTATTACTTGTTTGTTTAACTTAAGAAGAAATGAGAAGGAAGATGATACACATGAAACATCAGTAAACTTACAATCACAGAGAGAAATACATCATCAAAACAAAGAGCAACATGGATTCCAAGGAGTGTTGCAAACCCTGGTCTATTCCTTTGCCAAAATGTAGAGATGAAATGTATAATGAAGCTCAAAGCAATCCCAAGTGTCCAACCCTGAAAATGACTGAGAAACTACAAGATATAGACAAGCATAACTCATCACCATGCCTCTAGGGGTCGAGCTCACAATTTTAGGAGCTGTTTCAACAAGATCTAAACTAAGAACTAGAAAATAGGCAGTGGAACAACTTGCCTCTATAAGATAGGAAACTGATTCATTCAGTTATAATTCACCTTTTGATAAATGAATCTACTTACATGAGTTAAAATTTGTCAAAATTACATCAAAAGTCATGAAATTAAATCAAATTACATCAAGAGATTTACATTTGGAGATAAAAAATTCAAACTGGCCAAAACTAGGCGAAAAACAAAGTTACTGAGCCAAAATCCCCAATGCGTCGCGCCTGAAATCTCCATGCGTCGCACCACTTTGGAGCCGATTTTGAAGGCCTTCCTGGTGTTCAAATTGGGCACCGGATAGCTCGTTGGAAATTTTTTCCTGTATAATTTCCAACCCAAGTGGAATTTCTAAATTTGGTTGCCATTTTCCCCTCCAAAAATGAGTTTTCCCAACACTACTTCCTGTGTGTCCAAAAAGTGGCAGAAAGGTCATTTTTAGGGTGTTTTTGACCCTTCCGGCAACCAAAAACTTGTCAAAATCTCTAGGTAATGGGTAGGCATGCATACATTTTCATGAAAAATCTAGAAATGCAAATTTTTACCCAAGAGGAGCTGCCAATCATAAGCACGCGCCAAGTGGCGCGACGCATCGAGCAGGAAAATCTGTGTTAAGGCCAAAAAATTCAAAATTGACAAAATGTGTCCCAAATTTCTTGAAATTTGGGCTGAATGTCCACCATCATGTGCTATACTGGGCCAAATAAGCTTCAGCCAAAATTTCGAGTCTATCATGCCTTTTGCGACGCTTTAATGCCCTCTTTAACTTTGCCTTCAGGATCTTGATTCGTGCCTTGCAAACATGATTTCTCACCCAATAATGATTCTTCATGTGCCTCGACATGTTCTTTTATTTTTTATCCTTCTCCAATAGCTTTTGGTCTCCTTGGTGCATGCAATTCGATTGTAGATTCACTGTCTCGGTCATAAGAAGAATTTGTCTCCATGTTTGCCAAAGTTTGTGTTACCTTAGATGAATATGAGGAGTTTGGTGTCTTTGGTTTTTATTTCCAAATGTCTGATAATATGTGAGGGAATATGGAGGGAGAGGATATGGAAGATGATGGGATATTACCAAGTGAAATTTTCCAATTGAAGGGTTTAGGGACAGTCACTAGGTTTTTTGGGATGGCCTTGGGGGTTTGGAAAATTTGTAATTAGGATGGGACAATGGAAATTTTGGATAGGGAATGAGTGAACTTAGGGATATGAGGGATAGGGAAATGTGATGATGGGACTAGAAAAATAGTGAGGAAACAAAAGGATGTGGGAGTGATGGCATAAGAACCAAACTCTAAACCCTAAGGAAACAATTCTTGAGCAAGAAACTAGGGTTTGTGTGGAAATGAGAAATTTGGGGGATCTCAATGATGGGAAGTGTTTAATAAGGTACATTAAGGATAGGGAAAGGTGTATGAACATCAGGATACAAGTTTTGCTGATGATTTGACCATCCAAGAGAAATTACCTTCAAAACCCTAGGAGAGGGAAATGAACCTTACCTAGGCACAATTGAAGCATGAACAAGGTGTAAAATGACCCATTGGAACCTGACATGATGATGACAACCCTCTGAATGATGGTACACTTAGCTGAATGGTGACATGGACCGACATTTGGACAACTTTGAAAAGAATGAAAACAAACCCTAGACCTAATACCTAGTGACCAGATTTTACTTGAAGACTCACTGAAATGACAAAATTTGACCTTGACACCTTAAAATCACCTTGTAAGAGCATGTTTGATCATTGGAGGAAGGATGAAAATACTAACACTAACAATGAAAACATGCTCAATTTACTAAAAGAACAAAGAGAAAGGCTAAAAAGGAAAATATCCATAAGATGACTAAAGGCGGAAAGGAAAAGACTCCTTCAGTCAAGGTTGAGAAGAAGCTAGAGAAAGGAGAAGGCTTATCAACTAGAAAGCCTAAATCAATGAAAATGGTGCCTCCAATTTCTCCCTTTCCTAATGTTTATACGAGAGAATGAAGAGGAATATTTTCAACTGCAGAAAAATCCAAAACATAGGTGCTACCGGAAGTTTCGGAAGCAGGAAATCAACAGAAAATCCAGAAGGAATATCAACCCACTAAGTTTGATGAAGAGCTCTAAAAATATGCAGGGTATGAAATCAACAGCAAAAGAAGGAAATAGGATGCCAAGCATGTTGTTGCTAGTAGAAAAGACACACCAGAGACAACAACAAGTTTAGGCTCAAACCCATAGCCCTACGTAATCCAAGTTTATCGACACAGGTCATAGATGTAGAAGGAAAATCTGAAGGGTTACAGACTAATGATTCCAAGAATAACGACAAAGGCAAAGCCCATACCAAACAAAAAATATAATCCTCAAAAAGAATAAAGTTCCAAAAGGGTTCAAAGGAGATAAAGACCATTTTCAAAGAATAAACCACTGGGACCACAAGATAAAAATCAGTTTTTGACAAAAAATCAGGCTTGGACAAGCTTGCAAAGGTTGCAGCCCATATGGAAGAAAGATAAAAATGTTTCCTAATAAAAACACATTTTGCTTACATAGAACAATTTTGAACAACAACTCAATTTTCAAAGTGTATAAGTCTACACAAGTTTTTCAATTGTTTGTGGTGCATTTTTTAAAATGAACAGAGCGCTACCAGAAATTCCTATAGCATTACAGTTTTTACGTAATTACAATTTTTTACAAGAATTTTTGGTAGCACCTGTTTTATATGATTTTTGACAATTGTCAACAAAGTTTCCGAGAAATTTCAGGAAAGATAAGTACTCATAATGATATGGATATAACAAGTGATGGTTTAGAAGTGGTTATGAGGTTGTTGAAGGTCATATTTAATGAAGACACATGGTTATTAAAGAACCAAACTCATGATGAGACAAATCTGTAGAAAATGGGGTAGCATGTCAGCATACTCAGCAGGATAGTCCAAACTGTCTTCTCTTCTCTCATCTACACCTGTTATGTTAGTTATATTTTGATGTGATATAGTTTTAATCTCCTATAACACCTATGTAATGGGAGGATTAATGGTTCCTTCTTTTTAGGAGAGATGGAGTTGGTGCCTCTATATATATATATATATATATATATATAGATACATATACCCTTTGTAAATACCATTTCTAGGTTGGATGTTGCTCTACGTGAAGACTTAATATAATAAAGAAAACTTCCTTTTTCACTTCATGCTAGAGGATTTTTTGACTCAAGGACTATCTAATGTATGGTGTGTTTCTCTCATTGTTTATTTCTTCTCATTTATGAGTTGCAAAAACTAGTAAGGTGTGAGTAAGAAACTGTTAGAGGATCTAATAGTAAATTATCTGTTGTTTAGTTTCCTGCAAATCATATATGTGTTGTGTAGACCATGTTAGTGAAGTTTTCATGAAATATTTATGAAATAATTTATTCATGTACTCTACTTTTTGAATGTTGTTTACTTTAGATAAAACATAGTTTATGTAAAGAGTCATTATTGTAGTTGTGTGACTGATTTAGGATATGCATATTTCTTAGAGTAAGTGCCAGATATTTATCTCCTTTCATTTGTTACAATCTTCTCCCTGTACTACCAAATTACCCATGCAATTTATAATTTCCATAGCTTCCCAAATGTACGAAAGTATTAAAGAGTAAAAATTCATTTCAAACTCTTTAAGAAACCATCCCACCACTTGAAAACTTTAAATTTGAAATGAAATATGATGTGTAAGGCTTAGTCATTTTGAAGTTAAGGAGTGACTCATTGTTCTGACATCTTTGGCACCATTTCTGAGTAGGAAAATTGAAGTTTATCCCTAGGTGAATGAAAAAGTTATAAGTCTGGTTCTGAGGTGTACATTTCTAACTGTCCTTTTAGACTTCTTTACACCTGGCAACTCCATTGTTGAAGTTTTGTCTCCTACAAGGGATAGAACCGAGGCTAAAACATATTCCCCTTTGATAATACCAGTCCCTAACTCTGAAAATATAATCAAGAAAAAGAGTAAACCAATTTATTTTTCTTCTACTATTTTCTCAAATTTTGTCCCTAAATAAGTCTTGCAGACTCTATCCCCTGATTTTACAGAAAATCCTGTACCTCCCTTGTTTTCCAACCAAAAAATAGTCTCTACATAAAAATTTTGTGCTTCATTATCTGCTATTCAAAATCCACCAATTGTTGTTCCACAAATCCCAACAACTCATACCATGGCAATTCCAAACCCACCCCCTAACCGAATGGATGTGATTGTTGTTGCAAGGCATGCCTCTTTTGTTTTACCTCAGCATATGAATGCATTACCTGTAGGAGATTATCTCAAATACATGCCTAAGTTTAGTGGAATTAGAGAAATTTTGAGGTCTAAAATAGGCCTCCTAAGAAAAATGTACAACCAAAATAAACGTTATAAGAACCAATAAGATTCAAGATGATGATTTCAACCATGGGGGATGATTCACCTTTTTTGGGGTAAAAAGGTACAAATATTAGAAAATAATAAAACTACATTTTCATCTTGTATTTTCAACTTATTCCCCTAAGGCTTTGCTCAAATTTTGAGCGGAAGCACTCGTTGAATGAAAAATTGAATTCCTCATCTAATCAGTACCCATGTTGCATACTTTCTATTGACCATGCTACCTGAAAAATAAGAAATACATGAAAAACGTGATTGCAATCATGTTTTTCATGTATTTCTCATTTTTCATGTATTAGGGTCCATTGAAATTATGCAACATAGATACTCATTGGATGAATAATCAAATTATGCATCCAACGTGTGTTCCCACTCGAAATTTGAGTAAACCCATAGAGAGATAAGTTGAAAATATGAGTTGAAAAAATGGTTTTTTCTTTTCTCCCTCTAAAATTTGATGATGTAATTTAATATTATTTTATTATTTCCACTATTATTTTATAATTTCCTTAGGAGGTCCATTTTAGACCTCAAAATTCCCCTAATGTGAGTGAGAGGTAACAGATGAAGAACACCTTGCTGATTTTTATGCCTATGCTAACAATCTGAATATTGAGCATGAAGATATCTAGATGAGAGTTTTTGTTCAGAGCCTTGAGGGTGATGTTAGGAAATGGTTCAGATCTTTGACAGTTGATAACATCATTGGAATTGGAGCCCTACATGATACATTTTTAAGGAAATGGGGTGATAAGAAATATTTGTTGTATTGTATCACTAAATTTGGTGCAATAAAAAGAAAAGAATGAATAACAGTTTCTGATTTTTCTAAGAGATTCAATAAGATGTACAGAAAAATACCTATTGAAATCAAGCCTACAGAAGCTTTAGCCAAAATCACTTATGTTAGTGCCTTTGATCTTTATTTTTTCTTATTATTGAGAGAAAGAAGATCTAAAACACTAACAAAAATCCAGGACAATGCACTGGAGGTAGAATCTAATGTGTTAGCAGCTGATAGGCTCAGAGGAGTGATTGATAGAAAAAAAAGGAAGAAAAAGGTTGAAGTTTCATCTTCAGGAACTTCTGACATAGACCCTAAGCTATATGAGCTGACCAAGATGGTCAAGTCATTGACCACTGAGATGTCCAAGCTCAAGATGGAAGCAAGACCAACCACTACTAGAAATGTTTCATTTGATCAGCCTAATACATAGCAGTTTAGAAGACCTAATGCTCCTCAAATTTTGGAGCGAGAAAGAAGAGATGTTGATGATCAAAAAGTGCAGCCCCCTTTGCAGAATTATATATTTGAAGATGAAGAGGAATTTGAAGGGTTGGATAAAGGTGTTGATATCAATTTTCTAAGAGATAAATAAGGGTTGATTCATCTTACACAAGCAGAGTATGAAAATTTAATGTCATATACTCAGAATAATGAAGAAAGTAGTAATCATTACATGATTGCAGTTGATCATCAAAGTAGATAAAAAATCAAATCAAAGAAGTTTGATGATAAGTGAAAGCCTTTTGCACAGCCAAAGAAGAATAAGGATGCAGTTAAAATTCCAGTAGAAAAGAAAGTGGTTGAACCAAGCAGACTGGAAATTCCAGTAGGAGTTAACCCTCCTTCACTTGAGGTTAAAATTACTCACAAAATTCCACCTATTTTCAATTTTGAGAATGAGATAAAAAAATACAAAGATTCATGTTCCTCTTGTAGAACTCATGAAGAATTATTATTTCAAAAATACTTTCATGAAATCTGATTAGGTGATCATGTCCTAATTGGAGAAAATGCTCAAAATTTTATTTTCTCAGAATTGGTTGGAACTAGAATCACAGGAAAGGCCTCGTAAAAACGATCCTGTAGCCATGAATGGCACTCAAATCCGATACTGTATGTGAAAGATATTCAAGTTTGAAATTTCATAATTTCATGTAAAAGTCCAATTTGACTTGGTTTGACTTTGAATACAAAAATATTAAAAAAGGAATATTCCACAGAATATTCCAAGAATATTCAACAAAATATTCCAGGAATATTCCACATAATATTCCAAAAATATTCCATAGAATATTCCATAGAATATTCTTTGTCAACCAATCAGAGGTCAACAATTGGCATTCGGTGGTTGGATATATGGGTGATCGTATACAAAGTGGACCAATCAATGGATGCCACATGGCCTGCCCGGAGGCCACCACGTGGCCCCAAGACTGCAGATTTTTAATTGGAAAAATATATTGGAGTTAATGGGTTTCGATCGTGGGTCGAGCGGGTGGTAGCCCCAAGGCCTTACCGCCCGGGCTCGTGGTGGTTCTTAACCCAATAGGGCCACCACTTATATTTAAATTTTATATTGAAATTGGTTGGGGCCGAAAGGGGGCCAGCCTCCTCTACATAGGACCATAGGCCCGAAACCAAGGGCCATAACACTGGCGGTTACAAATTTGTAGTTAATATTTATGGTTAGTTATGCGGTCACATATATGTCGCAGATGTCACGATAAATGTTAATGCCATGGTTTTTATAACCATTGGCTCCAACGGTTAATCTGATGGGCGCAGTCCACATGTGACTGCATGCATATACCATTTATTATCACCCCTAATGGTTCCAATAAAACTGGAAGAGTGCACCATTCTAGGCAGAGTTGCCATAGTTAGCGGGCCTAACTATAGTTATCCCAATTTTGGTGGAGTTTGTTTACGCCAAACTGGACAAAACTTCAGTTGGCCATAACTTTCATTAGGAAGAACCTTTTGGAGCGATTGTTTTTTTTATTTTAGGTATTTTGAGCATTCCAGAGCCAATGGTGTAGGTTTTATAGGCAACAGAGCTCATATTCAGGTACTTTTTCATTAGAGAATCTTGAAGAGCCATTAGGGCCTAGGGAGTGTTGGAGTTGTATTGGGCTATGGTTAACCATTGGATGTGAAAAAAAAATCCTATCTTTACTGTTTCCTATGTTCTAAACTCATTTCCACAACTAATTTTTCCTATTTAGTATTTCTGATCAATGTATAACCAATTTGAGCATCTAATAGAGCAAGGATGTGCCCATTTTAGGGCCTTGGACCCGGCAGATGTAGCCCAGGAGGGGTGAACTGCCTCATCAACTGCTGTGTTATATTATGTGACTTTATCTTGCTACGTTTTTCAGATTTGATATGTTAAACATTAAAAAGAAATAACACTCCTTCATAGATAAGACTCAGTAATTTACCAAAAACACTTTTTTTCACTTGCAATACTATCTAAACACTTTGCACATATAATTTTATGGAAATGAATACCTTGAACAACAAAAATGTAGTTTCATTTTCAGATCATTGAGTGTTAGCTTCTATAAGTCTAAAGACAGAGTCTGTAAAGGGCCAGGTAGCCTCTGGATCTCATCCTTTTATCAAAGGTGACATATCTAGTAAATGACCCTACAATCAATCCTTGGAACAGATCTAAGAAGTTGCATTTTCAGATTAGTTGGTATCAAATCTTAGGTTGAGATTTTGTGCAAAGATTAAGTCATTTTTTTGCAAGCTTTGATGCTTACTAGGTTAAAACTCAAGAGAGGTGAAGGAAACTTGGTTAGTGCAAAAACTAATCCACAACCAAGAAGGCTTAGAGAACCACCTCTAAGAGCCCTAGAAGCAGCTACAAGCATGTCTTCAAGACAAGGTGAAGCTCCTGAAGAGATGGATCCCAAGGAAGAAGAAAGGGTATTTCGGAAAGCTTTCTTGGATAGGACTGAAATGGTAAGGATCCTCTATCAAGAAATAAATGATAGGATTGCTGGAGAAGGGTCTAAAAACCAAAAAGAAGGAGAGTATTCCTCAAGAGGAAAGAAGGGTAATGATCAGTCAAAGAAAGGGAATGGAGGAAATGGTGATCCACCATCTCCATTTTCATCCTCTTCCTCGTCATCATCTTCCTCGACTTCAGTAAATCAGTCACATAAGTCAAAAACCACTGTTAAAAATCCTTTTCTAAAGCTTGATGTTAAATTTGAATTTCCAATGTTTAGTGGTGAAGTGAATGCAGATAAATTAGATAATTGGATTAGACAACTGGAAGTCTATTTAAGAATTCAAAATCTGCATGATGACAACACTAAAATACAACTAGCCTCACTAAGGATGGATGGAGCAGGTTTGGTATGGTGGGAAGCCAAGACAAAAGAGGAAATCAAGAAACATTGTAATATTATTCTAACATGGACTGAATTTATTATTGCCATAAAGAAGCATTTTTATCCTCTTTCTCATCTTCAAAAGGCTATAATGAACTGGAAAAACTTTAGACATCTTAAGGGAGAAACTGTGCAAGACTATACCACGGAATTTAGGAGAAGAGCACTCTTATTGGGGGTAGACTTACAAAGTCAAGATACTTTACTGAAGTATATAGGTGGTTTGCACAGTTACCTTAAACACACTATACTTATGCTTAATCCTACTATTCTATACGAAGTTTGTTTACAAGATACGGATTTAGAGGCTAGAGGGAAAAACACTTTTGATGAGGGTAGAAACAAGCCTTTCAAAGGGAAAAACAAAAATAAAAAATTTAAGGGAAAAGGTAAAAAGGATTCACCTATTAAAAAAGAGGGTGAAAATTTCATTTGTAAACATTGTTCAAGAGAGGTCCATGAAGAGAAAAACTATTGGAAATTACATCGTGAAAAAAGAAACCAGTTTCACACAAACAAGGGAAAGAAGAAAACTGCAGCTACTACAACTACACCTCAAGATTTAGGTGATGATTCAGGGGATGAAACCAATTTTGCAGCCATGGGTTTGAAAAGTATGAAGGGAAAGAAAACAGAAACTAAAGCAAGCACTAGTACTTCAAAATTTCATGTACAAGCTCCTAATGAGGAAGAAAGAATTGAATTGTTCCATGTGAGGGTAGTCTCAAAACATACTAAAATTGACACATTGTTTGACAGTGGGTCACAAGAAAATCTTGTATCAGAAGACTTGGTCAAACAGATAAAACTTGAGACCATTCCACATCCAAATCCTTATCCACTTGGGTGGATATGCAAGGATGCAAACTTACAAGTCTCAAGAAACTACATATTGCAATTCGCCATAAGTGCACACTTTATTGACACAGTTGAACTTGATGTGGTGCCGCTTGATATATCAGGAATTGTTTTTGGAATTCCTTACTTATTTGAGAGGAAAGAGATTTTCCATTTCCATGAAAACAAATATCATCTTTTTAAATATGGCAAGGAGTTCATCGTCAGAGCACATCGCAAGAAGTCAAATATAGCGATGGTAAATGCGGGACAAGTAAAAAGGCTAGTCAATTCTAGCAAGAGTTTTGTACTTCTTATGGTTAAGCCCAAGTTTGATATGAATCATGATTCATTTGAAAATTGTGATTCGAAGCTTAAATCAGATTTATATGATGTAGTTTATGCACAACATGAAATGTTTCAAGAACCGATAGGTTTACCTCCTAAAAGGGAGATACATCATGAGATTCATTTACATCAAGATTTTCCTCTTCCTAACATCGGCGTGTACCGCTTGTCTATCATGCAGAATGCTGAAATCAAAAGGAAAATTAAATACTTCATGGAAAAAGGATTCATAAGATCAAGCACTTCGCCATGTGGGTCACCGATAGTGTTGATTCCAAAGAAATATGGAACTTGGCCCATGTGTGTGGACTTCAGGGCATTGAACAAAATAACGGTAAATAATCATTACCCACTTCCAAGGATAGATGATTTGTTGGATCAGCTGAAAGATGCTAAATATTTCACTAATTTAGACTTATGTAGTGGTTATCGTCAAGTTAGAATTGCAGATAATGGCATTTGGAAGACAACATTTAAATCCAAACAGGGACTCTTTGAGTGGCTTGTTATGCTGTTTGGTTTATGCAATGCACCTGCAACTTTCATGCAGGTAATGGATGATGTCTTACATCCTTTTCTTGATGATTTCATTATTGTCTACTTATATGGCATCTTAATTTTCAGCAAGACTAGATAATAACATGTCATGCACATTAAGAATGTACTTGATGTTTTGAAGAAAAATCAGTTATTTCTTAAAATGTCAAAATGTGAATTTGGAAAGACTTCTTTGGTTTATTTGGGACACATAGTAGGAGGAGGAACTTTGAGAATTGATCCTTCTAAAGTAGAAGCCATTGTGAATTGGCCTACTCCCAAATCCATTACAGAGGTAAGAATTTTTTTGGGTGTAGCTCAGTATTGGAGGAAGTTTATTTCTAACTTCTCTACCATAACAGCTCCTATGCATGTAGTGACTAGTGTGAAGTGTGCTTTCCAATGGGAAGGCAAGCAAAAAAAATATTTTGAGTCTTTGAAAGATAAGATAATTTCAGCTCCAGTTCTTGCATTACCGGACTTGAGACAACCATTCGAGATTCAGACAGATGCAAGCAATTATGCCATGGGTGAAGTTCTCTTACAGTATGGTAAGCCTGTTGCATTTCATTCTGAGACATTTAATGGTGTTGTTGTGAATTATCCTACATATGATAAAGAATTGTATCTGTTGGTGCAAAGTGTAAAAAAATGGAAAAACTATTTGATGGGCAAAGAAACAATTGTTCATACCGACCATCAGCCTTTACAATACTTGCAATCACAAAGTAAATTGCAGCAGTCATGGAATTTCAAATGGATGGGCTTCCTACAACAATTTCACTTGGTAATAAGGTACAAGAAAGGTATTTACAACAAGGTTGTTGATATGCTTTCAAGGCCTATTATTAGTGCTAGCACTTTGCTTAAGAATGATTCTATTGTGCATGAGAGCTACATACAACAGTATGCATCAGATGTTGATTTTAAGGATGTGTATGCTAACTTGAGTGAAGGGAATCATGCTGAGGAGAATGATTATCATTTGCATGATAATTTTTTGTTTCATATGGGCAAGTTATGTATACCACAAGGGGAGAGATTTAATATGATGAGAGAGGCTCATTCTTCTCTCATAGTTGGACATTTCAGGGTAAGCAAAATGGTGGCACATTTACAGAGGTATTGTTATTGGCCTCGCATGGTAGATAGTGTTTCACGTTTCATTAGAGGTTTTTCATTATGTTCTACAAGCAAGCCTAGCAATAGGAAGCTTCGTTTATATACGCCATTTCTGGTACCTTATAGACCATGGGAAAGTGAATCTATGGATTTTGTTGGAGGGCTACCGTTATCTAGAAAGCAACATGATTATCTTTATGTAGTAGTTGATCGTTTCAGCAAGATGTGTATTCTTATGCCATGTAAGAAAACTATAACTGCTAAAAAAACTTTTGATTCATATTTTCCACATGTATGGGTTCATTATGGCTTGCCTACTTATATTGTTAGTGACAGGGATTCCAGATTTGTGGGGAATTATTGGTCCAATCTATGGAAGATGATGGACACCAAGTTGAAGAAGAGTATTGCTTTCCATCCACAAACCGATGGCCAAACAAAGGTAGTGAACAGAACCATTGTACATCTTTTGAGAGGTTATTGAAGAAAGCATCCCAAGCTTTGGGATGAGCGTTTGCATTACATTCAGCATGCTTACAACCGGGCCAAGAACTCTTCTACAAATACTTCACCTTTCGAAGCTTGTTTTGGGTATTTGCCTAAGTCACCTTTAGATTTTATTCTTGAGAAGGATGTGGCCATTGATGGTCATAGTGACATTGACAAAGCTCACATGTTCATTGAAAGAATTCAGCTCATGCATCAGCAAGTTCAAGAACAACTTGAAAAAAGTCAAGGCAAGTACAAGGAGAGGCATGATAAGCACATAATTGTTCATAAATTTCAAGAAGGGGATGAGGTATGGTTGCATATTAGTAAGGAAAGAATGCAAGGAGAAGGTAATAAGCTGAAGCCTATTCATTATGGTCCATTCAAGATCCTTAAGAAAGTTGGAAATAATGCTTTTCAATTAGATTTTCCTTCATATATGCAAATGTATTCTGTTGTGAATGTGGAAAACATATGTTTGTATGAACCTCCTTTAATTGCTGATATTGAAAGTGACATTTAGCTACCATCCATAGAGGATTTCTTGCAAGAATTTTTGGATGAATTGAAAGAGGATGCTATCCTTGACAGAAGGACACAGACTTCAAGGAGGGGAAATGTTGATTATGTTCGGGTTCGCCTTAAAGGCAACAAACCGAGTAAGGCAAAGTGGATTGAGGTGGAAAAGGTGAGGGACCTGTACCCTCATATTCTTAACAGGTAATTGAAGGCTTTTGGGGTCCAAAAGATTCCCATTTGGGAAGTGTGATCAGGTGATCATGTCCTAATTGGAGAAAATGCTCAAAATTTTATTTTCTCAGAATTGGTTGGAACTAGAATGACAGGAAAGGCCTCGTCAAAAAGATCCTGTAGCCATGAACAACACTCAAATCTGATACTGTATGTGAAAGATATTCAAGTTTGAAATTTCACAATTTCATGTAAAAGTCCAGTTTGACTTGGTTTGACTTTGAATAAAAAAAATATTAAAAAGGGAATATTCCACAAAATATTTTCTGTTAACCAATCAGAGGTCGACAATTGGCATTCGGTGGTTGGATATATGGGTGACTATATACAAATTGGACCAATCAATGGGCACCACGTGGCCCCAAGACTGCAGATTTTTAATTGGAAAAATATATTAGAGTTAATGGGTTTCATTCGCGGGTCGAGTAGGTGGTAGCCCCAAGGCCTTACCGCTCGGGCTCGTGGTGGTTCCTAACCCAATAGGGCCACCACTTATATTTAAATTTTATATTGAAATCTGTTGGGGCCGAAAGGGGGCCAACCCCTAAGGGCCAACCCCCTCTACACAAGACCACAGGCCCAGAACCAAGAGCCATAACACCGGCGGTTACAAAGTTGTGGTTAATATTTATGGTTAGTTATGCAGTCACATATATACAGCGGATGTCACAATAAATGTTAATGCCACGGTTTTCATAATCGTTGGCTCCAACGGTTAATCCGACAGGCGCGATCGACATATGACCGCATGCATATAACATTTATTATCACTCCTAACGGTTTCGATGAAACTGGTAGAGTGCACCATTCTGGGTGGAGTTTCCATAGTTAGCGGGCCTAACTATAGTTATCCCAATTTTGGTGGAGCTTATTTAGGTCAAACTGGACAAAACTTTAGTTGGGCATAAATTTCACTAGGGAGAACCTTTTGGAGCGAATTTTTTTTTTATTCTGGGTATTTTGAGCATTATAGAGCCAATGGTGAAGGTTGTAGAGGCAAAAAAGGCTCATATTTAGGTACTTTTTCAGCAGAGAAGCTTGAAGAGCCATTAGGGCCTAGGGAGTGTTGGAGCTGTATTGAGCTATGGTTAACCATTAGAGGTGAAAAAAAAGCCTATATTTACTATTTTCTGTGTTCTAAACTCATTTCTACAACTTATTTTTCCTTTTTAGGCTTTCTGATCACTGTATAACCAATTTGAGCATCTAATAGAGGAAGGACATGCCCATTTGGGGGCCTTGGACCTGGAAGATGTGGCCCAAGAGGGGTGAACTGCCTCATTAGATGTTGTGTTATATTATGTGAATTTATCTTGCTGTTTTTTTCATATTTGATATGTTAAAAATTAAAAATAAATAACACTCCTTCACACATAAGACTCAGAAATTTACCAAAAACACTTTGTTTCACTTGCAAGACTAGCTAAACACTTTGCACATATAATTTTATGGAAATGAATACCTTGAACAGCAAACAAGTAGTTTCATTTTCATATCATTGAGTGTTAACTTCTATAAGTCTAAAGATATAGTCTGTAAAGGGCCAAGTAGCCTCTGGATCTCATCCTTTTATCAAAGGTGACATATCCAATAAAAGCCCCTATAGTCAATCTCTGGAATAGATATAAGAAGTTGCATTTTCAGATCAAAATATCTTCAGCCTCCACCTACCGAAGTAGCCTCTGATTTTTTTAACCTTCAAGATGACAAGCCCACTTTTATTTTAGGTCCATTGGTAGAAGACAAACATGATTCCACTCTTCCCTTTTATCTATCTATGAATATTCATGATAAGATCCTGCATAATTTCCTAATGGATTTTGGAGCCTCACATAATTTAATGCCCAAGGTACTCATGGATGAACTAGGTCTGGAAGTAACTAGAGAGTATTGAAATATCTACTCTTTTGATTCCTGAAAAGTTCATTTCCTTGGTGTCATCAAAGACCTCGCAGCAACCCTCTTTTAGTTACCCATGAGATGGATGATGATGGATATCGTTGTAGCATACATTCCTTCTAGATTTGGTATGTTATTTTCTAGGTCATGGATTAGAAGTCTGGGAGGAACTTTGCAAATGGATTTCACTTCTGCTATTGTCCCTGTTTTTGGAGGAGAACAAAGAAGAATTTATAGAGAAGATAAACTGATATATATCATTAATGACAACAAAGAGCCCACTAATCATCCAATTTATGCAAGAACAACTAATGTTGGTTCAAGCATTTTAAATATCAATAATTTTTTCCTACCTGTAGAAAGTTTTCAGATTTTTAAGCCTACTAAAAAATAGATTAGTCATGAGGGTTATAAGCTATGGAAAATGTATTTTGATTGCTCATGTTCTAAATAAATAGCTGGTGCATGAATATTTCTTATTTCCCCTTTGAAAGAAAGCTCCAATTTTCATTTCAAACTTGAATTTGAAGCAATTAACAATGTGGCTGAATATGAAGCTCTTTTGATTGGTTTAAAAAAAGAAAAGGACATGAATATTTCAGAAATTTCTATTTTTGGAGATGTTGAGCTGATTATTCAGAAAATCATAAATTCCTATCAAACTAAGCATCCCAGACTCAAATATTACTGAAATGTAGTATGGAGAATTTTAGAAGACTCTTTCCTGGCCTTTAACATTTCTTTTGTTCCAAGAGAAAGTAATATTTTGGTTGATTCACTTTCTATTTCAACAAGCTCATTCAATATTCCAATCCCTATAAAGCTAAAATATGAAGTGGAAGTACATACATCAGAAAACAAACAAGGAAGGAAGGAGTCCTATACATTGATCAAGATTAAGATCTTATGAAGAATGATGTTGATTATCAAGACACAAAAAATCTGAAAAAAACAGATTGTTGATTCGCCATCATTTAGATACTTACGAATCATATTCCCAAAGGTTTAATCCCACTTTAGAAGCTCTTTGATCACAATGATGTTTCATTCAAACCAAAGTTAGCTGAAACAGAAGAAGAATTGGAATATTTCACTTTGGGCACACAAACATAACCAAGGTATCTTAAGTTGTCAAAATCTTTATCAGAAGAAAGAAAGATTGAATACCACAAGCTGTTTTGTGAATTTGTTGATGTTTTTTCCTGGAAATATGAGGATCTTAAGACATATGATACAACTATCATTGAGCATAAAATACCATTGAAATATGGTACTAAGCCATTCTGGAAGAAGTTAAGACAAATCAATCCACTATTGTTACCAATGATGGAGAAGGAAGTGAAGAAACTTTTGGATGCCAAAATCATCATTCCATTGATATACTCATGTTGGTTTTCTGATCTAGTTCTAGTAAGAAAGAAGAGTGGTGAAGTCAGATTTTGTGTAGATTTTAGGAATATTATCAAATTCTCCAAGAAAGATAATTATCCATTGCCAAAGATGGAGCATATCCTTCAAAAGGTGACCGGGTTAGAAAAAATTTCCATGTTACATGGGTTCTCCAGTATAATAAAGTATTTTTTTGTCTAGAAGACCAGGAGAAGACAACATTCACTACTCCCTGGCGAACATTCATGTATGCAAAGATTCTATTTGGGCTTATAAATGTTGGAGCTAATTTTTAGCATGCTATGGACATTGCATTCATTGGAGAAAAAGATAACATTAGAGGAAATTTTATTCTAAAAGTTCCCATGAAATTTTCATGTATTTTCCATGTCATAATATGTAAACCAATCAAAATCCTTTAAATTTAAAAAGAGGTACATGTAAATATTTTGGAGGGAAAAGAAGAAAAATTTCTTTTTTGTCATTGTATTTTTTCTTATCTCCTTATAATTTTACTCAAATTTCAATTGTAGACACTCATTGGACGAGAAATTAGATTCCACATCCAATGACTACCTATTATGCATAATTTTGAGAATACCCACATTGAAAAAAATTGCAGATACATTAAAAAAACATGTCAAACAAGTTTTTTAATGTATATATGATTTTTTTTAATGTGGGTCTTCTCAAAAGTATACATGGTAGGTACTCGTTGAATGTGGAATTTAATTCTGCGTCCAATGAGTGTCTATACTTGAAATTTGAGTAAACCTATAAGGAGATAAGCTGAAAAGACAATTAAAAAAAGTAGTTTTATTCCTTTCCCTCCAAAATTCATAACTCTTATTTTATTATTTTAACTATTATTTTATTAATTTTAATTGGGAGGCCACTTTTAGGCTAAAATTTCCTCTAATGATTCTTAGTCATCTATTTGTATGATATTACTGTTTTTTTAGCTTCATATCAAGAACACCTTCAACACTTGAGACAAGTATTTGTTAAAATCAGAAAATATGGTATATCATTGAACCCAAAGAAGTCTCATTTCTCTCTTAAAGAAGGTAAGATGTTGGGTCACATAGTTTCTAAAGATGGACTGAAAATTGATCTGAAAAGTGCGATTGCAATTCAGGAATTAACACTTCCAAGATCCAAGAAAGAAATTCAATCTTTCCTTGGTAAGATCAATTTTTTGTAAGTTGAATAAGGACAGAGAAGTGAAGTGGACATTTGAAGCCATAAATTCATTTGAGATGATAAAAAAAGCTATCATTGAAGCACCTCAGTTGGTAAGCCCTAAATACTCAAAACCTTTCTTGATCTTCTCTTTCCTCTCAAGATATTATTGTTGTTGTTTTATTACAAAAAGATGCAGAAAATAAGGAAGACCCCATAGCATTTTTCAGCAGATCTCTTAGAGATGTAGAATTGAAGTATGAAATGTTGGAAAAACATGCTTATGCATTAGCGAAATCTTTGAAGGCTTTTACAGTTTATATTCTCAATGCTGAAGTTATTTCCTATGTACCTTTATCTGTTGTTGGAGAAATATTAGCTCAGCCTGATATTGATGGAAAAAGAAGTAAGTGGGTGACTAAATTTCTTGAATTTGATTTAGAGATAAAACCTACTAAACTAACCAAAGGTCAAGGATTAGCCAAACTACTAGCTGAAGAAAATTGTAAAGTTTTAGACTTGAATTTCATGGATAATAACCTTTAAGGACAAATTTTAGAACCTATAGACAACATGGAAGTGGATGAAAATATTTCTAATTGCAGTTGGCATAAGGATATCATCTATTTTCTGCAACATTTTAAAACTCCTCCAAATTTTGATAAAATCAGAGTAAAATATTTGAAGCTGAAAACTGTGAAATTATACATCAAGGATAACTATTTGTATTGGAAAGAACCCATAGGATTTTTTGTAAGATGCATTGACCCAGATGAGTCCAATGAAGCTATTTTTTATATGCATAATAGTGTGTGTGGAGGTCATCACTATTGGAGAACTACTGCATACAAAATACTAAGCGCTGGTTATTTTTGGCCTACCTTGTTTTCTGATGTATGTGATGAGGTCAGAGCATGTGAAAAATGTCATAAGTTCACTAGTAAGAAACATTTGAAGTATTTTCCTCTCAAGCCCATAGTTGTTTCTACACCTTTTCAGCAATGGGGCTTAGATTTCATTAGAGAAATTCATCCACCATCAAGTAGAAAACATAGTTGGATTCTTGTTGCAACTGATTGCTTCACCAAATTGATTATAGAAATATATACTAGGAGTGCTACTCATAAATTTATCATTAAATTTCGGGAGGGAATCATAACCAAATTTTGAATTCAATGAAGATTAGTAGCAGATAATGCAACTTCTTTTAAAGCTACACCATTGGTAAATTTCTATGAATATTATGGTATTCAGCTCACTCACTCTACAGATTACTATTCACAAGGAAATGGTTTATCGGAATCATATACAAATTTTTGGTAAGAATCATCACCAAGCTATTGGAGGAAAACAAGAAATCATAGGATTCAAAACTGAAGTTCACTTTATGGGCTGACAAGGTGACGATAAAAATGTCTATTAATACATCACCTTTTCAAATGGTTTATGGAACTGATGTTGTTTTTATAGTCCAATTATCCATTCTTGTAGCTAAATTTCTGCAATATCATGAAGCTAAGCCAAATTACATGATTGAGATAATTTATCAAATCATAGATGTGCAACAAAATCGAGAACAACAATATGATTTGGTGAGAAAATATCAGCAAGTTGTAAAGAAAGTTTTTGATAGAGAAACTATAAAAGAATATTTTTAGATTGGATATCTGGTGTTGAAATAGGATGCACATCATCAAGATCCAGGTAAGCATTCTAAATTTGATGTTTTATGGCTTGGTCCTTTCAAAATAGCCAATATTTTGCAAAACAATAATTTTTAGTTGCAACATATTGATGGGAAAAAACTGTTTGGAGGCCCATTTAATGGGTGATTTCTGAAGAAAATATTTTACTAATGTTGTTGGTGGCCTAAGCTCACTATAAATACTGGTGTGTTTCATAATAAGACTTCATAGCAAAATGAAAAGGCATTGAAACTGCAAAAGATTCTTAGAGCCTCGCGGGGAGAGCTCTATCCCCTATGGAACCAATATTAGAATAGTTCTTTGCTAAGTCATGCATCTATTTTAAATTTTTGTTTTTTAGGATATAATTTGAAAATTTTCAAAAAAAAAAAATTGAACGCTACCGAAATTCCCGGTAGCTTGTGTTTTAGCCCTTTTAGGAAAATCTATTTTAATTGTGTTTGTGTTAGATTTTATTTAACCCGATGGTACTGGAAATTATAGTAACTTCCCCTGTTTTAAAAAAATAAAAATAAAATGCATGTACTTTGTGTCAAATCACATGTTCTTGTTATAAAATACATTTCAAATATTTTCTCATGACTTAGTTTACATGATAGGAAATTTTTATGATCAATAATGTTGAGTTAAGTTATAGTTATACGTGTAGCAACTAGGTGTCAATCTGCAGTCAAGAGAAGCTTACCATTGTTTGTCCTATCTTTCAACTGAGTCGCTTCATCCTCTTTTCAAAATACTTATTTTTTTGTTAAAATAGATATGGATCCGCAGTTTTAATGTGATGACCATTTGGTTGCTCACGCATGGACGCTGCCAGAAATTTACGCCTATAATAAAGATACAGTGGAGGTGACTGCCAGTTACAGCTCCACTCATCTCCAACGACCTATAGCATACCATCTGAAAATCCAAAGCCAACTAAAGATCATAATTACTATCACAGAGTGTATGCTACAGTCTAAGATACTTACCAAAATGAAAATTATCTTGCATGGGAAGGTGAACCAATGTATCTGTTTTAAACCACAGAAAAGAAAGGAAGATCATTAGTGTTGAGTTTAATTGTTGTTGAATGAGATTTTCCAGTGAGTAGGTTCAGAAGGGAGTCTTAGATTTCAGATAATATCTCATAGAATAAACAAAAACACCTGTTAGGTGAGCTCCTTTGGCCTTGCCAACTATCATATTTTAGTAGACAAACTTATTTATTATTGAATATGACCAAGAAAGGGGGAAAGCTAAAGCGAATTGAACCCTAAGGAGCTGACCTAGTTGATGCTAATCCGAATGTAATAAGTTTGTGTGTTCAAGCAGGGTTTTATCCACTATGTTCAAGACTAGGAAGCTCTCATTTAGGAGTAGCTCAGGAGTTTTCACACTCTTTCAATGGACAAGAAATAACCATCTATGGTCTCATATTGCAGGTATCGGCAGATTCAATAGCTGAAAATTTCAACCTTCCATAGGAAGGAGAAAAATGGTTTAAAGGCCAAGTCATCACTGGAGGAGACCTTAACAGTTTCCTTAAAGATGGACACATAGATCCCAACTGGGTCAAAGGAATTCCTAGCAGTTACTCGAAGAATGAATGGGTTGAGGTTGTTAGTCTCATCAGAAGTTATCTCACCTATGATAGGAGATACAGTGTGGTTTCTATTTATCATATGAAATTTCTATTTCATCTTGCAAGTATGAATACCCTCAATTTTCCATTCTTTCTACTGAATAGCTTGACAAAAATGTCATCTAGGATTCAAACACACACAAATTCTTTAGAATACAGCCTATATCATCAAGTTGTTATCAAAGTGTTAGTTGGGGTAGCAATTAGGAAAATAAATCAATCATGGGACCCTTTTCTATTTTACAAGGTAGGCCAACCCGCACCTACACCAAATGTTCCAACTAAACCGTATTTAGCTTCACAACAACACCCTCAGCCAAATAAAAGAAAAAAGGGAAAGGATAAGAAGGATAATATCATAAGAACACTAATTAGGTAGAAAAGAAAAGACTCCTTCAGTCAATGTTGAGAAGAATTTGGAGAAAGGATAAGGCTCATCAAACAGCAAGCCTAAATCCATGAATATGGTGCCTCCCATTTCTCCTTTTCCTAATTTTTATACTAGAGCATGAAGAGGAAGATATGAAACTACATAAAAATCCAAAATGCAAGTGCTACTGGAAGTTTCGGAAGCAGAAAATCAACAGAAAATCTAGAAGGAATATCAGCACACTAAGTCTGATGAAGAGCTCCTAAAATATGCAAGGTATGAAATTAATGGCAAAAGAAGGAAAGAGGATGCCAAACCTGTTGTTGGTAGCAGAAAAAGACACGCCATAGACAACTATAATTTTAGGTTCAAATATAAGGCCCTGAATAATCCAAGTTTTTTGACATAGGTCATAGATGTAGAAGGAAAATATAAAGGGTTACAGACTAATGAGTCCAAGAAGAAAGACAAAGGTGAAGCCCCTATAGAACAAAAACATAATTCTCAAAAATAAGAAAGATCCAAAAGGGTTCAAAGGATAAAAAGACCAATGTAAAAGAAGCAGCCACCAGGACCACAAGATCAAAATTAGCTGTTGACAACAAATCAGACTTGGACAAGCTTGCAGAGGTTGCATCCCATATGGAAGAAAGGTAAAAACGTTTCCTAATAAAACACTTTTTCACTTACTAAGAACATTTTTGAACGGTAGCTCAAGTTTCAAAGTGTATAAGTTTGCATAGGTTTTCAAGTGTTATTTTTGCATTTTTTTAAAAAAGAAACAGAGCGCTACTGGAAATTTTGGTAGCATTACATTTTTTGCGCAGTTATAGGTTTTTACGAGAATTTCCGATAGTGCCTGTTTTAAATGATTTTTTACAATTGTCGGCAAAATTTCCGAGAAATTTTAGGAAAGATAAGTACTCATAACAATATGGATATAACAAGTGATGGTTTATAAGTGGTTATGAGGTTGTTGAAGGTCATATTTAATGAAGACACATGGTCATTAAAGAACCAAATTCATGAGGAGGCAAATCAGCAGAAAAAGGGGCAGCATGTCAGCATACTCAGCACGATAGTCAAAATTTTCTTCTCTTTTCTCATCTGCACCTATTTTGTTAGTTAGATTTTGATGGGATATAGTGTTAATGTCCTATAAAGCCTATGTAAGGGGAGGATGAGTGGTTCCTTATTTTTAGGATAGATGGAGTTGGTGCCTCTCTCTATATATATATCATTTGTAAATACCATTTCCAGATTGGATGTTGGGCTACCTGAAGACTTAATGTAATAAATAAAATTCATTTTTGAACTTCATGCTAGAGTATTTTATGACTCAAGGACTATCTAATGTGTGGTGTTTTTCTCTCATTGTTTATTTCTTCTGATTTAAGAGTTGCAGCAGCTAGTAAGCTGTGAGTAAGAAATTGTTAGAGGATCTAATAGTAAATTATCTGCTATTTAGCTCCTTTAAAATCATATATATGTTGTGTAGAACATGTTAGTGAATGTTTCATGAAATATTTATGACATACTTTATGCATGTACTCTAATTTTTGAATGTTGTTTACTTTAAATAAAACATAATTTATGTAAAGAGGCACTATTGTAGTTGTGTGACTGATTTAGGATATGCATATTTCTTAGAGTAAGTACCATCTATCTGTCTCATTTCATTTGTTACAATATACTCCCTATACTACCAATTTACCCATACAATTTATACATTCCACAATTTTCCAAATGCATGAAAGTCTTAATGAATAAAAAATCATTTCAAACTCTTTAAGAAACCATCCCACCACTCAAAACCCTTAAATTTGACATGAACTATGATGTGTAAGGCTTACTCCTTTTGAATTCAAGGAGTGACTTCTTTCACTAACAATTTATTATTCATAAGCTAACACAAAATAAATTTTTTGTGAATAAGAAAATATTAGAAGAAATGAAATGCTTAAGAATTGAAGTGTCATGAAAATTAAAATACATACACAAGCTATGTGTGCTCATGTCAATGACATTGTACATTACGAATATATAATGAATGCCATGATTCACTGTATCCAGGAAACGCATATAAACTTTTTCCCATCAAATAATGTATTTTTCATATTCAATTTCAACATATCAAATTTTCTTCATGGGGTACTTACTTGAATGCAACAAAACATAGAAAACATATCAACGAACAATGTTTCCAATAACATAATCAAACTTGTTTTGCCAAGAGACTACTTCCAATGGAAAATATCCATAGTAATTGTATATGTTGCACCACTTGTATATGTTTCAGCAATCATTGAAGAAATAGAAATAGAAAATTCACAATTCATGCCTAGTGATTACATTTTTATACCTATTGGACATTTCATTACTAACATCAATTTAAATAACAAGTGGAGTAAGAAATTATTTGAGTACATGGACTCTGAACAATTACAAGAATTAATGAGAAATTTTATTTTCAAGAATAATATAATTCACATTTGAACATATTTTCTTGTTCAACAATGTCATGTTCATAGTTCACATTCATACTGGAGTGGTCATGATGCACTTCATGCTTCACTACACTTTGTCTGATTCTAATCTTGCATAAGATATGAGTTTTATTTTGAAGCAATAAACTTTTTTGGCAATTATAAATGTAATACAATTGTTTTTTTTAAAGCTTAACTATTTTGTATAGGTTGAAATAGTACATTCAATGTTTTTTTGTTCAGATCTAGATTTCAAAATGGATAAGTAATTAATTTAACTGTTATACGGCGATAAGGAATGTAGATATTAGGAATCATATATAATTTTGAGGTATGAGTGATCTTAAATATTTAAGCATCCAATTATTTTTTCAATGTTTGATTATCCATATTTTTTAATAGGGTTATTATAAATTAAGCTAATTTTTTGTTGCACATGCGTAAAGATGTGAAAGATGCAAGTGTTGTGTAGAATATGTGTAAGTGATGTTGTCTTTTCTGCATCTTCCATCCTCCATAGATATTTACCACTTTGCATATTTTCTTCACATACTTCCATCTGACGTAAGAATTTCTTTTTACATTATTTAACTCTTTTTAAATGTGATTAATTTTTCAACTAAAAATGATTTAGGGGTAACTTGCCTTGAAAAAATTGATACTAGATTACATATTTGTGAACAAAGATTATATATGGTTAATAGATAAGAGAGCAAAGTAATTTGCAATTATTTTCCAAAGTTGCATGCGTCTTTGAAATTTTTCAAATTTTTGTGTCAGGTTACATGTAAATAAAAATCAACAATAGCATAGTAGTGGGACCAGCTAAGTGATCAAATTTCTTCGTAGTAGAGATAATTGAGTATGTATTCACACAATTTTTATTTTTAGTTTTCATAACACACTTTTGGACTAAGAGTTATTATCGACAACCTTTACTAAGCTAATTTTCATCATGACAAAGAATTCATATTAAAGTAGAAACAAGGTGCATAATAAACATATGAGATGGTTTTGTAATTTTGAGATTTACACTACAAGAAAAAATGACATTGGTGAGGGGTGAAAAATGTCACCATAAGCTCATTGGTGAGCGTCAAAAGAGACTTTGTCACCAAAAACTAAACACCACCAAAGGTGGCATCGCCAAAAGTATAGGTGTTGTGGTGACATTCAAGGTGCATCACCAATAATGATTTATAATGACAGATAATGACCGTCACCATTTCATATGAGCAATGATGACGGACAATAGCCCGTGACCAAAAAACTGAATGTCACCAAAGGTGGCATTTCCAAAAGTATATGTTGTGGTGACATTCAAGGTCCATCACAAATTTGATTATAATGAGGGGTAGTGACCATCACCATTTCATATGAACAACAACGATTTTTTGTGATGGATGTTTCATGGCAATCACTATTGGTGCATATATATGGTGACGTTTTTTGACCATCACCATTTCATATTTGGTGAGGGTCAATTAATTTCATGATAAGATCATTGGTGACATCAAGATCCATCACGAATAATGACTATAATGACAAACAGTGACCCTCACCATTTCATATCAACAACAACGATTTATGGTGACAGACCTTTCATGGTCATCACTATTGATGTGTATATATGGTGACATTCATTGACCATCACCATTTCATGTTTTGGTGAGTGTTAGAAAATGTCACCATAAGCTCATTGGTGATGGTCAAAAGAGCATCTGTCACCAAAAACTAATCACCACCATTCCCTATGAATATCAGGGCATGATGGAATCAAACCGCCAACCTCCTGCTTGTAAAGGAAGTGCTCTTCCATTGAGCTAGCACCCTTTAAATAATTAGAATTTTAAAAATAATATCTTGAAACCTTTATAGATTGTAAATTCTACAACTTTCAAAAAATTAAAGTCTCGACAATATTTTACCAACCAATCAAAACATCTACATTTCTATTGTCGTGCCTGAAAACCATGGAGATCCCTGTCGATAGTAGAATAATATATGTGCATGTTTCTCAAGAAAACATTCCTTATTAACCATTCTTACTTTACAGAAACCAAAGAGACAACACAACATCACCATACAAAAAATTTCCTACTGATATATAATCATAACTTAGCTAAGAATTCTAAAAGATGTTCTTAATTAATAAACTTTATATTTGGAAATCATGTTTCTTCAGATTTAAAAAATACTACATTGTATAACACTTCTTTCTATTTATCTAGGTAATTATATCATAGTGTATGTCACAAAGTAGCAATTCTGGTACATAAAGTAAAAAGACAAAATTTCTCAAGAAAATAGATTTAGAAAAGAGCTTTGAAAACTATATGTTTGTCATAAAAGCTTTAATTAGTTCAACAACAAAGTAGTTGGAGTTTGAAAAATTAATATCATTCATAGGAAAAGAATAAGACAATGGACAGACTCACTATTCATAAAAATATTAAAGCTAGTCACTATTTCCATTGCAGATAACTGAAATTTGGGCAGTGGTCTAACATTTAGAGCTGATTAGCAGGGAAGACTCGTTAATACCATAATTTTTTTCCGTTTTCTGTCATGTATCTGGATCCAAATCATATTTCTGGATCACCCTTTAAAACACACTTCTACCACTCCATTTGATTTTTTTTTGTCAAGAGAATTGATAGGACGTTCCTATCCTTTATTTTAAATCAATCAATAACCATCCATCAATGATATAAAGAATAAAAAATACACAACAAAGGACAAAGATGCGCTTTATGTATACCTATGTTCTAGGACTCAACTGACCTTACTGGTGCAAAAAACTCACCCTCAAAACATAACATCCACGTGGGTTTTAAAAAACTTCTTAAAATCAAGCTCCCAGTAAACCAATCAAAATATGCACATCATTTTAATCAATATAATCTCTGACTTAAAATAAAAGTGGCCTATAATTGAATGGTATATCAACCATGTCAAGTAACTTACATCGGGTGAGAAATAATGGCCATGCATATTGGATTAGTGAAATAATTGATCTAATAAAGCTCAAAATCAAACAGATGACTTAAAGCTAACAAACGGAAATAAATGAGTTACAGCTAAGACATGAGGTTTACCTTTCAACCTTGTCATTTAATAACTCTTCTTTGTGCACATACCATTAAAATTTTCCTGATACCAAGTGGAAGTGGTATTGTAACAGTAACCTCCGATAGATTCTATGTGCACGACTACTTCTCAAGATCCACTCCATTAAGAGCATTTGGGGCTTGATAAGATACATGAAAAAACCATCAACAGGAAAATGAAATCTACATCCTTGTAAAAAAAGGGGAGGAAAATAAAATCCACAATTTGAAACAAATTGTAGGATAACTCATTCCTGCAACACGATTATATTTTCATGAACTATAAAAAATGAAATCGGGAGAAGAAAAATTTTTGCCACATTTTGACAATCATCTCCTTTTGCATATTCTATGAGAATTTGATGAAAAAATTTAGCAAAATCTTGTCAACGTCGGGATTGTAGTAAAAAATAAAGGAAAAACTCCAACACAAATTATATAATCCTAAACATAAGTATAGATTCTATACAGATAGTTATTTGTTCAGGACATTGTATTTGTGAAAATATGTAATTTTTGCATTATAGATAGCATGGCATTGTTGTTGGTAAGAGAGAACAAGAAGGATATTGGCACAGTCCAATGAAGAAACATTAGAGACCATTGTGTCATAGAAAGGACCAATGGAAAAGTTCATGACACAGTGTTGTGAGACTATAAGGCGAGGGCCCTCTTTTTGCACCCATCCCAATTGGTAGGGGATGGGTAAGGGGTTGTGGGTAGGTTGAGGCACTACACCAAGTCCTTGGAAATATTTGAAATAACACAATTTATGGTACCACTACCTTACTACTATATTTCAAGTATTTACAAAGTCCATTCAGGAATTTCTTCAAAGTTAAATGTTCAAACAATTAGATAACCCAAATATGTAGCCTAAACAAGCTCATATTTGAAAAGTAGATAACCCAAATATGTAGAGTATATATCTCACATTTATATATCCTAATTTCTAGACATTAAAATGACACTTTTTAGCATACTATTGTGAATTCATCCCAAAATGCTAGAAGAAAAATATTGATGGTTATTTTGTTGATATATAAGTTGTATACATGCATTTATTTAAACAGTTAGCTTTCAATCTCGAACATATATAATTATGAACACAATATGTTGCATATTTAGTGTTGGTGTGTGAACAATGTCATAACAATACTTCTAGTTATAGAACAAACATTTCAAGTTTGCCTCTGTTGTTTGATACAGACATTTTTCCTTCAAATGGATTTATGAGATACAAAACCACTTTCACCCTTAAGAAAAAATGTGGCTTTAAATGCAAGGTGAACCCGCTTAGCAAAAACATGCTCTTATTATGGTATTGGATTCTCAGAATAGTGTCAGGCTTAAGGGTGCCAAATACTCTAGATTTTAACTATGATATGGCACATGCTAGGCTTCAAGACAACATCCCTAACCCAAGTATGAAAAGGAATATGCACAAGTGCATGATCGACTATAATAATAACTCTATCCTTCCTCTTTTTATATGAGAGTTAAAGGGGCTTTGCAATAACAATTAGACCTAGTCCACTACAAGAAAACTTGCAAGACACAAGTAGGTCCACCCATCTGAAGCACTCTACTCTACGTGACATTTGCCAGCATCAAAGGTGACAACGATTAGCAAGAAAGCCCTCCATGGCATGAGAAAAACTCCCCAAGGACCAACAATCCTCCAAATTTCCTAAGCTCCAAGTCATCTCGTGGGTCATGTGTCTCCTTAAGGACAATACATATCCAAGGTAATGTGTCACCTTAAGGACTCCCACACCTACATATCCACTCCCTCAACCCAAGAGTTCACATGTCAAGGGATTTTGTGTGCTCGTGTTTATTTTGGGAGGTTTTTGTCATGGTGAAATACCCAACTATACTCCAAGCACATGAATGCCCTTCATGCATAAAAAAAAAGAAGTCACCAAGCTCCATACTAATCCAACACGTTGAGGAAGAATGTCTTTCAAACATCCAAACAAGGTCTAGCAGCAAACAGTAAACCACCTCCAATGTCCAAGTCCATCATGGAAGAGCATGGGCCAACCATTCACTATGCACCCCACATCTCATGAAGTACCCACAAGGCTCAAATGTGGTGTAAACATTTTAAAAGTAACCTGAAAAGATAAGAATTATGCCCCTCTCATCATAAAATCCTTTGTAACTCCACACTTACTCAATTACAACTTTCACTCATAAGTGTCACTAATCAAAGTTTGCAACTCCTCTTTTCTACAAAAAGTGGGAAGCCTAACTATAAAATTACCATTAGAAAATAGAGTAGAGGATTTTTATGAAGGCAGTATGAAAGAGACCATTTGGGGCAAAGGCAAGAATTGGTATCCATATGGTAAATTTGAGCGTCAACTGTTTCATTAGTTCTTATGGTAACTTTGTTATTATGCATGTGCAGATATCGAAATCTACTGAATCAGTGAACTCATCATTTATAGACTAATGGGCTACATACCATTTTCATTTATATTCCAAAGATATAAATTATTGAATCATATGACATATCCATCCAGAATATCGAAGAGATGTCATCATGTTCAAACATTTCACTCAAAGGGAACAAGGACAAAGAACATCATGCTCTGATAGCTTTTCAAATCCTTCAATTCAGAATATAAGAAAGTAAATTAAACCAATTACAAAATTAGAAACTCTTCTCTTGTATGGTATGCTATGAGACTACTATAAGAGTTTATCCCATCTTTAATATAAATTTCATTTCCAATAAGTAAATTTCACACCCAGTGCATTTGAAGTTGCATTCTTATTTTTTCAGAGGAAAAAACGCTGGTTTATATTCATTTGAAACGTTGGAAACAAATCACCATTGGCCACCTCTTTGGACCTCTCACTACATGGTTTCCTCTTGTCGAGTACTTGACCTATTGGTTGGGCTCGCTTCTTGTCCATTCTCTTCGACTGGACCTATTTGTTTGGTGGGCTTCTCCTCGAACTCAATACTCTAATCTAGACTCGTGGAAGGTTTTTATTTATGAATCATATAACCAAAAAGGAAGGCTCAGTCATACCCAATAGTTCATATGTGGTGGTACCTCTAATAATTCATAAGGGAAGGTACTAAGTAAGGGGTTATAGCATGAGCCTTAAAAGAAACCATAACTCCTCAAAGAAGAATAAAACGATAAAATAAATATTGCTATCAAAGGCCTCAAAGCATCCTTCTGATAATGGATTGAAAAATAAGAGACATCTCATATCAGCATCATACCTGTAAAACAGAAACATAGCTTTCATTTTATTATACATTTTTTTCTCTTTTGCGCTAGAGAAAGCTAACTCAAAAGGATACAAAATTGTTTCTCTAGACCATTGAACTTGAATCTTGGTAATGTATTTCCTTTAATATAAGCTATGTTTTCCTTTTTCCAAATGAAAATAGATAGATCTAGAAATAACATTTATGTATGTTCTAATTCCGTTCCCTATTTCCCTCCAAGATCCAAAAGAAAGAGCCTTCCCCGAATGATACTATGTGGCTGGACTATTTCTAGATAATTTATCGATGGGAAATGGATACTCATTGCCTATAATACTATCACATGTCCTCTCTTTATCCCTATCGATTCGACCTCCCTATGGTGCCTTTGAGACCCGAACGAATAGAATGCTCTCACCTCACCAACAAGGGTGTACGAATGTGATACTCAATGTTAACCCAATCTCGCTCGCTCAGATATGGGGATGAATAATATTCCATCCCCCTCATTTTGATGCAGCATGACAGAAGCAATTCTTGCACGACGCCATAGAAACTCGTCCCTCACGAAAAATAAACTATTTTTCCTCTACTTTTCTCTAAATATTGTAGCACTGTTGGCCTTGTCATATTTCTTAGTTGTTAGTTCTTTCAATTCAATAGGCCCGACCACTTTAGCCTTTTTGTTTACTGGAGGTTGTTCTTAAACTTAAACTGGAATTGGAATTTCTTATTAATATACGTAGCCTGTGGTGCACTTCACTTCGCCACTATTATATGAAGCGCACCAAACCTATTTATTTAGGTCATAAGGGTGGGAGGATTGTGCAAAAACTTGACATGGTTCAATGTCTAGCAGCCTTGAGCAACATATAATTAACTAGAGGATGAGTGTTACTATGACAGGTTGGAAAAGTGATTGATAACGTAGAGAATATTATACAGTAATTGACAGATTGACTGTTTCTTGCCATTTGTGGGTGTATAAGTGTTTGAAAATAAATAAGTTGGATCGGGAGGTGAGTCAAATGACTCAATCAAGATGGAACTAGATTCTATTTTAGAAGGAAGTGTTAACCTTTGCTTTTAAGTGTGATTATCTACCCGTGCACATAGAGAGACAGATATGCGTGCCACCCTAGACTCATTGGTTGTGAAATATTTGAAGCATCAGCATTGATAGTGCCTTGCTCTTATTACCTCTCTTCCTCCATTATCTTTGTTGCATCCACATGTTTGTCCTGAACCTCGAAGAGCTCTATATGCACCGTTTAACACAGCAGGATGGTTAAGCACTCATAATTTCAGAACACAATATGGTGGAATGCATGTACATAGGCGTGATCGATAGTTTGTTTTTATCTATTTCAGGCCTTTGCATACATGTCATGATGATCATGTATTATTGACTTAAATTACATTTTTGGGAAATTATACACGTATTTCTACTGGAATTCATGCAGGAGAATTGAAGATCTTTGATACAAATAGTGGAAATTTTCTAGAAATCCACTCTTTCCATTAGTCACCGATAAATTTGGTTCAATGTACATCACGTGAAACTAGAAGCTGGTCCACTACTGGAAGCCACCTAATTATGATGTTCACCTTTGGAATTCTTCTGCACTTGAAAATGGTCCATTGCATGCATTTGACAACTGCAGAGCAACACGATTCAACAACAGTGGAAGTATGTTTGCAGCAATTTCATCGGAATCTTCTCGTCAAGAAATTCTTTTTTATGATTTTCAATATTGCAACCTTGAACAGACATTGTCCGACAGTTTCTTCAATTTCATCTGGGTCTATTCATATGTATGCACAATCGCTTATCCATTTCAATCCTTTAGATTCAATGTTTCTATGGAATGGTTTTTCTTTGGCACCAACGAGTTTCACGTCCTGTACACCGATTTGACCAGTTCACAGACTATGTTGGTGGTGGCTTCCATCCATCTAGAAATGAGGTTATTATTAATTCAAGGGTTTGGGACCTAAGAAAATTTAAGCTACTTCGAAGTGCACCATCTCTAGATTAGAATGTTATCAATTTTAATTCTACCGAAGACATCATATATGCGACATTAAGGAGATATATAGAATATGTTATGTCTACTTTAAATACATGCAAAGCTCACCATCCTTTATTTGCAGCATTCCACATAATGGATGATGTCCACTATTCATACATTGCAACAACTATTGTTGATCATCATGTCTTGGACTTGGCAACGGAACCAATAGATTCATTTATAGGTCTAGTTGCAATAGATGAAAATGATGCAATTTATTCATCTGCTATGATTTATGAGGATGGGAGGTGAAGACCAACATATGATGACTCAGATCCTAATGATGGGTTAGAGACTGAGGATGAAGATGACGGTGACTCAGATCCTGATGAAGATGCTGGTGAAGATGGTTTAGATGTTGATGGAGAAAGTGATATGGATATTAGAAATGATGAAGATGATAGCATTGATGTAGGTGAAAATGGTGATTTTTATAGTAACGAGGATGATGATGGTGTGGATGGGGGTATCCTATGAATAATCTCATATGAAGAGGGTAATCAAGGAATTGGGTCATTCAGTAGTGATGAGGATGGTTCTCTGGGTGAATTTGATGAAGAATTTATGATCTTATAGATTGGTTGTGTTGATAATGATTGATATGCTACATAGTCAATTGTTGTATAAGTATCACTTGTGGATCCTGTGTTGTATGCTTTGTAAGATGAGCAATGCAAAATATCTTGATCATGAGGTCAACTATTGAGGATGGGTCATGGTTCTACAATATTGTAGAATTTATGAAAATTATTATTTACAATGAAGAGCTTTGTATAGAATTTAGTTTTCATTGTTATCAGTGGAAAGTACGAACTAAATCCAGCAATTAGATTGTTCATGGGAAACCATAAAAATTCCATGTTACCATGTTTTATCTAAAAAAGAGAAACAAATATATTTATCTATGTGTCCCTCTATTGATCCATCTTGTCTTCACTCAGATAAGTCCCTTTCATTCCCTATCTATATCGGATGAATATTGGAAATGAGTGGACCAACCAATCCAAAGCCAAATCACAGTCTTTTGACAAAAAAAAACGAGTGAAATCTACATCATTAAAGTGTTTTGTTTCGTTCTATAGCCACGGATGAGCAAAAACAGAAAAAAAAAAAAAAAAAAAAAAAATACCATTTTCCCTTCACCGACTATATGTTACTCTTCCATTTCCCAAACTTTCCTGTTCCCATACATCTCTATGTGGGATCGCTTATGTAGATTTTGGCCCTCTCCCTGGACCTCAATTATGAGGTGAAAAAGGTTTCGCGATGGGTAAGCATGCCTTTTGCACCATTACTAGGTTATCTCTTTCCTTACATGTTTTAGTTATAGTAAGGAATACGATTAAATATGAATTCTCACTAAAAGTGGTGTATGTGGATCAACTGGTCTCGTCCCATTGCATCGGTTATATAGAGTGGGATATATATCATCTTGGCTCCTACCAGTTGTTGATTAGAAAATGAGTAGCATCATCAAGTGCAGAATCTCTAGGATCACAACGGAATTGGTGTCAGGTGTAGCAGAATAAAAAAAATGAGGATTGGCATTAATATAAAGAAAATAACATTTCAATAAGTTATTTAAATTCACACCACATACAGACAATATTAATCGACATGGCTTTGCGGTGCGGTGTACGTACAATCTTCGTACAACAAAGCAAGCATTCAATAACATAATTTCATACCAACTTCAATGAATGATATTTTTGGCAAAATCTTAAAAACTTGGTAGAGCATTTGAAGCAATTGAATTCGAGGAAGGAATTAAAAGAGAGAAGTGGTACCTGTCTCAGTATTAGAAAAAATGTTGGTATATATTCATTTGAAACGCTACAAAAAAAACACTGCAATTGAAACTACATTGGTGAAAACACAAATAACATATTTTCAGATCAACTTCGATGAATGATAATTTTGGGAAAAGCTTAAAAATTGGGTAGAGTATCTAAAGAAATTGAATTCTAGGAAGGAATTAAAGAAGATAAAGGGTACCTGTGTTAGTATTCACTTCAGTTAATTGACCAAGGCTTCGAAACTACTGATCATGCCATCGTGGTCCAAATATGCCTTGCGAAAATAAGCATCAAACAAATTGATGTTTTGTAGGCAAGCCATTATATAGATCCTCCTCATTCGTTGATCACTCAAGGCATCCAAATTCAACCCTAACTACCAACGAATCACTACAGCATTTCATGTGAAAATACAGAACAAATATGCAATTAGGACAGAGCTTAATCAAGAACTCGAATCGATCTAGGGATATTAAAGATTGATCTAGCGACCTGCACATGTTTACATATAGTTATATGAAGATTGGATTTCGATCTTGGTGTGTTTCGGTGCCCAACCCTTTTTACAACTCTTCAACATTACTATACACTCGCATACCCTAAAGCAAGAAGAAAATGCGGAAAAAAATAAATTTTAAATTTAGATGCTGGTTAAAGTTCTTAATCAATAATTATTTTAATTTTTATATAAATTTTAAAAACATTATATTTTATGAATATGTTTTTATATAAATTTAAACAAAATTATATTTTATGAATATATAAAATGTATTGATTGCATATTTTCTTATCTTATTGTATACTTAATTCATTTTTTTTTTCCAAAACTAAAAAATAATAACTAACCATGTTGTCATATATGCTTTTAAACACATTCATATTTGGATTTTATACAATTAAGAAAAAAATTATAAATATATTTTAATTAATGTTTAATTATCTTATATTTTAGTGTTATGAACACAATTGAGATTTAGTTTTATAATTATTAAGTTACATTTTAGAGGTAAAATTTATTTTTTAACAATGTATTAACTTTCCATAACCAATTTCAATGTAGTTAACTATTATGGTAGTAAAAAATGAATCTCATAAGTCTTTCCTTCGCCTAAACCCTTCATAACAAATTTGGATGTACTTCGTTATGATATAAGTATTTCCCTCACCTAAACCCTTCATAACCAATTTGGATGTACTTCATTATGATGATACTAAAAAATGAATCTCGTCATGATTCCCACCCACACATTGGTACATTTCTACTCAAGGAACAATTAATCTTTCTCCATGAATCAATAATACTGTACTGAGAAACGCCATAATGTATGAAATTTCTATTTCCCACAATTGCAAAAGCACCTTCAATCCTTCAACGTGAGAATTTTTATCTCGTATTTTTGAACTAAACATGCCAAGTCCCTCTTGTAACAACAAGAATTTCCTAGACCCCCCCCCCGCCCCCGAAAAAATAAATAAATAAATAAATAAATATATATATATATATATCTTTTCACAAAGAAAAAGTTCGTAATTTTATTTATGAGAAAACAAAATTACATGTTGAATGTGCTGGTATATGTCCAAAGACATCCAATAGCCGCAAATTAAAAAGCAAAGATGATACAATTAAGATTTTCTCCCCTTCTTCTTTTCCACCTTACGCCAAGCACCCAGTGTTTGCTCGGTCTCGATAAGGAGAAGCTGATTTTCTTCTGTTGGTGCTCCATGGTCCTTGTCAGAGTCAGATGTGTCTGATGTATGTGTTCTTTTGTATCCCCCACTGTCTAGTGTGCCAGGTACCCTGTCCTGCTGAGTATTTGTGGTGGTGTCAAGAGGATCTTGCATTTCCTGTTCTTGTGTGCCCAAGGAAGTATCTGTTTGTTGATTCTCATGTGGTGTTGGTTCTACCTCTTCTTCCTGTGGTTCAGGCTCTTCCGAGGGAAATTGCCATCCTTTTGTCGCTTTGCCTGTTTTCTTCTTTTTCCTGTTATCCCTTTTTTCTGCCGGGCATGAGTTTTGTAGGTGTCATGTGCACCTGCATATACGGCATCTGAAGGCTGTGTTCTCATAGTCTAAATGCTGTGTCCATCTCTGTTGTTTTTTGTTCAGTATAATGGACTCTGGGAGTCCCTTGCTCAAATCAACCTCCACACAGATTCGTGCAAAAGTGTATATGCGTTCTTCCAGGCGTTGGGTTTCTGTTTTAATGTATCTGCCAAGGGTGTTTCCAATGCAACCAAGAACATTTTCATTCCAAAAATGTAGCGGGAGGTTATAGAGCCTAACCCAGACCGGCATTTTGGTCACCTCCATGGTATTGGCATCAAAATTTGGGAACCATGGTATAATGAAGAGACCCGTGGAGCCCCAGAACCATGGTCCCAGACTGATAATGGCATCTCTGACCTCTGTGGATGAAAATTTGACAATGAAGAACCCCTTAGAACATAAGTGTATTTCACATTCCATGGTCCAGTTTGTAAAAATCCAATGGAACAGCTCCATTGGTATGGGCCAGAAGCAGTCGAATCTGCCTATTATTGATTGGGATTCGTAAACAGTCTGGTACCCCTAGTGAGCATATATGAGTGTAGGGGAACATAGCCTCATAATACAATGAGCACCCAAGGGGAAAGATTTTTGCATCGAAGAGGGAGTCCTTGATTACATAGATGTGGTTTTCTAAGATTTTGCATCAATTAAATGTAGATTTGAGGGGAATTCAGCCAAAAAAAATATTTGGTTGAATTTTCATACAAAATGGTTAATTCAACTTCAAATTTTGATACTTTGCGTTTATTCACTTTAATTTCATAACATATAACTAGTGATTTGCAAGTCCTTGTCTCATTTTATCTTATTTTATTTCAAATTTAAGTGACTAAGCCTTGAACCCCAAATATTCATAGATAATTTTTACAAAGTATGCATTGAATCATTTCCTCTTATTTTTCTTCAGCTAAATGGAGAAACTAAGCCTTGAGCCCCAAATACACACAACTAAGCTTTGCATAATACAACCTTATTTTTAAAGTACAATTATCCAAAAAATCATCAAATACTAAAGATAGGTTAAAATATTCATGAAGTGAAATATTGTTGGCATCCTCGAGAATAAAAATACTTTCAGAAGCCCGGTCCATATTTTACCACAAAAGCAAGAACCAAAGTGAGGAGCCTATTTTAAAGTTTTTATAACATCATGTATTATAAGAATTTTTAAAGAAACACACATGAATACAAAAAAAAAATGTATCTAATATCATTCCAGATAGAGAAAAGTACTCATTAGGCTATCTATGACATGAGTAAGAACTGCTACCCACCTACATTCAAAATCATCATGGGCATTTACAGATTAAAAAGGAATTGATTATGCTACCTATGACCAACGAAGATTTACTCCCCACCTTTCTAAACTATAATGTATATTTAAGCTATTGGATTTTAAACATCCTTTCTATGATGCAACATGTGACAACTTTCCATTATATTTATGTATAGATTATATAATTTGATGTACTTGTAAGGTGCATAAATTCCAAATACCCATTGTCCAGATACCCATGTTGCCACTAACTTAATTGTTTAAGTAAGAGACAATGTTTATTGCAAGAAGCATGCATCAATCAAACTTTACTCTACTCACAATTTACAAACCTAACCAATTTTTGCATACACAAACACATTCAAGACTAATCCACAATAACAAAAAATGCTCAAACAATATCTTGATAAGGATCAAACTACTAACAAATGCTCAAAACAATATCTTTATAGAGATCAAACCATTAACAAGTAATAGTAGTCGAGCAAAGAGTTAGCACACTTTATGTGTGATATCATTTTTGACATGATGCCCTTAAAACAAGAGGCCACCTCAACACTAGCACAATTAGCACCCTTTATGTTTGATAAAATTTTGACATGAAGCCCTCCAAACAAGAGGCCACCTCAACATTAGCACAATAAGACAATCATGTCTCGAGAATGTATAAATAACAATAATGATAATAATCAAATTTTAAGATTAGGAAACCCCCATGAGATCCCTTTATTTATCAGAAAAGGGACCCCCCCCATGCAGTTATTTAACTACTAAAATATTTAGAGGTGCCCATACTCTAATCCACATTTTTTTAACTATTATACCCACTTAAACTATAAATAGCATAAATATTTTGTACTCGACGTACAAAAGGAAGAAAATATTGAAAGATCACTATCATTGGGTGGGCACTTAAATGTATTGGAGATTTTGAGCACATAAAATGCCCTTGAATTGTGCACAAGAAAAATAAAATTTCATTGCTTCAAGTGTGAGTTTGAATGACTGGAGTGGAATTCCATAAAAGGCCTCAACCTAAAAATAACTCAACCCTTGATAGGTTCCACATAGCTGAGATTGGAAACTCATTATTTCGTTAATTTGTATATTCAAAACAATTGTCACATATTATGAGAAATACTATAATAAATAATGGACCATAATTAAAAAAATGTTAACATAAAATTAGCATAACAAATAAATGTTTTATTCCAAAATCTAGACCATCATATATATTAAGAATTTAAGAACTATGTTGATTCTCATAGAGTCACCTAAATTCCACAAAGGGAAACACCACATGGACCAAATGCCAATATGAAAGGGAGTTCAAAAATCATGATTATTTTTTCTCTTCAAATGAAGAAACTACAATGATCCAAGTTTCCAAGGTGTTTGAGACTTCCAATAAAAGTAGGAAGTGTATGTTAAGTTGAACTCATAATATAACAAGGTAGTTAGTTCATGAGAAATTCTAGTTAATACTTTAACCCATACATATGCTGAAATATTTGTATTAAAACCTTCTATGGAGTAAAAATGACTCTAAAAAATCATGCATCCCTCATAATGACCTTATCCTTACTTAGGATCACCCTCTATAGTGTAACGAAATGTGTAGGCTCTACTGATTACAATATCGATTACAATCTTCAATCCTCCTACCCCACAGATGAGGAAATTTTGCATATTATTAGGTAGGAAATATAATATGTTATTATTTAAATTCATGTCTATGGTACGCTTGGGATAGCTAGCAAGGAGTACATAAATGACACGAAGTTTCCTTTTCTCCTTTTAAATTTTTTCTTCTAGACATTATCATCTTAACACAATCTCAAACTTCTCACTCATTCAACCGTTTTGAAGTGTTTTTGTTCCACACTTGTTTCCATATTGTATTTTTGGAGAGGTAAATCCCCTCTACGGACAGAGGCGATCCCTACTAGCCCAGATCGGGTCTAGCGACAACCGAGTCACACTAAGACGCAGGTTCCTAGTTACAAAAGACCAAGATGTGACAAGAGGCCTACCTTAAGTCCTACGTTGTTGTTGCTTGCAGAGAAGATAGTGCTTCCGTCCTTCACTTCGGTAGATCACAATTCTCCTACTCAACACATTCGAACACCTGCACGTACACGAAGAAACAACAACATACAAGTGTAAAACCTAATACATGCAACCATATATCAGTCAGAGAAGATATAATTCATAACATAAGACATGAACATATGAATGGAACCATAATCGAAGTCATTTATTATTAATCACAACAAAAGAAAGATACAACCTAAGCTCTGACGCTGGATCTTCCTTCGGCGGGTCAACAATGGAGTACGTCTCAATAAAGCTCATCGGGAATGGGACAAGTCTCTCTCTCTTCGGCTGTCTGAAGATAATATCCTTACCACTGATTCAACTCTATTTAGGCTAGCTTGCAAAGGGAAAATTACAAGGTTATATAGATGGTGGAAGGGGAGTTGGGATCCCTACAATGGTGGGATTGGACCTATCCTCAAGGAAGCTTCCATGATAGGTGGAAAACCACTTCCCCTACATGGAGATCTAGAGCCAAACCTCCCAACACATTTTAGAGACTTGTTCAGGAGTTGGTTGGAATCAAACTTCCACCATTTATTTTTAAAAAACAATCCTTATTAAGCTTGGCGTGAGTAATACACTGGGACAGAGCGCCATTTGGCACGCCCTCTTTGGTGGATTTCCCCCATTGGCACGAGGGCTGAACTGGTTGGTCACACCAAGGCCAAAAGGTCTATTTTTAGGGCTTTTTACAGGAAAATGTCTTCAGGGGAATGATTGTCCTTGTCAAGGGGGATGCCATGAAAGTGGTTTCAGGTCATGTCACTGCTCCCAAGTCATGAAATAATCCCTCCAATGTGTGGGACAGGGGATTGCAAGGACGGTGAAAAATTACTCTGTAACAGATGCCCCCTAAAGCATGAGGCCTGAGAGAGAGAGGGGGGTGAAATGCTTTATGAGAATGTTTCCAACTGAAAACACTGCCATTGGAAAACCTGCGTAGACAAGTACAATTGATATCTCAAATACATGATATGTGGTATGGATGCAACCATCCATAATAGAGTATACAATAATCAAGATCCAAGGCATGGACGTAGCCATCCAGTGAGGATCGATAAATAGACTCAGGTATGGTCACAGCCATCCAATCAATGAGTCATGTAACTAATCATGATAACCCACAAAATCATAGACTGGATTCCAACAGAAAAAATCCAGGGTCTTGCGCTCCATCTTGGCCCGAAAAAAGTACAAGTCCTAGCATGTGAATATGTGAGCTAAAGTTGAACATGCAAGAACATCGTCTGATTACCAGCCAATGATGAAAGTTGTTAATAGATGCGAGAGGAACCACCAGTAATGACAATGGCCCTCAAGGTACTATAGGTACAATCCACGGAATGTGAATAGTGAGCTGGCATCGAACACCCGTAGAATCATCCGATCGAAGGTCAATGATGAAAACCTTGCATCAAATGCAAATAAACTACCATTGATGCATGCAGGCTCCAAGGTACTTGAAGGGAGTCTCTTGATTAGCTTCCTGGAAAATGAGCTGAAGTCGACAGGAGGTAACCTTGATCGAAGGTGGGCCATAGTGTTTCCCACATCATCGACGAGAGACAGAGGAATATAATGTTTGTGAATCAGGATCAGATGAGAATCAGAGGAGGGTTGAACTGTAGAGGTCAACTTCTCTTGAACATATAGGTGGCACGACAATGGGTTTGGTAGTATTCGACATCAAAAGATATGAGGTCATGACAACGAGGCAAAGAGCAGATGAGAGGTCAAAAAGGATCACCCAAACCCATGGAGGCAAGAAGAAAACGAGATGAGATGTCCCCAACCCGAAACGAATGTAGACAAGTGCCATGTTCAAGAGAAACATACTGCCGACACGACGATGATACTAGTTTCATTTTTGTCCCCACCATTTCTGGTGAGTACCTCGTTATTTTTACACAAGCTTGAAGAGGATACCATATGCTTGTCATATAAGTTCGTCCTTCGGAAAAATCAAACCTATTTCATTTAATGATCCCTAGGAAGGAGAAACTCGAGTATTGTCATTACGACAGAATCCGATGTCAGCAGGGTTTAATGAGTCTGGAAAAGGGATAACTCGGCATCTTTTCATGTTTAGAGATTTTGAAAAGACAACAGAAAAGTAAACTCCAATGGTTCCTTTTCGTAGATAGTTCCTCAAATTTGAAAAGGTAGAAAACTACGTCTAAGAAAACCTCCTAGTCACGATAGGCTAGGGTATTCATTTTTCGTAAATAATCTATCCGAGCCCAAAAAAGGGGTAAATGTATACTGGGTAGATGTCATTTCGCAGCCAATTTAACGAGCTCAAAATGACAAGCGACTTGGAAATCTTTTAAATTTTAGAGAGGCAGAAAAGAGCTGAAAGATGACTCCTCCTGGAGGAACGAGTGGTATAAAGGGAAGCAACTTGTTCCGGTGATGGTGGAACTACTCAGAACAAGTAAAGGTTAAGAGGCTAGCTAACAAGACCACTCATCACAGCGGTTCCTCAGGAATGGGTAAAATAACCAAGTGAAGGCATATGATCGGCCAAGAAGATAGTGACGATGGAGTGAGAAAACAAAGGCTCATCTGGAAAAAAGGTTGATAAAATGGCAATCAGAAGAGGTAAAATGGGAATGGTTTCATTTTTACACAAGCTTGAAATCAAAAAACTTTGCTTTAAGTTGGTTTCATTTTTACACAAGCTTGAAACAAAGATAAACTATGCTTGAAACCGGTTTCATTTTTATAAAAGCTTGAAATGGAAACAAACTATGCTTGAAAAATTTAAGCATGCCCCTAGCATGGTGACTCAATTCGAGGTACATGACCCCCAAGCTTCAATCCATATGAAAGTCAGATGGAGTGAAGGTTCAAATTACAATATCAAGAGAAAGACTCGACTGGGATTTTACGAGATCTTAGCAAAGACTTGAATTGAACGGGAAAGTGTTTCATTGTTTTAACGAGGTTGACACTTTAAAAGAACTATCCTCAGATGAACTTGTTTCATTTTTTAAGGAGCTTGAAACAATCATAAGAACCATGCTCCGAACACCTTGTTTCACTTTTTAACGAGCTTGACACAAAAAAACGAACCATGCTCTGACGAGCTTGTTTCATTTTTTAAGGAGCTTGACACAAGAAAATGAACTCTGCTCCGAAGAGCTTGTTTTATTTTTTAAGGAGCTTGACACGAGAAAATGAACTCTGCTCCGAAGACAACTCATCATGATGAATAAGAAGTCATCGCTTCCAAGAGTTCCAGTCCGGATGGAAGGAAAACATCCTGGAATTCAAGACCCAATGCCCCAAGCACTTGATGCACAACGACACTATCACTGAGTATAGGCATGGGGTAGGTAGCCACATAGTTGACCTATGGTGGGGCAGATACAATGGGTGGATAAAAACTAGGAAGGGATGATGGCAGGCTAGTTGCCACATCAGGACCAAAGAACGAAAGTTGATCAACGGTCAAGATCCGTCCTTCATGTGGAAAACAGACCACACAGAAAAGGGAGGAGACAAGTGCTCCCATGGCATAGGTGTAATCGCACCCCAAAATCATATTGAAATCGAAGGGGCCTAGAACAACCATCACGCTCATATGGGCGGTTTTACCTCCCAAAGTAATAGGCAACCTTGGAAGGATCCCTAATGGTTGACTAGTTCTTATGTTAAACGCCAACATATTCTGTGTAATAGGCACAAGCAGTGGCGAACCGAAATATTTCCAAGTAGCCGAGGACAAAATACTTACAGACGTGCCTTCATCTATAATGGTGTTGGGTACGACCAGACTAAAGGCCTGTACCGTTATCTCAAAAGGCACATAAGATGAAAGGCAGAATCCCAGAAATCGATTCCAGTCAAAGGAAGCGACCAAACTACTCGAAGGGGCTACCATCGAACTGAGATGGTCTTCCCCTAGTGTTGCGATAGAATAAGGAGCATCCTCTATGAATTCCATCACAGATTCGGGAAGGTTATCCTCCGAGACCTCCATCACAGGAGGCGGAGGAGCCGCTTCTTGAGGTATGGGGACAGGAGAATTTTTCTCCAAGTCCGAGGAATCCAAAGAAACAAGAAGAACATGAGGGGTGTGAGATCCACTCTCAATGAAAAAAGACCGGGTGCACCGCAGATGGGGCCAGCTCAACCAATCCCACGACCAATGGCTGGTCAGGGATGGATTCATGAATTCGAATTTCTGAGGGAGCGGGATTGACCAAGGATGACTCTTGACCAATTGTAGGATCAGCTAGTGGAGGACTCAAAGAAATCCATTTATAACCAGCTGGAAGGCATGGTGTAGAAACAGTTTAGTTGTCCAAAACCCATTTGGCTTCATGCATATAGAGACAAAGGTGAATGGCATGGTGCCCTTCACACAACTTATAGGGATTGATGAGCTTACCCTGCTTCTTAGAAGCCTTACTAGCACCATTTGAAGGAGTGCCCCCAACCTCACTCCTGGAAGCCAAAGGCAACGGCGAATGACCATTGGACCATGCTTCAAGCACCTTGGGAATGCCAGGGAAATCTCGAAGAATATGGTTTCCCTGGCACAACATGCAAGGGAACTTAACTTTCCATGGAGGGTTGGAAGGTTTATCAAGAGGAGACGTTTTAGGAGCAGTAGTTGCAGCCTTAGCCTCTTGCGTATCTAACTTCTTCTTATTTGTCTTCTTATTCTTCTTCTTAGCCACCTGGGTACTAGAATCCATACATTCACTAGGCGAAGTAGAAGAGGAGCATGAAAAAACATGCGAAGAAGGGGAGAGGTCCACATTAGAATCAACATGATGTTGCTAAGGCGAAGGAACTGATTTAACAATAGCCGGGACATTTGGGACCACAGAGGTTGAAAACAACGAAACAGGCAACCCAATAGTTAACCTAGGAAGGGACAACGTTGCCATATAAGGAGCACCAACATTTCCAAAAGGAGGAAAAGGACCAGGATTCCCTTCGGAGGGGATTCCTTGGTTGGTGAACTCTGGAAAAGTTGCCATCAGAAATGACCCAAAACAATACCCTAAGGAAACTAACTTTAACCAGGAATATTTCGTGGGCAGTTAATTTTGAAAACATTGAAACAAAACTCTACCATTTCATCTTTTAATAGTCAAGAAATAGGCAAAAGGTGACTCTATCTCTTTCAATTTGGAAACAAGCATGAAAGGACAAGCGCTTGATGATCCTTTCAAATTTAATGAGTCAGAAAAGATCGAAATGACTACTCTGGAACTCTAGGAAAAAGGGTGTACCAGATATCCATGAACTGCAATATACAACTTGGTTTCAAAAATGGAAGAGAAATCGACCAAGGACTTGACGTACATGCAGAAAATCTCCCCGAATGCTGTGTCCGGTGTATCACGGGTACAAGGCGGCAGACTCGGCTTTCTACGGATAAAGGATAGCAACCTAGTGGGGTCTCCCTTTATATACGTGATGGTACAGGGAGCACAAGTCTGTACTAGTGTTGTCTAAAGCTAAGAGGCGAACAACAGCTACTAGGTTTAACGACGCCAGAACACGTCACTATCCCAGACCTCTAAATATTTCGTTAATGTTTCAATGCTGCCTTAAGGTAAATTGAATAAATTTTAGAGTTGATATTCAATTATGTTTCAATTTTCAGGCCTTACCGAATATTATATCTCAAAATCCTCTAAATGCACACTACATGCCACAATGTATCACTTTGTTCGATGAATAGCTAACTACGGGAAGGTTGAGAGCTTTCACACAATAAGAAAATGATCACAAAACAACCACTAGTGTCTCTAATGCACACTAATGCAACTAAAATCTTTTCCTTTAGAGTTATATAACACTAATAACGCAGAAAAGATTTCAATTTACATTAATTAATAAAAATCAAAGAGATTTGATCTTTTATATTTTCAATGTTTAAGAGAAAAGTGCACTAAACAAAATGAAAACTAATGAAAAGAACAATTTGAGAAGTGACAACAAAAGAGCAAAGACAAGCAAGCTCACTCAATGCAAAACACACAATCATACCTCAAACTGATAGAGAAATCCCTCAAATCAAAGAGGAATCCCAAATACTAAAACGAACCGTGTAATATATGCTCAAGACGAGACAAAGAGAAATTTGAATGAGAAAGAGAGAAATCACTCAAATAACGTAATAAAATGATGGAACACCACCAAACGAATGCAAAGAAGCAACAATGAAATGGACTAATAAAACTAAAACCCAAAACTCCCACGGGAGGCTCGACACACTATAGCACCTAGATGCCCTAGGGCTAGAATGTAAAACTAATAGTAGAGGGCAAACAACTGGAGGATAGAGGTTACACACAGTCAAACAAGGCTCCAGAACACTCAAGTGGTCGAAAAAATGACACCAAAACCACAAATCAAGCTCAGAAAGATCAGAAAGAAGCAAACCCTAGCACCACACAGGATTGGGGCGACTGTCTGGCTACAACTACTGCCAAAACAGGATTTGCGCAGGGGTTGAACTAGCAATAGGCAACAGTTGGCGCGACTGTCATGGAAAAAACTGTGCCAGTTGAGTTTACTAAGGACAAAAATAAAAAAGAGAAAATAGGGAGCATATCAGGTATGGTGAGGCTAAATAGAGGCTTAACACTAGAAAAAAGTGAACCAGAAGAGCTGATCAAGTAGACAAGACCAAAATAAACCGAAAAGACAAGAAAAATTCCAATCAATGTCTCCCCAATGGAGTCACCAGTTTGTTGTAGAGGTAAATCCCCTCTGCGGATAGAGGTGATCCCTACTAGCCTAGATCGGGTCTAGCAACAACTGAGTCATGCTAAGACGCAGGTTCCTAGTTACAAAAGACCAAGATGTGACAAGAGGCCTACCTTAATTCCTACGCTGTTGTTTCTTGCAGAAAAGATAGTGCTTCTATCCTTCGCTCTGGCAGATCACAATTCTCCTGCTCAGCACGTTCAAACGCCTGCACGTACACGAAGAAACAACAACATACAAGCATAAAACCTAATACATGCAACCATATATCAGTTAGAGAAGATATAATTCATAACATAAGACATGAACATATGAATGGAACCATAATCGAAGTTGTTTATTATTAATCACAACAAAAGAAAGATAGAACCTGAGCACTGATGCTGGATCTTGCTTCGGTGGGTCGACAATGGAGTATGTCTCGATAAAGCTCGTCGGAAATGGGACAAGTCTCTCTCTCTTCGGCTATTTGACGATAATCTCCTTACCACTGATTCAGCTCTATTCAGGATAGCTTGCAAAGGGAAAATTACAAGCTTATATAGATGGTGGAAGGAAAGTTGGGATCCCTGCAATGGTGGGATTGGCCCTATCCTCAAGAAAGCTTCCATGATAGGTGGAAAACCACTTCCCCTACATGGAGATCCGGAGCCAAACCTCCCAACTCATTTTAGAGACTCGTTCAGGAGTTGGTTGGAATCAAAATTCCTCCATTTATTTTTAAAAAACAATCCTTATTAATCTTGGCGCGAGTAATGCACTGGGACAGAGTGCCAGTTGGTGCGCCCTCTTTGGTGGATTTCCCCCATTGGTGCGAGGGCTGAACTGGTTGGTCGTGCCAAGGCCAAAAGGTCTATTTTTAGGGATTTTTACAAGAAAATGTCCTCAGGGGAATGATTTTCCTTGTTAATGGGGATGCCATGAAAGTGTTTTCAGGTCATGTCACTGCTCATAGGTCACGGAATAAGCCCTCCAATGTGCGGGACGGGGGATTGCAGGGACGGTGACAAATTACTGTGTAACATGTATTATCCTAAAATGGGGATGGAACAATACATGAACATAAAAATGGAGTAGCAGTGATACATAAACACACAAAATGTAAGAAGAAACAAATAGGAATCATTTTGGTATTATAGCAGCAAATTTATAAAAGATCTTGAGGAAATAATCTCTCAAGTTAGGCAACACAAGCCTTAAGAGAACATGTACATAAAAATGAAGTACACTGCTACACAGAAAATTCTCAAGGCTATGACAATGCATTTTATTATATTTAACTACTGCTAGGGTATGTCAATACATATATATGCAAATATACAACTCATACAATGTGGGGAGAAAAGATCTAAACCCCCAAACTGAATTTCAAGACAATCCGGAAAGGATTTCCTTAAATATGTAAAAATGGAAAAATGTTGGAGTTGCAGTCCCAAGACTGAGTAGCAGCTGCAACTCAAGAACTAGATGGAGATGGATGAATATGATGCATAAGCTAAATAAATATACCTCCTCCAATGGGTCTTCCAAGTGAAATTCTGATCCTAACACTTAAGATATCACCCTCCAACAAACCTACAAACCCTTACTGCAAATGCACACTGAAAATAACGCAGTCAAGGAGAGGGACTGCACTGTAGGAGAAAGGAAATATGTTGGCCAAGTGCCAAGGTCTGAAATCTGCTTCAAATACTTCCTTATTGATCTCCCAAAGGAAGGAAAGATTCCTCCTCTGAAAAATAAGCTCCGGAAGTGGTGTTGTGAACCCCCACTACAACACCCTGCAACACAACGTTATACTTCAGCAGAAATAATGCTATAGCTGAAGGAGAATGCTTGGCCTCAAGCCTAAAACTGGAGAAACAAAGTACAAGCTCCTTAAATAGGCCTCTCTTGAAAGGAGAAGGAATTCCTAGATAGGAATGCCTTGTGCTAAGCAGCACAATAACTCTATTAAATAGCAAGAGAATGCACAATAGTCTAACCAGATCGTAAAATCAATAATCAATATCATGAATAGCAATGGCTGCCTTGCCCTCATTTTAAACAAATGAAAGCCCTCTCACCATGGGTACCACTCATTAGGGTTTCCTTCACCAAAGAAACCTTCCTCCAATTCATACTATGTTGTTTCTCAAAGTGTTCTCCACCTCCTATCCCAGCATTGTTGACTTGGTCAAACTTGACCTTGTCCACATGCAAAGGTCCTCTTTCACCCTTGAGGGTGTGAAATCCATCTCTTATGAATATCCCTTTTCACACTATGAGGGATTTTATTCATTTTTCTGCAATGTATGGGCCTCCTTACCCATTTATTTATCTCCTAAGTAACATGAACAAAAATTAATATTCCAATTAGCTGCATGCTAATATTGAAATATTACAGTCCTCCCCTCCCAAATGTTGTTTGTCCTTAAGAAACTGCAAGGATAGAACTGATAAGCCTCCTCTTCTTCCCTTGTAGCATCTTCATATGATAAAATCCTCCAAGGATCAAGATGATGTCTCATCAAGATATCTCCAAGTTGTCCCTCCCATGTATGTAAGCTAGCTTTTGGTGTGTATCCCTAATAGCTATCATCATGTAAAACATCCATGGAGGTAGCAATTGGCTGTCTAAAGGAGTTCTTGAGGCATGAGGTCTGATATACATTGGGATCTACCATCCCCATGTGAAACTCCCATCCCCATGCTATCAACCATACAAAATGAGCCACACTCCAAAATGGCAACTCATGCAAATCATCCTTCGCCTTGAGGTCCGAAAATGTAGGTGAGCTGAAAATATGAACATGGAAAAACAAATAGCCTACCCCACGCTTTCCTCATCTCCACTTATGATAAGTGTAGAGTTTTTGTTGATCTTGGGCTGCAATAATGTTGCCCTTAAGAGGCAAGATGAAGACTAGATCTTCAAAGATCTCTCCTCTAATGTTGTGAATCAAGTTGGCCCAAACCATCTCATATATGATGAATAGGACATGATCATCATATGGCATCCAAATGAGAATATTACTAGAGGTTCCATATATTTCTGGAAGGTACCAACAGTCTCCCAAGTTGTTACAGCGCAGTTTTTCCAACTGTTGCTTTAGAAAATGACAAGGCAAGATGTTTCTTGAAAAATAGCTAGTTGTATATGTCAACACCTCTACTAGTGAATAGTAAATGGCTTGGTGAACCAACTGAGCATACATCAAGGAATAATGAAACATTTTCCCAAGGCTACATAAGAGATGGTTGTCTCCATCACAATAGTTGGCCAAACGATGACCATGGAGCCCAAAGAGAAGCTTGCCCTCTTGTGGAGCAATGCACTGAATAGGAATGGTAAGAACACAAAAATGTTGTGCTAGATAATCCATGTATGTAAAATTAAAATTCTTACCATGTGCTGGAAGTATGATGATATATGGATCCATGAATAGGTTCTCCATAGTGTTAGGACATACTCCTATGAAGAGGAATGTACCATGTGTTGCATGAAGGTCCTCCTTCTTATGCTTGGAAACCCAATTTAAGAAGATCACACCTTGGTAATAGATGTCTCCATCCACTACTCCATCACTCTCATCTCCTCCTTGTCCACCAAGTGCATCATATGTGAAGTGACCCTAGGAGCACTCCATCAATAAATCACAGCTTCAAAGTGAAAGCATTGTTGGCCTATGTACATAAGCTCTTGCCATCCCATAACTCCATTCTTTGACATGCCCATTTTCAAAGACATCTCCCATTATGCTGCCATATATAGGAAGCTCCTTCCAAAGTGGAAGGACCTCCTGGTCATCTAAGGCTAAGGAGTATCCCCCTTGCACCAAGATAGTTCCATCTCCTACTCCTGCAACATTATGCAAAGTGTGAGAGCAAATCTACCCTTGCTCTCCCAACATCCCCCAAAGAAAAAAAAAATTGTGTTGCCTCCTCATACCTCCATCATACAAATCATGAGGTGAAGACATAATGATCATATCATCAAAATGCATCCTCACTCCTTGCTGCCCAGTGATGGAAGTATGTTGTGAAATTCCTCTCACCCACATACCCTTGGAAAAAGGATATGTCCTATGATGGAAAAACTCGTTTAGGAGTAGCCAACGTAGCCAAGCCTCTTGCTACCCAATGTCATATAATTGAAAGTAGCTCACCAGCTTCTTGCTCTCCATCCGCCCCCATTCATCCCAATGTGGGTGTCTCCTACCATGCTCCACCTTGGTAAGCTTCCAAAGAAGACTACCATCCTCCCAAATCAGATTTCTATCTTTGCATTTCATGGGATATTGAAATGAAATATCCTCAATGATCAAGTTGATCCCATAAGGATCCAAATAGGTGGTAGGAAAAAACCTCACATCATGATGTGTAGAGCTCAAGAAGTATCCAACACAAACATGAGAGATGTTATCCATCCTAAGACGTCCTCCATCATCTATCTGCTCCCCTTTTGTTATGTATATGTGAAGGTCATTGGAATATTCCAACTTATCATTGTTGCTAAATGATAGCATTGTTAATTTCTCCCATGATGTACTTATTTTCTCATGCTCCAACTCAAGGATGAACATATGGTTTTGTGTAAGTTTATTTGAAACAAGATTCATCCTCTCCTCCAAGTTTTCAAACCCCAACCTCAAGTGTGGCATACAACTCATCAATGGTATATGAGGATGATGGTTCCTCCCTTCCTTGAACAAGTCAAGGTGGCATAGTGCAGTGCAAATCTTTTTCTCTAAATAAGAAGCATGCAATGGTATACAACCCTCCATAGAATTTGTTGAAACAATAAGAGATGAGAACTTAAGCATACCTTGGTGAAATTTGGAAGAATCTTGTATGGCTGCAAGAGTTTCCTCCTCTAATGTGTTGGCTTCCCCAACTGCTGATGTGGAAGGCCGCTCTCCCAAGGTTGTGACAGTGCTGGTACAAGTCTCCTCCAATGGTGGTGAGGGCTTCTCCTCCTCTGATTCCCCTTTGCCAAACTTTCTAATCAACCTTTGAGTAAACTCAACAAAAGTATGCACACTTGCGTGACCCAAATGGTTGAACCACCAAATATTAGCCTCACCCTCAAGGTGCAGTGCTGCAATTTCTACAACTTCTCTCTCTACCACTAGATTTAGTAGGAAGAATGTGTCAATTTTTCTTTCCCAAGCCCTTGCTATAGATGACCCATCAAAGGTAGATAATAGAAACCTATTGCCCTTGATTCTTCTTGTGCTGCATGGTCTCTTTTCTTCCTCCAATTGAATTAACTGAGGGAAAGCTAGAGTCTCCTTGAAGGCTCGAGGTTGATATTTGTACTGATCAAGGTATTCACAAGGTATTCACTTAGGATCTTGTGATCCAAGTGCCCTTCATCTTTCTGCAATTTGTCCTCTCTTTCAAAAGGAAAGGGCATAGTCCCACTACTTCTTCTTTTCTTGAACTCCTTCTTGAGGTCCTTCTTACTTCTGAAAAGAGATGAGAGAAGGCTAATTCTCTCCAATATTATTATCTTCTTCCTTTCTTCTGATAGCATAATGGCTGAAACTCACAGGCTGAGCCAAGATTATGGTTTGATACCACTGTATTATCCCAAAATGGGGATGCAGCAATACATGAACATAAAAATGGAGTAGCAGTGATACATCAACACATAAAATGTAAGAAGAACCAAATAGCCATAATTTTGGTATTATAGCAGCAAATGTATACAATATCTTGAGAAAATAATCTCTCAAGGTAGGCAACACAAGCCTCAAGAGAACATGTACATAAAAATTAACTACACTGCTACATAGGAAATGCTCAAGGCTATGACAGCGCAATTTATTACATGTAACTGCTGCTAGAGTATATCAATACATAGATATGCAAATATATATCTCATACAATGTGGGGAGAAAAGATCTAAACCCCCAAACTGAATTCCAAGACAATCCGGAAAGGATTTCCTGAAATATGCAAAAATGGAAAAATTCCGGAGTTGCAGTCCAAAGACTGAGTAGCAGCTGCAACTCAAGAAATGGATGGAGATAGATGAAGATGATGCATAAGATGAATAAATAGACCTCCTCCAATGGATCTTCCAAGTGAAAGGTTGATCCTAACACTGAATATCTCACCCTCCAACAAACCTGCAAACCCTTACTGCAAATGCACACTGAAAATAACGCAGTCAAGGAGAGGGACAGCACTGTAGGAGAAAGGAAATATGTTGGCCAAGTGCCAAGATCTGAAATCTGCTCCAAATGCTTCCTTATTTATCTCCCAAAGGAAGGAAAGCTTCCTCCTTTGAAATATAAGATCTGGAAGTGGTGTTGTGAACCCCCACTACAACACCCTACAACACAACGTTATACTTCAGCAGAAATAACGTTGTAGCTGAAGGAGAATGCTTGGCCTCAAACCTGAAAGTGGAGAAATGAAGTACAATCTCCTTCAATAGGCCCCTCTTAAAAGGAGAAGGAATTCCTAAACAGGAATGCCTTGTGCTAAGAAGCACAACAACTCTGCTAAATAGCAAGAGAATGCACAATAGTCTAACCAGAACATAAAATCAATAATCAATATCATGAATAGAAATGGTTTCCTTGCCCTCCTTTTAAACAAGTGAAAGCCCCCTCACCATGGGTCCCACTCATTAGGGTTTCCTTCACCAAAGAAACCTTCCTCCAATTCATATTGAGTTGTTTCTCAAAGTGTTCTCCACCTCCTGTCCCAGCGCTGTTGACTTGGTCAAGCTTGACTTTGTCCACATGCAAAGGTCCTCTTTCACACTTGAGGGTGTGAGATCCAGTTCTTATGAATATCCCTTTTCACACTATGAGGGATTTTATTCATTTTTCTGCATTGTATGGGCCTCCTTACCCATTTATTTATCTCCTATGTGACATGAACAAAAATTAATATTCCAATTAGCTGCATGCTAGTTTTGGAATATTACAAATATTCATTAGACAATTTTTAAGCAATATATTTAAGTTAAAACTATGGGAGGTTAGAAATTTTATCAGTGGCTTGGAATGATTTTGATTGTTTGGCATAAATATTTAGTGTTTTGTATAAGGTATTGTGCCGTCATCACCACTATATGGACCATGATTAAGGTTCTATTTGTTTTCTCTTACTTCATTTAGAGATCAATAGATGAGAAGCACAAGGATTAAACTACCTAAAAGAAATGCCATGTTTTCTACCTTGTGTTTTTCAAAATGTAGAAATTTAACAAATTATGTGCTCCCCATTCCTAAAATATCAGTTGGTTTATGAATCATATGCAAATATTAATCAAATAAGTTTAGTATGTTTGTTGTTATTATGAAATAGGTTTTTGTGGTTTTTCATTTTTTATGAAATATTTATAGGCCATTACAAAAAATAAAAAGTACAATTCCCTCACTATAAACAAAAATTAAAATGATGGACAAAAAATTCAAACAAATGAGATATAATTAAAATTAAAATTAAAATAATTTTTAAAAACTCAAAAGAAGAAAAGAACAACCTTTGAGACTCTGATAATTGTGCATCTTAAAATTTTTTGGATCAAGCTTCCTTTAAATCACTCTTACACATGGAGAAAAATCCCAATTAAAGTGGTTATTGAACAACTTCCTCACCTTCCCTAAATTTTCATATTCTTCCTTGAAAATTGAATGTGTGAAAATTACGGGGAGATGCAAAATCAAATCATATGGGTTCGATGTAGGGATGAAACCATAGTTCAAAAAGGAGGGCAATGGTTTGAGAGGGATTTCTAGTATATTTTTTGGTGGCAAGGACATGTTTATTCTTAGGGAAAAATTATGGGAAGGATTGCAAGGATTTGTGTCAATTCAAGCCCATGTATTCCTTTCCTATTTTTGTAATTCCCTAATGAATACAAGGTGTTGAGACTTATACACCCACTACTCCTTTTAGACCATTAGATGGATGATGAAAATAACGGATTGATTACATATGTGCCTATTCCCATTCAGAGAACTAGTAAAATGGGTAGTTTCATTATTATATTCAGTAGTGAAAGAACAAGAATTGAAACTATCTGTATCTCAAGCAGTTTTTTAACCAACAAAATATCTAGCTTCTTTAGGTAATAATAATTCTATGCATGTGGTGGAAAATAAGACAAAAGTAGGAGCATCGATTCGAGTATATGAATTATGGGACCCGCTGGAGGCAAAATATTATTTGGATCAAGTAAATTCAATTATATTTCTCCTCTAAATTATTAATAGTCCCTTCTCGTTAGAGACAATATATACCTGGCGATAGATTTTGCTAATTAAGTTTCCTAAGCACCTCATCGAGTAGAAAAGATAAAGGTTTACCTGATAGTGCAACACTTAAAACTACTCACTACTCATGTCTTCATTCTTAGAGTGTGGACCAAAAAAAGCAACCTAAAAACTTCGATTAGGGGAAATCATCATCAATCCACAACCAATTCGGATCAAGGCCTATTCCATATTAATTATGGTTCTCTTCATTCTTTGGTTTCACATCGAGCCTCGAGCCCTTCCTATTCTAGGACCCTACATAAAATAAATTATATCTATGGGATGCGATCAAGGTTATGCTTTACATCAGTTAAGTTGCAAGAACATTAGAACATTGAATTAAGAATTGGGTGACTTTGAATAATTTCAACGAAGTAGAGAGTAATTCAAAAGTATATTGTCAAGTATTCGATGATAAAATCTTGACTATTTGAGTATTTTAAACCATTTGAATATAATATTTAACTAATGATCGAATGACATTAGGTAGTCTCGTATACCAGCCAATAGTCATTGATCTTGAGAAATCTAGGGCATTGGAATTAGGGTGATTTCTCTTCATTGATTGTTTGTGAATGCTCTTTAACGTCTTAAGATTAGGATATTTTTTGTTAGATCATTAATTTTTTTCTTCATCAAACAATAACCAATGCTTGAATATAAGAAGACAAGAGACACAAGATATACCTGGCAGGTGAACCAAGATGGGGCTAGCACCTAGCAGTTCCTTATCAGGATCGAAAAGTGGGTTCCATATTTTGAGTAGAATCGAAGCCATCTCAATGTGCCAAAACTATGATATAATAATATCAGTAGGTTCTTTGGAAGAGAAACAGAGAGAAAACCAACACTTGGTCAATGTGTGTATGATGGGCATCTCCTGTATGAGGTCACCCCAAGTCTCATGTGCCCACAAATTCAGACACTTGACCCCATAGTTCTGACCTCAGTCCCAACCAAAAAGAACCCTGTCAACAGTACCCATAATGTCTTCCATCTGAACCCTAGCCCCAGGCACGAGGAAATTTTCATGTCTTTTTTCTTTGACGCACTTCGTGCGATGAGGGGCACGGGGGGTGGTGCTAGGAGGAATGAGAGCAGTAGCCAAATGTGAAGGGGGGGGCACCGAGATAGTGGGAGGGTAAACGGTGACAGGGGGAGGGATATTGAAGAAGCCAGAGGTGCGGTGAGTGGCAAGCGGATGGGAAGTCAAAGGAGGAATGATGGATGAGTAGGTGGAAAGGGAGTGTGTGAGTAGAGAGTTCTGCGGGGGAAAGGAAAGAGGAGGTATAAGGGGAGCAGTGGTAAATGAGGAGGACGGAGGAGAGTAGGTAAATGAATGAGAGAGAAAAGCAAGGGATGCGGGAGAGGGTGGTCGAAGATCCGGTGAGATGATAAGGTCCAGCTCAACAACCAATAGAATAGCAGGGGAAGATGTGGAGAGAGTTGGGATCATAAAGAATTCTAGGTCAAGGAAAGCAATGGGGGAGGGCACCGAAGTAAGAGGGTCCACAAGAGAAAGATTACAATGAGGAGATGCTGACTGAGAGACTTGCATACCTGAGGAGAAATGATTAGAGAGGGTCCAAATGTCTAAACCCTCATATGGATCCTTTGAATAATCCAATAGCTTCTCATCTTGGGCCCCTTCCATACCAAATTCCAAGACAATATTGTTGTATAAGTCCAAAAGAGCCCCAACTGTCACTAGATAGAGCTGAAAATCTGGTCAGAAAAGAGTCAGGAACAATAATCCTGTTGGTAACAGCGTTTCAAACAGAGCAGTGAGTGAAAATGGCATTAGAGCAGTTTAAACCAATGAATAAATGTCATTATTCTTGAAAGACGTCCCGATGAAGGTGTTCAGGGTCGGCAAACAAAGACGCTTCAAGGCCACCGCATAGTATGAGTCAAGTGCAAAGAGACAATAGGAAAACCATGGCTATCGTGTGCCCCAGATGAAGCATAGCAAACCCTAGTGATGAATACCTCAAATACCTTGAACCCCAAGGTATACCGTCATCGGTCGTCGGAGATGTGCAAAGGTATCCGCCATGTTGTGTCATGAGCAAAGTGTGTTTTAGATGACTCATTAGGTGAATTAAGGGTTGGGCTATCTTAAATGGTTTTTAAAGTAATTATGTGGGGAGTTGGTTATGATTCTTCTTTACCTAAGGCCATATTTGCTTTGTATTATATGTTTAAGGTTTTAATCCCTTGTGTTTGGTGGGATTGTCACCAAATGTTAGGGTTACTTGCACAATATTTTATGTTTAGGGGCTAATGTCGGCCCATAATCTAATTCGATCAAATCATAATCAATGTATAAATATGAGTTAGTTGGATTTATGTGTATCATCACTTTACTTGGGATCTCTCTATCTTTAGAGAACTTCTCATTTTTCCTTGGAGGACTAGTTTGGATGATGGATGCATTTTGATGTATGGATATGGGCTATTTTTATCTTGGAGATTTGTTTTTGAAAATATGAAGCTGGTTGGATATACTTTCTAACATTGTGAGTGCAAATTTAACGCTATTCTTCTTGTTGTTGCATACTATTGAATTTCGCTATAACTAGGGCTAACTGCTGCATGATGGAAATGTGGAATTATGTGTCTTTTTAGATTATTTAACGTATGAGCCATTGTTAGCTGAACGAAATTTCCTGGAGATAATTTTATCTCAATAATATTGCACCATTTTTATGAAGTATAAATTCTTGAAGGTCACTTTTATTTTTCCTCTAACATTGGATGAGGTTGACTTTCTAGGCCTCCTTAATCAAGAAACCGAATTATTGTTCATTATCATCCCTGACTCCATATACCCAAGTGAATTAGGCACTAGTCCCTAAAAAAGGGTGATGATTCCCCCCCCCCCCCCCCTGCCCCCCTTTTTTCACAATTTTCCATTTTTCCCTAGGACTAGCCCCATTAGGTCACCTAGGGCATAAATTTCCCAAGAATCTAGCCACATGAAAACTTATGTCTCCTAGAGGAAATTTTTTTGGTGGGTCCCCTAACTCTCCTCATAATTTGGGCTAATTCTAACGGTGGAATCTTCAGATACCTCAAGCCCTAGCTCTAGGATCAAGTTTTGCCTAGGTTTTCCCAAGGCTATAGCCTAGTAGGATCAATTTGAATATTTAAGTAAAAGCTCTTTCCTGATCCTTTCCCCTCACCTTTTACATGATAAGAACATCATTGGTTGCTAAATTCCATCCCCGAACCTAGGCTGGGTCCATTTGACCCCATGTGGCTCATTTGGTGTTAAAGGCCTTTCATCAAGGACCATTTGGGAATCCAAGTTCCAAAAGGATTTTATGGATTAATAACTTCCTTCATAAGTCTTATTCTTCTCACTCAACCCTTGAATCCCCCTCGTCTCTCCCTAGAAGATCAAGTCCCTTACTTAAAAGGAAAGTAAGTCCCACTCTTTATTTTATCTTAGGGAAAGGGTTTCTAGGGTCGCTTCCCACCTATTCATTAACCTATACTCTACAATTGGCTTACTAAACTATCGAGACTCCTCCCATTGAGAAATTCCATTAAGAGCAAGGATCCTTAGTTGTGGTGACAATGGGCTAAGCCTCCACCGTTGCTTTTTTCCTAGAATTTTCCCTCTTAGGAACCCCTTTCAGGTCCACTACTAGTTTGAGTGGTAACAATTTTTTCATGACTCCATTTGTGAACAACTCTTTGGTATTCCCACTTTTCCCATACTTCAGCTCCATGATGAGAAGTCTAGAGCTATGGAGGTTTCCATTCTTCTCACTGAGTCAATCCTCTACAATATAGTGAACTAGGGCTAGTTGGGTGGCCCACTCGATTGCTACTTTAGCCTATCAAACTCTACACATCCTTAAGACCTATACACTTTCCCTTCTATCAATCTTGTTTTCCTTCACAAGAAGAAGAGTCAGGGCTCTACTTTGATAGTCACCTAACAACCCTCCAACTATACTTGTACTACCATCAATCTGCCCAACCACAGTCAATTTTTTTTACTGATATAGGGCCCACAATATTGTCTTCATCTAGGGCTCTTCAAATCTACCACCGAACAATGGTTTGAGTCCTCTCAAAATCATTATTATTGTGTATCACAAATTTTATATTTTTTTTCCAATCTATGAAAAAATTTGAACTACTCCTCTTATCATCCTTCTAACAATCTGTAGATGACTGAACTAGGGTCATAGATCAACCACTAATAGTACATTGACTAATTTTTTATAGTTTTCTTCAGATCTCTCTCTAAAACTCTATGGACAGTCCACCAAAACCAACTCCTTTGCATGTCAATCCATTATTCATATGGCACATTTCCTCTAGATGCTCAATATTCTGCTCAGGTTCCACCCCCCTTTGGATATGTTGTCTCCACACATACTGAATTTGCAAACCATCTTACAGATCTACGGTCTATATTGCAGAAATAAACCTCACTCTAAGGGTCACAACCCATCTTCTTATACACAAATTTGTCAGAGTCTTAAGGGCATACCTTATGAACTAAACATGTTAGGAAATTTTTCTAACTAGGGCATTATACTTAACTACTTCTAATTGTTTTATAACAAACCCTATCCACCCATAGAAAAAACATGACTCTTGCCTTCATAAGAGACTCGACCTAGCTCATATGGATCCATGAATTATGGGCATTTCTTTGACTAAATCTTAACATCAACTTCAAATCTCAATTTTGACCCTCAAACTAGGGATACCTCGGTCAATATTATTTTTGCATCTACTTCTATTCTGGCTCTAAATTACCGTGCAAGGTCTCCTCCATTTATGTTGGTCTTTATCACAGACGTTGCGGCCTACTAACCCCCACAAGGTAAGATGGTATCAACCTTCTCTTCTATTTCATGTATAAAATCTAGCCAATGGGATTGAGTCTGATCTTGTAATGTACTAAAACAATATATTGAATCCTTTCTACAATTTGCGGAAACAAAACATGATCGCACAATCACATATAAGTAAGAGAAGGAAATTATCAATCGCACAACACAAGATGTATCTGGGGAAAGAAACTTCTCAAAACCCCTGTATCTTTATTGTGTATTAATTCAAGGAATCATGAAACATTACAATGATTAATCTCTCATGAGATTCTACAACACTCTACCAATTTTCTCCTGTTGATCTAGAAAAAATTGGTCTAGAACTTAGCCAATTATCAGCCTTCCTTCAGCCTGCCTTGCTCACGCAATTCCTAGAAAATTAAATCCTTATTAATTCATAAAATCAGCCTTCCTTGATTTCAAAATTCATCATGGAATCCCCATGAATTTATAATTTCACATGGGAAATTTTCTATAAATACAACTGATAGTTATGTTCCCTTTAACCTATGTCTCAACTGGGTCTTCCTCAGAACTGACATGCATGCATATATTAATAGTGATTTATCAATTATCTTATTGATAAATGATTGTGAATTAAGTCTAATTTAATTCAATGGACCTCTCACTAGCTCGTCACTTAGTTAGAACTAGTTAAACTAATTTTAACTCAATTAATTAAGTCAACTAATTCACACCTACACCCCACTAATGCATCAACTACAACTAGACCCCCAAAAAATTATAATCCCTCTACATGCCTCATATTAGACCCTCATGATCCAGATATATGCAAGAATGAAATAGAATACAAAAATAAACATAAATGCATAGATGTAGCAGGAACAACACTTCATTTCATTAATATCAAATACTGAATAAATTCTTATAGACAAAATGGAAAAAAAAACTAGCTCGGGCAATGGTAGCTTATCTCTGAGAAGTGATGTGTCAACTACATGCCTCTAAAATATGTTACAATAAGGCTCGAGAGGATTTTTATTATTGAAAAATAAGAGAAAACCGTAAACAACCCAAACCCTAACCCAAGGGTATGTAACACCAAGAGTTTATGGGCCCTGTTGGGGTTATTTGGGTAGCCAACTTCTCGAGGTCGTAAATTGGTCATATGATATTTGTTTGATGCACATCATACCTTGTTAGAAATATATCTTCGAGGACTACAACTAATGACATGATTTCTAAGAAATTGTTGAACCTTTCATGACCAAAAAACATAGTTTGGGGCCTCAAAACGGCTCCGAAAGTTCAGGACTTGAAAAAATGACAAAAATAGTAAACTGTGCTATAGTTAAGGAAACTAAAAAACTAAAAGAAAAAATGGTGAGGGCCCAAGTGGAATAGGTAGGTGGCCACTAGTATCCACCTCGAGCACCTCAACTCAAATTTCTTGAGCTAACTCAGTCATCATGACTTAGTTAACTGACACATGTTGTTATTATATGAAATTAACATTTATAGTCCAATTTATTTCAGGGAAAAATAAATTAGATGCCTCACATTCCTCACTCCTGTACATCAAAATTCCTCACCAGTGTGGGTGAAATTTTTTTTGTCCTTCCTGGTTGCCAATTTCATGTTTCTTGTTCCGAATTTCAATACTCCCTCTCAACAAGAAAGGAATTCAATGTATCCCCATCTAGTACATTTGGAACGTTTAGCATGCAACACTTCTCTAGTGTTGTTTTCACCTGCAAATATTGAAACTGAATAGCCTTCGAACAATTGAATCTGTATAATGCATTTGTCATCAGAGTCTTCTCACTACTGCTAGCTACTGTACCTATCTACTAGACTCTATGCGTTGTTGCTGACATCTGCATCTATGCCCTTTGCACTATTTCCAACTCCGATCTGCACTCCAGTATTTGACATCTGTAATTTTGATTTTTGTCTTGTTGAAATCTAACTGCATCAATCTAAATGATCCTTCCTTCTACTGATGTACTGTGGGATCCTCGTAGCGAGTTTCGGTCTGTGAGACATGCCATATCATTGGACCCTGCCCAAATTTCTTATCTTGGGATTATGTCTACACATCACCCAATCTTTCACCTAGAGGTATGGTTGCACCATGTTCTCCCTATGCCCATCTGGCTCAAAATTTCCCCCTTATGGAGGTCTCTACTTGAGTGGACGCTTCCACTCAGTATCCTCTCCGCTTCTTCAATTGTGGATGCTCCAAAACCTTATGAGACTACTTTTGAGGCTGCATGTTGAGAGGTAATCTGTTGTCCCTCTCAACCACCAAGTCTCTAGCCTCGGCTTTGCTCCTAAAACCTTTGCATGCATTTGGTACCTCCAGTGCATATAGATTATTGACTCGGGCACATTCAAAATTATTCCACCATTACAAAAGTTTCTAAAAAAGAGTTTATTTTAAATTGACGATATCTCCCTCATCTGAGTTCTGATTCGATCGATTTTTTTTTTACATTTGATTAGTTTTTTGCAAGGAATCCAAATATTCCATTTTTTTAATTTGACACCAAAATCTTCAGATATTCTCTACAAATACGTCACCCAAAAAAATTCTGCTTTGATACCATGTAGAAAATATAACCAACGCGATTCAATTTGATCTTGTAGTGTACTAAAAAAAGATATTGAATCCTTCCTACAATTTATGGAAACAAAACATGATCGCACAATCACATATAAGTAAGAGAAAGAAATTATCAATCGCACAACACAATATGTATCTAGGGAAAGCAATTTTTCAAAACCCCTCTATCTTTATTGTGTATTAAGTCAAGGAATTATCAAACAATACAATTCTTAATCCCTCATGAGATTCTCCAGCACTGTTGATGTCAATCCATTCTTCATATGGCACATTTATTCTCCATGCTCAATCTTCTACTTAGGTTCCACCCTCCTTTGGATCTGTTGTCTCCACACATACTAAATCGGCCAACCATCTTCGAGATCTGTTGTCTATATTGCATAAATAAACCTCACTCTAAGGGTCATAACTGGTCTTTTTCTACGAAAAATTTTCATAGTCTTAAGGGCACACCTTATGAAATAAACATGCTAGGAAATTGTCCTAACTAGAGCATTATAATTATGTACTTCTAATTGTTGTAGAGAAAACCCTATCCACCCATATAAAAAACATGAATCTTGTCTCCATAAGAGACTTGACCTAGCTCATATGGATCCATTGATTTTGGGCATTTCTTTTACTAAATCTTGACACCAACTTCAGATCTCAATTTCGACCCTCAAAATAGGGTTGCCTTAGTCAATATTATGCCTATAGTTACTTTTGTTCTAGCTCTAAATTACAGTTCAAGCCCTCCTCCATTTATGTTGGCCTTTATCAAAGACCTTGCGGCCTACTAACCACCACAAGGAAAGATGGTATCAACCCTCTCTTTTATTTCATGTAGAAAATCTAACCAATGGGATTCAATCTAATCTTATAATGTAATAAAACAAGGTACCAAATCCTTCCTGCAATTTGTGGAAACAAAACACAATCGCACAATCACGTTTAAGTAAGAGAAATAAATTATCAATCGCACAACACAACATGTATCTCGGGAAAGAAACTGCTCAAAACCCCTCTATCTCTATTGTTTATTAAGTCAAGGAATCATGAAACAATACAATGCTTAATCTCTCATGATATTCTCCATCACTTTTCCAATTGTCTCCCGCTGATCTAGGAAAACTTGGTCTAGTACTTAGAGAATTCTCAGCCTTACTTTAGCCAGCCTTTCTCATGAAATTCCTAGGGAATTAACTCCATATTAATTTTGAAAATTAGTCTTCCTTGATTTTTCAATCCATTATGGCACGCCAATGGCTTTATGATTTCACATGGGAAATTTTATATAAATACAATTGATAGTTATGTTCCCTTTAACCTATTTATCAACTGGGTCTTCCTCGGAACTGACATGCATGCAGTTATTAATAGTGAATTATCAACTATTTGATTGATCACTCTTTGTGAATTAAATCTAATTTAATTCACTTGACCCCTTACTAGATGATCACTCAGTTATAAATAGTTAAATTGATTTTAACCCATTTAATTGAGTTAAATAATTCACACATGAACCCCACCAATGCATCAACTGCAACTGGACCCCAAAAATATTAGAATCCCTCTAGATGCCTCATCTTATACCCTCAAATCAAATTTATTGAGCTAACTCATTCATCGTGACTTAGTTAACTGACACAAGTTGTCATGAGATGAAATTACAATTTATTGTCCAATTTATTTAAGGGAAAAATAAATTCGACACCCCACATTCCTCACTCCCGGTGCATCAAAACTCCTTACCATTATGGGTGCATTTTGTTTTCCTTTCTGGTTACCAATTTCACTGTTTCTTGTTGCAAATTTCAACATTTCATAATGTGATGTGGCCTTCACATAAAGGCACCATTGAAATCACATGCCCAGATTCTCATGAGAAACCTCTCTTAAGCTCGATCTGCCATAAGAGAAACAAAAATATTCCATCCTACTTCCTAGCTCAAACCGACCATTAAGGTATGCAACATTCTTTTTTACCCTCACATGATGATCTTGCTCTTGGAGGATAATCATGGCCTCCCTTTAACAACCCTTACTCGGCCTTCTTACTGATCAACCTAATTTAGGACTACATCTCTCTTCACCCCCTTGATCATATTAACTCCTTCTCACTTTATGTTCTTTCCTTAATCTTAAGGCCTCCTTAAATAGATTTCCTAGACCTCTTAAGAACCCTCTAGAACTTATGGGTTTAGGAATATAAACTTTTCCTTTTTAATTTTCTTTTAGATTTTAAACCCCATCTTGTGTCCAAAATCCATTTTCTTGGCTTCTTTTCCCACAAAGACTTTTGTGACCAAATTCACACAAACCCATCTCAATAGACTTGTGGAGTACCTCCCAAGCTACAAAATTCAAAAACATAGTCTAGTTGTAGTAACTATAACTTGGTCAAGCTCTTGTAGTCAAGCAAGGGCTTGGTTGGGTTCCGAAGCTGAAAATTAAGTAAGGGTAGTTGTGAGAGTATGATAGCTAGGGAGGGTCAGGGCATGAAAAATAATGAAAAGGCATGCTAACACATGTCGGAAAATTTCAATGCATGATGAAGATTGTTAGGGAGTGTCAGGGCATATCAAGGGATAACTAGGTCAAAATGCATGGAAATAAATGAATAAGAGTGTGTGCAAGGTAGTGTCATCGAATTCAAGTGTGCTAAGCATGAAGTGTTTCAGGAGAATTTCATAATAGGATTTACAGGAGGCAAGCCTACGGTTGTTATAAAGGGCTCGGCATAGTAGTTTTAGACAAAGTGAGATCACTTTGTGTTAGGCACAACATTGTTTTTCCTTTAGCTATTTTTTTTATATGAGATGTGACATGCTTTGGCTACATGCTCATGTTTTAAACTATTATATATAATTGCATATTGTACATTGTTGTGTTAAGTTTTGGGGAACTCGCCTTGTGTCAGCTTATATCTTGTGTGCCTTTTGCATCTTGTGGTTCTTGCAAACTCTTAGCTAATGTTATAGTATTTATATGAATTGAACATGCATGTGAAATATTTCCTGCATAAGCTATGTTGCATAGTTGTTTTATGGCCATGGTTGGATCATGTGATCCTTGTCTTGGTAAACAGTTATCATGTGATCCTTGTCTTGGTAAGCAGTTAAGTGGGAGAAGTTGATCTTGGGCATGAGGGGCATAAGATGAGTTATGGGCAATTCTTAGGTGAACAAGGCACAATATACTTGTATTAGGTGCAATTGGTCAAGTTTTTGCGGTTGAAGCAGGCTAATATTTTCACATGAACTGCAGTAGCCATGGAATTGATTGGGTTCCCAAGTCGTGAAAAAATGTAAAGGCTAGCTGTGAGGACATGAGTGCCAAGGCGTAATAGGGAATTCTAAGATGTGCCAGATAGTGAAAATGCATGTCAAACATGCTAAGATGTGCCAAGTGATAAGGCATGCCGATATGTGCAAGTGTGTGTCAATGCATGTTGGGGACTGCCAAGGCAAAAAAAGGGAGAAACAAGTTAAACTACAAGTAAATTAGCACATTATAGGGTTAATAAGCCAACAATTTACCTTTTCCAAGAGGGGCATTCTAGACTCACCAACACTAGGTGAAATAGGTGCCAAATGCAAAGTCTTAGTACATTATAAGTGCCAAGACTTCCTTTGCTTCTTCTCATCTACTTTCCAATAATTGATCTCAAATAAATTTAATATTAAAACATGCCAAATCATACCTATTCATCTCAACGTATTCCATACATGCTAAGAATTTCCATGCACCAACATGTGCCAAGCACCAATATGTGTCAGGCAGTGTTATGCATGTTATGAAGTGGAAGGGCATGTTGAAGATTGATAAGGTGTGATATAGAGTGTAATGCATGTTGAGGAGTGTTAAGGAGTACTAGGAAAAAACACTAAGGGGGCACCAGGTAAAAATTCATGGAATTTAATGAATATGAGGAACGTGTGCCATGGACTAGTGTTAATGAGTGCTAGTTGTCATGCCAAGGAGGGAGTGACAAGGTATGTTAAGCATCAGTAAGGAATGCTAGGGACTATCAAGGCATTTCAAGAATTCTCAAAGTGTGCTTGGGAGTTCCAGGGTGTGCTAATTATATGTGACAATTAGTAGTTACAATATATTCCAATACATGATAAGTGATAAGGATGTGAAGGGTACCAGGGTATGCCAATATGTGTCAAGAACTGTAAAGGCAACAAAAGGAAGAACCAATAAGAGGGTTAATAAGTTGGGACTTTATCATTTTCAAAAGGGGCATGATAGGCACACTGATAATAGGCCCAAATACATTGTTGGGAAAAATACTGAGAGGGGGGGGGGGGGGTGACCGCATTTAGTACAAGACACTAAAACTTTGATATTTTCTTAAAAACCCATACGCCATTTTCCTAAAGCCAAATAGCATATATACCTAGCATATATACGCGATATCCTTTACAGAACACGCGGATATCCTTTACAGAACTCGCGTATATCCAGTGAATTAATTATGCATTCAATTCTTGAATTAGATCATTGCATTACTCATTCATCAGATGTTTAGAAAATAGTAAACAGGTGCAGAAAGAACAGAATAATCATCACACATAAGCAACACACATGAACACCAGGATTTTTAGGTGGAAACCCAATTCGGGAGAAAACCACCGCTGCCATCGTCTCAGTCTTCAATCTTTATTATTAAGAAAACTTCTTACAACATGTACTGGCGCAGACTCATACCAGCACGCAGGCACCCACCTGCAGAAGGCTACAACCTTCTCTCGTTTACCAGCCTCTCCTGGAAGGGAGCAACAACCCCCTGCTCTCGTTTACCAGCCTCACCTGGAAGGGAGCTACTACCCCCTGATATTAGCACTAGCCTATACTAGCAGAAAGCTTCTACTTTCAGACTAAAGGCTTCAACCCTCAGATCCACTGCAGACCACGTTTCATCAATTTTCAAACTGGATCAAACAGCTACAACACAATCCTTCACTTATCATCAAACAACCTTTTCTCATTGTATCAAACAGAATAGTGAAACCACGGTACCCAGAATATCAAAGATATGCAGAAACTTAATCAGCTTTGAGCAACCATCAATTCAAATACCATACACGATTTTCTTTAAACAGACCCGCGTATATACGCGCTTTTAATAAATACAACCCGTGTATACATCTGTGCATTTTTTCAGAAAAACCCTAACAATCCATATGCGCCTTTGTTTAAATAGATCCGTGTATATACACGCTTTTCATGAAATGAACCTGCATATAGATCTATATAAGATAAATTTTGCAGAACAGACCAGATCTATGGACTTACCCAGATTTCTTCAATATCTTCAATAGATTTGCATCAGGTCTTCATTACTTCTTTTCAGATCATCCTAGAGATTCATCATTTCCAGATCTACAGTATTTTAACCTTCATCATCTTTACAGGTCCATCATAGATTCAGATCTATCGATTAAGAACAGAGTTCAACCATGCAGATAAACTTCAGAGTGAAGCATTCATTAAAACCCAGGCACATACACCCTTTTGCTCAATGATTTTCTTCTCCTTATATAGGTTTACCCTTTTTCAATACCATGAGCCAAAACCACACTACTTCCGATGGTATTCCTGGACGGGACCAAATATACAATCCAGCGCTCAATACAATGGGTCAATACCATGGTAGTAACCCCTGGTTTTACAAATTTAGAGCGCAATTGAGCATACACGACTTGGCACGTACTTTTCCGCGTGCATACTCTACTTCTCCTAGACAAACCCGTGTATGCCTTGAGACACACACTTTTCATCATTGTTCTAGCACATACTGAAATTCCTTTCATCATTACATCTGAGTTGCTCTGAGACACATCATATCACATCATATCACATCAGATTTACATCATTACCAAGTCCATCAAGTCAAGAATAACTTCATCAAGTAGGTTTCCATCATCTTCATCAAGTGGGTTGCCATCAAGGACAACACTCTGCATCATATTGCCAACAATCTCCCCCTTTGGACTTGATGGCAACCACGATGGTGTTTGATCATCACAACAGATAGATACATTAAGCATAATGATATTCTCCCCCTATTCAACCACCATGTCACTCTCCCCCTTTGACATCAAGAGCAAAGGGCGGATCAAAACCAACACAAGGTTGTTTTCTCCTCATGTAGATAGAAGAGCGTTGTAGATCTGATGTGCACTGAAGTTACCATGCTCCCCCTCAATTCATGCTGATTCTTCAAACATATTCTACAATGAAGTACATGACTCTATGACCTTTCCTATCACCAAGGACTCATACTTACATCAAAGATCCAACCAAGTGGATTTACATATGAAACTCAAATACCCAACCAAGAGGGTTTACACATTTTTGACTCAAGTACCCAACCAAGTGGGTTTACAAAATTGAACAAGTCCTTTCACGACTGAATATTACAATTTTTACATCATAGATCTCAACATGACTTTTCCATCAAATTACAAATATGACATTTCATGACCAATACCAGAAAGACCTCAAGAGAGAGAGATCATATTTCAGAACCATAATGCCAACAATGCATAGTACTCAGCAAGGCTAATGCTCCCCCTGAACCTGTACATCAGTTTACTCCTTCATCTCCCTCTTAGCTTGTGCATCCTGAACACTTTCAATCAAAAGATCATCAAGGCATCTTCACCCAATATCAGGGAATGAAACAGAAATATAAGAGATAAAACTTCACCAGAGATTCCATATAGTATCAGAGATATCAAACAGTACTATAGATGTGCTGAAAAACGCTGATCCCGAACAAAATTTGTCAGCAACTAACCATACGTGGTTTTCTGAGGATAAAATCGTGTATATACGCAATTGTATTTCAGGAAACCCACGTATCCAATTTAATCTTCTGAATTTAATCAGATCTGCTCTTCTGAGAGGCTGATATAACACCTAGCTTCTATCTGAGATATTCGAATGCTTCCCTGGGTAGAGGTTTGGTAAATATATCAGCAATTTGTTCTTTAGAGGGAACATACTCCAACTTCACCTTTTGTTCAAGCACTTGTTCACGTAAGAAGTGATACTTGATGGGAATGTGCTTGGTCTTTGAATGCATAACAGGATTCTTTGAGATACTGATGGCACTTGTATTAGCACATATAATGGAGATAGGAGGTGTACATTTGATTTGAAAATCTTGCAGGGTTTGCATCATCCAAAGAAGTTGAGTGCAACAAGACGCGGCAGCCACATATTCTGCTTCTGCTGTAGATAAGGCAATAGAATTTTTCTTCTTGCTGAACCAAGATACCAACCGGGGCCCCATATAGAATGCACCACCACTAGTGCTTTTCCGATCATCAACATTTCTAGCCCAATCTGCATCCGTGTAAGCATGAAGAGTAAGATCAGCATTCTTTGGATACCATAGTCCAAAGTCTTGAGTTCCTTGTAGATATTTGAATATTCTTTTGACAGCCTGAAGGTGAGACTCTTTTGGATTAGCTTGGAATGGTCCAACAATCCCAACTGCATGCATAATGTTTGGTCTAGTCCCAGTGAGATAAAGTAGGCTTCCTATCATTGATCTGTATTCTGGTTGATTCACCGCGGGAGAATCATCATGAGAAATGAGGTTACATCCGGTTATCATTGGTGTACTTACAGGTTTGCATTCTTCCATGCCATACTTCTTCAGAATTTGCTTAAGATATTTTGCTTGTGATAATAATATACCATATGCAGTTTGATGCACTTGCAAGCCAAGAAAGAATGTTAGTTCTCCAAGTAAGGACATTTCAAATTCTTGCTGCATGACAGAAGCAAATTTCTTACTCATAGATTCTTCATTACTCCCAAAAATGATGTCATCAACATATACAACCACAATCAATAGTTTATCATTTTCAACCTTTGTGTATAAGTTTCTATCAGCAGACCCCTTTGAAAATCCTTGTTGATGAAGATATTTGTCAAGACGATAATACCATGCCCTTGGAGCTTGTTTGAGACCATATAGAGCCTTTTTAAGTCTACAAACAAGATTTTCATCATTTCCAAAAATGAATCCTTCCGGTTGTTCTATATAAACTTCTTCTTCTAGATCACCATCGAGAAAGGCAGATTTAACATCCATTTGATAAACTTTGATTTGTTGAAAACTTGAAAAAGCAAGAAACATTCTTATGGCTTCAAGTCTAGCTACAGGAGCAAAAGTTTCTTCAAATTCTATACCTTCTTGTTGAGCATACCCCTTGCAAACAAGTCTAGCTTTATTTCTTATAACACATCCATTCTCATTTAACTTGTTTTTGAATATCCATTTAGTTCCAATGACATTTTTGTCATGAGGTCTTGGTACTAATTCCCAAGTGTGATTCTTTTCAATTTGATCAAGCTCTTCATTCATGGTTTGAATCCAACATTCATCTTTGCTAGCTTGATTGACATTGTGTGGTTCAATAGTGGATAGAAATGCCAGATAGCTAGAAGATCCCACAAGAGTCCTTCTTGTTTGTACACCTGATCCCTTATCTCCCAAAATTTGAGATTCTGGATGATTTTTTTGAACATATCTGGATGGAGCCTTTTCAGATAAATCATCTTCAGGTTCTTCATTGGGTTCACTGTCTATATCATTGCTATTTGATGTAGAAGGACATAAGTCACCATCATCTTCATTTGTTATCTGTTTTTCTTCCTTTGGGGCTATAGGAGACTCATCAATAACAACATCAATACATTCAACAATCTTTCAAAGTCTTTTATTGTAACATTTATATGCTCTACTCGTAGAGGAGTAACCAAGAAGTATTCCTTCATCTGCTCTAGGTTCAAACTTGCCAAGTTTTTCATCATTATTTTTGATAAAGAATTTACTTCCAAAAACTCTAAAATGCTTCACAGAGGGAGAATTACCATACTAGAGTTCATATGGAGTTTTGTCACTATTTACACGAACATGTGCCTTGTTGAGAATGTTTACCGCTGTATGTGTTGCTTCTCCCCAAAATGTCGTGTGTTCCAGAATCATCAAGCATAGCTCTAGCCATTTGTTGAATTGTTCTATTCATTCTTTCTGCTACGCCATTTTGTTGTGGAGTGCCAGCTACAGAAAACTGTCTTTTTATGCCATGTTGTTCACAAAATTCAAGGAATTCATCTGATGTATATTCTCCTCCTCGATCAGATCTAAGTCACTTGATTTTTAGATCTAATTCATTTTCAACCAGTGCCTTGAAGACCTGAGATTTCTCAAATGCTTCATCTTTGTGTTTAATCAACCCAATCCAACACATTCTAGAGAAATCATCAATAAATAAGATATAGTGTTCTTCACCACGTGGTGACTTTTTCCTCATAGGTCCACATATGTCAGTATGAATGAGTTCAAGAGGCTTACTTGATGATCCTTCCTTGGCATTAAATTGCACTCTGGTTTGCTTACCGAATTGACAGGATTTGCATATGATACTTTCAGGTAGAGTAATATTGGGAAGACCACGAACAACATTAAGTCTTCTTGATTTGTTGATTTGAGAGAAGCTTAGATGCCCCAACCTTCTATGCCATAGCCAGTTTTCTGAAGATTTACTCAAGTAACATTGTTCTTTGCAGTTCTTCAATATATACAAGTTGCTTGGAGTTCTTTTTCCTTTTATAATAGTTTTACCTGTATCAAGATCATGAACCACACATTCTTTTGAACTAAAGACAACTTCAGTTCCTTGATCACACATTTGACTTACACTTAACAGGTTATGCCTTAATCCATCCACGTACATGACATCAGTAGCCTTCACCTTTTCTTTTAGAAACATGGACCATTTTCCTTTAATTACCGCAGGAGTATCATTTCCAAAAGTAAATTTATTTTCCTTTTCTAGAGCATTATATGCAAGAAGTTTGCTTTTGTCACCTGTCATGTGTCTTGAGCATCCACTATCAATGTACCATTGATTTTCTTCACCTTCTGCAAATAACGCTATCCCACAATTTTCAACCTGTAATTCCTTCTTTTTCCATACCTTGGAACTTGAAGGAAAATGTTGTTTTGGCTGAACTTTGTTCCTGCATTCAGATTCTTCATGACCAAAGTTATTGCAATAAGCACATTCAACTTCATTTTCAAGAGGAGAAAAGTTGTTATAAGTATTCTTCTTTGTTCCAATCTCAATCCTTTTCTTTCTTGCTTCTCTTGTCATGATGGTTTTATATGCAACACATTGAGCAGCTTTATGACCAAAATTGTGACATGAGAAACATTGTCCATTGAAGAAGAAATTTCTTCGATCATAAAATCTTCTACTTGAATTTACCTGTTGATTGATGTTTCTTTGAGAGATATTCCGGTTAGTGTCCTTTGAATTGAGACGATCATGCTTTACCTGTAAGGATTCTTTATTCCCTTGCTGAGAGGTAGAATGTTGTAATCCAGTTGTAGCTGATTTTAGATAATTTGGTGTTGAAGCCTGAGAATATTCTTCGGTGTATCCAAGACCTGTCTTTATAAGAGGAGAACGTTGTACCTTGATAATCTCATCTAAGGTTTCAGATCCTTTAGCAAATCTAAGATTCAAAGTCTTTACTTTCTCAAATTCTTTTCTTTGACATACCACTTCACATTCTAATTTCTCAATGCGTTTCTTCGCTTCTTCAACCTGCTTTTCTAGAGTCTATATGGTTATTTTCCTTTCTTATAAGAGTATTTTACTTTCTTCTAAGTGGATTTTGAGTTGATTGTTTTCTTCAAGAAAATCATTGTCCTCTAGAGCATCCACAAAAGTATCCTTTTCTTCTCTAGATTCAAATGCCATGAGAAGTCTAAAATCTTGTTCACATTCTTCCTCACTATCAGATAACCCATCACTGTCTTCATGAGTATAGTAAATTTTTCTAGTGCTAGACCTGTTCTTATTCCTTCTTGCTAGTTCCTTCCCTTTTGAAGATGTTTCTTTATAAGGACACTTAGCAGCATAGTGACCAACTCTTCCACATTCAAAACATTTGAAAGGAAGCTTACCTCTAAACCGTCTTGTGCCAAGTTGAAGTTTCTTCACAAAATTTACCTCATCTTCTTCTGAAATATATCCCGATCCTTCTGCTTCTTGTACTTCTTTCCCTTTTGTAGAAGCTCTAAAGACAGCTTCTTTGACTTCAAATGGTCCTCCTCTTCTCATTTCATATGCAGTTAGTATGCCATGAAGTTGCACCATAGTAAGATTTTGAAGATCCTGTTTTTCTTCAAGAGCAGAAACTTTTGACTCAAATTTTGCTGTTAGTGATCTTAAAATTTTCTCAACCAAAGTAGATTTGGTTATTGTTTCTCCCAGATTTCTCATACGATTTACAACATCATCAAGACGTAAAAAGAAACTGGCAATATTCTCATCATTATGCATTCTTAGATTTTCATATTCAATTTTGAGAGTTTGAATTTTTGCACTTTTTACCTTTGCATCACCTTCATAACTTAGAATGATTTTGTCCCATATCTCCTTTGTTGTATTCAGCTGCATAAATTTGACAAATTCTGATTCAGTTATACTTCCTGTTAGAGCATTGACTGCCTTTGCATTCATTTCATAATTCTTCTTTTCAGTCGGATCTGTTGGTATTGCAGCTGGATATTGATATCCTTGTTCAACAATGGCCCATACATCTGCTCCCATAGACTGAAGATAGGATCTCATCCTTATTTTCCAGAAGATTAAATTGCTTCCATTAAAGAGTGGAGGCTTGATAGATGTTGTTCCATCTTGATTGCTCATCTTGCTTGATCTTCCTTCTAGCGGCTAAGCTTTTTCAGAAGGACCTGCTCTGATACCAATTGTTGGAAAAATACTGAGAGGGGGGGTGAATCAGTATTTAGTGCAGACAATAAAACTTTGTTATTTCTTTCTTAAAAACCCATACGCTACTTTCCTTCATCCAACTAGCGTATATACGCGGATTTTCTTTACAGAACTCGCGTATATCCAGTGATCTAATTATGCATTTAGTTCTTGACTTAGATCATTGCATTACTCATTCATCATATGTTTTAGAAAACAGTAAACAGATGTAGAAAGAACAGAATAATCATCACACATAAGCAACACACATGAACACCAGGATTTTTAGGTGGAAACCCAATTCGGGAGAAAACCACCGTTGTCGTCGTCTCAGTCTTCAATATTTATTATTAAGAAAACTTCTTACAACATGTACTGGCGCAGAATCATACCAGCACGCAGGAACCCACCTGCAGAAGGCTACAACCTTCTCTCATTTACCAGCCTCTCCTAGAAGGGAGCAACAACCCCCTGCTCTCGTTTACCAGCCTCACCTGGAAGGGAGCTACTACCCCCTGATATTAGCACCAGCCTATACTGGTAGAAAGCTTCTACTTTCAGACTGAAGGCTTCAACCCTCAGATCCACTACAGACCACGTTTCATCAATTTTCAAACTGGATCAAACAGCTACAACACAGTCCTTCACTTATCATCAAACAAACTTTTCTCATTGTATCAAACAGAACAGTGAAACCACTGTACCCAGAATATCAGAGATAGCCTAGACTTCAGAAAAGATATGCAGAAACTTAATCAGCTTTGAGCAACCATCAGTTCAAATACCATACACGCTTTTCTTTAAACGGACCCGCGTATATAAGCGCTTTTAATAAAGACAACCCGCATATACATCTGTGCATTTTTTAGAAAAACCCTAACAATCCATATGCGCCTTTGTTTAAACAGATCCGCGTATATACGTGCTTTTCATGAAATGAACCTGTGTATAGATCTATATAAGATAAGTTTTGCAGAACAGACCAAATCTATGGACTTACCCAGATTTATTCAATATCTTCAATAGATTTGCGTCAGGTCTTCATTACTTCTTTTCAAATCATCCTAGAGATTCATCATTTCCAGATCTACAGTATTTGAACCTTCATCATCTTCACAGGTGCATCATAGATTCAGATCTATCGATTAAGAACAGAGTTAAACCATGCAGATAAACTTCAGAGTGAAGCATTCATTAAAACCCAGGCACATACACCCTTTTTCTCAATGATTTTCTTCTCCTTATATAGGTTTACCCTTTTTCAATACCATGAGCCAAAACCACACCACTTCCGATGGTATTCCTGGACGGGACCAAATATACAATCCAGCGCTCAATACAATGGGTCAATACCATGGTAGTAACCCCTGGTTTTACAAATTTAGAGCGCAATTGAGCATACGCGACTTGGCATGTACTTTTCCGCATGCATACTCTACTTCTCCTAGACAAACCCGCGTATGCCTTGAGACACACACTTTTCATCATTGTTCTAGCACATACTGAAATTCCTTTCATCATTACATCTGAGTTGCTCTGAGACACATCATATCACATCATATCACATCAAATTTACATCATTAGCAAGTCCATCAAGTCAAGAATAACTTCATCAAGTAGGTTGCCATCATCTTCATCAAGTGGGTTGCCATCAAGGACAACACTCTGCATCATATTGCCAACATACATGCCAAGTGGCATTTTGTGCCAAGTGCTAATGTATGTCAATGCATTCAACCAAGGTGTTCCAGGGCATGCTAGGGACTACATGGATGCCAAAACATGCTAGGAGAGTTCATGTTGTGCTAGCTCATGCCACCATGTGCTGGGGCGTAAATTTCATGACAATATGTTATAGGTACAAATATGTTCCAAGACATGTGAGGTGCTAAGAAATGTTAGTGTGTTCCAAAGCATTAATTTAAGGTGTGCCTAGATTTTTGAGAAGTGTTATGTCTTTCTCATTAATAGAATTGTCAAAGCTTGATTATGTATTAAATAATATATTTCCTACACACACTAGTGGAACTTTATCTAAAGGTAATTCACTAGATAATAAAATTAATAGATATGAATCATGTGTTGACTCATTGGAAAACTCTATTCGATTAGTCATTACTTGAGGGAAATGATACACACTAATTACTTCTTAAAAAATTGACTGACTCTAACCACTATGGCCTTGGACATATTATAAAAACTACTCCACAATAATGGACTTAAATTGTTATCTTTTGACAAAAAAAATATTAACAGGCAAATACTATCATGAAAAACTCCTTGGAATGATCAATCATGACGAAAAAGTTTTACTATCACCAAAAGTAACAAAAAGAGCATTAGTGAGGGTCATTAAAAGTTTGTCACTAGAAGTGTCACGAAAGAGAGAATTAGTGATGGGCCTTTAACGACCCTCACCAAAAGTGTCATTGAAAATGGCTTTGGTGACGAACCTTAAACTACCATCACTATATACCCTTACAACGACACTTTTTTAAGGACTGCCACCATATGTGTCACTCATGACAGACCTTAAAGGTCTGTCACAAGCATGACCCTCACCAATGTCCTTTTTTCTTATAGTGTTATTTGCACTAGTTTCCGTAAATGTTAGATTTGGTATCTTTAATTATTATTTATAGAAAATTTCATGTATAATAGATTTCATGTTTGCAATAGTAACAATTCATTTCTTTTTTTCAGAGCAAAAAAATTCGTAAACTTTCATTTATAGAGAGATTACATGTTGCATATAGCTGTGTATTGCAAGAACTGAAACAGTCCAAATACTAAGATAAAAAAAAAGTCTAAAAAATACATGCCATCCAGCAGGTATGATCTAGTCCCAGAAATAAACATATTTTCAGGGATAAATTATAAAGAGTAACAATTCATTTCACACTTGTAGTAGTAAAAATTGGTGATTATATAGGGAACCTAAAAATTGTGCAATTAACCATCATTGAGAATGTTATTGATTAAGAGAGTGTTTTCAACTTTTCAAAACAAAAATGGTTAACCAAGGAAGGAAAGAAGTTATTTTCACTGATATGATTAACTCACTTGACCATATTGATGAGAAATTTCACTGGTCAACCGCATACAAGAAGTATGTGAATCTTCCAATGGAAGAGAAGACCAACAACAATATTTCGACTAGCGAATTAGAAAATGTTGCATGTTTTCTAGAATTTTTTTATTTCAAAGGGATTGTTCATTTGTGAGAAATAAATTTTGATTGAAGAATAAGAAAAATTGTGCTATTGGCAAAAACTATTCATCTAAATCTAAAGGCATTTAGATGGATATTCAAGCTATAAGAACCTAATATGTGCTTAAAATTATCGGAAGAAAATAGTTTCCGAAATTTTAATGCAGGTGAGGCTAAAAGTATTGGAAAATTCATTTAACCAAATTATCAAGTCCTTCTAATTTTTATGTTCTACATATTTATTTGTTTAAAAAAACATTTAGATAATTTTGTTGGCTCTGTTCTTGCATGATGGGTCGAGAAACTACAACAAACATTCTGAAATGCATTCTCTATATGCTTTATCATACATACAAAAAGGATTGTATATTCTACTGGGTTATATCGTTTTTAATGAATTATATTTTTAGTTAGTCAATTTTTCCAGGACTAATAGGTTCTTCATAATGGTGTATCTAATAACAAATTTTATTTCTAGCAATGTATTTTACGGCTTGCCATATAATCCTAAATTCAATGTTAATCAAGAACTAATGTAGTTATGGTATCCTATATAGTCAAAGCATAATACTTCTTTAAAAAAAATTATAATTCAAGATGTCTTTGTAAATCAATTAAATTACATAATAACTACACAAGAGCCTCATCGAATATTTGCGCAATCCCGAGTTTTCCTATGGGGAAAAGGTATGCATGAAGAAAGAGAAATTAATACCCTAATTTGAATTTATGGGTTTGAAAGTAAGCCATTGATGCTACCAAAATTTGTTTTAGATAGGTATTTTGTTCTTGAATTTTGCAAGCAATACCATTACTTGCTGGTTATATTTGACAATAGAAAGAAAAGACAATTTATTTCTTTGTCATTTATTTTTGGAGAAATCACAGTGAAGAATTCAACCCATGTTGCAGAGCTCACAGAGAATTTACATTATTTTAGCTTAAGTGAAGTTGGGTCCCTTAAATCCTTTGATAAAGAAGGTTTATTTAGCACACACCTAAAAACTATTGGGTACGAGAACTTGTTTTCATGAGTTAGAGAGAAAAGAAGGAAAGAGAATGCATCAATAAGAAATCAAGGGCTTGATCCAAGTGGCTCTAGAGACACACATAGGACAAAGAGGGCTTATGGAAGCTCAAAAATCAAAGTGTCAAGAATGTGGAAAACTCAGTTTCAAGTTAAATATCTCGTCGTCCTAATCACAATCGTGTGAACGGTTCATCAAACCAAGTTCATATGCGAAAGTTAGAGTTGGTAAAAGTTCTAAGGTTGACTGGATGACTTGACAAGTTAAGGAGGATTCAATTTCAAAGGAATCCGACCACTACATTCCAGACCCCACCACACACCCCCCCCCCACCAGTAGAGCCAAACCATATATAAGACGTCCACATATATAAAATGTTGCAACGGGGGGCAGGCCACCGGTGGTGAACCCAACCCCCCACTCCATATATAAATGCATATTGATGTGGGAGCCACGGGGTAGTTAGGCAGACCTCCCAAGGTGGGTTTGTCCCCTCCCAAAATTAAAATGCACCCAAACAAAACTATTATATGCAGATTTTTTAGGGAGGCAGGATTTGGTCCCCCGACTTCCCCTTCACAAATTACTTTTCTTACCAATGTGCCAACCCGTTGGGCTTTGTTAAATCTACCCAGTTTTTTATATATAAACCCCCATTTTATCAATGCACCCAGGTAGAGGTAGGCCAGACCTGGGCACACAGTTCAAGGCAGAGGACACAAAATGGTGGCAAGCGGTTTGAGACAAAGAATATTCCTTTGATGTCTAGAGATTCCCTGTGGGAGGTAAAATTCATTTTTATCAGAATATGCTCAATTTTGCGGTCATTTTTCTCAAATTTTCATAGGGGGAAGAATGGTGGTTTGCAGTTCAAGACGAAGAATATCCCTTTGATGCCTAGAGATTCCTTATGGGAGGTAAAATTTATTTTTATCAGAATATGCTCAAGTCTATAATCATTTTTCTCAGATTTTTGCAATGAACATAATGGTGATATCAGATTGGCTTTTTCAGCAGTGGTTTTTTTAGATTCCCTATGGAGGAGAATCTTTAGGAATCTTGAGGGAATCTTTTTTATTCCTTGGAGGCCGAAATTCACCGGTGTCAGAATGAGGTCAACTTTATACTCATTCTTCTCAGAATTTCGTAAGGATCTCAATGGTGAGATCAGATTCTTGTTTTGAGTTTCAGATTTCCAGATTCCCTATGGAGCAGCATCTTTGAGGAATCTAAGGGAAATATAAAAGATTCCCTACCACCTAAATTTTGATAGTGTTAGAATTCAACAAATTGACAGTCGATCCTACACATATTGGTGACACAAATCTAGCAGTGCAATCATATTTTTCATCTGATCCTTATATTTTTTGGCCATTTTCCAAGCATGGGATGATGATGTCAAATTTCAGCATGTGGACAGTCGATTTCTTGCCATTCGATGCCACGTTTGCAATGGTGCATTCAGATCCAGTGATTGAGTAGCCTATTCTTCAGCCAACATTAGAGTTGAGGTATATGAAGTGTTGTTTCTGTGTACTTCATTGATTATTGTTGTAGGATGATTTATGTCATGTCGATTCTTGCTTGATGTATGATGCGGAATCATTATGTTTATTTGATGTTGCTCATTCCTGCTTGATGTAAGTTGCGTAATATTTATGTGTATTTGATTTTATATGTATTTATCATGGCTGGTGATTTATGTTTTTGGATCCCTTTTTTTCTTTGATGGCGGGATACTCTTTGTCTCCATCAGTGTAGTTGTCATGTTGATAGGAGGTTTGTGATGAGTGAGAGTTCCTTGTAACGGAACGTCTCATGGAGAGAGTTTGCCACTCATGTTGAGGGCTTTTTGTTGTATGACAAGTGAGTAGCATCCATGTACATTATCACCAGTTACAACACTCAATGAAGTGGCCAACACCATTGAGACAGCAAGGCCCGGAGACGTAGTCCACACTGGACTAACACCATTATTAAACAGCTTGCATTTTTGTTGTGCGGTCGTTGAAATGCTTTCCTCTTGATTATATCTTCATATGTGTTCACTAATGCTTTGATAAAATGTAGTTCTAACACATCAGACGAAGTAAAAGGTCTTGGTTAAAAGGGTATCAGAAATTTACCTAGATCAAGTGGTATTAGAGCCATATTCTTGCTGATGTGGACAGCAAGCATGAACCATTGAACGGGCAGAAGTGTCGTATGTCAAAGACATGTACGAAACAATGCTCAGGGTGTTCAAGAAATTGGACATGTTGTATGATTCTTATTACAAACAAGCAACAGATAACGCGAAAACACTTCTACAAGAGGAGAAGGAGGACAAGCAGTGATTGCAACTTCAATTGCAAGGCACAATAGAGGCATTAGAAGAATTGAAGTGCAATGAAAAAAGTCTTCAAACAGATCATGATGCATTAATGACACTTTTACAAGAGGGGAAGGAGGACAAGCAACGATTGTAGCTTCAATTGGAAGCCATGAAATATGCATTAGAATAATTTAAGCGCAACGAAAAAAGTCTTCAAACAGATCATGATGCATTAAAGACACTCCTACAGGAAGAGGAGGAGAAGCAGAAATTACAACTTCAATTGCAAGCCACGACAGAGGCATTGGAAGAATTGAAGCGCAACGACGGAAGTATTCAAACAGATCATGATGCATTAAAGACACTTATTCAATAAGAGAAGGGGGAGAAGTAGTGATTGCAGCTTCAGCTACAAGCCACGACAGAGGCCTTGGAATAAGTCAAGTGCAACAAAGGCCTATAGAAGCCCTCTTCACATGTTTCCAAATTGACATATGAGGTAAAAAAATTTGATCATTCTTTAGTATCATATTCACATGATTTTATTTCTGTTGAAAATGTGGAGATCCCCATTAAAATAACCAGTATGAGACTCCTTGCCAGGATGGCGTACAAAGGAGGAAGACTTGGAATTCATGGCCAAGGCATCAGCTATTGGAGGTTGTGTAGAGACCTCGATATGCAGGTTTGGGATACAATGAAGGAGAATGTTCAAAGGTGTCAGAAGCCTCCATGACATTATGGAAACCGTTGAGGAGAGAGAATGGTGGGAACACTTCACCATCATATTAAGACAACACATATTGCAGGGAGAGGGTTGAGGCAATTTCTCATCACCATAATGACATCAAAGGAAAACAGACATTATTGAACTCACCAAGGAAGAGGATTTATGGGAACACTTCACCATCATCCCATGGAAGTTCATGTCGCAATAGAAGAGTTGAAACAAGCTCTCATCACCATGATCGCACCAGAGAAAATTAGGAAAGGTATAACAAGTCTCTATACTCACAAGTTCATTTTAATTATAAGAAGGTTGCTAATAATGAATGTAAATCATGGCATAATAAAACTTTTCATTTTTATGGTTTACATAACCATGTCATTACTAAGTGTTGGAAAAGAATGGCAGCAAAAAGGAGGATGAGGCTTGGAAAGTCTTCTCCACAGTAGGGAAAGAAATTGGTTAAACAAGTCTGGAGGAAGAAAACCTTTTGTAGCCATGGGAACCAAAGTGGCCATCAAAGAGCCATGCATTCGAAGCTCCATCCAAAGAATCACCTTAAGAAAAAAGCGTCAGTGCATGAACCGATTGAAAACGATGTTCGACAAGCAAACGTGCCACAAGGAGATGATCTATTCACGTCGATAAGTGAGAGATGGTTTTTCTAAATGTGGTAGTGTGTCATGGCCATGATTGTAAATCATATGTTTCATTTTTAATTGTAAAAGTGATGATTTGTTTCCCGTTGCTTGTTAAGAAACCATGATATTTTTTGCCTTGTTTTTTAATTCGTGTGATGCATTTCTTTATGTAAAAGTGATGATGTGTTTTCCAGCACTTCGAAATGCGATAAATGGGCCTATAAATTAGACATAAAATAAGGCCCATCTAACCTTTCTTATGCCCATCTACCTTCCTTATGCACATTAAAATATATATTAAATCTCTCCCTTTGCACTTAATAAGGTTTTATTATGCTTTAATGTGTTCTTAGGAGGGTTTAAATTTAATTGTATATTTGTGCCTAATATTGGTTATTTTTGTAGAATATTGTGAGAATATTGGCGAGATTATGTAGATTTGGAGAAGGAGATAATTTAGGTACTTGCTCCTATTAGCCACTTGTAAAATTTGATTATCCCAAAAGGTGGCTAAATCTATTTTTGAGCCTTCAAGGAACAAATTCTATTACTAAAAATTTTTGGCTCTTGAAGACTCTTAAAGGCCTCCAACCTCTGTCCAGATCCTATACTTTTGTTTTCATCCCCAAAAGACTCTAAAATCCTGCTGATTTCCAAAGCCAAAATATTGCTGCAAACACCATTTTCTCCTTTCCCTTCTTCCCAAATTAACCTCATCTTTCTATCCCCCTATTTCCAACAAAAATCCCTCATTTTCACATTTTTTCCTTTTCCCCTCATCAAAATCCCCTTATAAGGTTTAAGACTCACTCTTGGCCTTATCAAAACCCTCAAACCTTTGAAAATAATGAGAAAAAACCATTTTGTTATATATATTGGGCTTAAGCCCCTCGGGCTAAGTCCCTAGCCTTTCCGCACATACACCCTGGCGCCGTGACCATGCGTTGAGCCAGTCGGGTGCTTATCCGGTTTAAATAAATATTTCTTCGCAAACCATTAAAAAACCTTTGACATTTATTTAAACTGTCGAAATTAATTTTATTTAATTTTTTGCCCGTGCAAATTATGGAGCGATCTCGGCCGTCGATTCAATCCATAGATCTGACGATGTGGAGCGCGCATCCCTGTGGACCCCCCAACCGTGTGCCGTTTTCCCAAAACTGCGTGGTTCATATCGCATCACTCTTCGGCGGAGAGCGGTTTTTGCCCGATGGCCAGCGATTCCATACATCGCTTGACACGCGTCCCATGTACTATTTGTAAAACCACCGTCCTTCTGTCGTCCATCGCACATTAATGTTCAGACCAGGACGCCCAGTGATATCAATGTGGATCATCCGATCTGGGCCCACTGATCCAATGGTGATCGCTCGCCAAAGTTGCTCGATGGTTAACGAAGGTGCGTGCATGATAGCCGGGCCATCATACAGTGGAAAATCAATCTCCACCATCGATCTGATTTGCAGATCGATGGCCCACAATTCATCGCTCGAGCTCTCCGTTTGAATTTCCATTTCCCAATCCCGACCGTCGATCTCTGCGCGATCGATGGCTCAGATTCATCCTTCTCCTATGACCGCCTCATTCAATCTTGACCATCGATATCTTCACGATCGACGGCTCGGATTGAATCCTTCTTCCACCCATTCCACGATCACTCCCAATCAATCCTGACCGTTGGATGATGCCATCCAACGGCTCCGATCTCCTCACATGCCCTCTGATGCAGTCAACCTATAAATGCAATATTTTTTAAAAAGTTTTCGTATTTTTCAGGGTTTTTATCATTTTCTCGCAATTTTCAAAGAAGATTCAGAGGCGGAGGGTGACGACCCTCCTGTCTTCGATTCGTCAAAGGAAATCATCCACAGGGTGGAAATGCACATTTTATCAGTGTTTCCTCAAACATGGATGCCTTATGAACCCTGCGCAGCCCTGCACCACAGCAGAGAACACAGAAAATCGGGCACAAACAAAGAGTATTAGCGTCGAAGAAAAAAATGCACTAGAACAGAGGGTTAAAGGACATATTTCTAGGGATTACGTCTAAGATGCTCATCAAAAGCCTAATCCCCAAATAAAACACAGTTTACAGAAAACCTAAAGTGTTTTATCAAGCAGGAATGCCTCCACTGCCACAATCTGAGGCAAATCGATCCCTCTCAGCTACCATAGTGCCACCTGTTCCTCAAAGTACTCAATCAGGGGCTGAAGTTATTAATCGAATGAAGATTTTCGCCTCAGCACAGATGGAAAAGTTACTTCTGCAATGAAACTTAATGAAAAATATATCTGCAGAGTAACCCTAGCGTCACACAGAGCCTCAAAGGTCAATAAAGCTCCCACCGAGCTTAATTCATAAGTGTAAATCAATTAATATAGTGAAACACCTGTACAGTTTCTTCATTGAGCCCCCAAGTGCCAAGAAGACATTAACTCTGTATTAATTGTAATTGAGATCTTTTATCAGATCTCACCTCCTCATTCTTCTATATATACTACAGCAGAAGATGAGTGAGGGGTTGGCTGTATAACTTTGATATACATTTGAGCAAAAAACTCTTGATTGTACATAGTATTCACTGGCTCTTGGAGCTCTGCTGGTGATAGATAGGTTAGGCTGAGATGTGTATATGGTTGCTAACTTAAAGCACTGGACTTAAAGCTGTAACTGGTTTGGAGCATCAATACAAGCTGTTTTATGGGATCCTGGTCTATGTTGACGGTGATGTTTTTCTTATTGTAACCTGTTGTTTTGTTTCTGTTTCCATTTGTGTTGCATATTCTCTTATAAAGAACAACATGCATGGAGTTAGGACCTACTGTATATCGGTAACCTTCTCTGAATGAAAATATTTATCTGAATGTTTCCTTCCTTCTATGTTATTTAGGAATGATGTAATTTATTTTAAGCATAGGAATGTTGGCGTTCCCTCATCTTATTGTCTTAGCTGAATATTGTTCTTAGATGTTATTTTCAGTATATGTTTTGTGAAGATGAACTGAGGAAGATATGGTGAGCCCTGGTCCCAGTTTTGTCCCCACAGACTACCTGATTGTTTCCCTTGGAATGTGTTAAAAGCTGGCTAGTTTCAAAGTACTTACCAGATCTTAGGCCATTCTGATGTTATCTTTGTATTTGTCTTGAAAGTAACCAAGTAAAGAAGAGCTAGGAGAGGATTTGTAGTGAGCCCGGCCCACTAGTTTCTACTTCAAAAGTTGCCTTCAATTTTCCCTTAGTTTTAAGATGTTTTCTATTGAAAGTGTATCAAAGGCTGGCTAGTTTCAAAGTACTTACCAGATCCTAGTTTAATTTTATGTTTTTCTTGAGTCCATGTCAAAGGCTGACTAGTTTAAAAGTACTTATCAGATCCTAGGCTGCTCTTGTTTCTGCATCTGTTTATTTCTCCTTCTTATTGCATCATTCCATTCCATAAATCAATCTTAAAAGAGATCCTTAGACATAGATTACTTTCCCCATGGACTACTCTTGCCTCTTTCCATTCCAATTAAACCCTATTATGACTCCATATCCTAATGGACTAAAACCTGCTATTTTCTACCTTTTTGACCGAAGCTTACTCTGATTGCTTGCAACTTCTCACCTTTGGAACTTTTTGCACTCAGAACTTTCCACCTTGAACAGTAATCATGCTCAACCATCCAAAAAACAAACAAACCCTTGGCCTTCATAACTAGCCTAATATCATAACCCAAAACTTCAAAGAAAAATCCGTCTTTGTACATATTGGAGAGATCCCTCTCCGTATTCAGGAGGGTTAGATCCTAGAATCCCAAATTTGGTTGAAACGATGTTATTTCTGTAATTGGACTCTGCCAATCTTGCTAATAAATTATAGATTCCTAACATTTCTGGCGATTCCGCTGGGGAAACTCAGTTGAATTTTCATCTAGTTTCCTTTAAAAACTTCATAAAACTTTGTGAGTAAAAGAAGCCTTTTCAAGCACTACCAAGAAATGGTAATCAGGATGAAACTTGTTTGAATCAGTGACAATCTAGGTAAACCCTAGGATTCTCTTAAGACTTTATCAAACCTTGAAAAATCAGCTGGCTTAGCCATAAGAGTAGATTGTCTTTGTCTCATAACCGTAGCTAAGTTTTGAAACAGAGTTAGGATATTCTTAAAAACCACACAACTTAAAAACAACTCAGAAAAAACCAAAAATATTCCAGATTGGTAGTAAAACACTTACTCTTACATTGACACTTACCTTTGTTGTGTTTTACTCATACTCTTAGACAGAGTCTGGAAAGGGCCAGGTAGCTTCTGGATCTCATCCTCTTTCAGAGGTGAAATATTTTGTAAATACCCTCCCAATCAATCTCTAGTTAGAGTTTGTTGTGTTCTAGGATATCCTTGAAAGGGGACATTTCACAAGCATGGTGGTGGACCATAAAACCTTTTACCTCTAAAAAGAGCTAAAAATTTCCACTTGGCGACTCCACAATCCTGAACAGACCTTAAGATTCCACTGGGAAGAACCTTGATCATCATAATATCATTCAAACTCAGTTAGAGGACTGTGGGGTAGAAATTTAGGTAAACGGATTAGTTAACCATTCAAAGACTGTCATATCTGGTTGAACTTGTCTTGTTTATTTGGGTCTGAAAACACAGCATAGTGGCTCCTAGGAAGATCCACACTAGAGCCTATCCTGACCCTGATCCACCTGAAGTAGTTGATAACCCAGAAAGTATCCTTAGGAAGTCTCCTAAGATCAAATTATCAACTGTTTTCTGACCACCCTTGAGAGCTAAATCAGTTCCTGAACATCTTTCAAATCTACAACAATCACAAGCTAACTTAGTAAATCCATTTAGAACTAGGTCATTTGATGATATAATCCAACTAGATTTTGAGTCTTCACTTTCTTCTCCTGAAACTAGTGAACATCTTGGTAGTAGAGAAACGACACCTCCTGATTTACATTTCCTCCACAACTTAGGTGTCTCTCATCCAAGGTCAGCTCAGCAATCTACTATTGTTCCATCCACATCCCTTCATCCAACATCCACTGTCCAAACCACTCCACTCCAACCCACTATCCCTCTTGTAAATCCACCTCTACCTCCTGCCATGGCTGCATGGTATGCTCCCTTAGTCCTTCCTACACCATTAGTTAACCTTCCATAGGACTATCAGTCCAAGATTCCATTATACGATGCTAACAATACTACAACTGCATCACAGCATGTGGATAAGATGGATGATTATTTTGACAGAAATGAAATTGATGATGATTCTGTCAAACTTAGATTATTTTCTCAAAGCCTGGGGGGAGAAGTAAGAAAATGGTTTAAAAGCTTAGCCCCCCATAGTATCAATGATCCCCAAGGCTTCCATCAAACATTCTTAAACAAATGGGAAGTTCAAAAGAATCCTCTCCAAGTCCTTTATGATTACAAGAACCTTCATAGAAACCCTGGGGAAAGTGTCCAAGCTTATTGCACTAGATTCAATAGTGTGTATAATGCACTTTCCCCAGAGCTAAAACCTCCACAAGGCTCAACTTTAAACAAGTTTCCTGAAGGGTTTGACTCTGACATGACCTATTCGCTAAGAGAGAGATATTTTGCAACTCTTGAATATATGCAAAGAGGTGATTTCTCTGTGGAAGTCAACTTAATGGAGAAGAGAGCAAGGATGAAAGTTGAAAAGAGAGTATCTTTCAGAGAGGAATCCACACCTTCCACTTCCAATTCAAAGATGGAAAGAATGATGGAAGAAATGATGAAAGAGATGAGCATAATTAAGAGAGCACAAGCAAGTCAAAACCAAAGTGCTCCTCAAAATAGAAACCAAAACCAGAATCAGAATGTTAGAAGGAACCAACCTACAAACAGACCTAGGGAAGATGATCAGCAGATCACTCCTCCCTTTCATCAAAATTATGTAAGTGAGGGTGAGGAAACAGATCAAATAACAGAGGAAGATGATATCAACCTATTTGGGGTAGATGATTATGACCTTGAGGTTCATTATGATAAAAAACAAGGCCTTTACACACCTTATGATGACAAAAGAGATGATAATGACAATTGTTGTCAAGACATGGAAAATGCCATCGCAGAACCTCGAAGAGAATATGACCTTAGAAGTAAATCTATTCAACAAACCCCCAACAACAAAACCTCTGACAAATCCTCACAGAACAGCACTGCACCCAAGCCTAAAGTTTCCAAACAAAGGGATAAGACAGTGGCTGAAAATTATGATAAAGGTAAAGGAAAAAGCACTCAAGACAATGAAAAACAGAGTGCAGACATTAGTAGTACTAACACATCAGCTAGTACTCCTGTTAAAACAATTTTTTATCAAATGTAAATAAAACAAATCAATGGCGGCATTTAACATTAATTACGCTTGGAATTAATAAAGTTTGAAACCCGGCAGGTGTTGGAGCAATTATTCAGCCTAGATACAGATCAAAGATCAAAATTTATGTTCCTATCACCGAGTTAGCTGTCCAACATGTATATAGGACCCAAATTTTGAAGGCTTTAAATTTAGAAGACAACAACGACACAGTCAATCTTAATGATGACCAACCAGAGCTTCTTTTTGGTCCAAAGATTGAAGGAAAATATCAAGAGGGACATGTTCCTCCCTTTTATGTGAGTTTTAACGTTCATGACAAGATTTTTCACAACGCTATGCATGACTCAAGGGCTTTTCATAATCTAATGCCTAAAGCTGTAATGGAGAGCCTGGGTCTAGAAATCACCAGACCTTATAAAGACCTTTACTCTTTTGATTCTAGTAGAGTAAAATGTTTAGGATTGATCAAGGACCTCTGTGTTAACTTAGCCCAAATTCCATCCAAATGCTTAGTTATGGATATTGTTGTGGTTGATGTGCCCCCAAAGTATGGAATGTTACTCTCAAGGTCTTGGGGGGCTAAGTTACAAGGGACTATGCAAATGGACATGACCTATGCGACTATCCCTGTTTTCAATCAAACTAGAAGACTTTACAGGGAATCCCATATGAAATACACAGTCACAAGCCAAGACAGACCACAAAAATATCCTATCTATTCTGTCAATACAGGCCTCGATTCTTTTATCATGTTTAATGATGAAACATTTAGTGAACAAGTCACTTCAACAGAATTAATGGCCGATAGAGAGGAGGAGGTAAATACCAATGAACTGTCAAAACGGTTTGTTGAACCTTTAAACAACAGTAAACCAGATATGGGTCTTGAACTACAAGTCATGTGTCCCTTGCTTCTAAACATTGAGAGTCAAGAATGTATCCCTCAAATAAATGAAAATCTGGGGGAATTAGAACAAATTCAACTTAGTGCTGAGATTCCACAACAACCCTTGAGCACGATAGTTAAAGAGGACTCTAACCAAGATAAAACCGAGAGAGGTCCTCTCTGGAGTATGTATTTTGATGGGTCATGCACTATAACTAACGTTGGTGTAGGTGTCTAGATTACTAACACTGAAAAAAACCACACAGAGTGCATTTCATGCAAATTAAACTTTAAATGTTCCAATAACATAGCAGAATATGAGTCCCTTCTCTTAGGCTTACATCTTTTGAAAAAGTTAGGAGCTAGAAGAATCAATGTATATGGGGATTCTAAATTGATCATTAGGCAAGTCAATGGGGAGTATAACACAAATCATCCCAGACTTAGGGTCTACCGGAATGATGTAATGGACCTTTTAAAAACATTCGAGGAGTCCAAGGTAATCTTTGTCCCAAGGAAAAGAAACATTGCAGCCCACAATTTAGCCTTTGCAGCTAGGACATGCTTAGTGCCATTTGAAACCAAAGACTGTACAACTAAGATAAAGTTTAGAACAGTAGTGCTTGATAATAAGAAGTATTGGCAGGTGTTTGAAAATGACAAACAAATAGAAGACTTCATGCAATTCAGAAATGAATTCGAACTAAACAGTTCGGACTCAGACTATGAAGCAGACTGTAGTGAAGAAAAATTTCTTGGTGAAGAAGAACCATCTCCTGAGCCTGTCAATATTAACCTATTGTCTGGAAAACTTACGAACGAAACAGAGGATTTGGAAACTCTCCATGCTAAAGATGAAAGTTTTCCTAGAGGTTTGGCCCCTTTAGAAGAGTTGTTTGATTTTGACGATGTGGCCAAAAAACCAAAACTGGAACCTGTAGATACTGAAGTGGAGGAGCTCAATATAGGTAGTGAGGAAAAACCAAAAATGATTAAGCTGTCTAAGACTTTACCAGCTCACATTAAACTCAAATACATTGAGTTGTTTAAAGATTTTTCTAATGTTTTTGCGTGGAGTTACGAAGATATTAAATCCTATGACACTGAAATAATACAGCACAAAATTCCCCTCAAAGAAAACCAAAAACCATTCAAACAGAAACTGCGCAGAATAAACCCAGTCTAGTTACCTTTGGTTGAGAAGGAGATTAAAAAAATGTATGAAGCTGGTATTATTTTCCCTATTAGATATTCTAAATGGGTATCTAATCTGGTGCCTGTTAGGAAAAAAACTGGAGAAATCAGGCTTTGTATAGACTTCAGAGACTTAAACAAAACTTCATTAAAAGACAACTACCCTTTACCCAAGATAGATCATATTTTACAAAGGGTGGTAGGGTCTAGAAGAATTTCTTTGCTGGATGGATATTCAGGGTACAATCAGATCTTGGTTTACCCTACTGATCAATTAAAGACAACCTTTACTACACCATGGGGCACTTTCATGTATGTGAAAATTCCCTTTGGTCTAATGAATGTTGGAGCAACTTTCCAAAGAGCCATGGACATATCATTCTCGAAAGAATTGGGATTCTTCATCATTATATGTCTTGATGATGTCATTGTGTTTTAAAAAACAGATGAAGAACACTTAGAACATTTGAGAAAAATTTTCGAGAAGTGCAGAAGGTTTGGAATATCTTTAAACCCTAAGAAGACACTATTCGGTCTCCAAGAAGGTAAGCTTCTTGGACACATTATTTCAGAAGAGGGTATAAATATAGATCCAAAGAGGATTGAGGCCATATTGCAAATCTCTCATCCTCGAAAAATCAAAGAGTTGCAATCTTTCATTGGGAAGATCAACTTTTTTAGAAGGTTCATCCCTAATTTAGCCGAGCTCCTTAGGAATATCACAAACATGCTGAAAAAGGAGTAAGGGGTAAAATGGACCTTGGAAGCAAAGAAGTCCTTTGAACTGGTGAAACAAGCGTTAACCAAAAAACCGGTTCTGATAAGTCCTGATTTTTTGAAAGATTTTTATATTTTCTCGTTTGCATCAGAACATACCATAGCTGCTGTCATTTTATAGAAAAACCCACAAGGACAAGAGCAGCCTATCGCATTCTTTAGCAAGGCATTGAGAGATGCCCCTTTGAAGTATAACATTATGGAGAAGTAAGCTTTTACTTTGGTTAAAGCATTGAAAGACTTCAGAGTATACATCCTTCATTCACATATTATTGCCTTTGTCCCAAATTCAGTTGTCAAAGATATTCTAACACAGGACCCAGATGGTAAGAGAGGTAAGTGGATTGTTGTTATTCTTTTGAATATGATTTAGAGATAAAACCCACTAAGCTCATCAAAAACCAAGGTCTAGCTACATTAATGGTTGAATCAAATTGTGAAGTTCTTGATATTCATATGATTAATGCTTTGGATGATCAAGAGGAAATCTCAACACCCATTGTTGAAAACCGTTTTATGAATTCCTCTTGGTATGTTGATATTCTTTATGTTCTGCTTAATTTGAATACACCTCCTGGTTTGACAAAAACAAAGGCAAGGTTCCTAAAATTGAAAGTTGTAAACTATTGCATTATAGATAAATGTCTTTATTGGAAGAATGCAAGTGGTCTATTGCTTAAATGTTTGCCTGAGTTTGATGCAGAAAAGGTTAAGTACCAGTTCCATGAAGGAGAGTGTGGAGGTCATTTGTACTAGAAGACAACAGCCAACAAAATTTTGAGGGTTGGTTTCTATTGGCCTACTCTTTTCCATGATGTACACAAGATGATCATAGCCTGTCATAAGTGTCAACTTTTTGAAGGCAAAAGAAAACTGCTACCCCTCCCTCTGCATCCAATCACTGTTGAAGCCCCATTTCAACAGTGGGGACTTGACTTTATAGGAGAAATCCATCCACCATCTTCTGCCCAGAACCAATGGATTCTCACTACCACAGACTATTTCACTAAGTGGATAGAAGCCATTCCTTGTAGGCAGGCCAATGATTCAGTTATCATAAAATTTATGGAGACTAATATTCTCTCCAGATTTGGCTGTCCTACCAAGATCATCACTGATAATGCAGCAGCATTTGGATCAAAAAATATGGTTGAGTTCTGTCATAGATATCAGATAACATTGGGGCATTCTACGGCCTATTACCTTCAAGGTAATGGACTTGCAGAATCCTAAAACAAAATATTAGTGAACATAATCAAGAAATTTTTGGAGTACAACAAGAAGTCTTGGCACACAAAGCTAATTCATGCACTTTGGGCTGACAGATTGACTTTGAAGAAATCCATTGGTATGTCACCTTTTCAGCTTGTGTATGGTACTGATGCAATTTTTCCAAACAGCCTTGGTGTACCAGTGATAAAGTTGATTCAAGAGTTGCAGACTGAAGATAATGACATGATCAGAAGGATAAATCAGACCATTCATCTTCAGCAAACCAAAGAAGAAGTGTATAACAAAGCATTGCAGAAACAAGAGAGCATTAAAAAGCTTTTTGACAGAAGAACAAAGGCCAACAATTTCAATATTGGGGACAAAGTTTTAAAGTGGGACTCAAGAAGGGAAGAGAAGGGCAAGCATGGAAAATTTGACAACCTATGGCTTGGCCCTTACTCTATTCATTCAGCTGCTGGTAACAACGCATTTTTCTTGCAGGATTTGAATGGAGCAGAATTGTTTGGGGGTCTTGTCAATGGCAGGATGCTTAAGCATTACTTCTCTTGATCCATGTTATGTTTTGAAGCCTTTTTTTTATCTTTTGCATTCAAAGTTGTAAAAAACAAAAATACAAAAACAAAGAAAAGAAAGAAAAGAGGGAAAATTTTGGAAACAAGAAAGGTATAGCCCCATACCAAAAAAGAGAGACAAATCTGAAAGTGTGCAAGCTCAAATGCCACTACTATAAAAACGCACTTCTATTTAGTCAAGCAGCCTAATCTTGACTAATTAGCTTTAAATTTTCTGCTGATAGGATAGTGAATTTGATATGCCAAACTGTCTAATCTTGGCTTATCAGTAGATAGTTTAGGATAGAAATTAAAGGTTCAAACATGATCAAAATCTGAACCTAAGGTTGCAAAGAGAAATGACTCAAAGTTTTTCTATTTTTTCTAAGTCAAAGAGATGTAAAAATCTGGTTCTAATTAGCTCAAAATATGAACCAGAGAAAAAGGAAAGACATCTCAATAAGAATCAAATCAGAGCTGTAGAAAAGAGGAAGGAAGTGTTATCAAATTTCAGATCTTAAGCCTTCCATTTTTTATTTATTTTTTCTACAATATAAATGTCTATGTGTAGCTTGTCTTTATGCCGTAGATCACAGCAAGTCAAACAACTTAATCTTGACTTTGCTGTTGTTTAAATTTATGTTTTAGAAATTAGAGAATAAGATCTATTAGACAGTTTAATCCTAACATATTAGTAGATTAGGTAGAGAATCATATGGGCTCAACTGTTTAATCTGAGTCCATGGAGAAATAAGGAGTAGAAATAGATTAGATTTCCTGCTTTCAAAAGAATAAAATGTTGTGAAAAGAGTTTGCCAATCCAAGTGCACTCTATCGAAGAAAAAATGTTAGATCTGTAGGATTGGGTAGGTATAAGTTTGTATTGATGAAGATCCATTGTTTTCATGGTTGCTAATATGTTTTTTAGAGGAAGATCGTCCCAGCACAGAAAGAGCAGCCCAATGGATCAGGCACATGGTCAGCCTCCCAAAGAATGTAGGTTTGAAAGTTCTTGATGCCTTCAAGAAGGCACCATCCCCAAATGGAGCCACTGTTAGCCACCTGTAAAATTTGATTATCCCAAAAGGTGGCTAAATCTATTTTTGAGCCTTCAAGGAACCAATTCTATTACTAAAAATTGTTGGCTCTTGAAGACTCTTAAAGGCCTCCTGCCTCTGTCCAGATCCTATACTTTTGTTTTCATCCCCAAAAGACTCTGAAATCCTATTGATTTCCAAAGCCAAAATATTGCTGCAAACACCATTTTCTCCTTTCCCTTCTCCCCAAATTAACCTCATCTTTCTATCCCCATATTTCCCACAAAAATCCCTCATTTTCACATTTCTGCCTTTTCCCCTCATCAAAATCCCCTTATAAGGTTTAAGACTCACTCTTGGCCTTATCGAAACCCTCAAAGCTTTGAAAATCATGAGAAAAACCCATTTTGTTATATATATTGGGCTTAAGCCCCTCGAGCTAAGTACCTAGCCTTTCCGCCCATACACCCTGGCACCGTGACCGCGCGCTGAGCCAGTCGGGCGCTTATCCGGTTTAAATAAATATTTCTTCACAAATCATTAAAAAACCTTTGACATTTATTTAAACCGTTGAAATTCATTTTATTTAATTTTCCGCCTGTGCAAATTATGGAGCAATCTCGACTGTCGATTCAATCCATAGATCCAACGGTGCGGAGCGCGCCTCTCTGTGGACCCCCCAACCATGCGTCGTTTTCCGAAAACCGCATGGTTTATATCGCACCACTCTTCGGCGGAGGGTGCTTTTTGCCCAATGGCCAGCAATTCCATACATCGCTTGACACGTGTCCCATGTACTATTTGTAAAACTGTCGTCCTTCCATCGTCCATCGCACGTTAATGTTTGGACTAGGACGCCCAGCGATATCGCTGTGGACCGTCCAATCTGGGACCACTGATCCAATGGTGATCGCTTGCCAAAGTTGCTCGATGGTTAACGAAGGTGTGCGCACGATAGTCGGGCCATCATACAACAGAAAATCAATCTCCACTGTCAATTTGATCTGCAGATCGACGGCCCACAATTCATCGCCCGATCTCTCCGTTTGACTTTCCATTTCCCAATCCCAACCGTCAATCTCTGCGCGATTGACAGCTCAGATTCATCCGTCTCCTGTGATCGCCTCGTTCAATCTCGATCTTCGATCTCTTCATGATCAACGGCTCAGATTTAATCCTTCTTCCACCCATTCCACGATCGATCCCGATCAATCCTGACCGTTGGATGATGCCATCCAATGGCTCCGATCTCCTCACACGCCCTCTGATGCAGTCAACCTATAAAAGAAAGATTTTTTAATAAGTTTTCGTATTTTCCAGGGTTTTTATCATTTTCTCGCAATTTTGAAAGAAGATTCAGAGGCGGAGGGTGACGACCCTCCCGTCTTTGATTCATCAAAGGAAATCATCCACAGGGTGGAAATTCACGTTTCCTCAGTGTTTCCTCAGGCATGGATGCCTTATAAAACCTGCGCAGCCCTACACCACAGCAAAGAACATAGAAAATCGGGCACAGACGAAGAGTATCAAAGTCAAAGACAAAAATGCACTAGAACATAGGGTTAAAGGATAGATTTGTGGGGATTACGTCTAAGATGCTCATCAAAAGCCTAATCCCCAAATAAAACATAGTTTACAGAAAACCTAAAGTGTTTTATCAAGCAGGAATGCCTCCACCGCCACAATCTGAGGCAAATCGATCCCTCTCAGCTACCATAGTGCCACCTGTTCCTCAAAGTACTCAATCAGGGGCCGAAGTTATTAATTGAATGAATATTTTCCCCTCAGCACAGCCAAAAAAGCTACTTCTGCAATGAAACTTGATGCAAAATATATCTGCAGAGTAACCCAGCGTCACACAGAGCCTCAAAGGTCAATAAAGCTCCCACCGAGCTTAATTCATAAGTGTAAATCAATTAATATAGTGAAACACTTGTACAGTTTCTTCATTGAGCCCCCGAGGGCCAAGAAGACATTAACTCTGTATTAATTGTAATTGAGATCTTTTATCAGATCTGACCTCCTCATTCTTCTATATATACTACAGCAGAAGATGAGTGAGGGGTTGGTTGTAGAACTTTTATATACATTTGAGCAAAAAACTCCTGATTGTACATAGTATTCACTGGCTCTTGGAGCTCTGCTGGTGATAGATAGGTTAGGCTGAGATGTGTAGATGGTTGCTAACTTAAAGCACTGGACTTAAAGCTGTAACTAGTTTGGAGCATCAATACAAGTTGTTTTATGGGATCCTGGTCTGTGTTGACGGTGATGTTTTTCTTATTGTAACTTGTTGTTTTGTTTCTATTTCCATTTGTGTTGCATATTCTGTTATAAAGAACAACATGCATGGAGTTAGGACCTACTGTATATCCGTAACCTTCTCTGAATGAAAATCTTTATCTGAATGTTTTCTTCCATCTGTGTTATTTAGGAATGATTTAATTTAGTTTAAGCATAGGAATGCTGGCATTCCCTCATCTTATTGTCTTAGCTGAATATTGTTCTTAGATGTTATTTTCAGTATATGTTTTGTGAAGATGAACTGAGGAAGATATGGTGAGCCCTGGTCCCAGTTATGTCCCCACAGACTGCCTGATTGTTTCCCTTGGAATGTGTTAAAAGATGGCTAGTTTCAAAGTACTTACCAGATCTTAGGCCATTCTTATGTTATCTTTGTATTTGTCTTGAAAGTAACCAAGTAAAGAAGAGCTAGGAGAGGATTTGTGGTGAGCCCGGCCCGCTAGTTTCTACTTCAAAAGTTGCCTTCAAGTTTCCCTTAGTTTTAATATGTTTTCTATTGAAAATGTATCAAAGGCTGGCTAGTTTCAAAGTACTTACCAGATCCTAGTTTAATTTTATGTTTTTCTTGAGTCCATGTCAAAGGCTGACTAGTTTAAAAGTACTTATCAGATCCTGGGCTGCTCTTGTTTCTGCATCTGTTTATTTCTCCTTCTTATTGTATCATTCCATTCCATAAATCAATATTCAAAGAGATCCTTAGACATAGATGACTTGCCCCATGGACCACTCTTGCCTCTTGCCATTCCAATTAAACCCTATTATGAATCTATAGCCCAATGGACTAAAACCTGCTATCCGAAGCTTACTCTGATTGCTTACAACTTCTCACCTTTGGAACTTTTTGCACTCAGAACTTTCCACCTTGAATAGTAATCATGCTCAACCATCCAAAAAACAAATAAACCCTTGGCCTTCATAACTAGCCTAATATCATAACCCCAAACTTCAAAGACAAATCCATCTTTGTACATATTGGAGAGATCCCTCTCCGGATTCAGGAGGGCTAGATCCTAGAATCCCAAAGTTGGTTGAAACGATGTTGTTTCTGTAATTGGAATCTGCCAATTTTGCTAATAAATTACAGATTCCCAATAGCTCCATGCCACTAGAAGATCAAGATTGAAGAACAAATGAACACAATATCAGGATATTATTGATAAATCTTGGAGAGATTCAAGGGGGTTGTCCACACTCCTTAACTATAAAAGGCAGCCAAGAAAACTGAAGATGAAGTGCACTCAATCTATGGTTTAATTGGAGTCAAAGTGTACCCAAGAGCTAATTAGTGTTCATTTCTAGTCCATTCAATGCCAGTCAATTCCATTTCCATTCCATTTGCATTCAATTCCATCCCTTTTCATTATTTTCCATTCTATTAGGATTTTTTTTTTTAATACCTTCATGATGTAATAAGACTATATTTTTGTAATGTAATGAGTATTCAGATGTTATTTTACTGATCTAGTTTAAGGGAGTGAGGCTCATGGGCTAGGGCCCAATCCACGTGCCTCAGCTTCTCTGTTGTTTTCATTCTTTTCTTTCTATCATTTAACTAGTTTTATTTCTAATATTTTCATTGTTTTTAGTTTGCTTCCAGTTGTCTTTTGTTGTAGATTTAATCTACTTACAGAGCACTAAAGTAGTTGATAAACTCAATAAAGCTATGAGGCAAACCCTCCCCTCTCAACTCTATCAATAGAGCTCGAGGAGGGTATACCTTTCCCCACAGACCGAAATTTTTTTCTCGCTTATGATTTCTTGGAAATAGATTAGATCAGTGCTTGTATTTTCATGAACATAATTTTTTGTCTTTCTTGCATAAATAGGTAGGTTGATTGCAAGTATGACCAACATAGCCCAGGAGAATTTCTCCAACACCTCTCGCTCCATCTTCCATCTCCCTTCCATCTTTGTTGTTACACTCTGGTACACTTTTTTACATCCCTGTGCATAGTGGTTACACCTTATATTCCTTCCTTTTCTATTATCGTAGCTACCGCACCCTTTTATTCTCGAAAACTCCCCTAAATCCTTGAATTTCAAGTTTTATCCCTTATTTTTGCTTTGCGTAGCTATCGCAACCATTTTAACTTGAAAAACCCCCCAAACAATTTAAATTTTCACCTCCGCTCTTTTATTTTAGAGTTTATCTCTTATTGCATCTCGCATACCGTAGATCCTCCCTCTCTCCTTTCTTTTTCCACTCCTCATTGTGAGTGTGATAACCTTTCCAACTTACCACTAACATTTATTATCGAAAAAACATTTATTATTATTAACGTTAAAGTTTGACCCTTATTTTTTCTTTTAACTTACCAGGGCTGTCATTACGGCAAACCCCTTTGCACAAACACAAATCACAAATCCTTATGATCCCCAATAATGTTATTTGCTCCTAAACCCCAATTGTGAAATATTGCAATCACATTTCGATACCGCACTGAATTATCGCATTACATTATCACAATCGCATTTTAGTACCACACCACATTATTCTAGATCACATTTCGCATCCGCCACTCGATAGTGCATCTTCCACTCCACCAGTTTTTCTATATTGTGATTATGATATCACATTATCACATTCTCACATTATCGCATATCACATTTCGCATCCACCACCTGACAGATCATTTTCCACTCCACCAGTTTTGTGATATTGCGATTGTAATATCACAGTATATCATTCTCGCATTATCTCATTTTGCATTTCACATTTGACAACCCAATCACAATTCTTCCATCACATATTTGGAAGTTCCGCACTCTAAAGGAAATTTGCATTATAATAAGGTTTTAATAAAGTAGGACCGCTCATTCACCTTCAAGCCTTGCCCTCATGTGTGTAAACCTTCCATTAGCACCCTTACCCCTTTCTTCTCCAAACAGCAAGAAACACCTCTTCAATTAGAGTAGATCATGAGTAGCTGCATAGATAAAATCATGTTATATAGGGCATAATATAAGTAGAGTGAATTTAGCCGTTTGGCCAAATTAAGTGTCATTAGAATTAGTTTCCTTTCTTTTTAGCAAATTAGACTATTTTCATTTCTGTCATTTCTTTTCAGAAAGTTAAATTATTTTCCTTTCTATAATTTCTTTTCAGCTATTTAATTTAGTTTCATTTCCATCATTTCATTTCTGCAATTTAGTTTAGTTTCATTGAAGTGTGACAGATTTCACCGAGAAACGATAGAAGTAGCACCCTTTCGTAGAGAGGAAGAGGATGACATGAGTAGAATGCATTTTTTGTGTATATAGCATTGCCACCTCCAAGTTTGTATGAGCCCTGGGTTGATGAAGTAAAGTAGGGAAGCCCCTAAGAGTTGTAGCACTCCTGGTACAATACCAGGGATCACAATTTTTTAGCATCGTTTTCAGGGAAGTGTCTAGTAGATGCTTTGATTCTGTTTTAGCATTATTTTCTACATTATTTTTTCATGTTGTTTCCAAAATATTAAAAAATACAAAAAAATATGATTTTCATGCCTCATAAGAGTAGGGATACTCAGAATTTTTTTAAATTACTTCTCCAATACCAACACCCCCACTTGACCATGTGGTGTAGTAAGAACCACATCACCATCCACTTTTGAAGGTAGAAGAGATGGATGGATATGATGAAAAGGAAGAATATATTACTGGGTTTCCCATTCAAGATATGGACATTAGTGTACATATGAAGAACATCCCTCCATATTTCCTTCCCAACTTCCATGGTATGAGGACAGAGGATCCAGAAATATTTCTCTTTAAATTTGAGATACTTTGTAGAACCTATGGCTACTTATCACACACTCAAAAACTGAGATTGTTTCCTGAAACATTGAAGGATAAAGCTCTTAAATGGTTCATGAGTCTAGGTACTAATTTAATAAGATCATGGAATGATATGCAAAAGATATTTCTAGAAAAATATAAAGATCATGATCTTAGAGAAGAAATTTTTAGAATGAACCAAGAAGAAGATGAGAGCCTTGAGGATCTAATAAAAAGGCTCATGTATAATGTTAATAAGTAAAATTGCATCATTTAGGATTTGACAAACTAAAAATCCCCTTACTTAGAACAATTAGGGATGAGTGGATTGATCACCTTAATCTCATGAGTAGATGAGATGTATACCAATTGTCATTTGAGGAAATTTGTGAAACATGCAAGCGCATATCAAGAGGAAGGTAAAGAGTAAGTAAATCAGCATGAACATTAAGGAAAGAGGAACTTGGAAACTTTCTTGATAACTTTAAAACATAAATCCTTAGCAATCTAAGTGAAAAATTATAAATGTTAAGGATGCAAAATGAGAAAAAAGAAGACGCTGATATTTTTGTTATCCATGTAGAATCATATGCTACTAAATGTTTCTCATAATTCCCCAGTTTTAAAGAATTTTACCAGGAAGACAATGGAGCAAGAAAATCACCAAAGAAGATATGTTTTGTAGCTACAAGGATACCCTGGCAACCTAGTCAACTCGATATGATGCAAGGACCTACTTCACAGTGTCAAGCTTATTCACATCAATCCAAAACTAATTGAGACACACTCCCTCCTTGGAAAACTCGTCCATCTCAACCTCAAACCCAATCTTGGCAACATGGTTGGCAAGGACCTTATTGGGAAAATCCACAACATCCTCAATATTTTCCTCAATATCCTCCATACCCAATTCCATGCTATCCCTACCATCCGCATCTACCACAACCACAACCTTAACCATATCCATCTCATATATCCACCCCCACTCAACTACCTCTACCACCATTTCCAAACCCACACCATGAGGTATCCTAGCCCACTTACAATGTTGAGGTAAGACACTTCTAAACATCTCCTCTTGATCTAGATAGTATTCATCTTAGTTCAAGAAAGGTATTGCAAAGAAGATATTTTCTTAATATCATTGAAGGACAACATCAATAATAAGAAGATCCAAATGAGGATATCAAAATATCAAGGGTTGCACTTGATGAAGAGTCAGCATCAGAATCAGATGTTGAGAAAGTTTCCTCATGTTTACCAGCATTTCCTCCACGTGTTCAAGAGAAAAATAAGAAAAAAGAGAAATATTTTAATGTCATAATAGAAGAGGATATCCAAGGTGATCAAATTCAGAAAGTGGACTAGGGGTATAACAACTATATTTACATGTGGTTCCAAACAGTCATTAATTTGTAGCAACACGCTCTTCTCCAACAGTACTTGATACATTCCCAGTCAAAGAATTTCATCTCTCATATTCAGGTACATGTCAAAGCATGTATTCCAAGTGTGCACCTGATTTCATATGTCATCTTGATGTGTACATGGCTCCATTGGAAGTATTCCTATACTTGAAAAAGGTTTTGTTTTTTCAAGTAGAGTAGGAAAGTGAAAAAGGAAAAAAATAAAAAAAGGGAAAAAGGAATAAATTATTAGGTGAAAACCTCTTTTGAGGGATTTGAGATTGGCTCACTGATTAAAAACTCCCATGAGGCGGTCATTGGGTTGAAAAAAAAAGGGAAAAATAAAATATCCTAGTTGAAAACCTCCTCTGAGGCACCTAGGTAGACCTACTAGTTGAAAACCTCATTGAGGCAGCTAGTAGTCCTTTAAAAAAAAATTGCATTTCTCCTTATATCTCTCTCTAATGAATGCAGGTTCTCTCCAACCTTTGCAGGAAAAATATAGCAAGTTGGCACAAAAAAAAAAAAAATTACGTACTTTTCTCAAAGGTGGTCAAACTTGGACTTACTCCTCATTTGCTCATATGCTCCAAAAGGACCTCACGCAGATCACCACATGCACCTTCAGTAGCAACTTCAATCTCACCTGCAAAAACAAATCAATGGTAAGGCTCATGTATGAAATCATCTAACCCTTTCTTCGAATCTATTTTAGCTTAAGAAAAAATTAAAAAGGGTGAGAAGGAAACCTTTTTTATATAGCCAAATTCAATAGCAGAGCAACCTCAACCTTATCTAGGAACAAGCCTCACTTTTTCCACCAAGAATAGGAACAAGAAAAAAGTAAAAGGACTTGAGAAAGTGAGTAGTAAGCAGTTCATTATAATGGAAGACAAGGTGTGACAAGGGGTAACTAAGGGTGAACTTAGTTAACAGAAGAAGAAAAGAATTTGCATGCAATAAGAAAAAAAAATAAAGGAAAAAAGAGAAAAAAATAAAAAAATCAAATAAAAGGTGGATCCACCACCTCTTGGCATGCGAAACAATTTTTCTTAAGGAATCTAAGGAACTCCATGCAGTACCCACAAGAAGAAATGCAAGAAGAGTAGCAAGAATATTAGCAGGGGGAGAAGCACATGGGCCAATAAGAAGAAAACGAAATAAGCCATCATGTAGAAAGAACCATAAGGCAGGGAGGATGAGAAATAGTTTCAATAGGTGTGTGATGGTGGGCCTCTAAATTAGACATTAAATAAGGCCCATCTCACCTTTCTTAGGCCCATATACCTTTCTTATGCACATGAAAAGATATATTAAATCTCTCCTTCTGCACTTAATAATGTTTTCTTATGCTTTAATGTGTTCTTAGGAAGGTTTAAAGGTAATTGTATATTTGTGCGTATTATTGGTTATTTTTGTAGAATATTGTAAGAATATTTGGAAGATTATGCAAATTTGGAGAAGGAGATAATTTAGGGACTTGCTCCCTACCATTGGAAGATCAATATTGAAGAATAAATTAGCACAATATCAGGAAATTATTGAGAAATATTTGAGAGATTCAAGGGGGTTTTCCACCCTCCTTAACTATCAAAGGCAACCAAGCAAATTGAAGACGAAGTGCACTCAATCTATTTTTTACTTGGAGTCAAAGTGGACTCAATCACAATTTTTTAGGGAGCTATTAATAGCTGCCCTTTAGGATAAATAAAGCTGATCAAGAACTAATTGGGGTCGATTTCTAGTCCATTCAATGCCAGTCGATTCCATTTCCATTCCATTTTCATTCCATTCAATCCCATGCCATTCTTTTCCATTATATTAGTATTTTGTTGTTTAATACCTTCGAGATGTAATAAGATTGTATTTTTGTAATGAAATGTGTAGTTAGATTTTATTTTACTGATATAGTTTCAAGGAGCGAGACTCATGGGTTAGGGCCCAATCCAGGTGCCTCAGCTTCTTTTCTATTTTCATTCTTTTCTTTCTGTCATTTAGCTATTTTTATTTATGATATTTTCATTTCTTTTTTAGTTTTCTTCCATTTGTCTTTTGCAATATATTTAATCTGCTAATAAAGCAGTAGAATAGTTGGTAAGCTCCATAAAGCTGTGAGGCCAGACTTCCCCTCTCAACTCTGTCAATAGAGCTCGAGGAGGGTAGACCTTTCCCCATAGACTAGAAATGCTTTCTCGCTTATGATTTCTTGGAAATAGATTAGATCAGTGCCTATATTTTCATTAACATATTTTTTGTCTTTCATGCATAAATAGGTAGGTTGATTACAGGTACAAGAAACAAAACCTAGGAGACGTTCTCCAACACCTCCCACTTCATCTTCCATCTCCCTTCCATCTCTACTGTTACGCTCTAGCACACTGTGTTACGCCCCTGTTCACAGTGGTTATGCCTTTTGTTCCTTCATTTTCTCTTATCGTAGCTACCGCACCCTTTTATTATCAAAAACTCCCCCAAAACATTAAATTTCACCTTCTACCCCTCCTTTTTTATTTGTGCATCTATCGTAACCATTGTAACTTGAAGATCCTCCAAACACTTTAAAGTTTCACCTCCACTCTTTTATTTTATAATTTTTCACTTATCGCATCTCACATACTATAGATCCTCCCTCTCTCCTTTATTTTGTCGCTCGTCATTGCGAGTGTGATAACCTTTCTGTCGGTTCACAAAGGTGGCTTATTGTAGGCAACCTCTAAGTTCCTCCTTCAATTTTCAACCCAGGGTAAGTATTTTTATTTCAAGAGTGTAAGCACAATATATCCAAGTGATATCAAATGATAGCTACTCTATGATGCTTACGAAAAGGATTCACTAATTCTCAAAGTTCAATTAACTCAAAGAGACATGAAAATGGCATAATGAAGCTAATTACTCTACCTAGATTTGAAGGATAGAAACTTATAATTGAATAGCACAATGATGGATTGAACAGTAGCTTATCAAACTAAATAACAACTTAAGTGAATTGAACAGCAACTTATCAAATTGAACAAAAACTTAACTAAATTGAACAACAACCTGAATAAACTGAATCAACAACTACTTATATAATTTTTCAATGGAATTCTCTTTGCAAAATGAATAATTGACATCTTACTGTACATAATCAAGAATTGGATGCCTTATCGTACTAAGGAAGCATTCTAATCTGTGAACATGAATAACATTGACCGATAATTATTCTACGATTCGTAAATCGACTGCAAGGGCACTGAGAGAAAATGAAAGCATCTAACGGTGATAAAGCATTATTATAAATCCAAAAGCATGAATGCAGTAAAACATTAAACCAAAATCATGAATGTTACTATTCCGAAGAAAGAAAAACCATAACTTTATTAAGTGGAAAAGTAATTTACAAATGCATCAGGTAACTGGAGATTGATTCTGTAATTAACGCACAACATGAAAAATATCAAAGAACTCCTATAGGTTGGGCCCAGACCATCGGAAGATCTAACGCAATGAAAAAACTCAAAATATGATTGTTCAAAACATCAAAAATTCTTTATTGAATCAAGAGATAATACAGGGGTACAATCGAACAGTTCTGTCCTAAAGCATTGATTACAGAGGGAAAATAATCTATCTTTCTCGTTCATCCTTGGTCCATTTTAAAGGCATTTTCACATAGTGAGTCAGTATTTTCCAGACAACCGCCCAATGCACGTGGTTGTCGCTTGGGCTCTCGAGCTTGGACTCGTCTTTCTGCCTTTTGTCAATTTCTAGAAGCTATTCAGATTCCATGAGACTGTGTCTGCTGGTTTTCTTCCATTTAACATTGGTTTAGCTGCTCTGTTTTCCTTCATACAGAGATAAAATAAGGAAAATTTCCGTTATAAAATTGTTTCCTTTTGTCGTTAGCCCACTTGCCCTGATTTTCATAAACTGTTTCTATCTTTGTTGTTTAAAATGAGAGAGAACTACCAAAACTGTGTTACAATTTGAAGGGATCACAACTGGAAAAATACCTTAATTCTGTCCCAACATACTCCCCCTCTTACCTATTTGTAGGTAATCGTGCAAACAGATGGTTGACATGTAGTTGTGTTAAGGAGTATGCAGGGTAGACCTTTTCCTTGTATGCTTTGAAACCTTTCTTCTGTCTAATTTTTGCAAAGGCAGCGGCTGTGTGCCCTTCTGGAAAATCATAGTCATGATCATAGCCCTCGAGAGGATACCGGATAATAGGGCATCTATATCTACATCCTAACCATGCAGGACCCATGCTGAAGACCAAGTTACTATATGAGAGGAATCTGGAGGTGGCTGCCTTGAAATTTCTATAGCCAAATGGCTCCCTATTCTTCACACTGTTGGTGGAGGCCATCCATATTTTTTTAGCTGATGTCAAGGCTGCCTCCTAAATATATTCAAAATATTCCCGTCCATTTTCTATGATGTCTTTATTGATTGGCCCCAGCCTGGTCCTTACACCTTTCCTTTGCATGAAGTTCTTTTGTTGGATAAACAGTTGCAAGGGTTTTATAGGTTCTCCTCTGACCCACAAGCCTAAGCCATGCTCTCTCTTTTGGAAGATGTTATAGGCTTTGTCCCACCTAATCTGATTTTTAGTGAATGAGAGGAAGGCTTGAAACTAAACATCCCCTATAAAGGGACTAGAATTGATGTCTGTGTCCTCTTCTAGAAAGAAATTATCCATTTATAGTTCACATAAAAGGCGTTGGACCTATTCATCTTGCTCGTTGCAACAGTGGACAAACTCTTCTACAGTTTTGAAAGTTGTGGACTTCCCTGCTCTACCGGCCTTGATTTTCAATAGAAAATATCATTCTGTTAAGAATAGGGCATAGTTGGTGGCTCGTTCCCTGCATGATAGTGCATCATAATACAAGGAACAAATCGTAGTGATTTTTTTCTTGGCCTACTCCACCTGTTCTTGTGCCCCTTTTACCTTTTCTTGCTCTTCTTTGAGCTGGGAAAATGTTTCATCTTCTGTAGTAGAAATTTTTGTGAATTTCTTTAGTAGTGCCTGATATTCTTGTGCTGGTACTACCTCCTTTTTGCACTAAGCGAACTCATGTTGTGTTCTGATTAACTCGTTATACCATTTTTTATTGGGGGCTATTTCAACTAGAGGGGCATAGGTAGGGTTTTTGTCTGTTTGGATACCCTTTTCATCGGTGCATTCTTGCCTCGTTTGGATAGACGCTTCACGCGTTTCCACTGTGTCTCTTTGTACCTTGATTTCAATGGTGATTACTAAGGCAGCCTGAATCGTAGCCTCGGCAGTATCTGCTGGGTCAGTTTGTATTTGAGCCTCAATAGTGTCTAACAGATTGGGGCTTGGTTCAGTTTGGTTTTGGTTGCGGTTAATTCCTTCTTAGGCTTCCGAGCCTTATTTTCCTGCTTCAATTGTTTCCTTAAGTGCTTCACCATTTTCTTCAATCTCTTACAGGTCCTTCTCAGTTTCTTAATCTTCTTTTCAACTGCACTCTCATCTTTCCTGATTTCAGCAGGTGGTGGAGAAGCAACATTCTCTTTTTCAGGGATGGTACTTCCAACCTCAGGGTGGCCTATGGTGGTGTTTTCTACTTGGGCTTCTGAGTTTACTTCTGTATGAAGGTCCTGACTGGGAGGGACAATGCTACCTTCAGGTGTTAAAGGAACTGTTTCTATGCTTGCGTTTTTCTCCAGAGGGACAATGTCTCCTAACTGATTTTCTGATTCCGCTCTCCCCCTGCCTGCCCTTCAGTAATTATCTCATAATTATTGAGAGGGGACAGAGCCCCAAAGGCCTATGATTCTTCTTGGTAGGGTAGAATATCGGCATGGCCATAACCACTGGTAGTGGCAGACTTATCTATATGTTCCTCTTATTCTTCAACTTTCGATAGGCTTCTAGATTCATGGCCTACCCTCATTTGTTCCAGGACTTGAGCCATATCTTCCTCGTATTCCTACAAAAGGGTGCATTTTGAGGGCTTGAGGGTAGTGAACGGGATGGTCCTGCCTTCTCTATGAAGTCTGAGGTTCCCTAGAGTGTTTTGGACCACTTTTTCCTTCTTGGTTCTGAGATTGTGGTACGAGTCCTTTTTCTTCTAGGTATGTTTACCCTGGGAAGATCAATTTCAGTTTCGCCAGGGTTTTCCTTGGGTATCTGTGTGGCAGGGTTAACAAAATTGTCCCAGTCTATCTGTTGCTTATCCAACTCATGTATGGTGATTAGTTTGATTATTCCGTGGTGACTGAAAACTACTTGGGGGTTTTTAGCTCTTCTTATTCGAACAACAGTGTCATGCAATTTGGAATTTAAGAAAGCAGGCAGATTAATTGAAATATTTTGCTTAAGTACAACTAAAAGTTTAAGTTGATGGGGTTTTACCATGTCTTTGCATCTGTCACATGTAATGAATCTTTGAATGAATGTCATCAGTTTCTGCCATAGTTGGTGTAGAGAGGTAGGGTTAATCCCTTTTCCTTTTCGCCCCAATGGCTCTTTCAGATCCTGATATGTTGCAACTTCCTCTCGCAAGAGGAGGTGTTTCTTTGTCCATCTCTCTCCTTCAACTGGTATTCTGAAGACTTCGGCAATAATCTCCTCTGTGACTGGTATAACTCTTCCCTTGATTATGGTCTACCCTTCTTGCATGTTTTGCAGAAACTCTATTGCTACTTCTATATAAAATCCCTGTAATCGGTGTACATATATCAACCAGTCATCTTGTTGGACAGTAGCGCTAGCTGCATCTGAAATTGGGAAGTTTGAAGGTTTGTTCCAAAGAGAATTTCCTCCCATGGTCGGTATGTTTCCCTGTGTTTTTTCTTCTTCTTATTTTATTCTCTCTGAGCTCTGTTGTTTCGAATGAATGTTGTATGTACGAGAAAGAGAAATTACGGTCCTGCGCAGGTAACTTCATGCCTTAATTGTGATGCTCTTCTGGTCTTATCGATATATCTAAAGGGATTTGTGTAGAATTTATACATGCTTGCTAATTTATGACTAATTACACCTCCTCCATCGAAGTAAGGGCGCACACGTCCTCAAGTACAAGAGGGGTCTGGCCAGTCATGAATGTGAATGAGGAATGTCAGGATTCAATAATCATGGTTTGTACATGAGAAAAGATTTCATGGCTTTAAAAGTTTTAGGGGATGAGGAGTAATTGATTAATTATGAGCATATACAGTGTAAAGGATGGATTTGGAAGTTTTGACATGAATGCATCTTGTGTGGAAGTGACAAGAGAGGGAGAGAGAACAATATAACTATTATTATGATATGATGTCCTTATTTAATGATAAGTGTGACGGAAGAAATATTGAGATGGGTAATGATTGGCACTGTCATCCCAAGGGTCAAAAATGTAAGCATATCACCCTTATAGTTAATTATGTGGTAGATTAGAATCATCATTAATTCGAGTAGTGGCTTATGGAAGAAGAATGGTATAGAAGGATAAGAGTATTTTTCTATTGAGGAAACATAATCTCATACCATAAGTAGAACCACTGCTACCATCAGGCGTTCATAGCCTCGATAGGGTTGCTATTTTAACCAAAAAAAATGAGCCAGGATCCTTGTGTAAAAGTAATTGTTCTGCCAATTTTGTGAAGAGATCACCATGCTGGTATGATAGCCAGATAACCATAGTGCCACTCACCAGAGCTGTAGCAAAGTGATAAGGTTGGCTCGTGATGAGACCTCCTGTCCTTCAAGTAGTTGAGAAGGTCATTACCCTGGTGTAGTGGCCATTTTGGGGATGTCACTTACTAGGCTCTTATGAACATGGTAGATTGGCTCGTAATGAGACCCCCTATCCTCTTTTGAAAATTTGAATGTAAACATAGATTGAAACATAAGAATTTTTATTTATAAGGAGGTCATTGTGCTGGTGTGATGCCCAGATAGTCCCAATGCCATTCACTAGGATTGCAACAGAGTGATCAGGTTAGCTCGTGATCAGACCTCCTATCCTTCAAGTAGATGAGAAGGTCATTACCCTGGTGTGGTGGCCATTGTGGGCATGTCACTTGTTAAACCCTTATGATCATGGTAAGCTGGCTCGTGATGAGACCCCTTATCCTTTCTTAAAAATATGTATGAAAACATAATAGTTATTCTTTATACATGAAAGGAAGCTCATTAACTCCTTAAGAGTTAGGGATGGTGAGAGAAGTAAAAGAATTTCAATACAATTAATATCCCTTATTCCCATTCCTTCATATTAGATGGAAATACTACTCTAAAGTGTAGAAATATGTACCATCATAAGATCATGCATTGTATGATAACATAATTGAGTTGGGAATGAATTAGCCTTCGTTTTCTATATGTGCACTGTCAACTTCCGAATTAAAGATTATAGTGTCAAAGAATCATCCTATTGGTAGCTTTTACTACTCTCCTCCTTTCTTCCATTGCCACTTCCTCCTGTGAGATTCCTTTCATAGCTAAGGTATGGATGAAGGGGAATATCGACAAAAGAAGGGAATAAGGTTTGTTGAACAACAGTTTTTCAATTAGATTGAATAGTATTCATTGAAGGAGTTTGAGCAGCACAATAATAAAAAACGAAAAACACATTTGTTCAATCCAATTGAACAAAAATTGTTCAATTAGTTTGAATAGCAGCCATTCAAAGAGTTTGAACAGCAAAATAATAAAATAAAAAAAACATGGTTGTTCAATTCGATTGAACAACAGCTGTTCAATCAATCGTTCAAAGAGTTTGAACAGAAAAATAAAGAAAAACACAAAAACATAACTATTCAATCCGATTGAATAGCAGATGTTCAATTCGATTGAATAGCACTCGTTCAAAGAGTTTGAACAAAAAAATAATAAAAACGCAAAAACACAGTTTTTCAATCCAATTGAACAACAACTACCCAATTATATTGAATAGTAGTCGTTCAAAGAGTTTGAACAGCAAAATAATAAAAATGAAAAAACATGGCTGTTAAATACGATTGAACAGTAGTTGTCCAATTATATTGAACAACAATCGTTCAAAGAGTTTGAACAAAAAAATAATAAAAACGCAAAAACACAGCTGTTCAATCCAATTGAACACCATCTATTCAATTAGATTGAACAGCAGTTGTTCAAAGAGTTTGAACAGAAACAAAAAAAAGAGAGAGAGAGAGAATACATTTTCGGGCATGAATAATATACAACAAAATAGGAACTAGGAATTTTAAAGAAATTATATATATTATTTACAAATGACAGTAGCAAACTTCTCATGTACTTGAGGTTGTGGGGTTATCACCCCCTCCAACCATAACTCGGGTGGTAGGATCATTTCGTACTTGCTGGCAAAAATATTCCTTTGTGAGTGGTTTGCGATACAGCCGCACTCTGTGCCCATTTATGCGAAATGTAGAACCGGACCCATATATGGTGGTCAAGGTTAGTGTACCATTATTGTGTACTTCTTGAATTTCGTATGGACCGAACCACCTTGTTTACAATTTTCTCAGAAAATCTTAGAATCTGGAGTCATAGAAGAGTGCCCAATCTCCTTTTTGAAATATCTTCTTCTTGATGAGGTTATCATGCCACGTAGCTCGCTACTGTTGGACAATCTGTGTTCGTTGTAGAGCCAGTAGCCATATTTCGTCTAGCTCGTTTATTTGTTGGAGCCTTTTAACCTAAGTTTCTACTAAGTCAAACCCTACCTCTTGGGTTGTTCTAAGAGTCTTGATCTCAAACTCAATAGGGAAAATAGGCTCTCTCCCAAATACTAGATGATATGGGGAGCATCCAGTGGTATTCCTCCAAGTTGTGTGATAGGCCCATAAGGCTTCTAGTAATCTAGCAGCCTAGTCCCGACGATGTGTTGATACAGTTTTGGTAAGAATTGCGTCCAGAACTTTTTTGGTGCTTTCCACCTTCCCATTTGCCTGCGGGTGGTAAGGAGATGTAACTCTATGAATGATATGATGAGTTTTTAGGGTGGCTGTAATTTTATTACCTACGAACTATCACCCCCCATTGGTTATCACTTTCTACAGCAAACCATATCGTACGAACAACTCAAAAAATAAATTAATCATAGATTCCTCTGTGGCTCCTAATAAGGCCACTGCTTCTACCCACTTTGTTACGTAATCAGTGGCAACCAATATGTAGGTTTTTTGGTTTGACGGTGGGTTGAATGGCCCAATGAAATCTAGTGCCCACCTCTCGAATGGTTCTATCACCAGTTGTGGTTGTAGTGGCATTTCATCTTCTTAGCTTGGGTGGCCCATTCTTTGGTGGCTATCACAGGCTTGGACATATTTTTTCACATCTTTGAAAATTGTAGGCCAATAGTAGCCTAATTGTAACACTTTATGCCCTGTTCTATGATCTGCGAAATGGCCACCACAAGGCTCATTGTGATAGGCCCATAGGATGTAATAGATTTCTTCCTCCTTGATGCATCTATGTATGTGCATATCGGCCCTCGTATGGAAGAGGTATCCACCGACCCAGGAGAACCTTGTGCTGCGCTTTACAATTAGCTTCCGTTCTCTTGATGTTAAGTGTTTGGGAAACTTTCCTACTGCCAAGTAGTTCGCCATGTCTGCATACCATGGCATTTTTACTGCTACCACAAACAGATGTTCGTCAGGAAATTGGTCATAAACTGCTAGCGTATCATCCGTCTTTGGAACCTTGGAGAGGAATACTGCAACCATGTTTTCTTTTTCTGGACGATCCTTGATAGTTATATCAAATTTCTGTAGCAGCAACAACAACCAATGAGTTATTCTCCCATTCGTGATTGGTTTATTAGCTAAATATTTAATGGTAGAGTGATAAATATACAAGAGTACTTGATAGCTAGTTATATAATGTCTAAATTTATTAATAACATAAATGACAGCCAAGAATTCCTTCTCAGTCACTATATAATTTAACTCGGCAGGATTGAGATTTTGGCTGATATAATAAATAGCATGAGGTTTTTTTTCTTCTTCTTGGCCAAGAGCTACCCCTATTGCTGTGTCAGATGCATCTAAAGAGATGTGAAAAGGAAATTTCCAGTTGGGCCCTCGTAGAATTGGTGTTGTTGAGACCAATTTATTTTAATCTATAAAAGCGGTGTCACATTTATCAGTCCAGTGGAATTCAACATTTCTAGTCAATGCATACAAGTGTGCATCTATTTGTTATTTTATTTTTTTATAAATCTACGATAATATCCTGCATATCCCAAAAAATTGCATACCTTTGTTTGTGTACAAGGTGTGGCTAATAGAAGCATTACTTCTATTTTTTTTGGGTCTACCTATATTCTGGCTACAGAGATGTAGTGACCTAGGATAACTCCCTCGATCATCATCATGTGACACTTTTCATTTCTCAAACATAATCTAGTAGAAATACATCGCTCTAACACCTTTTCTAACATTTCTAAAGCCTGATTCAAGTCCTCACCATATGGTGTGAATTCATACATATAGATTTCAAGCCCTTCATTTATTAAGTCAGAAAAAATGCTGATTATGGCTCTTTGAAATGTTGTTGGGGCGTTACATAGCCCAAATGGTAGAACTCTGTAAGAAAAAGTACCCCATAGGTAGGTAAAGGTTGTCTTATCCTGGTTTTCGAGGGCTATCTAGATTTGATTGTAGCCACTGAACCCATCAAGAAAGGAGAATAATTGTTTCCCTTCCAATGTGTCAAGGACTTGGTCAATGAAAGTGAGGGGGAAGTCATCTTTCTATGTTGCTTTGTAATATTCCCAAATTTTCACATCATATTTGGAATATTAGAGTCCTTGATTTTCTTAGTGAATTAAGCAAATAAGGGGCAGAGGGACCCATAATCCTCATTATGAATAAATATCCACTTTTGTGTGTGTGAATTTGGATTAATTAAGCCTAGATATACATAATAAGGTGGTTGAGAAACTACCAACGTGAATGAAATTGGAGAACCTGTCTCATTAATGAGATAGATCGTGGAGGTTGACATAGTCAACTAAGATCTTGAAGAGATCAAACAGAGGTTGATTCAATCAACTAAGATCATGAAGATGTCAAACAAAAGATCATGGGACATTCATGATACAGTGATGGAGGATTTTGTGTAAACAAAGCACACTTGATGGAGAGGGTGTACATTGTACCTAGACATGATGGTTGATTTGGTCAAACAACGCAGTCAAACTTGGAGGATCTTGTACACATGCACTGCGCAGTCTAGATGAAGTCCAAGGCTTGGGAAGGCTCAAACATCATATAAATAAGATGAAGACAAGGATGGAGGTATGCTTATTATTCTTGACGTGAAGATATTTTCAGATCTGGAATTGTCATGTGACATTCCATTGCTTTCTCGGGTTGTTTAGCAGAGATTACAATTTATGTTTAGCAAAGGGTGTTCCTGGTCGGGAATCCCACCTATTTCTTAGAGCAGATCTAGAAAGAGTATTTTACTTCATTCTACATCAGACATTGGTGCCACACCTCTTTTCCTACTTTCTACAAAACATCCATATTTAGAAATTGCAGATTTCTAAAGATCAGTTTGGAAGGTGGAAGTTGTCTTCAGTACTTAAGTTGGAGAAATGGTGAGGGTTTATTCCTATCACCTTGGGCTTTTATATCAGCTTCCCAGAGATTCATTTCAAATCTAGCATCTGGCCAAAAGTTACTAACCTCCTAGCAGTAGTATTTCCTTTAGGAACTACGTTGTCCAATTTGAAGATCTTAAAGGAGGAAGGAATTTACTAGCATTTCAACTAGTAATCCTGTGAGGAATCATCCCCTCACATTTCCATCAGTCTTACCATTAGCCTGGAGTTTATTGTAGCATTTTTTAGCAGGAAGAAGGCCTCTCTTTCCCTCACAGCAGAGTTTCTATTGGCAGTTGTGTTGCAATAGCTGCAATCATTATTGGAGGATTGAGAAGCTAGATCTAGAGCTTCTAGCTTGTAGATCTGAAGAAGGGATCAGCCCTTCAAGCTTATATCTGATCTTGCAACATATTTCAGCCATCTGTTTGATAGATCTAGCCTCAGATTTTTATTTCCCAGCAGATCAAGGATCAAATCCTAGGAAGGTGATTTTCCAAAGTTGTAGATCTGGAAAATCATTTCTGGGTTATCTTGGGAATCCATCACATTGGCCAGATCTTGAATCTTGGCATCATCTGAGCTCTAGATTTGAGTAGATCTGCATTTTCCTTTTTAGCCTACAACTATATGTTCACATTCTACTGAAGGGACACTGCAGTATTTGCTTCAGTGCCTCTCCAGTTACGATGTACCTATTATAGCATGTTTTCTAGGTGATTCTATACCAAATTTTTGGCTAGATCTACTCATATTTTGTACATTGTGTAACTGATTCTTGTCCAATATAATAAGATGGCTCAGCTTCTCTGTAAATTCTGATGTTTTCTTAAGATTTATTATTTATCTTGCTACAGTTCTTATATTGTGTTTAAGTATTATTGCATTCTCCCTTCTGGGATATTACAATGGTATCAGAGCATGATCTTTGGCTCAGCTTGTGGACACTTCATCTTTTGCATCTAAAGAAGAAGTAGATAGATGAGATCTATCATGGAGGAAGAAAATTTTGCCACTCATTTCTGTAGATCTATGCAATATATCTCCAAGGAGGTCTATCAAATGAAAGAGGAAAGGCAGGAAGAAGATCCAAGAAGAAGATGTGATGAGGAAGGTCCAAGCACTTCCAATCAGTAAAGAATAAAACCGAAGAATCGTAGATCTCCTCTTAGATCCACTATGCCCACTTTCTTTGGAGAAGGTGAGAGGTGTGGAAATGAAGGAAGGAACCTGAGACTCATGAGACTCTCAGTCTATATCTTGAAGAGTATAAAGCAAAATCCAGAGCATTCAAGGAGAAGCTCACTCTCCAACAATTCTTCAAAATCAAAGAAGAAAGAGGATCCTATAGCAGCAATAGAAGAAAGAGGCATAATATTCTATTTTCCTACATTTGATGGATCTTCCTCAAGCACTGTTAGAGCTTGGAGGAGAGAGTTAAATGAATTTTTCAGGCTACATCCTATAGCTGAAGAAGATTATGTTCAAATTGCAGCACTTCATCTTTTAGATGAAGCCAATGATTGGTGGTTTGGTCACATAGAGCATGCAAATGTGACTAAATATTCAGATTTCTTTCACAAGTTGAGGAAGGAATTTGATGAGGGAAGACTAGAGATGTGTCAAAAAGTGATGTTCCCTATGGAAACAAAGGAGGATATCAATCTTGTCACTCTAGACTAGAAGTCACTAAATTCACCACCAGTTGCAAAAGTACTTGCATCCGGAGAAGAGACACTTGCATCTTTGCAAGATAGTCTTGAGCTCTTGACATATAGAGTCCCATGCATGATTTAGGAGATGCATGAGAGAAAGGAGGGAGATTACAGCGCTGGTACACTTGGAGAAGAGAAGCCATCACTCTTACCAGTAGTTGGAGGCACTATTTTCCTAGTTGGAGGAACCCTTGTGTTGTTTCAAGAGGTTCCCACATATCATTTGATCCAAGGTCTGCATGCACATCCATCACCTATCGTTTCAGTAGATCTTATTGAAACTTATAGGGACATGCCATCAGGGACAATGCATAACCAAGGGTTAGAACATATTGTTTATTGGAAACAACAACATATCACAGTGCAGAGGACCCTTGATCTAATCAAGGAGGAGGTAAAGAGCTATCCCATTTCATCATTGTTGAGCTACATTCAAACCTTTGAGTTGAAGTATAGAGTTTCAGAAAATGGGATGAGCATAATCCTGTGTACAATAATTGGTTATGAGATCAGTGTTGTACCTTGCTTTGAGACAACACATATATTATCATGCAGATCTACAGCGTTGTCACTTAGTAACTATGAAGATGAGGAGGTCCCATCATTCTTGGATCATTCTGAAGGTAGCTTCACTCATGAAGCAATGGACATAAAGATGATAATTGGTAGACATATTGAGATGAGAAACCTTTTCTCCTTTCTAGATGACCCTTTCTCAATGAGCATCTCACAGCTCAAAGGGAGACTTCTACCTATAGCAGATCCATAACCTCATTGGTTTTGGAAAGCCATGGATGAGAAGAAGGTCTCATGAAGAGATCTCATTGGAGGTGCACTTCAACATTTCATGAAGTGAAAAGTTATTCATCAGTTTGGAGAAGATGGTATTCTACAAAGGGAGGATACCATGATTATGTAGCACATCGCCCATCTTCCATATTGGGGTGAGTGGGTGAGGATGATAAGCAAGGGGTTGCATGACCACTTGCAGATGTATGAAATGGGCCAACAATATTGGTTACGTTGGTTTCCCTTGGGATATTATTGTCACTACCAAAAGGCTCCTATTTCTTTGATCCATGCCTTAAAGAACACTTATGAGATGAAGAAGGAGGCATGGCTGCACTGGTTTCTCTTGTGTTAGTATGGTTATCACCCAATAGCTCATATTTTCTGATTCATGCCTTGTGTATCAATGATAGAATGTAGCAAAAGAAGGCATGTTCATTTTGGTTTCACTTGAGAGATATTTTCCACCACATGAAATCTTCTATGTCTATGTATTTTGTATTGGGTAAATCTTGGCATGATGCTCTCATGATGTGCATTGATGATGTTTCTTTGTATTGGGCTGATGTGACATTCCATATGTCCATTAGTATGTTTTTGCTTCATGATGCACATGAGGAGGAGATAAAGCAGCAAGATATCTTGTTGCTTTGGTTTCTTTTGGGGGAGTTTGGCTTGTCCATATTACATGGAGGATATGGAGGATGGCAGCGAAGGGCCTTACTCTGGTGGTTACTATTAGGAGAATATGGTTTGACATCTTTTTCTACCCATATAAATCCTTCCCTTCTTCTTTTTCATAACGTTGTAATGATGCTTGGATCCAACAAGGCCAACAATGCTAAGGAAGAGATCATATCAATGCTTAATCAAATTCATAAAACATGGGATGAAGAGATGTATTGTGAGATGGAGCTTTTCCTTTGTGGAAAGAGCCACTTTATTTTATGTATCTCATGTATTAATGATGAAGTTGGAACTCATGTGGTTGTCATTTGGTACTTCATGATGGAAGAAGGACATCTAACCATACAATTAGAGGTCATACTATATGTTTTTGAGAGACAACTTTGGAACCAAACATACATAACACATTGCAACAAATGGAGGAAGCCTTCCTTCTGTGGATGCCATTTGGAGGGGAATAGATGGCTTTCCATCTACTTTTGGATTTGCTTGAGGACAAGCAAAATTTTTCCGGGGAGTACTGTAATATTCCCAAATTTTAACATCATATTTGGAATATTAGAGTTCTTGATTTTCTTAATGAATTAAGCAAATAAGGGGGTGGAGGGACCCATAATCCTCTGTATGAATAAATATCCACTTTTGTGTGTGTGAATGTGGATTAGTTAAGCCTAGATCTGCATAATAAGGTGGTTTAGAAACTACTAATGTGAATGAAATTGCAAAACCTGTCTCATTAATGAGATAGATCATAGAGGTTGACACAGTCAACTAAGATCTTCAAGAGATCAAACAGAGGTTGATTCGGTCAACTAAGATCTTAAAGATTTCAAAAAAAAGATCATGGGACATTCATGATAAAGTGATGGAGGATTTTGTGCAAACAAATCACACTTGATGGAGAGGGCGTACATTGCACCTAGACATGATGGTTGATTTGGTCAAATAGCGTAGTCAAACTTGGAGGATCTTGTCCACATGCACTGCGTAGTCTAGATGAGGGCCAAGGCTTGGGAAGGCTCAAACATTATATAAAGAAGATGAAGATAAGGATGGAGGTATGATGATTATTATTGATGTAAATATCTTTTCAGATATGGAATTTTCATGTGACATTCCATTGCTTTCTCGGGTTGTTTAGCAGAGATTGCAAGTGTTGTTTAGCATAGGGTGTTCCTGGTCGAGAATCCCACCTCTTTCTTAGATCAGCTCTAGAAAGAGTATTGTACTTCATTCTACATCAGCCATTGGTGCCACACCTATTTTCCTACTTTCTGCAGAACATCCATATTCAGAAATTGCAGATTTCTGAAGATCAGTTTGGAAGGTGGAAGTTGTCTTCAGTACTTCAGCTGGAGAACTAGTGAGGGTTTATTCCTATCACCTTGGGCTTATAGATCAACTTCCCAGAGCTTCATTTCAGATCTGGCATCAGGAAAAAAATTATTGACCTCCTAGCAGTAGTATTTCCTTCAGGAATTACGTTGTCCAATTTGCAGATCTTAAAGGAGGAAGGAAGTTACTAGAATTTCAGCTAGTAATCCTGTGAAGTATCATCCCCTCAAATTTCCATAAGTCTTACCATCAACCTAGAGTTTATTGCAGCATTTTTCAGCAAGCAGAAGGCCTCTCTTTCCTTCACAGTGTGATTTCTATTGGCAGTTGTGTTGTAGCAGCTGCAATCATTATTGGAGGATTGAGAAGCTAGATCTAGAGCTTCTAGCTTGTAGATCTAAAGAAGTTATCAACCCTTCAAGCTTAGATCTAATATTGCAACATATTCCAGCCATCTATTTGACATGTCTAGCCTCAAATTTGTATTTCCTAGCAGATCAAGGATCAAATCCTAGGGAGGTGATTTTCCAAAGTTGTAGATCTGGAAAATCCTTTCTGGGTTATCCTGGGAATCCATCACATTAGCCAGATCTTAAATCTTGGCATCATCTGAGCTCCATATTTGAGTAGATCTGCATTTTCCTTTTCATCCTACAACTATATGTTCATATTCTGCTGAAGGGACAGCGCAGTATTTGCTTCAGTGCCTCTCCAGTTACGCTGTACCTATTATAGCATATTTTCTGGGTGATTCTAGACCAACTTTTTGGCTAGATCTACTCATATTTTGTACATTATGTAACTAATTCTTCTCCAATATAATAATATGGCTCAAATTATCTGTAAATTCTAATGTTGTCTTAATATTTATTGTTTATCTTGTTGCAGTTCTTATATTGTGTTTAAGTATTACTGCATTCTCCCTTCTGGGATATTACATGCTTTATTCAGTTTTCTGTAATCCACATAGATTCTCCATTTCCCATTCTTTTTAGGGATGACTACCAGAGGTGAGACCCATTTTCTATCTAAAATAGGATAGATGAAATTTACATCCAGAAATTTTTGTAGCTCATATTTTACAACATCCTTTAAGTGTGGGTTCAACCTTCGCTGAGGTTGTCTAATGGGTCAAGCTTCCTTATCTGTATAAATGTGATGTGTGCAAATCTGGGGATCTAAACCCTTCATTTCTGGGTAGTCCCAAGAAAATGCCCCTTTATGCTTCTGTAGAAATTTTGTGAGCCTTTGCTTTTGGTTACTATCCAAATTGTTATTGATGTTCAAGATCTTCCCTAGCTCAATCTCAATGGGTGTGTTGTTACGCATGGTGGTTGTGGGAATATATTGATCTTCAAGGTCTGTTAAGGGGTCCTCTTGAACTCCATCTTCAAGGAATGTTTTCAACATTTGGCATTTTAAGTTCTCAGACGTGGGTGGTTGGTTCATGAAATTATTGATTACATTGTCTTCAATTTGATTTTTAAATTCGAGAGCTTGTACTAATGTCAAGGGTGGACGAATGTTTTGCTCCCAATATGCATATGGATGTTTGTGAATTTTTACCGTGGGTAAGATAGGTTTGGTACGTGGATAAATAATGATGTTTTTTTATGGAATCTCCTCTATTGATGGTCATGCTGCCTGTTCGGAAGCCTATGTAAGCATTGGTTGTTTCCAGCCAAGGCCAACCCAGAATCAATGGATGCCCGTCCATCCTGTTCTTTGGGTTAATAACTAATAAATTAGCTGGATATTCCCATGAGTCTACTGAAAGAAAGATGTCCTGCACTATTCCTTCTGGTCTGATGACAAACCGGTCAGCAAGCTCCAGCAACGTAGTCATTGGTTCTAATGCTGATATGCCTAGATTTTCATAGGTTTCCATAGTTAGGATGTTAATGGTTGCCCCTAAGTTGACCAATATGTTTGGAAAGGAATGTCCAGAGATCTACACAGTTACTATGGGATTTTCTGCATCTTCATATTTTATGGGTGGTTCCTTACCTAGCAATAAGTCAGAAAGAATCCCTACCACATGAACGATGGGGGCAACCTTTGTTTTTTTTACTTGATTTTTCCCACATAGCTCTCTAATTGTTTTTGCATAGATGGGAATGTATTGTATGGCTTGGAGAAGAGGAATTTTGATACAAAGGTTTCTTAACTCTCCCAGGATGTAAAAATATTGAGAGGCTGTAGGTCTAGGCAGAGTTAACCTTTTAGAGAATGCAGGTGAAAATACCCTAAGCTCTTCAGGCCTCCCTTGGTCACTTGTTTCCTTCTCCTTCCCTCCCTCAGTTTCCGTTATATTTTCCTGGTTGGGTTCCGTTGAAGTCCCAGGTTTGGATTGAGGTGGGATTGTGACTTCTGCTGGTGATATAGTACGTCCTAATCTCAGCCTTAGTTCATTGCATTGCCTTAGTCTAGTGTCAAGGTGTGGATCTTCTATTATCTAGATCAGCTGAACCGGTCTGTTATTTGGATTAGGATTGGGTTGAGCTGGTAATTGAGGACGTAGGTTAGGCTGAGGGTTGTGCTGAACTGGGTATGGAGCCAGAAGTGTAGGTTGATTTTGGACCCCTGCTCCTATTGGTACATTGGTCATTCCCAGGGGTCACTGCCAATTAGTGGTTTGGGAAGGGGATTCTGGCCACTGGGTTTGGTATGGAGTGTTTTTCCAATAAGGAGGGGAACAAGGAAAGCTTGCCCAATTATACCCTAGTGAGGGTTGTGTTGGCCAGGGTGGTATAGGGAACAATTGGGTCGGCCAAGTGGAGAAAGGGTTTTGATTTTTCCAAGCTGCTGAAGGGTTTTGTTGGTTAAATTGTGGAGGAGAAAAGAACTAAGGTGAGTCTTGAGGCATACATGGTCGTGCCTACCATTTTCATCGCTGATTCATTAGGTAGACTGGTTTTATCTCTTCTTCTGCTTCTTTGAAAACTACTTTCAGCCCTGGGAGTGAAGGCCAATGGTCCGTGGCATAGTCCTCAGTGCAGATGGCACAGTTCTAAACCGTGTCCAAGGTGCATTCCCTTTGGATATGCTTCTTCCGATAGCGTGGGAAAAATATGGCCAAATTCCGCTTTGCTATAGCTTGCTTCTATTTGCCTTGTAAGACATCAAGCTGTGTTGTCAAAGTACCCAAAATGTCAGTTTTAAAATTTTCCAAGAGATTTCCAAACTTAGCTCTAGTTACATTGCCACTAGGCTACTTAAGGTCCTTTTTTATTGAGTCACGTTCACTTGGCTTACTACGCGTATTTCCCCGAGAGCACCTAATACACAGGGAAATAATCTCATCATATCCTTCCAGGGAAATATCCCCTTTTCCCATTATGTTAAGTGTTTCAACCAATTCTTCTTTCATTCCCTTAATCAGTGTAGCTTTCAATATGTCTTTGGATAGTGTAGTATATGGAGACCTTTGTAAATTGTATTGAAATATTTCTACATATTCCTCTAAATTTTCATTGTTGCCTACAAACATATTGAAGATTTCATTTTTTATTTCTCGAGCCCGGAAATAGTCTTGTTATTTATTAAGAAAAATGTTCTTCATCTGGTCCCAATTATTGATGGTTCCCCCACCTAGCCCCATGAACTAGCATAACGACACTCCCTTTAAAGTAGAGGGGAATAGTTTCAATTTCTGAGGGTCAGCGGTGTAGTCATATCCCCTACATAGGACATGAAATTCAAATAAGAATGCATCAGGATCTTCTGTGGTCATCCCATGGAAGGTGGGGATGATTTTTAAGGGGATAGATTTCATAGGGGCATTTGCACCATGATCAACGATGGGATACTCCAATGTTGATGTCTGCCTCTGATTATGGTTTTGATTGTTTTCCATTTTATCAAAGATGTGCCAGTAATCTTCAGAAATTTCTTGTTCTAGAGGAGTAATCCTGGGGGGATTGGGAAGTGAATACAAAGGAAACTTTACAGTGCTTCCCTGGTCTGGGATACCGAGTATTTCTGTCTCGAACACTCCTTTAGCAGAATTAGGCTCGGAAGATTCTATTTGTATTGCATCGCTAGTTTCTCCTTCCCCTTCCTGTAAGTTACAAGAACCTCCCTCTCTCAAAGGGTCAGTATCTATATGATTGGCAGTTTGAAGGCTTAGCTCTGATCCTTCTGCCTTACTGTGAATCTTGGCATGGGCTGCAAATGGTGAGGCCGCTGCCTGAGGGAGAGTAGTAAGACTTTGAGTGGGAAGTATTCTGGGTCCTACGGATGCCTGGGATTCAACTTTCTTAATGATTTTGTCTATATATGTTGTTCTTCCAAGGATCACTAATCCCTTGGATTTTCGGGAATTTTTCAGATGATTTTGATCTGTTTCTATCTTTTTCTTCCTAGTCATAAAATAAGGGTACCTATTCTACCAATCTTTACACAATTTGTTTAGAAGCGGCTATGGAGCAAGAGTTTTGTTTACTGGTACAAAAGTTCTTACCTCTCGTTTTTAATATCCAATTATTCACAAAATGGAGAAAGATAAACAAAATATATCACTCTTAACACCCTCCCCAGCAACAGCGCCAAAAATGTCGGTTCACAAAGGTGCCTTATTGTAGGGAACCTCTAAGTTCCTCATTCAACTGTCAACCCAGGGTAAGTCTTTTTATTTCAAGAGTGTAAGCACAATATATGCAAGTGATATCGAATGATAGCTACTCCATGATGCTTACAAAAAGGATTCTCTAATTCTTAAAGTTCAATCAACTCAAAGAGACATGAAAATGGCATAATGGAGCTAACTACTCTACCTAGCTTTGAAGGATAGAAACTTATAATTGAACAGTGCAATGATGGATTGAAGAGCAACTTATCGAACTGAACAACAACTTAAGTGAATTGAACAACAACTTATAAAATTGAATAGCAACTTAATTGAATTGAACAGCAACCTGAATAAACTGAAACAAGAACTACTTATATAATTTTGCAATGGAATTATCTTGGAAATTGACTAATTGAGATCTTACTGTACATAGTCAAGAATTAGATGCCTTATCGTACTAAGGAAACAATATAATCTGTGAAGATGAATAACATTGATCGGTAATTATTCTACGATTTGTAAATCGACTGCAATGACATTGAGAGAAAATGAAAGCATCTAATAGTGATAAAGCATTATTATAAATCTGAAAGCATGAATGTAGTAAAACATTAAACCAAAAATCACGAATGTTACTATTCCGAAGAAAGAAAAACCATAACTTTATTGAGTGGAAAAGTAATTTACAACTGCATCAAGTAACTAGAGATTGATTCTGTAATTAACACACAACACGAAAACTATCAAAAAACTCCCAGAGGTTAGGCCCAGACCACCGGAAGATCTAACACAATGAAAAACTCAAAATATGATTGTTCAAAACATCAAAAAACCTTTATTGAATCAAGAGATAATACACGGGTACAATCGAACAGTTTTGTACTGAGTGTTTATTACAGAGGGAAAATCATCTATATTTCTTGTTCATCCTTGTTCCTTTTTAAATGCGTTTTCACACAATGAGTCAGTATTTTCCAGGCAATAGCCCGTTGCACGTGGCTGTCGCTTGGGCTCTCGAGCTTGGACCCGTCTTTCTTCCTTCTCTCAGTTTCTGGAAGCTATTGAGATTCCATGAGTCAGTGTCTGTCGGTTGTCTTCCATTTAACATTGGTTCAACTGATTTTTTTTCCTTCATACAAAGAAAAAATAAGTCAATTTCCGTTATAAAAGCGTTTCCTTTTGTCATTAGCCTACTTGCCCTGATTTTCATAAACATTTTCTATCTTTTTTGTTTAAAATGAGAGAGAAATACCAAAACTATGTTACAATTCGAAACGCATACGAGATTCTCTCACCTACACAAATGCGGCACCTCACCTCAACTTAATGGCTAAATCAAAGGTTTTCGGCCCAACAATTTCCACCTTACCACTACTTTTTATTATCGAAAAATCTCCAAAAACCTTAAACTCTAACCCATCTTTGTTCTTTTCACTTACCAGGGCTATCGTTAATGCAAACCACTTTGCGCAATCACAAATCACAAATTCTTATGATCCTCGTTAATGTTATCCACTCCTAAACCCCGATTGTGAAATATCACAATCACATTACATTATTGCAATCACATTTCGGTACTGCTCCACATTATCGCATATCGAATTTTGCATCCACCACCCGAGAGTGAATCTTCCACTCCACTAGTTTTGCGATATCGCATTATCACATTCTCACATTATCACATAACGCATTTCGCATCTGCCACCCGAAATTGCATCTTTCACTCCACCATTTTTTCGATATTGCAATTGTGATATTGCATTATCGCATTCTCACATTATCTCATTTGACATTTTGCATCTGACACCCTAATCACAATTCTCCATCACATATTTGGAATTTCCCCATTCTAAAGGAAATTTGTGATATAATAAGTTTTTAATAAAGTAGGACCAATCATTCACCTTCAAGCCTTGCCCTCATGTGTGTGAGCCTTCCATTAGCACCCTTACCACTTTCTTCTCTAAACTACAAGAAACACCTCTTCAATTAGAGTATTTCATGAGTAGATGCATAGATAAAAGCATGTTAGATAGGGCATAAGATAAGAAGAGTGAATTTAGCCATTTGGCCAAATTAAGTGTGGTTAGAATTAGTTTCCTTTCTGTCATTTCTTTTCAACAATTTAATTTAGTTTCCTTTATGCAATTTAGTTTAGTTTCATTGAAGTGTGGTAGACAGACTTCACTGAGAAACCCTAGAAGTAGCACCCTTTCATAGAGTGGAATAGGATGACATGAGTATAATGAAACTATTGTATATATAGCATTATCACCTCCAAGTTTGTACAAACCCCGGGTTGATAAAGTAAAGTAGGGTAGCCCCTGCGAGTTGCAGCACACTTGGTGAAATACCAGGGCTCACCAGTGATAATGATGTTTTTGGCCTTGTAATGATAGATGGGGTGTGATTTCCATCTGATGTAAGATTGACCATCGAGTATCTGTTATAAATTCGTGGCAAGTATGGAAATGTTTTGGTCTTAGTTGGTCATATTTGAGCATGTAATTTGCAAGAGATTGTACTAAATTTTTGCAGGTGTCAATTCATCATTTGTGGCTCTGAATGACAAAGGTGACGGAGAAGGAAGGGTGACCTTTTTCAGGACACTAGTGGTGACTACATTGTAAACGAAATTTGCAAATTATCGTAGATGCTTTTGGAGGACACGCACAGGACAAAGAGGGCTTATGCAAGCTCAAAAATCAAAGTGTCAGGAATGTGGAAAACTTAGTTTCAAGTTAAATATCTCATCTTCCTAATTGCAATGGTGCGAACGGTTCATCAAACTGAGATCGTATGCGAAAGTTAGAGCTAGTCAAAATTCTAAGGTTGACTGGATGACTTGACAGGCTAAGGAGGACGCAATTTCACAAAAATCTAGCCAACAGATTATGGCTAGCTCCAGCTAGAATCTGGGAAAATTTATAGGATGGATAAAATTCCCCCTTATGCCTAAAATTGTATAATTTCAAAATGCAGTGGTTTTTTATATAAAACACATCAAATATAAAAAAAAGGGTGGCGGGGCCACCAATCCCACCACCTGACCAACCCATCAATTTTTTTTAAGGATTGGCGGGCCATGACCCCTACCAGACCCCATGGCACCACTGAATGCACAAAGGATTGGGGAGGCGGGTGGTCAACCCCCCAACCACCCCGCGAAGCTAAACCATACATACAGTGTCCACATCTATAAAACCTTGCAACGGGGGGCGGGCCACCAACGGGGGGTGGGCCACCAACGGTGGACCCTATCCCCCACTCCATATATAAATGTGTATTCATGTGGGAGCCACGGGTTAGTTGGGTGGACCACCCATTGCAGGTCCCGCCCCTCACAAAATTAAAACGCGCCAAAAAAAACTATTATATGCAAATTTTTGGGGGAGGCGGGATTTGATCCTGCGACCTCCCCTTAACAAATTACTTTGTTTACCAATGCGCAAGAACATTGAGCTTTGTTAAACCTGCCCAATTTTTTTTATATAAACCCACATTTCCTTAGTGGACCTAGGTAGAGGTAGGCTAGACCCGAGCACGAAGTTTTAGGCATAGGAGGCAGAATGGTGGCACGTAGTTCGAGACGAAGAATACTCCTTTGATGCCTAGAGATTCCCTTTGGGAGGTAGATTTTATTTTTATCAGAATATGCTCAAGTTAACAGTCATTTTTCTCAAATTTTCACAGGGAACGTAATGGTGATATCAAATTCTCCTTTTCAGTAGTGGATTTTCAGATTCCTTATGGAGGAGAATCTTCAGGAATCTTGAGGGAATCTTTGAGATTCCTTGGAGGCCAAAATTCGCCGGTGTCAAAATGTGATCAAATCTATACTCATTCTTCTTAGAATTTCATAAGGAACTCAATGGTGAGATCAGATTCTTCTTTTTAGTTGCAGGTTTCCAGATTCCCTATGGAGCACCATCTTTGAGGAATCTAAGGGGAATCTAAAAAATTCCCTACGACCCAAATTTCAACAGTGTCAGAATTCAACAAATTGAGAGTCGATCCTACACCTCTTGGCGACATGAATCCAGTGATGCAGTCATATTTTTCATCTGAGCCTTATAATTTCTAGCCATTTTCCAAGCATGGGATGATGGTGTCAGATTTCAACATGCGGGCAATCAATTTCTTGCAATTTGACGTGACATTTGCGATGGTGCATTAAGATCCAGCGATTGAGTAGCCTATTATTTATCTAGCATTATAGTTGAGGTATATGAAGTGTTTTTTACATGTACTTCATTGATTATTGATGTAGGATGCTTTATGTCATGTCGATTCCTGCTTGATGTATGATGCATAATTGTTTTGTTTATTTGTTATTGTTGATTCCTGCTGGATGTAAGATGTGGAATATTTATGTGTAGTTGATGTGATATGTATTTATCATGGATGGTGATTTATATTGTGAGATCCCTTTGTTTCCTTGATGGTACGATACTCTTTTCACCATGTGTGTAGTTGTCATGCTGATAGGAGGTTTGTGATGAGTGATATTTCCATGTAACAGAACATCTCGTGGAGAGACTTTGCCACTCATGTTTAGGGCTTTACCTTGTATGGAAATTCAACAGCATCCATGTACATTATCACCAGTTTCAACATTGAATGAAGTGGCCAAAACCATGAAGACACCGAGGCCCGAAGATGTAGTCCACACTCAACAAACTCCATTATTAAATGGCTTGCATTTTTTTTGTGTGATTTTTGATATGATTTCCTCTTGATTATATCTACACATGTGTTCACTAATGCTTTGATAAAATTTAATTCTAACACATCAGATGAAGTAAAAGTTCTTGGTTAAAAGTGTATCAAAAATTTACCCGGATAAGGGCTAATACTAGATACTGAAGAAATTGTTGAAGAATCAAGAATTAATAATTTTACAGAGTATTTTGTACCTTCCACGACTGATACTGATGCAAGTTCATCCTCAATTAAAAAAAAGAGAAACTTTATTGCAAGTACGAAATTGATTCACAATGGCCTATCAGGTAGCGGAAATGACAAAGAGCCTCTTAAGAGATTCACCCCATAAAGAGCATATAGGGTTGAATCAGCCAAATCTAGAAGTATTATCAAAATAGGAAGTGTTGAACAAGCTGTAGATATGGAAATTAACAATTTTGTGCCACATAATTGGGCTATTGGTTGTTTGGCAGAAAATTAACAATGCAGCAATTTTTTCAATAAATTTTTCACACTGCAAAATGCAAACTATGAGAGGGGCAGTAAAAAAATGAGGATTGAAAAAGTAAAGGTTTATAACAAAAAGGTTATTGCTCAAGAAAAAATGTATGTTGATTTTTTTGGCATTGGAAAAAGGGGGCTCATGAAATTGCATCAAGCTACCAGTGACATACTTGCACATTTTGTTAACCAACACGATGCAAAAAACCTAAGACTGAAAATAAAAATAAAACGACTAGAGAATGCTCTAAATTTGAGTCCTTTGTTGATGGCTCCATTAGAAATATAGACACCATCGTTGAAAATTTCTACCCCCAACACATCGCATATATTTTATAAACCCATAAATCTCCTTAAAAAGGTGAAAACATATATTATTAGTACTATATGCAAAATATTGAAAAGTATTGAACATGAATGGTGTTAGTGTCAGAATATGAATTCTGCCATCAATGATCAAAATTACTCTTTTATATATTCATTTTAGGGGTCCCACTCAAATTTTTTTGAAAATCTCATTTCACTATGTCTTATGTCAGTCAAAGTCAACCATGGGATCAGGTCATTCAAGGTCCCATTAGGTAATTAGGTTTCATTTTTCAAGGTAAAAAATGCACCATTTCATCTCAATAAGGTCACAAAAATGTGTGAGAGTGACTCAATAAACATTTTATTATCATTTTAAGAGGATTATCAGCTTGTAAATATCCTTTTTAAAGTTGTAATTTTAGTTTTAAAGTATGATTTTCATACTGAAATTTAATTTTATTCAAAAAATGAGTTTTTTAATTATTTCATTTTTAATGTAATTTTATGCTTTCTATATGTAATAATTTCTATCCCTAGTTGGAAACTCAAATTGTATATGCCAAACTGAAAGAGAAAAGTGTCAAACACCAACAACATCATCCTATAAGGAAGAAAAATCAGAGGAAAGTGTAATTAGCAAAAGTTTCCAAAAAAGTGAAATGAGACATTATAAAAGTTGATTTTTAAATTCAAATTCAAATTAACTTAGCTATTTATAACTCATTGACATCAATTCAAATTCATTTAAATCCTCCAAACATCAAAGGATCACTCCAAAAAACCAAATTTTCAAATTTCTGAGAAAAATTGGAAAAAAAAATGAAGGCAGGAGCAAACGTTGAAACGAGGGTGAAAATACCCAGTTCAGGGCACAAATGTGTAGAGGATTCCGCAAATGAAATGTCCATGGTGCTAATGACCAGAAAGCTCTACAAAGTGTCCAAGTGATGAGAAATCACCTTCAAAGCTTCACCAACTCAGTCATTGGCCTCCAGCAAACCAGTAAGATGCTCATGCTATGAAAAACCATTTTCATAAGTTTATGTGTTGAAGTCTTGCAAGTTGAAGTTGTAATTTGGTGTTTAAATTGAGGGAAAACCCTAGTAGTCCATTACATCTGTGAAAAATCTCAAAATTCACTCCCTTTCCCTTTGCATCCTTCCCACACTTATAAAAACCCATTCCCAAACCCCTCATTTACAAAATTACCTTTTCATAGAAAATTCAGAAGGTCCAACACCATCCCATCTTGACTAGAATTTTCATATCCGGGCTCCATGAAAACCAAGTTACATTAGCTACTGTCACTTTCACTCTATCTATTTCTATTATTTGAGCTGCCACAGGGATCCCAAATTTTGGGGAGAAGTGGTTCAAGAAAGGTAAGTTGAAGAAACAAGATTTTTACTTCGTCCTAAAACCAAGACACCAAAATCAAACTAAGAGGTTCTTTCATTTCTCTCACCTCTTATATATATATGCCCCAATGATGAAGATAATCATGAAATAATTTTCATGTGAAGGCATATTTTCAAGGCTCTATTCCTATCACATCTGGCTCTTAATGCATTTCACTAGGGTAAGGATGCTTAACATACCTTATTATATTTTCCGAAGTATAGAGAATATGGCATAAATTTCTGAGAAGGAGTATGAACAGCAAATGAGAATCCTATTTCATCATTCCCTCATAAAAATCATAGTCCTCCACCATCTCAATCAACTAAACATTGCATGGAGTACCTTCATAGCTAATGACATTTTCAATGAGCCATCCATTCAACACACACAAAATTTCCCTTCATCATCCGAGCCATCCACTTCCATCCCTCCATATTAGCCCATGGCCCATTTACCATCAACAGATCAATCCCCTTCACCTCCTTCATCCCCATCTCATCATGATCCTTCATCTCCATCTCATCATGATTTTGGGTCACCTAACAGGATTGAGGACATTGAGCCTAAATGGGCCAATATGGTTCACGTTGAGCCATTTCCAAAAACCTACTAGAGAGGCCACAAACATGTGTTTGCTCCACATGGAGTGGAAGGGGCCATGCCTTCTACAACAACACAATAGGTGGAGAAAGGCAAAGAAAAGGTCATTGAGCTAGTCATTCATGATGAGGATGATAATCATGAAACAGAGCAGGAATTTGAACTTCTTGTCCTAAATAAGGATGAAAATGAAAAAATCACTAATTAAACCATAAAAGGTAAGGATTTCAAGATTAAAAAGCTCCAAACTATTCTTGATAGGGCCATATATTTCATAAAATTTCTTGAGCAAGAGAATGAACAATTGAAAACTAAATAGTTCATTGATGAGGTTAAGTATTACACTACTCAAAGGGAGGAAGAAAAGGCCAAATCCATGCTAGATGAAACACTAGATAATTATGGCTTAGTTGATGATGAAGAGGAACAAGTACCAAGACAGAGACCTATAACTAGATGGTTGAAAAGAGCTCTAGCTCTAGAGAGGCAAAGGGAAGCTAAGCTAGTTGATCAACTAACCCTAAATGATCAGCTTCCTATATTGATCAATAGAGAAAGGGAGCCATGGCTTGATAGAGCAATCAAAATTTGGAGAAGCTACTAGTAAAGGAAAATAATGATAACGACCTATTGAGGAGGAAGGTCAAACACCATGCACTGAAAGAGAAAAGTGCATTGGCCAAGCTCAAAAGAGCCAATGAAAAAATTGAAGAGTTGACCATGGAGGAGAAGAAGAATTGGAGATTATTGTTGAGGCTTCCCTCCAAGCCTAGACACATCATCAACAACCATTCCAACAACTTCGAGGCATTTCATAACTTTTTGGAAAAATTTGGAAATTTCTTTGTTTTTTGGGACAGACATTTAGTAGAAAATTGGCCATTTGCGCATTTCCCTAGGCGCTACAAAAATAATTGGGACACTTTTTGAGGAAAATAAAGGCACCATTGGATTCCTAATGACTAATGCATCTACTAAAACCATGTTTCCATCCTTGGTTTGCAATTTTCATAGGTGAAAAGATAAAATAACCATTAAAAAACCACCTTTCTGCCCCTTTTTTGACCTAGGCACTTCGCAAATACCAGTATTGGGAGAATGACATTTTAAAGGGGGAAATTACCTTCATTTTCCAAACTTAAGGTATATTCCGAAAGAGGATAGGCAGTGCTTTCCAACAAGCCATCTTGGGCCTGATTTGGACAATTATATGTCATCCAAAAGTGGCCCTGAACACATAGGGTGCAAATGACACTCCCAGGATCCAAATGCATAGTGGAGGGCGCAAATGACGAATTTGTTGATTTTTTCCAAGTTTCTATGAAATTTAGACTTTTCTTCAAGAAAATATTTTTCTAATTATGTAATTCATCATCGTAAGTGTAAAAATGTCAAGGATAAGCTACCTAGGGATAGATTCATTAGGTATAAGTCATATTTGAGTCATAATGAATCAGTTGAATGTAATGAGGAGTGAGTCACTTGGACCATCCTACACTCCAGTTTTCAGTTCAGTATTTTCTAGATCTCTTCCTCACCTCATGGATTTTACCCCTGAGGATTATTGAATGATGTTTTGATGTCTATTTAGTCCCTTTATTCACTCCTAGAAAGGTTTCGAATCAGTTTGTATGTTTCCTTATTGATCAAGGAACTATTGTACTCAGTTTGGCCAGCTAATAAAGAGGAGTTGCAACTATTTTATGGGATACTTGTGGTATGATGTTTATCATTTTATTTTCTTCAGTTTCAATTGTTATAATATATTGTATTCATGTTCACGTCATCTCTATGGTATGATATCTTTCAAGTTTGATAATCAGAACACATGCTTGCTCATGCTCTGTTTTGAGGAATTGGTCATAATTTGTCCATTTTCCTATGTATAGGAAGAATAAATCTCCCATGCTCTTTCTAGACTCGCTTTAGTTTCAAAACCATTCCATTAAAATATTTTTTAAGTGATAAGACTTGTGCCTACATTGCCCCATTGATCCCTGCAACCCTATCTCATTTTCCCTAACCTAGCTCCCTTGACCTAATTTCTTCATCTAGTGATAATCGAACCAAAATAAAATCAAAACAACCCCTGCACTCAATATCTAGCCTAAAAACCCTAATTCCTCTAGCCCTCCTGGTTGTGACCTTTTTGTAGAGAGCCCTATTAGACTTGATAGGGCTATCTATCAAGTCAAAATCTTGGTTTGTGGTTACCTCTGTTGGGATTCCTTCTTCAACCTTGGGAATCTGGCAGAGTGATAACATTCTGGTGTTGTTTCTAGGCAGCGAAAAGAAAATTTTTCCCTATGTGTACGACAAACATTTATCGCAAACTGATCCTTTTAATGATAGAATCGAGTTTCATAAGGCTCATTTCATAATTGTAGTGCCTCATAGCAGATCTAGCTTCTACAAGATACAACAGAGTGAATCCAGACCCTAATCGAGTCGATCTGGTTGATAATCTAGAGAAGTTCTTTCGAAAACACTAATATCAAACTCCACATATTCAATTAGGACCAGTTCCGTTGGTAAGATCAGTTTCTCTATCTGTTAAGTTACTTTCTCTAGAAGATATACTTTATGACATAAAGTTTGAATTTCCTTTATTTAAATCCATATCTGAAACTTCTTTGTCTGATATAGTATTTTTTCCTCTAAGATTATTTGAGCTAAAATATTTGTCTTAATTAGACTTAAATCCTTTGAAAGATTGGGTTTTCAAAGAAATTAAGCCCGAGTCTGACCTTGATATTAAGGAGTGGATCCACTTCTATCATCCTGAGGAATTTTATGTTTGATCTGAACCTCAAACTCAATAAATTATAGTATATTCATCTACATCTTCGACTTAATTATACATACCTACCACTTCAATACCAACAACTTTAGCTCCTTTACCTATTCATCCCATCCCTCCTATTGTCAATCCATTATTCCATTTAGCAAGAATTATGGCTAGATTTACCCCACTCATCTTACCAGCCCAAATACATGACTTACCTCAAGGATATGGCCAAATACTTCCCCTTTTCAATGAAAACTCTGAAATCATTTCCCGTTAGCACATGGCCAAAATCACAACTATCATAGATCTTGAGGAGTTAGATACAGATGATGCCAAGATGCAAATCATCGCACAATTTTTTCTGGTGAAGTTAAAGTTTGTTTATGTGCCCTAGCAGCTAATTCTATTAGGACTCTTTTTGAACTAACTGATGCTTTCTTAGCTAGGTGGGATGCGAAGAAAAACCCTTTACAAATCCTTGTTGAGTACGACTCCCTAAAGCGCAATCCTACTGAATATGTGCCTGATTATAATTCATGATACCTCAGAATCTATAACTCCATATCAAATGAAATGAAACCACCTCCTTCTTTAGCCCTTTTGCGTTATCCCGATGCTTTTGACCCAGATATGGCCTAATCATTACGATAAATAAATCCCACTACTCTAGAAGAAATGATCAGAAATTCAGTGAGTGTTGAGGCCAACCTCTTGATTAAAAAGTCAAAACTCAAAACTGAATGCAAATTGACCATTAAAGAGGAACCTTCCACATCATCTAATACTAAATTTGATTCTTTTCTTAGGACCATGGGAAGAATGGTCGATAAAATGTTTATTTCAGATAAACAGACAGAGACATAAATCAGAAATCCAAACTTTTGAGGCCAGCAGCAGTAGCCTCAATTCCGGATAAAGAAAAGAGAGAAAAGAGCTCCTAAAACACAGCAACATCAGCCAATTAGGATACCATTGCAACATATTTATGCTCGGAGTGATGAAGAATAAGAACCAAAAATAGAGGAGAACCTTATTTTCACAGCCAATGGTCAGCCCATCTTTCTGACTAAAGATGAAGAATATGTGGAAAAAACAATTTCACCTAGAGATTAAGACTTCATATTGCTGAATTATCATGAGTTAGAAGTAGAATCTAGTGATTATCTAACAGGAAACCTAAATGCATTGAGTTCCTAGCAAAGGAAGTACTCTTTGAGGACCTGGGATGTTCCAATCAATCCACCTCCAAAGAAGAAAGTTTAGCAGAAAGAAGTACCCATAAGCAAGTTTCTCAAGCCAATAAAAATAAGGGTAAAGAGATTGCAGCTCCAAATTAGAACAGAAGAAATAAACCTTTTACAAGTGCACCTATCCAAAAAAGAGAGATGCAGAGAAAAGAAGTTGCACCGAGAGATCATGTTGAGAAAAGGGATATTGTCATAAATTAGGTAGACATAACATTACCTTTTAATTTAGAGTCATAAATTTCAAAGTTAAAGGTATCCATCCCTCTTACTGAATTTTTCAAAGTTGATAAATATAAATCCCATGTAGTCAAAACCTTGAAATTTGACCCTTTATCCGACATGGTTAATATAGAGGATGATCAGCTTGAGTTAATATTTGGTCCCGCAATCGATGGTTAGTCTGAAGATAGTGAGGTCCCACCATTTTACTTGAGTCTCAAAGTTCACCAATTCATCCTTCATAGCACTATGTTAGATTTCGAGGCCTCCCACAAGCTCATGCCTAAAGCTATCATGGAGAAGCTTGGCCTTTACATAACCCTCCCATATCATGATTTATATTTTTTTTATTCTTGTCATGTCTATTGTTTGGGTCTAATCAAAGATACAATTGTCTCCCTAGAGAAAATCCTATCCAAAAATGTCCTTATGGATGTGGTATTTTCTGACATTCCTCCACGTTTCGCTATGTTGTTATCAAGATCCTAGGGGGCTAAATTGAGAGGTACACAGCAGTTGGAATTTTCCTACGCAACAATTCTTGTCTTCGGTAAAATGAGAAATTATACCGTGAAACTAAAATTAAATACATCATCAAAAACAAGGAAAGGCCTAATAATCATCCTATAAATGTTGTACATACATAGTTATATTCTTTCATATTGTACAATGATTATGTATTAAATGATATAGATTGTCAATTAGTAGAAATACAGGATGTTCCTAAAGTTTCAGATTGCATTAGAATAGTGTTAGAAAAAGAGAAAGAAAATCTTCCTACTATATCCAAACAACCATCAGAGAAGGCAGATGAGAGTTCAGAACATCATAAAGAATTAGATCAGAAAATTGTGTCAAATCAGAGACAAGAGTTTCAGCATCTTGAGGAGGAAGATGGTCTTTGGAGTATGGACTTTTATGGTTTTGTTGGCAAAGACGGGGCTGGAATTGGTTTATGGATCCTATTATCACCCAAAAATTCTCAAAAAAATAACATCATTGTGTTATGTTTATTTTTGGTCATGTTTCAAATTAGGTTTAGAAGTCAATTTAGGGTTTGGTTAAGGGTAGGTTAGATTTTTAGGTTGAACCTTCCTTAGTGTTAAATAAATTCATTTTAAAGGTTTTTCATGTCAAGTCATTCATTATTTCATCATTCATTTCATTTCCGTAATTTTTTTCATCAAAATTGTCTAATTAGCCAAGAAACCTTACTTTCATATTGCCACTAGTTCAAAAAATTCATTTTGCACTACGAAAGCGCTGCCTTTTCATAGCGTAATATGAAGAAAAAACTCTGTTTTCTAGTTTTGAGTAGTCAACTTCCAAGGAGGTTTCTGAGAAACTGAAAACGAATTTAGGAAAAATGAAATAGGTTTGTCTTCGTAACAGAAATAGATACAAAAATCATTCTCTATTTCCTCAACTTCATTAGGAGGTGGGATAAATTGATAAATTAAAATGCGCTATGAAACTACTATTACAAAATGTCTTGTACATGATTGTTTAGCAGTAAACATCAAGTTCAGTTTCTGGAAAAATGAAAACATATTTTGGAATTATGAAAGATTTTTTTCGTTATCATAGACCCATATACAATAACCTCTCTCACTTTTCTTATATGTGTTATCAGTGGGGATATACAAGGCTTTCTTTGAAGCCCTATTTTCAGAAACATATTTTTCCTGTTTTACACATTTCTTTTCAAAGGAGGTTTCTAGATAACAGGAGATGTGTTTCAAAAAACAAAGAGAGGTTTTTATTAAATACATAATTACCTACAAAAACCACCTTCATTTTCTCAAAATACATCATGGAGTAGTAGATACAGGCTTTGTCCCAAGACCTATTTTTTAGGAAACAACAGGAAAAACCAATAGGCCAACCTATTGCAAATGAAGAAGGGACCTCAAGAAGGCTAGAATGACTCTGTTTTTCAAGTGATATGATGAAATCAGATTGATTTTTAGTTTTTAGCACATTTACCATTTTTATTTTGGAAAATTTTGGATAAAACTGCTCACTCAGTAGTTTCATAGCACAAACACTGTAAAAAGGGAGAAAAGTGCTACGAAACTGTTGTAGCAGCTTTTCTTGCCCTTTTTCATCACATTTTGGGGGGTAAAAATATGAATTAAGATTTGAAATTGCTAAGGAGGATATATATAAAGGTAATGAAGATGATTTTGAAGGAAATAAGTAAATATTTTGAAGAAAAAGGGGTTAAAGGGCAGCGCTATGAAAAGCGCTACGAAACTGTCTTGTTTTCGTAGCGCAATCTATTTTTAGCTCATTTGAACAGTTTGATGATGGTTTTGGATAGATGGAGTCTAGGGAGGAGTTTTTTCATGTGTTAATTCAACTCCAAACAGAAAAATACCACGAAATTAAGAGTAGATGATGGTCAGAATGTTCAATGAATGCAAAAGACCATATGTCTAAAAAACAGGGTTTGGTTTCCTGCTTTTGAGGATGTCAGCAAAGTGGTCATGAAGAGCTGAAGCCCATCATCAAAATTCGACCATGTGATGAAATAATTGTCAATGATGTAATTTAAAGTAGATATTTTTGTTAGGATAAGGTTATTAAATATAGTAATAAGGAGTTTGAGTCCTAGTTGAAATAGGATTGTCATGTAGGATAGGTGTCTGTTTGTCATAAATTTCATGTTTTATGGTTGTGCAAGGTGTCAGTAGTTAGAAATTCGATGTATCTAGCCTAAGAGGAGATCATATGATGTTGTAATATTTATATTAAAATCCAAGAGGTCGAATTAGCAAAGGGTTGGAGACTTTTTGGCAAAACTGGTGCATATTGTAAAAATATTGTTTCAACTAATGCAGAGAGCTTCTACTTGACCAACTTGAGATTTAGAAGGGGTTTTTAGTGTTTTCCTATTCTATCAGTGTTTCTTATATATCTTATTTGCAATGGTGTTCATCTATATTACTTGAAACTCATCTTTAGATGCTCTGAATTCCTTTATAAATGGACTTCATGTGTTTTTACATGTTTCAAGTGTATGTCTCATGACTAAAAACCCTGATATGCCTCAACTTCCATGTCAATTAGATTCACTGACTTTCTGAGATTTATTTGACTCCATAAGCCCAATGTATACATGCAAATGTTGGTTTCAACCTACAGGTTTGAAAATTTTATCTAATCAGACCACTTTGTAAAGCTTTGGATTGACTGATATATAGAGTATCATTCAAATTTTATTCATGTGAGATTATTAGTGTTTTTTCAATGAGTTTTATGCCCTATCTTTGAAATGTTTCTCTTCCATAGCCTTGATTTCTCATTACTCAGAATTAATGTATTACATGCTCTGAATTCCTTTGAACTTTCAAGTTATTGGGATTTTCCTGAATGTGTTACTCTTTCATTGAGATATATACAAGCCTCGGCTTCCACTAGAAGAGCTATTGTTATCTTTATCCCTGTCACTAAATCCATAGCCCAATGGTAGCAAGCCTCCATCATTCCAACCTGTAAACATACAAAATAAAAACACATAGAGTTATCCATTTATCTACATCTTTACTCAATATCATTAACCTTTTAGAAAGCCCTCTCAAGTTGAGGAGGCTAAGCCTCAATCAAAAGATTGGTTTGAAAGAGTTACACTGAATTTGTCTGATCAGCAGCCAATTAGGTGCGATTTTGGTGATAACAGATCCATAGCCCATTTCAATAGCAAAATAAAGTCCCAAATAATGTTAGGTTGTGTTCCTACAAATTAGCATTCGATTTTACAAATAATGAGGCTGAATATGAGGCACTCATTACCGGTCTAAAATTTTTGAAAAAGAATGGGAGCTAGAAGAATTGCAGTCTACGGTGATTTAGAGCCAATGATTAAACAAATCAAAGGTGAGTATCAAGCTAATCACCTAAGGATGAGGCAATATAGGAATGCAGCACTTGACATTTTGAGAATGTTTTCATAATATACACTTAAATTAGTGCCAAGGTTGCAGAATTTGATGGATGATTCATTAGCCACTGCTACAAGTAATTTCATATCTACAATGTTTTCAAATAAAAATATTTAGATTCACATAAAAAATTGACCCTCTATTCCGGATAACTTGAAATTTTGGCAAGTATTCTGGGAAGATAAACAAGTGAACAATTTCCTTCAAATTGAAGGTGAGTTTGAGAACTTTTCTATGGACAAAGTGTACGACAAGGATTACCAAGTCATTATGGAATATCATATTGACATACTTCAGCTCAAGGACAATAACATTCCAAAGGGTCTCATACCTTTGGAAGATTTATTTGATCAATATCACGTGGCAAAGAAACCTACTTTGGTCCCCACAGAAAAGGGCATAGAATATGTTAATATTGGAACAGCGAAGCAGCCCAATTTCATCAATATTTTAAAGTCTTTTCCTCCATAGGTAGAGCCTAAATATGTTGATTTGTTTACTAAGTTTTCTGATGTGTTTTATTGCAATTACTCAGATCTAAAGGTGTACAATAAAGATATCATTCAACACATTATCTCGATAAAGCCAGATCAAAAGCCTTTAAGGAAGAAGCTTAGGAGAATAAACCCAAAGTTTTTTCCATCCATTGAGAAGGAAGTAAACAAGCTCTATAAGGCAGGAATTATTGTTCCAGTCATATTTTCTTATTGGATCTCTAATTTGGTTCCAATGTAGAAGAATACCAGTGAAATACGATTATGTATAGATTTGAGAAATCTAAACAAAGTGTTGATGAAAGAAAATTACCCATTGCCCAAAATGGACCACATAGTTTAGCGAGTTGTAGGATCCAACATGATGTAATTTTTGGATGGTTACTTAGGGAACAATCAGATCCTTGCACATGAAGATGAGCAGGGTAAGAAAATTTTCACTACACCATGGGGTACCTTTAAATATGCCAAGATGTCATTCGGTATGAAGAATGTCAAGGCCACTTTCCAGCATGCCATGGACATAGCTTTTGGTAACGAGAAAGATGTCTTCCTTGTCTTTTATTTGGATGATTTTATTTTTTATTCAAATTCACATGATGAGTGTTTACACCATGTGAGAGTTGTGTTCTAGCGATGTAGAAATTTGGGATATCCCTAAATCCTAAAAAGGGCCTATTTTCTATGGAAAAAGAAAATTTTTTGGGTCACATCATTTCAAAAGATTGGATCTAGATAGATCCTTCTAGAGTTGAAGCAATACAGAAAATTGATTTTCCTTGTAACAAGAATGAAATCCAAGCATTCAACGGTAGGATGAATTTCCTACGTAGGTTCATTCCCAACTTAGCAGAACATATTAGAGAGTTAACTAACATGCTCAAGAAGGAGAATGATGTAAAATGGTCTGAAAATGCTCATAAGTCATTTAGCTCAGTGAAATTATCTTTGAACACTGCTCTAGTTTTGACAAGTCCCAATCATTCTCTAGATTTAATTATATTTTCTTTTGCTTCTGAGCATACTTTGGCAACAGTGCTAATTTAGAAAAAGATGGGACAGAGCTACCAATAGCATTCTTTAGTTGCACAATAAGGAATTCAGCCCTCCGATACAACATAATCGAGAATTAGGCCTTGTTTTTGGTTAAAGCACTCGAGGACCTCCATGTTTATATTCTGCACTCACGTATTTTGGCATATGTTCCAAATGCAATGGCTAAATAAATACTCATGTAAACAGATCCAGAAGGAAGAAGAGGTAGGTCGATAGCAACACTCTTACAGTATGACCTTGAGATCAAGCTGACCAAGCTGATCAAAGGGAAAGGCTTAGCCAAGCTCATGGCTGAGTCTAATGCACATGCACTTGACATCAATCTCATATCAGCATTGTCCGATGAGGAAGAAAGTGTAAGTCTTATTTAAGTATCAAATATATTTTCATCATCTCCACGGTATATGCTGATATCATTTATGTTTTACAACATTTGAACCCTCCTCCGAGCATGTCAAAGAGTAATATTAGGCCCTTGAAACTTAAGGCTTCAAAATTTTTCATACTAGATAATGCACTCTACTAGAAGGATCCTGGAGGAGTGTTACTAAATTTCTTGGTTGAAAATGAGTCCAAAGAAGTGATGAAGGATTTCCAAAAAAGGAGATTGTGGAGGTCACTTATACTAGAAGACCACGGCCAACAAAGTACTGAGAGAAAGTTATTATTGGCATACATTGTTTGCCAATTTGTACAAGACGGCCATGAGCTGCCATCAATGCCAACTTTTCCAAGGTAAACTTAAGCTTCTTCCTTTACCATTACAACCCATTTCAGTTGAAGCTCCTTTCCAAAAATGGGGCTTAGATTTTATTAGTGAAATATATCCACCCTCATCTGCTCAACATAGATGGATACTTACTTCCACAAACTATTTCACAAAGTGGATCAAAGCGATCCCAACCAAGAAAGATACAAACTTAGTTATAATTCAGTTTCTAGAAACTAACATCTTGTCTCAATTTCGTTGTCCTAGAAAGATCATCATGGATAATGTTGCAGCCTTTAAATCAAATAAAATGACATAATTATGTGACAGGAATAACATTAATTTGGTTCATTATATGGCATATTATCTAGAGGGAAAAGGATTGGTGGAGTCCGCCAATATGTCTTTGATAAGCATAATAAAAAAGATGTTGGAGGCAAATAACTAGAATTGGCACAAGAAGCTAATTAATGCACTGTCGGTAGATTGGGTAAGCAACAAGAAATCCATTGGCATGTCTCCATTTCAGGTATTTTATAGTGTGGATATAGTTTTCCCTTCTTCATTGGTTGTCCTAGTCATGAAACTTTTACAAGAAGTAGGAAGTGAAGAAAATGACATACATCACCACATAAACCAAATGATTCACTTACAACAAACAAGAGAAGAAGTGTTTCAGAATACTTCCAAGCACCATTATAAGATCAAGAAAATATATGACAGAACAACCAAGCAAGATGATTTCGATATTGGTGATGTATTACTCCGCTAGGATGCCAGGAATGAAGACAAGGGTAAGCACGGGAAGTTTGATAATCTATGGAAAAGACTTTTTAAGATTGCAGCTTATCATGGAAAAAATGCTTATCTCTTGGAATAAATGAATGTGAAAAGTTTCTTAGGAGGGCCAATTAATGGTAGGCTCCTGAAGCACTATCTTTCTTGATCTGAAATTGTGAAAAAATATTCATCCTCATTGTATATGTCAGTTTGATATTGCCGCAAGTGCGAAGTGGAAACGCATTGGAGTTCGGAGCTCGAAGTGAAGGCCATGGAGCTTCATTGAGTTTCTACTATTTCAAGTTAAGATTTTATAAAAATAATTTAAGTTTTGAGTCATTGTTCGAGTCAATTTCATTCAGTTTCAAAGTCATTTTCTATCATTGAGTTGTTAGTATTTAGTCACACATTTCAGTTTGAAATTTTTTTACCGTATTGGTCCAATGGCTAGGCACTTGGTCTACGGTGTTCTTGACACATCCAAGGAGTTTCCATCCCTAATAAGGTCAATGTTAGTGTCAGAATATGAATTTTTCCATCAGTGATCAAAATTAGTCTTTTATGTATTCATTTTAGGGGTCCCACTCATAAATTTTTTATCACTCCATTAGGTCTTGCAAAAAACCAATTCACTAATGGTAGCCCAAGTCATAACACCTCACTCTCCCTAAAACTTTCATATTTGTTGGCCCACCTTCATGTCTTACTAAGCATAAAAACACTTTTGAAAAGCTCATTTCACTATGTCTTATCTCAGTCAAAGTCAACCATGGAGTTAGGTCATTAAAGGTCCCATTAGGTCATTAGGTTTCATTTTTGAAGGTCCAAAATGCACCATTTCATCTCAATAAGGTCAACAAAAGGTGTGAGAGTGAATAAATAAACATTTTTTTATCATATGCAGAGGATTATCAACATGTACATATCCTTTTTAAAGTTGTAATTTTAGTTTTAAAGAATTATTTTCATACTCATGTAATTTTATTCAAAAGAGAGTTTTTGAATTATTTCATTTTTTATGTAATTTTATGCTTTCTATATGTAATAAGTTTTATCCCTAGCTGCCAACTCAAATCACATATGCCAAACTAAAATAGAAAATTTTCAAAAACCAGCAACATCATCTTGCAAGGAAGAAAACCAGAGGAAAGAGTAATCAACAAAAGTTTTAAAAAAAGTGAAATGAGACATTAGAAAAGTGGGTTTTTCAAATCAAATTCAAATTCACTTAGCTATTTATAACTCATTGAAATTAATTCAAATTAATTTTCCTCCTCCAAACATCAAGCAAGCACTCAAAAAACCAAATTTTCGGATTTCTGAGCAAAATTGGAAAAGAAGAAGAAGGGAAGGCATGAATGCTAAAGGCAGGGTGCAAACACTGAAACGAGGGTGTAAATACCTAGTTCGGGGCAAAAATACTCAGCATAGGGTGAAAATGTGTAGAATATGGTGAAAATGTGTAGAGGATGGCATAAATGCATTTTCCATGGTGAAAATGACCAACAAGCTCTACAAAGTTCACTCAAAGCTTCACCAACTCAATCATTGCCTTCCAACAAACCAGTAAGACGATCATGCCATGAAAAACCATTTTCATAAGTTTATGTGTTGAAGTATTTCAAGTTTAAGTTGTAATTTGGTGTTTAAATTGAGGAAAAACCCTAGTAGTCCATTACATCAGTGAAAAATCTCAAAATTCACTCCCTTTCCCTTTGCATCCTTCCCACAATTATAAAAACCCATTCCCAAACCCCTCATTTGAAAAATTATCTTTTCCTAGAAATTCAAAGGGTCTGACACCATCCCATGTTGACTATAATTTTCATATTCAGGCTCCATGAAAACCAAGTTACATTAGCTGGAATCACTTTCACTCTATCTACTGCTAGTATTTCAGCTACTATAGGGATCCCAAATGTTGGGGAGAATTGGTTCAAGAAAGGTAAGTTGAAGAAACAAGATTTTCATTTCTTCCTAAAACCAAGACACAAAAATCAAACAAAGAGGTTCTTTCCTTTCTCTCACCTCTTCGATAGATATGCCCCAGTGATGAAGATAATCATGAAATACGTTTCATGTGAAGGCAGATTTTCAAGGCTCTATTCCTATCACATCCTGCTCTTAATTCATTTCACTAGAGTAAGTATGCTTAACGTACCTTATTATCTTTTTCGGAGTATAGAGAAGATGGCATACATTTCCCAGAAGAAGGAGTATTAACAGCAAATGAGAAGCCTATTTCATCATTCCCTCATAAAAATCATAGTCCTCCACCATCTCAATCCACTAAACATTGCATGGAGCACCTTCATAGCTAACGACATTTTCAATGAGATATCCATTTAGCATGCACAAAATGTCCCTTCATCATCCTAGCCATCCACTTCCATCCCTTCATCTCAGCCCATGGCACATTCATCATCATCATATCAATCCCCTTCACCTCTTTCATCCCCATCTAATCATAATCCTTCATCTCCATCTCACCATGATTTTGGGTCACCTAACAGGATTGAGGACATTGAGCTTAAATGGGCCAATATGGTTCAGGTTGAGCCATTACTCAAAACCTACCAAAGAGGACACAAAAATGTTTTTGCTCCACATGGAGTGGAAGGGGCCATGCCTTCTACGATAACACAAGAAGTGGACAAAGGCAAAGAAAAGGTCATTGAGCCAGTCTTTCATGATGAGGAGCACACTCATGAAACAAAGCAGGAATTTCAACTTGTTGACCTAGATGAGGATGAAAATGATAAAATCACTAATTCAACCATCAAATATAATGATTTCAAGATTAAGGAGCTCCAAAAAATTCTTGACAGGGTGATTTATGTCATAAAATTTCTTGAGCAAGAGAATGAACAATTGAAAACTAAATGAGTCATTGATGAGGTTAAGTATTTCACTGCTCAAAGGGAGGAAGAAAAGGTGAAATCCATGCTAGATGAAACAATGGAGAAGTATTGATTATTTTATGATGAAGAGGAACAAGTACCAAGACAGAGACCTATAACTAGAGGGCTAAAAAGAGCTCTAGCTCTAGAGAGGCAAGGGGAAGCTGAGCTCGCTAATCAGCTAACCGTAAATGAGAATCTTTCTATATTGATCAATGATGACAGGGAGCCATGGCTTAATAGAGCCAATCAAAATTTTGAGAATCTGATATCAACGGAAAATAAGGATAATGACCTATTGAGGAGGAAGGTAAAACACCATGCACTAAAAGAGAAAATTGCATTGGCCAAGCTCAAAAGAGCCAACACAAAAATTGAAGACTTGACCATGGAGGAGAAGAAGAAATTGTAAATTATTGTCGAGGCTTCCCTCCAAGCCTAGAAACATCATCATAAGCCATTCCAACAATTTTGAGGCATTTCCTAACTTTTTGGTAAAATATGGAAATTTTTGTTTTTTGGGACAGACATTTAGCAGAAAATTGGGCATTTGTGCAGCTCCCTAGGCGCTACGCAAATAATTGGGACACTTTTTGAGGAAAATAAAGGCACCAATGGATTCCTAATGACCAATGAATCTTAGAAAACCATGTTTCCAGTCTTTTTTTTTTGTTTTTATAGGTGAAAAGCTCAAAAAAACATCAAAAAACCACCTATCTACCTATTTTTTTGACCTAGGCACTGGAAAAATACCAGTCTTGGGAGAATGACTTTTTGAGCAGGAAAATTACCTTCATTCTTAGAAATTAAGGGATATTTAGAAAGAGGATAGGTAGCAATTTCCAACAAGCCATCTTGGGCCTGATTTGGACAACTGTAGGTCATCCAAAAGTGGCCCCGAGCACATAGGGCGCAAATGACACTGCTAGGGCGCAAATGCACGGTGGATGGTGCAAATGACAAATTTGTTGTTTTTTTCCAATTTTCTATGAAATTTAGACTTTTCTTCAATAAAATATGTTTCTACTTATGTAATTCATCATGGTAAATGTAATTATGTCAAGGATAAGTTACCTAGGGGTAGATTCATTAGGTAAAAGTAATCTTTGAGTCATAATGAATCAATTGAATGTCATGAGGAGTGAGTCACTTGGACCATCCTACACTCCAGTTTTCAGTTCAGTATTTTGTGGATATCTTCCTCGCTTCATGGATTAGACCCCTAAGGATGAGAGAATGATGTTTTGATTTATATGTATTCCCTTTCTTCACTCTTAGCAAGGGTTGGAATCAGTTTGTATGTTTTCTTATTGATCAAGGAACTATTGTACTTAATTTGGTCAGCTAATAAAGAGGAGTTGAAGCTATTTTATGGGATACTTGTGGTATGATTTTTATCATTGTATTTTCTTCAATTTCATATGTTAGAATGTATTGTATTCATGTTCACTTCATCTCTGTGGTATGGTCTTTTTCAAGTTTGATAATCATAACACATGCTTTCTCATGCTCTGTTTTGTGGAATTGATCATAGTTTCTCCATTTTCCTTTGTCTAGGAATAATACATCTCCCATGATCTACCTAGCTTCTCTTATGTCTCAAAACCATTCCATTACAATCATATTTAAGTGATAAAGCTCATGCCTATCTTGCCCCATTAATCCCTACAACCCTATCTCATTTTCCCTGACCTAGATCCCTTGACCTAATTTCTTCATCTAGTGATAACCCAACCAAAATCAAATCAAAACAACCCCTGCACTCAATATCTAGCCTAAAATCCCTAATTCCTCTAGCCCTCCTAGCTGTGACCTTTTTGGAGAGAGCCCTCTCCCACTTAATAGGGATAGCTATCAAGTCAAAAGCTTGGTCTGTGGTTACCTCTGTTGGGATTCCTTATTCAACCTTGGGAATCTAGAGAAGTGATAACACATGGCAAGAAAATTTTAATTTTAAAATTTTAGTACAAATAACTAAGTAATTTTTCAAGTTCATTGAACATGATCTTGAAGGAGACATGTATTTCATTATGTAATATTCCAAATCAGGAAAAGCAACAATATTGAACATAAAACTGGAATGTACAACAAATATCAATACAAACACATGAGAAAATTATAGATCCATTATATTATGTATCACAACAGCAAATAACTATAATATATTGAGGAACAAATTACTCAAACTAGGCAAACAAGCATCCAATGCCCAAATACACTAAAACCAGAAATGTTGCTGCTATATCAAATGTCAAAGTACATGACAGCGTAGTCCTAGTGAGGGTTACTACAGTTGGAGAATGGAAACTATATCTACTAATATGATACTCAAAGGGTGTTGAGAATAGATAACTAGACTCTCAAGCACAATCCCAAGACAACTCGAAAAGGGTTTCTTGAAATACAAAATATGAAAAAAGTGCATACTGCATCTCTATGGCTGAATAACGTCGTATCGCTAGAGAACTACTATAATATGGTTGATATGACAATAAAATCTTTGTAACTTCTCCTCTCTAGATTTTCAGGTGAAGGGTTGCTCCCTTCACTAGGAAACTAGCTCACAAACTGGGTTTCTCAACCCTCCACTACACTACCCTACAAAATAATGAAGCTCCTAAAGGAGACTATGTTGTGGCTAAAGTCAGCTGCTTGGACCAATGTAGGATGGTGGAACTGAAGCTCAGAATACCTCTCCTGAGTGGGCACTTGAAGTCCCCCGAGGAAGAGTGTGGGATTTCTGCCTGTAAACACCCTTGTACTAAACAGTACAACAAACTCCGCTAAACAGCTGAAGCATGCAAGAAGTCATAAGACCAAAAAATAAAAAATATTATGAATGCTCGCCATGCATGCCATCCCCTTCCTTATATTCTTGGTGAGCTTCTTCACCCTTTGCCCCACTTATTAAAGCTCCTACTTCCATGCATAGACACCTCCTCCAAAACTGTGATGTTCTCACTAGCTCCACTCTCTCCTATGGAAGTGTTGTTGATTTGGTCAACCTTGACCCAATCTACATGCACTGATCCCATTCACACCAATGGTTACTTTATTTCCTCTAGCTAAACGGATCCACATTCATGCTAGAAGTTCTTTACTCCTACTAAATAGATTTAAGGGTATCTTTACCCACTTATTCATCTAAGTTATGAAATAGAAGCAACATATAATATTCCAACTAGCTAAAAGCTAATTCAGAATATTACAGTCCTCCCCTCCCAAATTTTGCTTATCCTTAAACAATAGTAAAGAATGATGCTGCAAAATCTTCTCTCCTTCCCAAGTGGAATCCTCATCTCGTAGATTTCTCCATCGAATCATATATTCTGTAATCATCATGTTTCTTAGTTGCCTCTCCCAGGTATCCAATATAGCCTCCAGTTTCAAAACCAGAAGGCCCTCATCATCAATAGGTGGGAGATACATTATGGAAGCCACATGTTGTACAATGGCCATTTTGAGGAATGAGACATGAAAAATGTTATGGATCTTGCTCCCAATGGGAAGCTCCAACTCCTATGCTACTTCCCCAACATGACGAATCACCATGTATGGCCCATAGAACTAAGGCTTAAGCTTTTCAACCCCCTTCTCCTTTAGTGTAGACTATCTACATGGCTAGAGATGAAGATAGACCAAATCATCAACCTCAAACTACCTCTCTATCCAACCACGGTCTACATATAACTTCTATTGGTTCTGTGTTGTAGCAATACTATCCTTGAGGGCTCGGAGTATATCTTGAATCTCTTGAATCCACTCCTTGGCTCTAGGAGCCTTGCTTTCTCCAAACATCACATCATCAAATGATAGATCATCATACCCATAAGGAGCCCGAAATGGGGTCATGCCAATGGACATGTGAAAAGTTTTTTTGTATAAATACTCCCCCAAATGGAGCCAGCGCAGCCATGCTATTTGCTACGCTGAAACATAGTTTTGCAAGTATCCTTCCAGCCACTTTTTTACTATATTTGTCTTTCCATCGGTATGTGGGTGATATCTGGTACTCGGTGTTAACTCAGTACCCACTAACTAAAAAAGCTCCTGCCAAAAACCACCCATGAAGTAGCTATCCCGATCACTTAATATGGTATTTGGAAGGCCATGGAGTCTAAAGACATCTCTAAACAAGAGCTCGGATACCTATGAAGCAGTATATCGTGCAGAAATAGCAAAGAAATGTGAATACTGTGTTATTTGATCAACAACTACAAAGATACAATCCTTACCCTGAACTGTAGGTAGACAGGTGATGAAGTCCATTGAAATACTCTCCCAATTTCCTTCCAGAATATGGAGTGCTTGCAAAAATCCTGCAGAATGGTTGTGATCTCCTTTTTTCTGCTGGAAAACTATGCACTCCCTGATGTGTTGGAGCACATCATCCTTGAGACACTTCTATGATAATCTCTCCCAAATGGCTGGGTATGTCTCGGTTAATCCTTGATGTTCAGAAAGTGGTGAATCATGTGATGCCTACAAAATATTCTTCTTGAGTCTAGAATCTCTAGTCAAGAAGATCCGGGCTCCGTAATATATGACCTCATCCATCACTTAAACCTCTCATTAGTCACATTTCCATCTAGGATTTCACATGAAAATAAGTCTTTGGAATACTCCAATAACAGTTGGGCCTTCTAATCTGTATCCATACTCCTCAAATACAGCGTTGATGACCTCTGAGATAGAGAATGTGCCACTACATTTCTATTCCCCTTGAAATATTCAATGTAAAATTCATATGCTTGGATCTTTCTCACCCATTTCTGTTGCCTCTCCTGCATTTTTTTCTTCTCGGGAAAAAACCGAAGACTATTGTGATCAATCTTCACTCGGAACCTGTTACCCACCAAATATTGTCGGAAATTTTCTAAGGCATGCATGATAGCCAACATCTCCTTATCATATATAGAATACAATCTCTCATGTAGCAGCAACTTTCGACTCTCAAAAGATATGGGGTGTCCCCTGTTGATCATAACTAGCTTCCTATAAAATTTTCATAGGAAAACTGGCTTATACACCTCATATCCCCTTTTACAGCGTTAGAAAAATCATTTTTATGATTATCGTGGCCTTTCCGCCCCTGAATTTCATTATAAAAGCCATTGATCGTAAACTCAAAAATCTAACAGACCTAGCCCCTTCTGCTGAGCCTCTGCTCTTTTCCTCCATGAGACCGAAAGCCTGAACCGAGTGCTAACTCTATATGCACTTATAAAAAGAATATCGGGAGAATTTTGAGCCGTAGATCTGTACAAGATCGGACGGCGTTTGTTCGTCTCCATCGCACCTGCAAACCGCTTGACTACCGTCTGATTAGACCGCGAAATCAATGGTCCGCAGCCTGTCTATCCTGGTGGTCCCCACTCCCGCTCCTATTGCAAAAACCGGTGGTTTATATCGCACCGCCTTTCGGCGGTAGGCAGTAATTCTACTTGGGCCAGCGATTCCACTCATCGCCCGATGCGTGTCCCCGCGTACGGCTTCAAAACCGCTCTCCATCGCACATTATTGTTTGGTCAAAGTCACGACGCGATATTCATGACATCCGTTCAATCTGGAGATCTGCATCCGACGGTCATCGCGCTCCGAAGCTGCATGAGATTTAGTCCAAGCCCATCACGCCCCTGGCACACCATCTTATTTCCCTCTGATGTGTTTTTAACCATCGATCTCGCCTGGAGATCGAACGGTCCATATCATCTGCATACTCCGCCATTGATTCTGTTCATCCACATCACCATCCCACGTGTTCATCGCACTTCCCCTTCACCACTTATGTGTTCCATTCATATGTTATAATTTAAATGTTTTACATTTTAGCTATGGTCAGCTCATCCGCCATTCCTCCGCTACATTTTTCCGCCACCCTATGTTGTTTCACCATTTCAGCATGTCTGCACAGTCATTTTCATCGATCCTGCCACGTCCATCATCTCCTGGCCTAGTTTTCTTTAACGAGTTTGCAGATTTTGCAGGATTACAGCGGCAGAGAACTATTATGATTCACAGTCTCAATTACTGTGATAGAGCCCACATCAAAGGACCATTTTGCAGAGCAGAATTATGAAGAAAGGCCTCAGAAGCCAAATCGACAAGACTTCAATTAAAGAAACAGGGTTCAAATTTGTCAAACCCTGTAGGGACATTCAAGGCGCCGACTTCATAGATGAAAACATTAATGGAGAAGTAGAGGAGTATCAGTGGAAGGTCAAGGAATTCAGTGTTCAGCATTGAAGATTTTAAATCATAATTCAGGGTTCAGAAGGCAAAGATTACAATGCATAAGAAGAAACACCCTCCAGGTTTCATTTCAGCAGAATTTACCTTTATAAAAGGACAGAATGTTAATATGGTTATCCCTATATCATGTTCCTAAAGAGATTTTCACTCAGAACATTTATTTCAGAAGACAAGCTACAGAGTACGTGCATCACCACAAATTCATCAAGCTGTATGGCCATGCACGTCTCCTCCATTTTGTTTTTATGATATGATTAAACATTTATCACCTACCTCTTTTACTAGGTTTTGGTTTCTCCTATAAAAACCATGAAAAAACGCATTGTAAGGGTTCCATATTTTTATCATAAAATTATGCAGTGAAAGGCTTTTTGCATACATTTTGTCAAATTATTGTATGAAGGATCAGAGCCCATAGGGTCTCAGTGAGGAGGAGTTATATCTGTCAAAGAGGATTCTGGTCTTTGGTATTTCACAGTCTGTAACTCTCTTTATTGTCTTATATTAATAGAACATTTCATTTCATCCATCTTTCTTGTATCATGTTTTGGAATGCGAGTGGCTCACTGATTTCTGCTATGGATTCATCCTATTTGATGCCCATGCTCGGATCAGTCAAGCTCTTTAAATATGGCTCATGCATGATATCCTGTTCCATTACTCATGTAAACCGTGTTTCTGCTATATTAGTTGCTTTGGGAGGGTGCTTTTAAAATGCTATTATCATGTATGGATTCTTAGATTGGTAAGCCCATGCATGGTGGTATTGTATATCTGGGTATCAGCTCAATGTTAACTAATATCTTCTCAATATTTCTTTCACTACATACACCTTTTGATAATTTATGTCTGTGAAGTATTTCTGAATCAGCCCGCTTTGCAGTAAACTGTCTCTGAATTGTCTGTTGCTTTTGTATTAGAGTTCTGCATATTGCCTCTGCAGTATCTCTTTTCCTATGTCAGTTTCTAAGAGTTTGGTCCCATTCTAGTTTATTTCCCTGTTTACAGGAGATAGCATGTGAGTTGAAGCTGACAACTTCATACATTATATTATACGCTCCTTGCTATGCTAAGATGTCCTAGGCACTGGTCTATCACAACTCTAGGCTGTCTCTAGGAGCGACAACATATTTCTGGCGCCATTGCCGGGGAACAAAGTTAAGAAAATTTGAATCCCTGGGCCTCGACAAATCATATTCACTCTCTAAGTAGGTGAGCATGGAGATTTGAGAGTTGTAGATCCCTCACCTTAGCGACTCCACATTTGTTATTTGATATATCTATTTGCAGTCCTGGCTCCTCGTAAGCCACACCTGAGGTCAGATTCGCCTAAGCCAAAGACACCTTCAGTGTCTAACCCTGACCAGATTATACATAGAAGAAATTGGAGGGAAAGGAAATCAGCCCATTCTGAAATTCCTGAAGTATCCACAGAAGACTTTCCATCCTCTTCCTCTTAAGAAAATCAAGTGCCAAATCCCGACTCCACTGTGGGAGATATTGATTATTATTATTCAGATAGTCCACCCTGAGAGGGTATCAGAAATAAAAATAGTCTTCATCCTACTCCTGAGGTTGAAGAGGTCAAGGAAGTAACCGAAGTATCTGCTATTAATAGACCTTTGTTCCCCTCCACCCCTCAAGCTGTAGTTGAGTATATTTCTATTATTATTCATACTCCACTTCCTCCTCCTCCTCCTCTTACGCATCAAACTATCGCACTACCTCCACCTCCTCCAATGGCCAATGTTTCAGCTTTCTTGATGAATAAATATGCTCCCCTGGCATTACCCCAAGTGCTGAATGATATGCCCCAGGATTATCTGAAGTTCTTGCCCAGATTCAATGGAGAAAATGAAATCGATGCTCAAAAATATCTTGAGACTTTCTGCTCCTTTGCAGAGAACTTTAATGTCGAACATTTAGATGTGGTCTTAAGACTGTTTGTGCAATCTCTAGATGGTGAAGCTCGAAAATGGTTTAAGACATTGGCTGTTTGTTCTATTACATGGAAGATACTTTCCTCAGGAAATTGGGAGAGAAGAAAGATCATGGAAATTCTCTCATTGAGTTCAATACACTAAAGAAAAGACACAATGAAGGAGTGTCAGAATTTATCAAGAGATTTAATAAATTATATCTAAGTCTCCCTGCTGATATGAAACCCCATCAAACTGCTGCTAAAGTTGTTTTTGTAGCAGCCTTTGATTCAGAATTTGGCTTCTCTCTCAGAGAAAGAAAGCCTGCTACTCTGGATTATGCTCAGGCTGACGCACTAGAGTTGGAAGCAAACTTTGCCTCCACTGGAAAATCAAAAGGAAGAGCTAAGCAAGATACCAGAACAAGGGGCAAAGAGGAGGCATCCACTTCTAGTCAGGACAGAGACTTAGACAAAATGGAAGAAATGAGAAAATTGATTAAGAAAATGGTTAAGCTTGAATTGGAGGCCAAGAATTCAGCTTTCAAAAACTTCCAGAATGCTCCAAACAATGGTTACAATCCTCAGTATAGAAGACCACCCCTGCAAATATTGCCAAGGGAATCAAAAGAACAACAAGATCAAGTACCACACCCATTGTACTTGGAAGGTCCAGTAGATGATTCTACTGATGACACTGCCTATGGACTGGAGGATGCAAATCTTGCCTTTTCAAATAGTGATGGAGAAGAATGCCCTTTGCAAGGGAATGATGAAGCTGGGTGCTCATTGCAAGAAGAAGAAAAGACCAGAGACACAGATGAAGCAGAATTTGATCATTATTGTAAACAATTTGATGATTTCATGCAAGCACATTTCAATAGAAGATATAATCTCAGATCTTCTAGGAAGAGGACTCGTACCCAAGAGCAAGAAGAAGAGTTACCCCAGAAGGAAGCACCTGGTCAGGAGGAATCAATGATGCAGAAAGCTACAAACAAAGGTAAGCAACCTCTAAACAAACCTTTGCAGTCTAATGATCAAATTCCTTATTCTTCAAAAGTAGTCACTTCCCCTAATGCTAAACCTGTGACAAAAGAAGCCAAGCCCCCAGTTGAAAATAAAGAGTCAAAAGAGGTTGTGATAGAAAAGTCCCCTCCTACTTTTAGTCTGCAAAAGGATCTTGAAAAGGTAAAAATCCCAGTTCCCTTGCTGAACTGTTGAAATAGCCAGCATATCAATCTCAAGTCACATCTTTCATGCTCCCTCCAGAAGCACCAATCATCCCAAATAGTCTCAACCTTCAAGAAGAGAGACCCATGGTATTTTTTGGCCCACATGTTGAGGAGATAGATCCCTCTACTCCTCCCTTCTATGTGTCTCTAGTAATCCATGACCTACTATTACATAACTGCATGTTAGATTCTGGAGCTTCCCATAATCTTATGCCTCTGTCAGTCATGGAACAACTAGGTTTACAAATCACACATCCATATAAAGACCTCTACTCATTTGATTCCAAAAGAGTTAAATGCTTAGTGATGATCAAGGATTTGGTAGTCAATTTGGCCCAAATCCCAGCAAAAATTGTGGTAATGGACATCGTGGTGGCTGACATCCCAGCTCGCTTTGGTATGTTGCTGTCAAGGTCATAGGGAACAAAAATTGGTGGGTCAATCAAGTTGGATTTAACATATGCTATTATCCAAGTTTTTGGTGGCTAAGAGAGGAGATTGTACAGGGAGACTAGATTTGTCAAGATGGTGACTAAGGCTGACAATTCTGTAAATTCACCAGTCTACAGTAGGGAAGGAGATTTATCATGCTTGATGCTGGAGGAAGATCAAGATTATGCTCATGAACCATCCTTCTGCCAGATCAAGAGTGAGCAGCCCTCAGAGAACATGGAAGCGGAAATCTGGACGCTCCATTTTGATGGGGCCAATTCTAAAGAAGGTAATGGAGCAAGAATATTATTAATTTCTCATACAGGAAGATGGGTCCCTCTCTCCTTCAAACTAGAATATGAAGCCACTAATAATGTGGCTGAATATGAAGCACTTTTGTTAGGATTGCAGACAGCCAGGAACATGGGTATAAAATTTTTAAAAGTTATGGGAGATTCAGAACTGGTGGTTAGGCAAGTCAGGAATCAGTGTCAAACCAAACATCCTAGGCTAAGGGCTTATAGGAATGAAGTTTGGGACATGGTAGAAAATTTATTCTTGGCATTAAATATCCATTTCATGCCCCGAGAACAGAATAGGATGGTTGATTCCCTTGTTGTGGCTGCTAGTACATTTCAACCACCTCGGAACCCTCTTTTAAGATATGAAGTTGAGGTGTGTTATCGGCCTTCAATCCTGGATAATATCAAACACTGGCAGGTGTTTGAAGATGAAGAGAAGATGAAGATATTCCTGGAAACAGTGGGGGAATTCTCCAATATGGAGATTGATGATGAAGAAGAGGTAGAATCTGAAGATATTTCAAAAAGAAATTGGGAGGAGAAAGTGGCAAGAAACAAAGTGTTGCAGCTAAAGGGAAACATTATACCTAGAGGGTTGGTACCTCTGGAAAGATTATTTTACAAGAATAATGTCCCACTACAGCCGAGCAAAGTGGTAGAATAGAATCAGGTAGAAGACCTGAATTTGGGTACTGAGGCTGACCCCAAAATTGTGAAATTGTCCAAGAAAATCCCCAGAGAATATAAAAAGCTATATAAAAAATTATTTCAGTCTTACAGAGATGTATTTGCATGGTCCTATCAGGATTTGAAAACTTTCTCTATCAATATTATGCAACACAAAATTCCACTGAAGGCAGATGCAAAGCCCCATAAGCAGAAGCTTAGACAAATCAATCCCCTGCTGCTGCCTTCTATTGAGAAAGAAATCAAGAAGCTGCTAAAAGCCAAAATAATTGTACCACTGAGGTACTCTGAGTGGGTGGCAAACCTTGTCCCTGTACGCAAGAAGAATGGAGAAATAAGGCTGTGTGTGGATTTTAGGAATTTAAACAGAGCATCCTTAAAGGATAATTACCCACTGCCTAAAATGGATCACATTCTGCAGAAGGTGGTTGGAGCTTCCAGAATGTCAATGATGGATGGATTCTCTGGTTATAACCAGGTGGCTGTACTTCGAGAGGATCAAAAGAAGATTTCTTTAACCACACCATGGGGTACATTTATGTATGCCAGGATGCCTTTTGGATTGATTAATGCAGGGGCCACTTTTCAGAGGGAAATGGACATTGCTTTTGTTGGGGAGCAAGATAAATTCCTGGTGGTCTATGTCGATGATATCACTGTATTATCCAAAAATGATGTTGAGCACATTGAACATCTGCGGAGAACTTTTGAGAAATACAGAAGGTATGGTCTCTCTCTGAATCCTCAAAATTCTTTGTTTGCATTAGAAGAGGGAAAGCTTTTGGGCCATATCGTGACTAAAAATGGGGCGAAGATAGACCCCAAGAGGGTAGAGGTTATAAATGGCATTGCTTTTCCCGGAAATAAGAAAGACGTATAAGTATTCCTAGGGTGCATTAATTTCTTGAGAAGGTTTATCCCTAACTATGCTGAGATATTTAGGCATATAACAGATATGCTGAAGAAGAATAAGGAGGTAAAGTGGTCACAAAAATCACGGGAGGCATTTACCAAGATAAAGAATGCTTTTGCAGAAGCCCTTGTGCTGGCTAGACCAGATTATGATAAACCTTTCATGAATTTTTCTTTTGCATCACCTCATACAATAGCAGGAGTTTTACTGCAGAAAAATGAGGAGGGGTATGAGCAGCCTATTGCCTTTTTCAGTCAGGTGCTCCGTGATGCAGAATTAAAATACAACATATTGGAAAAGCAAGCATACGCTCTAGTGAAATCCCTCAAAGCATTCCGTGTATATATCTTACAGTTCCACATCACTGCATTTGTGCCTGCAGCTGCTGTAAAAGATATCCTTATTCAAGGGGATAGTGAAGGAAAAAGGGGCAAGTGGATTTCTAAAATACAGTAATATGACCTGATAATCCGCCCTACTAAGCTAATTAAAGGACAGGGGCTCGCCAAAATGTTATCAGAATCAAACTATCAAGCCCTGGGCATAAATTTGTCCATTATAGCAGGTGAGGAATCTGAGGAGAAAGAATAATGACATGGAATTGGAGTAGCTACTCCAGAAACACATCTTAAGTACCTCACCATTCCATGGTACAAAGAGATAGTAGAATATCTCCTTACACTCAGCTGCCCTCCAAGTTGTGACAAAACTAAATACGGAGCGCTGAGATTGAAATCACAGAAGTATATAGTCGCCAATGGCTGGCTATACTTGTGAGATCCCTCAGGCATCTTACTCTTGTGTCTCACAGAGAATATAGTCGAGATTATTATAGCAAAATTCCATGAAGGGATCTATGGAGACCATTACAGCTGGAGGGCCACAGCTCATAAAATTCTGAAAGCTGGCTTCTATTAGCCAAAGCTTTTTGGAGATGTTTTCGCCAGGGTAAGAGCGTGTGATAAATGTCAAAAATTTGCTGAGAGACAGAAATCGGCACCATTTCCCCTAATTCCAGTGCATGTAGATGAACCATTCAAACAATGGGGTATTGATTTTACAGGTGAGATACATCCCCCATCAAGTGGTCAACATAAGTGGATTTTAACGGCCACTGATTATTTCACTAAATGGGTGGAAGCCATACCTGCAAGGAATGCTACAGATACTGTGATCATAAAGTTCATGGAGGAAAACATCATATCCAGGTTTGGCTGTCCTGCTAGGATAATGACTGATAATGCACAGGCCTTCAAGTCTGCAAAATTTATGAATTTCTGCCAGCAATAAAATATCATACTGAGTAACTCTACAGCTTACTATCCACAAGGAAATGGCTTGGCAAAGTCTTCAAATAAAACTCTGGTGAGGGCCTTGAAGAAGACTATCAATGAAAATTAGAAGAATTGGGATTCCTAATTGAAATTTTCTCTATGGGCTAATAGAATCACCAGCAAGAGAGCAACTGGGAAATCTCCCTATGAATTGGTATATGGATGAGCAGTAGTTTTTCCTGTACAGTTGGCTTTACTAGTGGCTCGCTTCATGCAAGAAAGCCAAGAGGAACCTGATGATATGATCAGGAGAATCAATCAATTGGTGGAATTAGAAGAAAAACGTGGCCAGGTGAATCAAAGGTTAATAAAATATCAAGAGAAAATGAAACACATTTTTGATCCGCATGCAAAAGACAGGAAGCTGCAGATTGGTGATTTGGTACTCAGATGGGATATCTGAAGAGCCGAAAAAGGTAAACATGGTAAATTCGACCCCTTCTGGTTTGGTCCTTTCAAAATTGTGGAGCAGGGGGGAAATAATACTTTCAAGTTGGAGAATTTATAGGGCGACTTGCTGGACACCCCTATAAATGGTCAATTCCTCAAGCCCTACTTTCAGTTCTAATTCAGGCAAAGGCAGCCTGATGTATTATATTGTATGATAGTTTCCTTTTTTTTTCGTTTGAATAATGTGGGTGTCATTATGAGTCATAAAGTGAAAACTAAGGTTGCTGAAGAGCCACCTTTTCACAAAAGATGATCAGTGGGTCTGTGAGATCTCGACACGGTCAGGGTCGAACGTGCCATCCCCAGGTGGAGCCAATGTTGATCATAACCAGCTTCCTATAAAAATTTCACAGGAAAACTGGCTTATACACCTCAGATCCCCTTTTACAGCCTTAGAAAAATCATTTTTATGATTATCATGGCCTTTGCGCCCCTGAATTTCATTATAAAATCCACTGATCATAAACTCAAAAATCTAACAGGCTTAGCCCCTTCTGCTAAGCCTCTGCTCTTTTCCTCCATGAGACCGAAAGCCTAAACTGAGTGCTAAGTCTATATGTGCTTATCAAAAGAATATCGGGAGCATTTCGAGCTGTAGATCTGTACAAGATCGGACGGTGTTTGTTCGTCTCCATCGCGCCTGCAGACCGCCCGACTACCGTCCGATTAGACCACGAAATCAATAGTCTGTAGCCTGTCTATCCTGGTGGTCCCCACGCCCGCTCCTATTGCAAAAACCGGTGGTTTATATCGCACCGCCTTTCGGCGGTAGGTGGTAATTCTCCTTGGGCCAGCGATTCCACTCATCGCCCGACGCGTGTCCCCGCCTACGGCTTCAAAACCGCTCTCCATCGTGCATTATTGTTCGGTCAAAGTCATGACATGATATTCATGACAGCCGTTCGATCTAGAGATCTGCATCCGATGGTCATCGCGCTCCGAAGCTGCATGAGATTTACTCCACGTCACCATCCCACGTGTTCATTGCACTTCTCCTTCGCCACTTATGTGTTCCATTCATATGTTATAATTTAAATGTTTTACATTTTAGCTCTATTCGGCTCATCCGCCATTCCTCCGCTGCATTTTTCCGCCACCCTACATTGTTTCACCATTTCACCATGTCTGCACAGTCATTTTCATTGATCCCGCCACGTCCATCATCTCTTGGACTAGTTTTCTTTAACGATCTTGCGGATTTTGCAAGATTACAGCGGCGGAGAACTATTATGATTCACAGTCTCAATTACTGTGATAGAGCCCACATCAAAGGACCATTTTGCAGAGCAGAATTATGAAGAAAGGCCTCATAATCCAAATCGACAAGACTTCAATTATAGAAACAGGGTTCAAATTTGTCAAACCCTGCAGGGACATTCAAGGCGCCAACTTCATAGATGAAAACATTAATGGAGCAGCAGAGGAGTATCAATGGAAGGTCAAGGAATTCAATGTTCGGAATTGAAGATTTTAAATCATAATTCAAGGTTCAGAAGGAAAAGAGTACAATGCACAAGAAGCAACACCCTCCAGGTTTCATTTCAGCAGAATTTACCTTCAGAAAAGGACAGAATGTTAACATGGTTATCCCTATATCGTGTTCCTAAAGATATTTTCACCCAGAACATTTATTTCAAAAGAAAAGCTACATAGTACGTGCATCACCACAAATTCATCAAGCTATATGGGCGTGCACGTCTCCTCAATTTTTTTTTTATGATATGATTAAACATTTATCACCTACCTCTTTTACTAGGTTTTGGTTTCTCGTATAAAAACCATGAAAAAACGCATTGTAAGGGTTCTAGATTTTTATCAAAAAATTATGCAGTGAAAGGCTTTTTGCATACATTTTGTAAAATTCTTGTATGAAGGCTCATATCCCATAGGGTCTCAGTGAGGAGGAGTTCTATCTGTCAAAGAGGATTCTGATCTTTGGTATTTCACAGTCTGTAACTCTCTTTATTGTGTTATATTAATAGAACATTTCATTTCATCCATCTTTCTTGTATCACGTTTTGGAATGCGAGTGGCTCACTGATTTCTGGTATGGATTCATCCTAGTTGATGCCCATGCTCGGATCAGTCAAGCACTTTAAATATGGCTCATGCATGACATTCTGTTCCATTACTCATCTAAACCGTGTTTCTGCTATATTAGTTGCTTTGGGAGGGTGCTTTTAAAATGCTATTATCATGTATGGATTCTTAGATTGGTAAGCCCATGCATGGTGGTATTGTATATCTGGGTATCAGCTCAAGGTTAACTAATATCTTCTCAATATTTCTTTCACTACATACACCTTCTGATAATTTATGTCTGTGAAGTATTTCTGAATCGGCTCGCTTTGCAGTAAACTGTCTCTGAATTGTCTGTTGCTTTTGTATTAGATTTCTGCATCTTGCCTCTGCTGTATCTCTTTTCCTGTGTCAGTTTCTGAGAGTTTGGTCCCATTCTAGTTTATTTCCCTGTTTACAGGAGATAGCATGTGAGTTGAAGCTGAAAACTTCATACATTATATTATACGCTCCTTGCTATGCTAAGATGTCCTAGGCACTGGTCTATCACAACTCTAGGTTGTCTCTAGGAGCAACAACATCCCCCTTGCATCAAAACTGCTACAATGCCCTCTCCTAAAGCATCACATTCCAGCACAAAGGGCTAGGTGAAATCCGGTAAAACCAACACCAGGTATCTACTCATCACTTCCTTGAGCCTATCAAAGGCTCTTTGCATTGTGGCTATCCAACTAAAGGCTCCCTTCTTGGTCAAATCTATAAGTGGTTCTGCTATTTGAGAGAACCCTTTAGCAAACTTCCGATAGTAGGTACAAATACGTACAAACCCCCAAAGTTCTGTGACATTCTTTGGCTCGGACCAATCCCTGATAGCATGGATATTATCTTCATTCACTCTCACTCCAGGTACTCCAATGATGTGGACCAAATAGATCATGTATGTGAGTCCAAACTCACACTTGGAGAGCTTATAAGCATAGAATTGTTTCTCCTCAAGAATGTGTAATACTGCCTCAATATGCTATAGATGCTCTTCCCATGTGCGACTATAAATAATGATGTCATTAAAGAAGACCAATACAAACTTCCTTAATTGACCACGAAAAATGTGGTTCAGGCAAGACTGGAAAGTTGAAGGACCATTGGTTAGTCCAAAGGGCATCACCAAGAACTCAAAATGGCCATAGTGGAATCTAAATGCGATCTTAGGGATATCTTGATCACTCAATCTACTTTGATGGTACCCCGACCTCAAATCAATCTTTGAAAAGTACTTGGATCCCCTTAGCTCATCCATAAACTCATTGATCCTGGGGATTGGATACCAATTATTCATTTTTTTGCTTGTTCAAGGCCCTATAGTCAATGCACATCCTCAACGTGCCATCCTTCTTCTTCACCAAGACTACTGAAGAAGCAAAAGGACTGGTGTTGGGTTGGATATGTCCTAAATCCAAGAGCTCCTGAATGGATTTTTCAATCTCATACATGTAGGCTTTGGGATGCCCATAGGGTGTGGTTATCACGGCTTCAATCCCCTGCTCCAACTCAATAATGTCTTCAAGTCCTCGGTCAGGTTGCCTCCCTGGTGGAATATCTCTAAATAATGTAGAATATCGGTCTAGAATAGATTGCACATCCGGGTGTATTGGTTCACTCTTACCTCCTACCTCTTACATACGTAGTTATACTTCCCATTCTATGTCCCCTCTGTGAAAATAAACCTCCATCTTGTGTGCTAAGACAATCTAGGGTGGATAGGTGTGTTTGCCTTTGATTTCCTGAGGCTTACCACTCCCCTTCTCTATCCATTCCATCTCCAAGGTTTCCCAATCTATGGTAACCTTCCCCAAGGTGATTAACCACTGAACACCCAATATCACATTGGTGTATGGAATATCAAACAAAAAGAAGTGGTATGTCAATGTGTAGGTCCCAATAGTTATGGTTAATGTCATAACATATTTGGCACACTGCATGGTTCTAGCTCTTGGAACCAAAACTGAGAAGCCCTCAAAATCTTCCATGTGAACTCCCCTCCTCTGCACTAACTGAGTATCAATAAAGTTATCGGTAGCCCCAATATCTATCAACATTGATAATATCTACCCCTGAACAATGCCTCTAACTCTCAATGTTAGGTACTTGGGAACTCCCCGCAAAGCTGCAAGAGTCCCTCAAGTTGGATAAAATGCTCCCTTCATACCTCTTGATGATGATGCAATCTCTCCTGATGCTACAACAATGGTATCCCTCCCCAAACCTTCTACTTCATCCTCCTCCTTTGAGGGAAGGAATTTAACCTCTTTATCCTTTTCCTGAGAAGATAATTTCTACTGAAAAGCTGATTTTTCTTTGAGAAAAGCATGTTGTAGATCTATAGACTTCTCAATAGCCTCCTGGAGCATAGTTTGTCTAGTGGATTTCACCAACCCATGCAATGGTTCTACTAACCCATCAATAAAAATTTGCACCCTCCTAGCTATAGATAGGTCAGATACCATAATTGAGAGCCTTAGAAATTCAAAGATGTAATTCTCTGGATCTCCTATTTGCTTGAGCTTGATTAGATCAGTAAAATGTGCTTCTGGATTGTTGGGGTCAAATATTTCCACCAATATCTGGGTGAATTCTGCAAAAGCAGTGACAATAGCATGCCCTAGTGTAGATAGGCCATTAAACCACCACTCATGTGCTTCACCTTCTAGGTGCAGCGCTGCTATATTGATGGCCTCCATCTCTGAAACTCGGTTCAGCTGAAAATAGGTATCTAATTTCTCTACACAAGCCTTGGCTTTTCACTTGGGTGACCCATCAAAAGAGGGAAAAAATAACCTACCCATATTATGTTATAGATCATTTTTCTGCATGTACCTTCCACCTCTATTGTGACTGTTGGGTATTCTATTATCCTTGATCCAACAGAACTCTTGGAAGTTCAGGTGCTCCTTAAACCTCTGAGATTGAGATTCATATTCTAATAAATAATCACTAAGATTTTCCTCTCTTCGTGGCCCTCCCACCTCATTTCCTGTTGATAGGAATGTGGGCATGGTGGAGTGTTTTGAAGAAGACGGTACTGATGATTTCTCGCACCATAAATGTGAAGTGCTAGAACTTTCCCCATATTGAAACCCTCTAGGGGATTCCTTCAGCCTTTCTAATCTCATCTCCTTGATATCTTTAGCAATGTTTTTCATGTTCTGGAGAATAAGTTTTGGGATCTCCCTTTCCTCCATTTCTATAGATGTATTGCCCCATAATTTGAGCCAAGATTATGCTCTGATATCACTATAATATTCTAAATGAGGAAAGGCAGCAATATTGAACATAAAACTGGAATTTACAATAGATATCAATAAAAACAAATGAGAAAATTATAGATCCATTATAGTATGTATCATAGCATAAAATAAGTACAATATGTTCAGGAAAAAATCACTCAAACTAGGAAAAAAAACCTCCAATGCCCAAATACACTAAAACCAGAAATGTTGCTACTATACAAAATGTCAGAGTACATGACAGCGTAGTCCCAGTGAGGGTTACTGTAGTTGGAGAATGGAAACAAGTATATCTACTAATATGATGCTCCAAGGGTGTTGAGAACAGAGAGCTAGACTCTCAAGCACAATCCCAAGACAACCTAGAAATGGTTTCTTGAAATAAAAAAGATGCAAAAAGTGCAGACTGCAACTCTATGGATGAATAACATTGTATCACTAGAGCACTACTGGAATATGGCTGAGAAACCTTCCTTTGTGAAGAACCTAAACCCTCAACCCTCAACCCTCAATGGTTTCTTACATGATCCTGCTTCTAGACACCATCAATGTATTAATGACAAGAAAATGATTGTAACTTCTCCTCTCTAACTTTCTCAGTGAAGGGTTGCCCCCCTCACTATGAAACTAGCTCACAAACTAGGTTTCTCAACCATCCACTACACTACCCTGCCAAATAATGTAGTTCCTAAAGGAGAATGCGTTGTGGCCAAAGGCAGTTTCTTGGCCCAATCCCGGATGGTGGAAATGAAGCTTAGAATACCTCTCCTGAGTTGGTACTCAAAGTCCCCCGATGAAGAGTGTGGGATTTCCGCTTGTAAACACCCTTTTACTAAACAATACATCAAACTCCGCTAAACAGCTAAAGCATGCAAGAAGTCACAAGACCAAAACATAAAAATATTATGAATTCCCTCCATGGCTTACATCCCCTTCCTTATATTCTTGGTGAGCTTCCTCACCCCTGATCCCACCCATTAAAGATGCTACTTCCATGAAAATACTCCTCCAAAACTATGTTGTCCCCACTAACTCCACTCTCTCCTATGGAAACGCTTTTGATTTTGTCAACCTTGACCCAATCTTCATGCATTGACCCCATTCACACTAAGGGTTGCTTTATTTCAGCTAGCTAAACTGATCCACATTCATACTAGAAATGGTTTTATTCCTACTAAAGAGATTTAAGGGTCTCTTTACCCACTTATTCATATAAATTATGAAATAGAAGCAACATATAATATTCTAACTAGCTAAAATCTAATTGGGAAAATTACACATAAGTAATGACTTACAGGATTTTAGTCGTATGCTTTATTTACTTTCTGATATAAAGAAAAAAATATAAGAACTAATGAATGCTAATCAGATGAAGAAAATCAAATTTACATGGTCTAATAGAATCAAAATACCAGAGAACATTATTTTGAAATGTGAAAACATGGAGAATTGAATATTGCATGCATATGTCAAGGCCATATAGATTGTGCAAGATCTAAATGGTCTATGCATCACATATGACTATGGATTAATTTCGAGAGACATGTTAATGGCTAATTGGATAAGCTAAAATAATCAAAGGAAACATAATTCAATAGTATAATTGATTTTAGTACAGAGGAAATTAGCAAATGGCTAATGACTTTTTTTAATGTTAAAGAACATAACTCTGTTTTACTTTCCCAGTTGCAAGAAGAAGCTAGGGAAATTGAGAAGGAGATATTCAGTCAATGTGTCAAACAATAGATTACAGTTTCTCTCATGAAATATTACATCAAGGGCAAGATAAAGAATTTCCTTGAACAAATCAAACATGCGAAAAATAGCTCACAATTAAACAATCATGATTTATACTTATACATATTGTGAGTGTTCTTAGATATTGTAACATTCATTATATTGTTCATAATTATTAATTGTTCAAGTTTGTTAGATGTGTTATCATGAACTAGGCCAATTTATGGATGAAGTTTCTTACTTTTCTTTGTGGGTACCCTTTTCATATTGTGGTTCACGAGAGCCCAATTTCAGTCCCCATTTATACAAATGCATTTATTTTTGCGATTTAGTATAAATATTTTGAAAAAAAATTTATGAATCAAACATTATTCTATGCACCAAAAACTTTTGAAGTGGTTTAATATCCAAAATGTAAGTTTACTTACATAATGCCTTCCATTTGCACATGCTTTCCCTTTTCTAGATAACTTTGTTTCATAGTTAAAGTATCATTTTTTATGCATATTTAATTTATTATAGAAAAATTGTTTGAAATGCAAGTGCAGAAAGTTAAAGAGACAAAATGTGAGATGGAAATAGTGAATAAACTAGTGAACTGGGATATCAAAAAAGTATCATCATGGATATGAGAAACCTTTGGATTAAAAAAAAAAATGATCACGGTAGATCAAGAGTTATGAAGACTATATTCAATTATTCTTACACTTCTAATTACTTGTTTTGATTGTGAGTATGTTTACCAATTTTGTAAAGGTTCTTGGGAAATGTTTTGCATGAGATCTTGTATAGGTCTGAATTCTATGACAATGACCAAAAACTTTAATTGAACACAACTTTTGGAGAATATACATTGAGATTTTATACTATATCCATTGTTTTATAATTGAATTCTTTGTCGTTGTCCAGAAACATTGATTGAAGGCAAGTTTTGGAGCATATGCTTTGCGCTTTTATATTATATATAATGTTTTGTAATTGATGGTAATATAAATGAACATTCAACAATAGTTTTGGATCTGATATATATGTTCCATTTTTATTATTTATTTTAATCATCATTATGATGATTGGCATTTGAATTTGGATACATTTCTTATTACTCCAATTGTATTCATTACTATTTAATAATTTTCAACCACAAAGACGGATTACTCTATCCCAATTCTGATACTATTCACCAAGGAAAATTTTGAGATGATGTTTTGCATAAGTTTTCAACAACATAATTTGAGCCTTTATATTATATCTAATGTTATTTTACTAATTGGAATGAAAATAAATGTTCAACAACAATTTTGGTTCTTAAAAAATATGTTACATCTTTGGTATTTATTTTAATCCTAGTTATGCCAATTGGTATTTGAATATGAGTACGATTTTTGTTATTATAATTGTTTTGGTTCTAGAATAGACAAAATTTGAGGTCTAAAATGGGCCTCCTAAGGGATATTATAAAATAATAGTAGAAATAATAAAATAGTATTATATTACATCATCAAATTTTATAGAGAAAGAAAATTAAAAAAACTACTTTTTCAACTCGTATTTTCAACTTATCTCCCAACAGTTTTACTCAAATTTCGAGCATGAATATTTGTTAGTTGGATAATTTAATTCCTCATCCAAGGAGTACCCATGTTGCATACTTTCAATGGACCCTACTACACACAAAAATGAGAACTACATGAAAAAATGTGATTGTAATCACATTTTTCATGTAGCAAGGTCCACCAAAAGTATGCAATATGGGTACTCTTTGGATGAGGAATTAATTTATGCATCCAATGAGTTATCGCACTAGAAATTTGACTAAAACCATAGTGATATAAGTTTAAAATATGAGTTGAAAAAGTAGTTTTTTTTATTTTAAGTATGAGTGGTTTCCGTAGTGCATTATATTAGATATCATTTTTTGGATTCAACTGCGTTAATTTAGTCAGTCATCTATGACCATTTCCATGAGAGGTAGTTGTAACTGACTAATTTCTCATGATTTTTGAATAGTCCACTTAGCACTCATTGCATCAGGTGATGCTCACAGGGGTGAAGAAGTGGGATTGAAACTAGTGAAATGAATCACATAGAGTCAATCATCACTTTTGGGGCTTGCACCCAGTAACCAAGACTTCCCGGGAGGTCACCCATCCCATAACTCCTCTGGCTCAAGCGTGCTTAACTGTGAATTTTTCCCCACAATCAAGCCCACTTAGCTTGCTACCCCATTTGCAAAACCTTAGAAACTATTGTGCCTCATGAACCATTCAAGAAGAGATCCCTTTACTCTTAGTATTTTAAGTATGAGGGGTTTCCGCAGTGCATTATCTTTTTTGGGATTCAACTGTGTTAATTTAGTCATTCATCTATGACCATTTCATTCATCTTAGTTTTTTTACTCTTTTATTTTTAATCATTTTACGTTTTTACTCCAAAAATGGTGAATCGTCCCCCGTGATTGACATCATCATATTGAATCCTATTGGTTCTTATAAAGTTTATTTTAGATTTACATTTTTGTTTTGAGGCCCATTTTAGACCTCAAAATTTCTCTAATACAATTAAAGACTTTTCAAGCACAAAAAGTAATCACTCTATTCTAATTCTAAAACTGTTTACCAATTTTATGAAGTGCTCTAAAATGATGTTTTTGCATAAGTTTTCAAGGATATTATTTGTGCTTTTATATGTATACATTGTTTACTTTCGCAAAAAAATTATCTTTGACATGACATGCTATGGCATAGTAATTTGTTGGGCACATTCTTATCCATTTCATCTTTTCCCTTTCACTACACATACTCAATTTTGCATGTCTGTACACATTTCCATCCCAGTAGACTTCTTCGGTACACCTACTTTCCACAATGCAATTGTTACAAATATGCATAAATTTTTCATTTTATACACATTGTTCCCTTCATAGAATTTTTCTACACATTCTAATCTTGTACAACACTTTTACATAACTCGATATTAAAGAGATCATTTCAATATTGATTCTAGATTCTGCGAAACTATTAAGGATACATTTTTCCCCTTTGTAAATGCAATATGCATAGTTGGCATCTCTTCTTTGTCTATGCACAAGTATTCGTTTTATATTCTTTAATTCATATATGCCTAGGCTTAGCACATGTTTTATTTAACATATTTCTCAGTTGAAAATTTATTGTAATAATATTTTCATCTTATAACTGACATCAAACTCTAGGTGGCCGGGCCAATAATCAAAGACATTTGTGTAAAATATTTACTCAAATTGCAAAAAATACATAATGCAAACATATTTTTTCACAGAACGCTTAATCTTACCATTTTAACTGCTAGAAATATTTTTTCGAGCAGAGGCACCTACAACATAGGTCAATATACATTATCAAATGAGAAAAAATATCATTGTTCATTTTGTTCATAAGTAAATGACATTGGAAATCTAAATACAGTTATCAATAAAAAAAATTTACTCCATACACTTGTTGCATAGGTCCATATGACATCTTTCTTTTTGTATGTTTCTATATGAGTAGTTAGAATAGAATATAGAAAAATTAACCTCCAATTACCTTCTGCACAAGTGGATTTGAAAATTATTCTAATCTATGCGACTATACGGGGCAAACCATAATTATTTTTTTAATGTTGGATGTTGATTCATCTGCACCACACTCAATATCTGTGACTACAAGTTCCCACATTAGATAATAAAAAATATAATGAAAACATATAATCTAGGGCAAGTTTTATTATTTTAATTATCTAAATCTTGTAGTTACATGTTTTAATATTTTATAATTCATGAAATGTTATGTATTTAAATCCTGTCTTTTTAATTGAGTTAATTTATTTCTACCGAGAGAAAAAATGTAGAGAAATTTTTCATTGTGCTTCTTTCGTAATCTGCACAACGAAAGATTCTTCCTCACCTCTAATTATTTCTATATACATCGAACTTTGATGTAAGCTAAAGTATTATGTTATATAGTAACACTAAAAAATAATGATTCAATGGGAATTTGTTCACACCAAGAAAATTATTGTTTTAATGTGAAAGGTCTGGTGTTTTTAGTGTGTGAAATAATGAATGTGCGGAAAAGGATTATGTGTAGGAGAAAGTTTACGACGTGCTTTTCACATGTCCACACACATTTCCCCAATGCACAAATCAATTTTGTGTAACATTTATCCTACATATTTTGATTGCATATATCTCTGTCTTGGGTTAGCAATATGTATTTCATTTGGTTCTTTTGATAAAATCGGGCTAGGGGTATCACACAATATGTTTTTTCTTTCTCTTTCTGTGCATGTCTCTAAGGAATTAATTTTCACAATTTTTTGACACATGTGAAATGACACATAAACTTAATCAATGTTTTGTGTTACACATTAATATCTATTTAAAATTAATTAAGCCTTACTTCTACGAGTAAAAAAATATACATTGTCCCTAAATCTAATTATACATCTTAAATGTGTATAAACATAATACAAGGGATGTGATAGTGCAAGTAGTAGTTAGTCATCACATAATCAGTACATTGTTCAATTTCTTAATAAAAGTTAATCTAACACATTGTGTATCATTAGTAGATGTAGAAAAAACAACAATGTGTAGAGCACATGAAATTAGCATTAAAAAATTAAATGTAAATTGTTGGCATTTTCTAGCTAATAAACATGTAATCAGTCCATTTTGTACTCTATGTAGATTATTTTTCAAAGAAATTTCAATAATGAGATATGACACCACATTAAAAAAAAAAATTCAACCATTAATTCATTTTTTGTTAGAGCTACATGATCGCATCTACATACAATATTTATATGCGGTTGTCTTGACATCTTGTACGCAAAATGTCATGATGACAGTGAATTCATATTTATTTTAGTTCATAAATTTCCATCACTTAGTACATGTATATCAATGATATTAAAGAAATAAAAATTTGTGTACTAAAATAATGAGATACTTATGGAATTTTGAGATTTATTTCCACTCTTTCCCATAAATGCCTACTTGTATTTTCAATTGTTATTTATTGAGTGTTATGTGGAATGGGTGTCACACAAAAAATAGGAATAGTTACTGATTACATATCATATTAAGAATATTCAAACCATATATAATATATGGTTTTCATATTTACTCCCCCCACCCTGAGATATTGTTTGCATATTAACTTCCCCAACTGCCACCCTGCATTTTCGTTTAAGTAATCGTTTATGTAATATGTCACCTCTTTTGGTAGCTATTGAGTCTGCAATTTGTTTCCTCTTTTGGTGGCTATCAATATGTTGATGTGATTAAGGTAGTGTATGACTCTTCATTTCCACAATGAGTAACTGGTGACAATATGAAGCATTTGCTGAGCATATAAGGTTTTCAACTTACTCTTTAAACCTTGCAAATTAGAGGACCTCTCCAACGTTAGCTCATTCAAATGAATTTTTTAACTTTAAATTGGTCCCAATGATTAAATTTGATGTCTCTTCCTCATCCAAGATTGTTATGTGAAGGTGCAGAGGAAGAATAATGAAAACTTCCTCCATACTCCGCACATATGACACTCACATTTAGACATGAAATATGAAGCACGATTAATGAGAGATGAAATTTCTAGTAGAGAAATGAAAAAAGTTATCAAAATTGATACGATTAACTCACTTGCTCTTATCCATGGGGACTTCTATCAATCGAGCCCATATAGGTAGTACATGAACCCGACAATGCAACAAAATAATAGAAATAATATTTGGAGTATTGAATTGACAAATGTGCCATGTGTTCCAAAATTTTCTGCTTTCATACAAATAAACGAACACATTAAACATAAATATATTGGTATAAACTATTAATTCATGAATGCAAATACTTTTGTGAGAAATCATGAATGTGGAAGATAGACGTAATTTTAACAATCACAATATTTTCTTTACTATAGGGTGAGTATCTTTATTTGATATACAAACCAAAGTTCTCATTTCAGAAACTTTAATAAGTGAAAACAACTAACAAATCGATTAATATATAATGTTGTGTGGGAGGGAGGTATATGGAAGAAATGTGCAAGGGGAATGTACATGGAGATGAAAAATATTCCGAACAAGATTTTATGTTCTTTTCTTGGTGTAGTCAGCTAGAACACGTTGTGATTGATAGATTTGTACCATAGTCTTCAAAACCATGTTTCATGTTATTCATAAATAAAATTTGGTCCAACATTTCATGTACTCCAATATCAAATAAAACAAATTTATATTGACATAGTGGTGGGGACTACCTCAACCACCAAGTTGATTTGTAGTAGATGTATCTAAGCACGTCTGCATATTATATTTATTTGTGATAGTCCTAGCATGGTTTTCTATTCACAGATATTATTGACAGATCCTAATCTTATTTTGATGATCATAAATAATTCATAATTATTTTATATCAGAAATTTTTTTCTCTTATGACACATATATCAATCATATTAAAGAAGGATAAAATTTTGGAGTATGTCATCACTTAGGGAAAACCCCAGCTACGAGAAAAACCCTAAGGTAACCTCGAACCTCTTTAAGTTGGCACTTCAACTGTTAGGTCCCTATAATACTAGTGTATCCCCTTATTTTTATTGTTCGTGTAACCCCCTTATTGTTATTGGTGTGCCCATGTAGTCCCCATATTGTTATTATTGTGCCCCATAGAAGCCCACTATTGTTATTATTGTGCCCTTACATTATTATTGTTATGTCGGCTCTAAATATATTGTGACCGCTTAGACTCATATATATAGAAAGTAGTTTTGTCATTTGAATCATCCAATAATTTTTAATTTATGTAATTTAAAGGAGGCTTCCCCCTCAAAGTGGATAATTTTTAAATCGTTGATCTATATTTTCTTCTATTTTCTAATTTGGTTGCATAACATTTGGTATCAGAGCTTTGGATTCTAGGGTTTCGCTTCTTAAAATGGGACATCTAGAAATTTTCGCTATAACCGTTTTTATACAAAGCTTCAGAAGTTGAAATTGAAACCATGTGGATTCAAAATATTTTTGAACTTTTTTGTCGAAATTTAAGAGCTTGCTTTGCTATATTTTTGGAGATATTATCTGAGGAAGTTATGGTTTTTGCAAGATCCAAAATTTAGTCTCAAACATGTTGTTAACACTGGAAAATCATACAGCAAAAGACGACATCAATTAATGTAAAGCCTAAGGATTTACAGGGTAGAAACACATTATGGAATCAAGAAGTATTTAAAATCTCTAAGGTTTTGAGCAAATCAGATTTGAACTAGTCATAAATGATGAATTGTGCACTTTATCCTTCGAGAAGAAAGCCTTTTGCACACTTTTTTTCCCGATAAGTGTGCATTCCTGGAAATATAAAAATTTTCTTTCTAGGACCACACCAAGCAAAGGACAGTTACTCCTTATGTGAAAGCTGCCTAAGGATAGCCACCAGCACCTCCTTAGACATTATGTGAGCACACAAAAGAATATTTGAGCACACAATGGAATCGCACCTCTCCCTTGGGTCACTATCCATCATCTACCAAGGGAGGGAAGGAGGATTTGAAACTCACCTATATAAATCCCCCAAGAGATGAAGGAATGGTGATCACATTGTTATGCTGGCCAAAGTTGCCCAAGCAACACAACCAGTGTGTGACCCGGAGTTGGAGCTAAAGAGGACTCGATCATTGGCCACCCAACATCTTAGTCCACCACAACAGAGAGAGGGAGGGAGACTGCACCAGAGGCAAAGCTTGGAAGGCAACATCCTTGCATCGAGACCTAAAGCCATTGCCTAGGGGCCCTTTGGCAAGTGGGTAAAATTTCTTCTCCATTTCCGACATTTAATAAGAAGAGGCCATCAAGCCATTGTTTCCCTTATTATCGTTTTTACTCTCTATATAGCTTCTATATATTTGTGTTTTAGTTTTAGTTTAACCAAAGCATACTTTAGCATACTATTTCCACTAATTTTTATGCTTTTGAGCTCCCCCACTTTATGCCTATTACCAATAGTTTAAAGAGTAGACCACACTCTTTAAGCTAGTGTGATTTCATAGACCTGTGCGACCAATCCACCACAACAGGATTGGAGACTCCACTGTGTTCCAAGTTTATGTGGTTGTGCCATATTTTGCAGGAGACCCTTTGTCTATGTTGGAGTGGAGCTGACAGTCCTCTAACCCATCTTGCAGTCCCTACACTCACTGAGGTGATAGACTAAAGAAGGAAACTCCTAATATTTTTAATTGCAGGATTTTTGCGCACAGTTTTTCCTCATAGAGGCACACTGCGCACATTCAGGACTAACCTGCATGCTGGAAGGCACACCTGTCAAGGGTTTTTGCCCGGAAATTGCAGACTAAGATTTTTTTTCTCCCCATATTTAAACTTAGTTTTCTCTGGTATGCACACTTAGTTTAACTAGTCTGAGTAAGTGGCCCAAGACCACACATGCATAAGCTAGTGTAGAAATTATTTAGTTTAAATTCAATTTTTGCATCTAGGAAATTGCGGGACTAGGATTGAATCGCCAATTAGAGCAAGTATTCTCTGTTGTCTTTGCATGATTTGGTAACCCTAGAAAAGCATATGAATGCTCTACATTTGTGATTTGACATCTCCCTTTTAGTTACTCACATAGACTAACTAGGAAGATTTGGAAGTGGCCCATTATCCGCAAATGTTTTCCATTTGAGCAAGGAACAATGTCACATAGTTTAACTAGGGGACTTTTGTAAAGGATCACCGATATCCATATGTTCAAATTATGAGATTGTTCACCATACGCTCACACACACTCACCCACTAAGCAAAGAAAGCCACCTAAAACTAACTTAAACCAACTCACGAAATTCTCCCCACAAGGGCCACAAAAGAATTTATAGATTAAGTTAGGATCAAGAGGGTAGGCATCCAATAAGCCTCCTTGATCACACTTCACATTGAAACATAGAAGTTTTGTACTTAGGGAGCTTTAAAATCCATCTATCATCCCATGGAAAATAAAACCCGAGCGCGGCAGAGACCCGATTCAGAGGGAGTTAGGCTTAGGCGCAGTGCATGCAGTATCAATTGGGGCTACCTGACCTGACTGATACTCGGTACTGTTAGCTAACTACCAAGAAGACCAAGACTCTAACACTCATTTGGGACAGTCGTTCTTAGTGGCCAAAAACTAGGGAATCCTTTAGCCTATAGGTGATGGTGTAGGCAAGCGCCAGACCCTCTACCCTTACCTTGGTGGATTCTCTTCGACTGACTAGGGGCATCGCCAGCTCTTACGGGACGTTGTGCCAACACTCACAAGAAATATTCTCAAGGCCCAGTTACTTTTGAGTGTGTGAGGACGTAATAGGTCTTCTAGGATTTTGAGTATCACACGCAAACAAACAAAACCATTTTTTGCTTGATTGATCACATAGATTAAGTTAAAGGGAAAATTCATTTCATTTCACTTTTTTTTATGTATGTGGCCATAAATTTGTTGTGATCATAGACTCGGTCCCCTCAAAATTTTTCCAAAACCTAACCTGGTTGACACCCAAATGGTTCCAACGGAACCTCATCAGTCCAGGCGTATTTTGGACCTCCCCCCATTGTCGGGAGGGGTTACAGGTCTTTCGCCATTTAGGCGTCAAAGATGGAACATTGCCACAATCGTTGGCTCATCATTTCTTTGAGCGACCTTAGTTGGGAACCCTAGTTAGTTGCCCAACACCACACTGTACACCACTCCCCCCTCGTTCCCCGGGGGGCACAGGAGCCTTCCATATGGGAAGCCAGTTGAATTCACAACAGGGTACGTCATAGACTAACCCTTGTTCTAACCAAAACTTCATGTCTTCACACGTTTCCATGGCGTCAAAATCCTATTCAACCTCCTTAGCAGTGTTGAATCTACCCGATTTAACCAAGCTCACCAATGACCCCATCGCACACGACCACAATTGGCCTCCCATGCCCACGAAGCTCCCTTCAAACATACCAAAGTTTGAAGGCAAGCAAGCGAAAGACCCAGGTAATCATATAATGACCTTTCACCTATGGTGCTCATCAAATAGCATCATTGATGATAATATTCAGTTGAGGCTATTTCAACACACTCTTATGGGAGTGGCCGCGAAATGGTATGTGGAGCAACCTCCTACTTCACATGGAACCTTTAGTGCCCTCGCTACCACCTTCCTCACATACTTTCAGTTTCCCATTCACCATGATTTGGGAATGGAATTACTGACTCATTTTAGACAATCCCCTCCATCCATATCTCAGAGCATCTCCATGAATGGAGGTGGTGTCGCAGTTTATGCAAAGCTAAACTCGACGACCCGTTCCTTTTAGATTTATTTTTTAAAACTCTAACACCGGAGATTTTAAACGATGTGGCACAGCACAACCCAACATCTGAAGAGGACGTAATCAGTAAATCCCTGCAGCTTGAACTGACCTATATGCAGTTAGGATACATCTACAATATCATGCCTAATGCCCCGTGCCTACAATCTTATCGAAAATTTCCAGACATGTCTAACTCTGCAGATGGAATAATTGGGTCAATGACCCAAGGGTACTTAGGTAGCAACAGTCAAAGTCTTAGTTACACACATGGTTCTACCCAGAACATGTCTCAACACGGATTTCAAATTCATCATATGTCCCAGCAAAATTTGACTAATAGGGCACAAACGTATCACCAAGGAGGACTTTATCCTCCGTATGAGGGGACCCAGTACGTAGGAAGAAAGACTAATGGAAGAGATCCCCCCCAACGACTAGGTGCAAACACGGGACAACATTATGCTTAGTCCCATGCACACAACCAACCTATGAAAAACAATGCACAGGTGAACTTTGTGCAACCATCCCAAAGTCAACCATACCAGTATGATCAGGAGAACTACCCTCCTAACATGGTTAAGAAAAAGACAAAAAATAAGCCCAAAGGGAACCCTGGATAGGAGGGAAGTAACCAACAACGCCCACCACGATCTCGGGCTGGAGGTAACTCCAACTGGAATCAAAATCAGGAGCCAAGAAATGCCCAAAGGCAAGGAAAAAGGCCACCTCTACGAGAAAACCATTCTTGTTCAATATGTGGTGAGTATGGGCACTATACTCACCACTGTCTCGAACTCCCTTAGATTAAAAGGCTACATAGTAACCGAGGACAAGGAGGATCTTCCCAACAAACTGCGGTGATGCAAGAACCTTTCCCCCATCAAGGGACGGTCAACACTCAGTAGGAAAACCCAGACGATTCCGAGAAAAGCAACCATGACATCTACATGGCTAGGGAAGAAATTTTTATCCAAACTCAGAATCACAGCTACGACACCCCACCAAACACTAATATGCTAGGGGTTAGTACAAGCATGTCGACTGCACCTTTAACCATTCCAAAGATTCCTACAGAGCTACTACCAAAAATGGTAAAAGGGCCTAATAGGTGAGAATATAACGACTCCAAAGAGGCCCACAATTATAGCATCATAGAAGATTTATCTTAATCACCTACTACTATGTCCGCATTGGAAGTACTACAGTCATGCCCCAAGCAACAAAAATCCCTAATTTATGCATTAGGTGCTATCGATCCTTCTGATACGCGCATGATGGCTTTTGACTTGGAAAAATCCACCCCTAGGCTTCCCTACATGGTCGCCTTCCAGATACCAGTATTTTTACATAATATTACTATTCACCAATGTGTCATTAAAGAGGGTGCATCCACATGCATCATGTCAAAGAATGTGTGGTAGAAGTTAGGATCCCCCGAACTCAAACCTTCCGTCATCACACTCAGAGCGTACAATAGTCATCCCTCGACCCCCGTCGGCCTCTTCCAAAAATGTACCAGTCTGCTTAGCCGGAAAGATGGTCCACATCGACATCAAAGTCTTCAGCGCTCACTTGGATTAAAATATACTCCTTAGGAAGAGTTACATGTATGCCATGTCTGCTACAACATCCTTCATCTTCCGCATCATGATGTTCCCCCACAAGGATCGAATCATTATGGTAGACCAGCTGATGCACAGTGAAAAGCGCCCCCTAACCAACATAGATGTAATTCTACCCTACGTAGATACAGCCGTAGATGGTCTTTCATGGTATCAATAATATGGTCCTGGCCAATTCAAACTGTCATCCGTCCTAGGTTCGTTCCTAGGAGATCCCCCCATTATCCCTAAGGTGTCGCCCGATGCCACAGGGGCCCCAGTGTGCATGATGTCCAGATCAAGCACCGAGGTAAGTCAGGACACGGACTCAAGTAGTAATAAAACCGAGGCATTGGCCATGGCAGTGTCTCTAGCCTACGCCACCTCCCAAACCCCTTTCCTCTACCCACCTCCTGGCTTCGTCTCCCAGCAAGTTTTGGTGACACTGGTGTTACCCAACATATTATTGGCATTCCCAGTTTGGTACCTCGTCCTCCCTTCCAGAATAGGAGCCACAAATTTTACTTCCATAGGGTTAAAGCCCCTCTATCCCGAGGAGCCCCAACCTACCCAAGAAACGGTCGCAACCACCCCCGCAAGGGAAGTTCCCATTGCAAAATCGGTTACCACAGCCAAGAAAACCGCAAAGAGAGGAAAGAAAGCAGTGACCCCCACTATGCAAAGGGAGTCATCAAACTACACTATATGTGATGTAATAGGCCACCTTACCCACATATTTCTGGAGTTGGACGAGTTAAAACCACTCCTTGGCTACAAAGCAACTATCTCGACGTTGCGTTCCTATAAAAATGAACCAGCCACCAAAAGTACAGGAAAACAATTGCGTACCAATCACGCATGCGTTCTTTTGACACCTATGGGCGCTATACCCACAATTTTCTAGAAATACCATGATATAGGGATGCCTTACACACACTTGAGCGATTATATCAAGAGGATCCCTCCATCCAGTCTATCAATGACGAGCTACGTACCATCCTATACTTACAATAGGAGCATAGATTCGTAGAAAGACCCATAGTAATGGCCATTATACATTGTATGCTATGCGATGAACATGTGTTGGCTCAAGAGGTCCTGACCCAGGTTTGGAGTTCAAGGTTTACCAACAAACCCCTATACTACTGGCCCTTTCGGCAGTGACTCGCTTGCGCAGGTCAAAGTCTCACCTGAAGTAGTATGGGTGGGTGTTGGAACCAGGTTTCTGCACCCTGAGAAAGGATAGGTAAGGCAAGCAGATCTACGTTTGGCCCTACGATACCCAGATTGCCTCTTTCTGTGTAAGGTCAATAGGTCTCTTTTCGCATCCACATGCGCTAGATCTATAATTATATCCTTCTATGATAACATCACAATATTGCATAAAACAGACAAAATAGATCTAGATACAGAAAAAAAACTTACACAGATCTTGCACAGCTTGAATACAGAATACACATAATGTAGTAATTACCAATGATTCACACAAATAGTGTAGACAGATTCAGTTCTCAAGCAACCTTTCTTATTCATCAATTCATCAATTCCTTCTTACAATGCCCATCCCAGCCTGCGCACACAGTAGTAGGGTCCCCACACAACTGAACTCTGGATCTCCGTGCACACAACCAACATGAGTCCTTTCTCCAAAAACCCAAACAGATATCTTAAACCACAGTTTGCATCAATAACTCTTTCTTTCCTACCTTCCAATACAAAATGTTCCTCTATTTATAATAATCTAGCCTAAACTTTCCCATGGTCCGCAAACCATGGTTTTCAGACCCCTGGTTTACCATTTTTCCCATTAAATGGCTTTCTGCAGCTCTTAACCCACCCCAAAACCCCCGCTAGACTTAAGTATAATCAAAAAGTATCCAAAATTGGGACCAGCTGCACCGAGGAGACCCTGCTCTGGGCCAGTCCCACGACACAATCTTGTGACTCGTCCCAGTCACCAGCAGGTTTTCCAAGCACCCCAGGAGGATTGGATGACTAGCTACGCATATCCCACAAAAATATCGGCTCCTCCTCGCTCGGGTCACTCGTGCTTGAGCTACCTATCCTGTACATATAGTCATTTAGCCCCATATGGCTTGGTTTCACCACTAATGGGAGACAAAGCTTGGTAACATCTCACTCACATTGTAATGAAATAACCGCGCAACCATTTGTCATTTCCTTAACAAGGTAAGGTCCAAGCCAGTGCTGCCAGAATTTCCCTGGGTGTTTCAAAAATTGGCTATCGTATAAGAGGACTAGATCACCTACTACGAATGTCTTTTGTTGAATATGTCGATCATGCTAGGCTTTATCACAAGCCTTCTGAACCTGCTGATGAAAGTTAGCAATAAACCGATCTTCCTCCAATGCCAAAAGTTGTGCAAGGTGCTCCTCCATGATATCTGGTTCTGCCATATTTGTAAATGTTGTGATGCGTAGGCTAGGAACAATGTATTATATGGGCATAATGGCCTCCTTGCCATAGACCATCCAAAAGGGGGTCCTTCCTATTAGCTTCTTGCAGGTCATTCGGTAGGCCCACAGCACAGAGGGGATGTAAACATCCCAGTCACTACGATCGGCATTGCAGACCTTGGTTAATGCTTGTTCCAAGATTTTGTTAAAAGCTTCAATTGCCCCATTTTCCTACCAATGGTATGGTGTACTTTTCACATGATGGATTCAAAATTCCTCATTCAGGGCTTGAATCATTTCATTCACGAAGTCCGTACCTTTGTCACTCATTAGGATCTTTGGGTGGTCAAACCTGGTTAGAATCTACTCAAAGATGAAGTGCGTAGCAGTATCCATGGTACAACCCTTCACCGCTTGTGCCTCAGCCCATTGAGTGACATAGTCAGTGGCAGTAATAATGTAGCGTGCACCTGTCTTCTTGCATGGAGGACTGATGGGTCCCACAAAGTAAATGACCCATTTTTCAAAAGCTTTTAAAGCCATTTGAGGCTGTAGTGGCATCTCATCCGGCGTGAGGGTCGTCCAGTTTGTTGGCATGTATCACATGCTTTAAAATAGGTGTAAGAATCATGATGCAAGGTAGGCCACCATAGCCCAACTCTCGAAATATTTTGTGACGTGTCTCTCCCTGCATAGTGGCCTTCTACGACGCCTTCGTGTGCCTCCAACGAAATGGCAGGTCGTTCATGTTCCAGGAAGTATCTGCATAGTATTTCATCAGCACCTAGCTTGTATAACTAGCCGGCGATGATAGTAAAGTCCGTCGCCCGAGTAACCAACTCCTTCTTCTTATGCACCGAATATTCGGTGGGGTCTACGCCTGTAGTTAGGAACTGAATGATATCAGCGAAGTGTGTGTCAACAACATGAATGGTGAATAGCTGCACATCTGGTAATCCTTCCTCCAAGTTAGTAGGTTCTTCCCCTGTCTCGATGTGGGACAAATGATCTGGACCTGCATTCAACCTTCCGGGCTCGACGATGATCTCAAAATCGTATTCCTAAAATAGCAACAGCCAGCAGAAAATCTTCCCCCCCAACACAGGCTTGTTGACAAGGTATTTTAATGTCGAATGATCAGTGAACATTTTAAAGTGCCCGCCTAGTAGATAGTGTCGATATTTCTGTAATGTATATACCATAGCCAGTCCCTCTTGATCGATGGTAGAGTAGTTGCGTTCTACAACCGAAAGTTTCCGACTCGCAAAGGAAACTGGGTGATCAATATCTCCTTCTCTCGGTTGAGTGAGGACAGCACCTAAGGCAATGCCTGATGCATCCACATGTACATGAAATTCCTTTGACCAATCATGAAATATCAGTATGGATGCAGAGATCATCTTCTCTTTGACTAGTTCAAAAATTTTCTAACATTCATCGTTCCAAAAAAAGGAAACATATTTCTTTAGTACTTTTTCCATGGGTGTTGTGATCAGTGTGTACCCCCAAATGAATTTCCTGTAATAGCCCGTGTGTCCGAGAATAGAACGAAGTTGTTTTTCCGTTGTTGGGATTGCAAGGTTTATAATTACGGCTGCCCTTGCAGGATCCACCATCAGCCCTTGCCGACATATTATGCGCCCGAGCAAGATTCCGAAAGGTACATAGAAGATGCACTTCTTGATATTCTAGGAAATATGGTGCTTTCAGCATGTGTCCAACATTAATCGCAGGTTAGAGACATGCTCCTTTACCAGGCCGAAGACCATCCAGTCATCGAAATAAACCTCCAGGAACTTATGAATAAACTCCTTGAATACAGCAACTATGACCCTTGAGAAAATAGTGGGTGCGTTCTTGAGACCTAAGGGCATGAACGTATACTGAAAGGACCCCCATTCTGTCGCAAATTTAGTCTTACTATGAAATTCGGATCTGATCGTACCCTGAGAACCCATCGGTGAAGGAATAGGCTTCCTTTCCACCCACGCTATCAAGTATTTTGTCTGAGAAGGGTGTAGGGAAGGGGTCATGGACACAGGCATCATTTAACTTGCATAGATCTATGCAGATGTGTATCTCCCCCTTTGTTTTCTTCTCCTGAATGACCATTGGACTTACCCAATCTGACTGTTCAACTAGTTCAATGACACCTGCAGAAAGCATTTTGTCCAGTTCTTCTTTGAAATTTTGCTTATATTTAGGATTCAGTCAGTAAGGCCGTTGTTTTACATGGCACAGCTCAGGCTTCAGAGTGATGTGCATAATGCCTAGGTCCCCAGTGATTCCTTTGAGCTCAAAATACTTTGTCGGAAATAATTCTTGATACTCCGTAAGTAGCTCTGCAATTTTGCCTATGGTTCCTTCATCCCAATAGTCCCCAATTTTAGCTAGCTTAGGGTGTTCTTCCGTCCCAATATTAACTTCGTGCAGCTTGAGAGGTTGCGTCACATCAATATTCTGCAGCGAGGGTCCAATAATGGTGTGTTCCCCTTCAAATTATAGAATAGAGATGTTTTGAGGATTATCTTCTTCTTCGTCTATCGCTAAGCTCTGGCAGTTGACTATGTATTGCATCTACACTTCCAATGTCAGGACCGCTGGTGCAGCATGGTGTTGTGAATTCTTAAATACAAACACATCGATGTCCTGCAGAGCTTCGTCGAGCGTCTGCGTCCCCCCAATTAGTCCGAACATTCCTATAAAGTCCTCTTTTATTATTTCCCAGTGGCGGGTGTGCTGATGTAACTCCGCATCTAAATACCAAGCAGTGGGGATAGGGCCCAAGGCATGAACAAATAGATGGACCCATTCTTCTGTAGTCCGATCGGACCATTTGATCATCTAGGTACATAGATGCGTGTGGGGATTCCTGGGTCCGAGGAATATCTTGGTGCATATGTCATCTGGAGGGGCGAACCGCAGAATCATCCTATCCCGACATGTCTCCTAGTCCGGGAATGCTTTCTTGTGCATATCCCACCATCGTGTAGGTGTCCCACGCATAGCTATATTAAGGGCCTAGAGCCATCATTCTCTTGGCACATTAGCTTCCAGTTCTCTTAGGAATTCCTTAACACTACTAGACTCATCATAGTGGGGTAGATCTCTTACCTCCGAAGAAATGCAGTAGAGGGCCCTTACGACACGAGGATATTGCAACACGAGACATTGTGCAACCGTTTTCCAATTCCCCATCTCCTCCGTAAGCATCGAGAGAATTATTTACTATACTTTTCCCAACAAAAGCTCCTTCCGCCAGGGGGTTAAGCCCGATCTTCGTCTGCGTAGTCAATCGTAAGTAACAGTCTATTTCTTCCTCGTCGTGTGCGCTCTATATACCACCTTCTACGGGATCCGGTGGTACTATTACGCACATATCGTTACTTTCAAATGCCATGTTGCACTTTTTGATATTGATGACACCCCATATATAGCCCAATATAGTCCTAGGAGTGCAGGGTAAGGATCCGCATCTTCCACGATTTCTATTACTTCAAAGTGAGCGAGGATTTTTACCCTTGCGATATCTACCATGACTTTTGGCAGCCTCCCCAGAGGGATAATATTTTTTTCTTTGAGCAACCTTAGTTGGGAACCCTAGTTAGTTTCCCAACACCACACTGTACACCACTCCCCCCTCATTCCCCGGGGGGCATAGGAGCCTTCCATATGGGAAGCCAGTTGAATTCACAACAGGGTACGTCACAGACTAACCCTTGTTCTAACCAAAACTTCATGTCTTCACACGTTTCCATGGCGTCAAAATCCTAGTCAACCTCCTTAGCAGTGTTGAATCTACCCGATTTAACCAAGCTCACCAATGACCCCATCGCACACGACCACAATTGGCCTCCCATGCCCACGAAGCTCCCTTCAAACATACCAAAGTTTGAAGGCAAGCAAGCGAAAGACCCAGGTAATCATATAATGACCTTTCACCTATGGTGCTCATCAAATAGCATCATTGATGATAATATTCAGTTGAGGCTATTTCAACACACTCTTATGGGAGTGGCCGCGAAATGGTATGTGGAGCAACCTCCTACTTCACATGGAACCTTTAGTGCCCTCGCTACCACCTTCCTCACATACTTTTAGTTTCCCATTCACCATGATTTGGGAATGGAATTACTGACTCATTTTAGACAATCCCCTCCATCCATATCTCAGAGCATCTCCATGAATGGAGGTGGTGTCACAGTTTATGCAAAGCTAAACTCGACGACCCGTTCCTTTTAGATTTATTTTTTAAAACTCTAACACCAGAGATTTTAAATGATGTGGCATAGCACAACCCAACATCTGAAGAGGACGTAATCAGTAAAGCCCTGCAGCTTGAACTGACCTATATGCAGTTAGGATACATCTACAATATCATGCCTAATGCCCCGCGCCTGCAATCTTATCAAAAATTTCCAGACATGTCTAACTCTGAAGATGGAATAATTGGGTCAATGACCCAAGGGTACCTAGGTAGCAACATTCAAAGTCTTAGTTACACACATGGTTCTACCCAGAACATGTCTCAACACGGATTTCAAATTCATCATATGTCGCAGCAAAATTTGACTAATAGGGCACAAACGTATAACCAAGGAGGACTTTATCCTCCGTATGAGGGGACCCAGTACGTAGGAAGAAAGACTAATGGAAGAGCTCCCCCCCAACGACCAGGTGCAAACACGGGACAACATTATGCTTAGTCCCATGCACACAACCAACCTATGAAAAACAATGCACAGGTGAACTTTGTGTAACCATCCCAAAGTCAACCATACCAGTATGATCAGGAGAACTACCCTCCTAACGTGGTTAAGAAAAAGACAAAAAATAAGCCCAAAGGGAACCCTGGATAGGAGGGAAGTAACCAACAACGCCCACCACGATCTCGGGCTGGAGGTAACTCCAAATGGAATCAAAATAAAGAGCCAAGAAATGCCCAAAGGCAAGGAAAAAGGCCACCTCTACGAGAAAACCATTCTTGTTCAATATGTGGTGAGTATGGGCACTATACTCACCACTGTCTCGAACTCCCTTCGATTAAAAGGCTACATAGTAACCGAGGACAAGGAGGATCTTCCCAACAAATTGCGGTGATGCAAGAACCTTTCCCCCATCAAGGGACGGTCAACATTCAGTAGGAAAACCCAGACGATTCCGAGAAAAGCAACCATGAGATCTACATGGCTAGGGAAGAAATTTTTTTCCAAACTTAGAATCACAGCTACGACACCCCACCAAACACTAATATGCTAGGGGCTAGTACAAGCATGTCGACTGCACCTTTAACCATTCCAAAGATTCCTACAGAGCTACTGCCAAAAATGGTAAAAGGGCCTAATAGGCGAGAATATAACGACTCCAAAGAGGCCCACAATTATAGCATCATAGAAGATTTATCTTAATCACCTACTACTATGTCCGCATTGGAAGTACTGCAGTCATGCCCCAAGCAACAAAAATCCCTAATTTATGCATTAGGTGCTATCGATCCTTCTGATACGCGCATGATGGCTTTTGACTTGGAAAAATCCACCCCTAGGCTTCCCTACATGGTCGCCTTCCAGATACCAGTATTGTTACATAATATTACTATTCACCAATGTGTCATTAAAGAGGGTGCATCCACATGTATCATGTCAAAGAATGTCTGGTAGAAGTTAGGATCCCCCAAACTCAAACCTTCCGTCATCACACTCAGAGCGTACAATAGTCATCCCTCGACCCCCGTCGGCCTCTTCCAAAAATGTACCAGTCTGCTTAGCCAAAAAGATGGTCCACATAGACATCAAAGACTTCAATGCTCACTTGGATTAAAATATACTCCTTAGGAAGAGTTGCATGTACGCCATGTCTGCTACAACATCCTTCATCTTCCGCATCATGATGTTCCCCCACAAGGATCGAATCATTATGGTAGACCAGTTGATGCACAGTGAAAAGCGCCCCCTAACCAACACAGATGTAATTCTACCCTACGTAGATACAGCTGTAGATGGTCTTTCATGGTATCAATAATATGGTCCTGGCCAATTCAAACTGTCATCCGTCCTAGGTTCGTTCCTAGGAGATCCCCCCATTATCCCTAAGGTGTCGCCCGATGCCACAGGGGCCCCAGTGTGCATGATGTCCACATCAAGCACCGAGGTGAGTCAGGACACAGACTCAAGTAGTAATGAAACTGAGGCATTGGCCATGGCAGTGTCTCTAGCCTACGCCACCTCCCAAACCCCTTTCCTCTACCCACCTCCTGGCTTCGTCTCCTAGCAAGTTTTGGTGACACTGGTGTTACCCAACATATCATTGGCATTCCCAGTTTGGTACCTCGTCCCCCCTTCCAGAATAGGAACCATAAATTTTACTGCCATAGGGTTAAAGCCCCTCTATCCCGAGGAGCCCCAACCTACCCAAGAAACGGTCGCAACCACCCCCGCAAGGGAAGTTCCCATTGCGAAATCGGTTACCACAGCCAAGAAAACCGCAAAGAGAGGAAAGAAAGCAGTGACCCCCACTATGCAAAGGGAGTCATCAAACTACACTATATGTGATGTAATAGGCCACCCTACCCACATATGTCTGGAGTTGGACGAGTTAAAACTACTCCTTGGCTACAAAGCAACTATCTCGACGTTGCGTTCCTATAAAAATGAACCAGCCACCAAAAGTACAGGAAAACCATTGCGTACCAATCACGCATGCGCTCTTTGTGACACCTATGGGCACTATACCCACAATTTTCTAGAAATACCATGATATAGGGACGCCTTACATGCAATTGAGCGAACATATCAAGAGGATCCCTCCATCCATTCTATCAATGACGAGCTATGTACCATCCTATACTTACAATAGGAGCATAGATTCGTAGAAAGACCCCTAGTAATGGCCATTATACATTGTATGCTATGCGATGAACATGTGTTGGCTCAAGATGTCCTGACCTAGGTTTGGAGTTCAAGGTTTACCAACAAACCCCTATACTACTGGCCCTTTCGGCAGTGACTCGCTTGCGCAGGTCAAAGTCTCACCTGAAGTAGTATGGGTGGGTGCTGGAACCAGGTTTCCGCACCCTGAAAAATGATAGGTAAGGCAAGCAGATCTACGTTTGGCCCTACGATACCCAGATTGCCTCTTTTTGCGTAGGGTCAATAGGTCTCTTTTCGCATCCACATGCGCTAGATCTATAATTATATCCTTCTATGATAACATCACAATATTGCATAAAACAGACAAAATAGATCTAGATACAGAAAAAAAACTTACACAGATCTTGCACAGCTTGAATACAGAATACACATAATGTAGTAATTACCAATGATTCACACAAATAGTGTAGACAGATTCAGTTCTCAAGCAACCTTTCTTATTCATCAATTCATCAATTCCTTCATACGATACCCATCCCAGCCTGCACACACAGCAGTAGGGTCCACACACAGCTGGACTCTGGATCTCCGCGCACACAGCCAACAGGAGTCCTTTCCCAAAAACCCAAACCCAAATAGATATCTTAAACCGCAGTTCACATCAATAGCTCTTCATTCCTACCTTACAATACAAAATGTTCCTCTATTTATAATAATCTAGCCTAAACTTTCCTATTGTCTGCAACCTATGGTTTTTAGACCCCTGGTTTACCATTTTTCCCATTAAAATGCTTTCAGGGCTTTAACCCACCCCAAAACCCCTGCGCTAGACTAAGTATAATCAAAAGTATCCAAAATTGGACCAGTTTCGCAGCTCGTAGGAGACCCTGTTCCAACAGTCTGCTGACACAATCTTGTGACTCGTCCCGAGTCACTGTGGTTGCAGGTTTTCCAAGCACCCCAGGAGTGATTGGATGACTAGCGCGCATATCCCACAGGCACATCAGCGGCCTCTCCCTGCTGGGTCACTCGTGCTTGAGCCAATTATCCCAGCCATATAGTCATTTAGCCCTATATGGCTTGAGTCGACTACCATTGACAAAGCTTGGTAACATCTCACCGCACAGGGTAGCTAGCCGAACTGCGCAACCATTTGTCATTTCCTTAACAAGGTAAGGTCCAAGCCAGTGCTGCCAGAATTTCCCTGGGTGTTTCAAAAATTGGCTATCGTATAAGAGGACTAGATCACCTACTACGAATGTCTTTTGTTGAATATGTCGATCATGCCGGGCTTTATCAGCGTGATGTCCTTCGACAGGCCCGCGCCCACGAACTGCTGATGAAAGTTAGCAATAAACCGATCTTCCTCCAATGGCAAAAGTTGTGCAAGGTGCTCCTCCATGATATCCGGTTCTGCCATATTTGTAAATGTTGTGATGCGTAGGCTAGGAACAATGTATTATATGGGCATAATGGCCTCCTTGCCATAGACCATCCAAAAGGGGGTCCTTCCTATTAGCTTCTTGCAGGTCGTTCGGTAGGCCCACAGCACAGAGGGGATGCAAACATCCCAGTCACTACGATCGGCATTGCAGACCTTGGTTAATGCTTGTTCCAAGATTTTGTTAAAAGCTTCAATTGCCCCATTTTCCTTCCAATGGTATGGTGTACTTTTCGCATGATGGATTCGGAATTCCTCATTCAGGGCTTGAATCATTTCATTCACGAAGTCCATACCTTTGTCACTCATTAGGATCTTTGGGCGGTCAAACCTGGTTAGAATCTACTCAAAGATGAACTGCGTAGCAGTATCCATGGTACAACCCTTCACCGCTTGTGCCTCAGCCGATTGAGTGACATAGTTAGTGGCAGTAATAATTTAGCGCGCACCTGTCTTCTTGCCTGGAGGACTGATGGGTACCACAAAGTAAATGACCCATTTTTCAAAAGCTTGTAAAGCCATTTGAGGCTGTAGTGGCATCTCATCCGGCGTGAGGGTCGTCCAGTTTGTTGGCATGTATCACATGCTTTAAAATAGGTGTCAGAATCCTGATGCAAGGTAGGCCACCATAGCCCAACTCTCGAAATATTTTTTGCCGTTGCTCTCACTGCATAGTGGCCTTCTACGACGCCTTCGTGTGCCTCCAACGAAATGGCAGGTCGTTCATGTTCCAGGAAGTATCTGCATATTATTTCATCAGCGCCTAGCTTGTATAACTAGCCGGCGATGATAGTAAAGTCCATCACCCGAGTAACCAACTCCTTCTTCTTATGCACCGAATATTCAGTGGGGTCTACGCCTGTAGTTAGGAACTGAATGATATCAGCGAAGTGTGTGTCAACAACATGAATGGTGAATAGCTGCGCATCTGGTAATCCTTCCTCCAAGTTAGTAGGTTCTTCCCCTGTCTCGATGTGGGACAAATGATCCGGACCTGCATTCAACCTTCCGGGCTTGATGATGATCTCAAAATCGTATTCCTAAAATAGAAACAGCCAGCGGAAAATCTTCCCCCCCAACACAGGCTTGTTGAAAAGGTATTTTAATGTCGAATGATCAGTGAAAATTTTAAAGTGCCCGCCTAGTAGATAGTGTCGATATTTCTGTAATGTATATACCATAGCCAGTCCCTCTTGATCGATGGTAGAGTAGTTGCGTTCTACGACCGAGAGTTTCCGACTCGCAAAGGCAACTGGGTGATCAATATCTCCTTCTCCCGGTTGAGTGAGCACAGCACCTAAGGCAATGCCTGATGCATCCACATGTACATGAAATTCCTTTGACCAATCATGAAATATCAGTATGGATGCAGAGATCATCTTCTCTTTGACTAGTTCAAAAATTTTCTAACATTCATCATTCCAAAAAAAGGAAACATCTTTCTTTAGTACTTTTTCCATGGGTGTTGTGATCAGTGTGTACCCCCAAATGAATTTCCTGTAATAGCCCGTGTGTCCGAGAATAGAACGCAGTTGTTTTTCCGTTGTTGGGATTGCAAGGTTTATAATTACGGCAACCCTTGCAGGATCCACCATCAGCCCTTGCCCACATACTATGTGCCCGAGCAAGATTATGAAAGGTACATAGAATATGCACTTCTTGATATTCTAGGAAATACGGTGCTTTCAGCATGTGTCCAACATTAATCGCAGGTTAGAGACATGCTCCTTTACCAGGCCGAAGACCATCCAGTCATCGAAATAAACCTCCAGGAACTTATGAATAAACTCCTTGAATACATCAACTACGACCCTTGAGAAAATAGTGGGTGCGTTCTTGAGACCTAAGGGCATGAACGTATACTGAAAGGACCCCCATTCTATCACAAATTTAGTCTTACTACGAAATTCGGATCTGATCGTACCCTAAGAACCCATCGGTGAAGGAATAGGCTTCCTTTCCACCCACGCTATCAAGTATTTTGTCTGAGAAGGGTGTAGGGAAGGGGTCATGGACACAGGCATCATTTAACTTGCATAGATCTATGCAGATGTGTATCTCCCCCTTTTTTTTCTTCTCCTGAATGACCATTGGACTTACCCAATCTGACTGTTCAACTAGTTCAATGACACCTGCAGAAAGCATTTTGTCCAGTTCTTCTTTGAACTTTTGCTTATATTTAGGATTCAGTCGGTAAGGCCGTTGTTTTACATGGCGCACCTCAGGCTTCAGAGTGATGTGCATAATGCCTAGGTCCCCAGTGATTCCTTTGAGCTCAGAATACTTTGTCAGAAATAAGTCTTGATATTTCGTAAGTAGCTCCGCAATTTTTCCTACGATCCCTTCATCCCAATAGTCCCCAATTTTAGCCAACTTAGGGTGTTCCACCTTTCCAATATTAACTTCGTGTAGCTTGAGAGGTTGCATCACATCAATATTCTACAACGAGGGTCCAATAACGGTGCGTTCCCCCTCAGATTCTGGAACAGAGACGTTCCAAGGATTGTCTTCTTCTCCATCTATTGCCAAGCTCCGGCAGTTGGCTATATCTTGCATCTGTGCTTTCCATGTCAGGACCTTTGGTGCGACATGATGATACGAGTTATTAAATATAAATGCATCAATGTCTTGTAGAGCTTCGTCGATCATCTTTGTCCTTCAAATTAGTCTAAACGTTCCTATAAAGTCATCTTTTAGTATTTCCCAGTGGCCATTGTGCTGATGCAGCTCCGCATCTAAATACCAAGTGGTGGGGACAGGGCCCAAGGCATGAACAAATAGATGAACACACTCTTCTATAGTCCAGTTAGACCATTTTTTCATCCAATTGAGTAGATGTGCGTGGGGATTCCCAGGTCCAAGAAATATCTTGGTGTGTATGTCAGCTAGGGGTGCGAACTGCAAGATCATCATATCCTGACACGTCTCCCAGTCTAAGAATGCTTTATTGTGGGTATCCAACCGCTGTGCAGGTGTTCAACGCATAGCTAGATTAAGGGCCCAGATCCATCGTTCTCCTGGAACTATAGCTTCCAGTGTTCTCAAGAATTCCTGGATGCTACTAGACTCATCAAAATGGGGTAGATCTCTTACCTCCGAAGAAATGCAGCAGAGGGCCCTTACGACCTGAGGATATTGCAACACCGAGACATTGTGCAACCGTTTTTTCCAATTCCCCATCTCCTCATTAGCATCAGAGAAGTATTTACTATACTTTTCCCAACAAAGTACTCCTTCCGCCATGGGGTTAAGCCAATCTTCGTCCTGCGTAGTCAATCTGTAAATGTGATCTATTTCTTCCTCGTCGTGTGCTGGCTCTATATACCACACACCTTCTACGGGATCCAGTGGTACTATAACGCATGTACCGTTACTTTCAAATGCCATGTTGCACTTTTTGATATTGATGACACCCCACATATATATAGCCCAATATAGTCCTAGGAGTGCAGGGTAAGGATCCGCATCTTCCACGATTTCTATTACTTCAAAGTGAGCGAGGATTTTTACCCTTGCGATATCTACCATGACTTTTGGCAGCCTCCCCAGAGGAATAATATTTTTTTCTTTGAGCAACCTTAGTTGGGAACCCTAGTTAGTTGCCCAACACAACACTGTACACCACTCCCCACTCGTTCCCTGGGGGGCACAGTTGCCTTCCATATGGGAAGCCAGTTGAATTCACAACAGGGTACGTCACAGACTAACCCTTGTTGTAACCAAAACTTCATGTCTTCACACGTTTCCATGGCGTCAAAATCCTAGTCACCCTCCTTAACAGTGTTGAATCTACCCGATTTAACCAAGCTCACCAATGACCCCATCGCACACGACCACAATTGGCCTCCCATGCCCACGAAGCTCCCTTCGGACATACCAAAGTTTGAAGGCAAGCAAGAGAAAGACCCAGGTAATCATATAATGACCTTTCACCTATGGTGCTCATCAAATAGCATCATTGATGATAATATTCAGTTGAGGCTATTTCAACACACTCTTACAGGAGTGGCCACGAAATGGTATGTGGAGCAACCTCCTACTTCACAAGGAACCTTTAGTGCCCTCGCTACCACCTTCCTCACATACTTTCAGTTTCCCATTCACCATGATTTGGGAATGGAATTACTGACTCATTTTAGACAATCCCCTCCATCCATATCTCAGAGCATCTCCATGAATGGAGGTGGTGTCGCAGTTTATGCAAAGCTAAACTCGACGACCCGTTCCTTTTAGATTTATTTTTTAAAACTCTAACACCAGAGATTTTAAACGATGTGGCACAGCACAACCCAGCATCTGAAGAGGACGTAATCAGTAAAGCCCTACAGCTTGAACTGACCTATATGCAGTTAGGATACATCTACAATATCATGCCTAATGCCCCGCGCCTGCAATCTTATCAAAAATTGCCAGACATGTCTAACTCTGCAGATGGAATAATTGGGTCAATGACCCAAGGGTACCTAGGTAGCAACAGTCAAATTCTTAGTTACACACATGGTTCTACCCAGAACATGTCTCAACACGGATTTCAAATTCATCATATGTCGCAGCAAAATTTGACTAATAGGGCACAAACGTATCACCAAGGAGGACTTTTTCCTCCGTATGAGGGGACCCAGTACGTAGGAAGAAAGACTAATGGAAGAGCTCCCCCCCAACAACCAGGTGCAAACACGGGACAACATTATGCTTAGTCCCATGCACACAACCAACCTATGAAAAACAATGAACAGGTGAACTTTGTGCAACCATCCCAAAGTCAACCATACCAGTATGATCAGGAGAACTACCCTCCTAACGTGGTTAAGAAAAAGAAAAAAAATAATCCCAAAGGGAACCCTGGATAGGAGGGAAGTAACCAACAGCACCCACCACGATCTCGGGCTGGAGGTAACTCCAACTGGAATCAAAACCAGGAGCCAAGAAATGCCCAAAGGCAAGGAAAAAGGCCACCTCTACGAGAAAACCATTCTTGTTCAATATGTGGTGAGTATGGGCACTATACTCACCACTATCTCGAAATCCCTTAGATTAAAAGGCTACATAGTAACCGAGGACAAGGAGGATCTTCCCAACAAACTGCGGTGATGCAAGAACCTTTCCCGCATCAAGGGACGGTCAACACTCAGTAGGAAAACCCAGACGATTCCGAGAAAATCAACCATGAGATCTACATGGCTAGGGAAGAAAATTTTTTCCAAACTCAGAATCACAGCTACGACACCCCACCAAACACTAATATGCTAGGGGCTAGTACAAGCATGTCTACTGCACCTTTAACCATTCCAAAGATTCCTACAGAGCTACTGCCAAAAATGGTAAAAGGGCCTAATAGGCGAGAATATAACGACTCCAAAGAGGCCCACAATTATAGCATCATAGAAGATTTATCTTAATCACCTACTACTATTTCCGCATTGGAATCTTTGCGGTGTTACCCCAAGCAACAAAAATTCCTAATTTATGCATTAGGTGCTATCGATCCTAACGATTACGCGCATGGTAGCTTTTGACTAGACAAAGCCACCCCTAGGCTTCCCTCCATGGTCGCCTTCCAGATACCAATATCGGTACAGAATATAACTATTCATAGATGTGTCATAGATGAGGGTGCATCGACATTCATCATGTCAAAAAATGTGTGGCAGAAGTTAGGGTCCCCTGAACTCAAACCTTCCATCATCACACTCAGAGCGTACGACGGTCATCCTTCGACTTCCGTCAACCTCTACCAAAATGTACTGGTTTGCTTAGCTAGAAAGATGGTCCACATAGACATTGAAGTCTTGGATGCTCACTTGGATTACAACATACTCCTCGGGCGAAGTTACATGTACGCCATGTCTGCTACAACATCCTTCATCTTCCGCATCATGATGTTCCCCCACAAGGATCGAATCATTATGGTAGACCAGCTGATGCACAGTGAAAAGCGCCCCCTAACCAACACAGATGTAATTCTACCCTACGTAGATACAGCTGTAGATGGTCTTTCATGGTATCAATAATATGGTCCTGGCCAATTCAAACTGTCATCCGTCCTAGGTTCGTTCCTAGGAGATCCCCCCATTATCCCTAAGGTGTCGCCCGATGCCACAGGGGCCCCAGTGTGCATGATGTCCACATCAAGCACCGAGGTGAGTCAGGACACGGACTCAAGCAGTAATGAAACCGAGGCATTGGCCATGGCAGTCTCTCTAGCCTATGCCACCTCCCAAACCCCTTTCCTCTACCCACCTCCTGGCTTCGTCTCCCAGCAAGTTTTGGTGACACTGGTGTTACCCAACATATCATTGGCATTCCCAGTTTGGTACCTCGTCCCCCGTTCCAGAATAGGAGCCACAAATTTTACTGCCATAGGGTTAAAGCCCCTCTATCCTGAGAAGCCCCAACCTACCCAAGAAACGATCGCAACCACCCCCGCAAGGGAAGTTCCCATTGTGAAATCGGTTACCACAGCCAAGAAAACCGCAAAGAGAGGAAAGAAAGAAGTGACCCCCACTATGCAAAGAGAGTCATCAAACTACACTATATGTGATGTAATAGGCCACCCTACCCACATATGTCTAGATTTGGACGAGTTAAAACCACTCCTTGGCTACAAAGCAACTATCTCGACCTTGCATTCCTATAAAAATGAACTAGCCACCAAAAGTACAGGAAAACCATTGCATACCAATCACGCATGCGCTCTTTGTGACACCTATGGGCACTATACCCACAATTCTCTAGAAATACCATGATATAGGGACGCCTTACACGCAATTGAGCGATCATATCAAGAGGATCCCTCCATCCAGTCTATCAATGACGAGCTACGTACCATCCTATACTTACAATAGGAGCATAGATTCGTAGAAAGACCCCTAGTAATGGCCATTATACATTGTATACTATGTGATGAACATGTGTTGGCTCAAGAGGTCCTGACCCAGGTTTGGAGTTCAAGGTTTACCAACAAACCCCTATACTACTGGCCCTTTCGGCAGTGACTCGCTTGCGCAGGTCAAAGTCTCACCTGAAGTAGTATGGGTGGGTGCTGGAACCAGGTTTCTGCACCCTGAGAAAGGATAGGTAAGGCAAGCAGATCTACGTTTGGCCCTACGATACCCAGATTGCCTCTTTCTGTGTAGGGTCAATAGGTCTCTTTTCGCATCCACATGCGCTAGATCTGTAATTATATCCTTCTATGATAACATCACAATATTGCATAAAACAGACAAAATAGATCTAGATATAGAAAACAAACTTACACAGATCTTGCACAGCTTGAATACAGAATACACATAATGTAGTAATTACCAATGATTCACACAAATAGTATAGACAGATTCAGTTCTCAAGCAACCTTTCTTATTCATCAATTCATCAATTCCTTCATACGATACCCATCCCAGCCTGCGCACACAGCAGTAGGGTCCACACACAGCTGGACTCTGGATCTCTGCGCACACAGCTAACAGGAGTCCTTTCCCAAAAACCCAAACCCAAATAGATATCTTAAACCATAGTTCACATCAATAGCTCTTCATTCCTACCTTACAATACAAAATGTTCCTCTATTTATAATAATCTAGCCTAAACTTTCCTATTGTCTGCAACCTATGGTTTTCAGACCCCTGGTTTACCATTTTTCCCATTAAAATTCTTTCGGGGCTTTAACCCACCCCAAAACCCCTGCGCTAGACTAAATATAATCAAAAGTATCCAAAATTGGACCAGTTTCGCAGCTCGTAGGAGACCCTGTTCCAACAGTCTGCCGACACAATCTTGTGACTCGTCCCGAGTCAATGTGGTTGCAGGTTTTCCAAGCACCCCAGGAGTGATTGGATGACCAGCACGCATATTCCACAGGCACATCAGCGGCCTCTCCCTGGTGGGTCGCTCGTGCTTGAGCCAATTATCCCAGCCATATAGTCATTTAGCCCTATATGGCTTGAGTCGACTACCATTGACAAAGCTAGGTAACATGTCACCGCACAGGGTAGCTAGCCGAACTGCGCAACCATTTTTCATTTCCTTAACAAGGTAGGGTCCAAGCCAGTGCTGCCAGAATTTCCCTGGGTGTTTCAAAAATTGGCTATCGTATAAGAGGACTAGATCACCTACTACGAATGTCTTTTGTTGAATATGTCGATCATGCCAGGCTTTATCACAAGCCTTCTGAACCTGCTGATGAAAGTTAGCAATAAACCGATCTTCCTCCAATGGCAAAAGTTGTGCAAGGTGCTCCTCCATGATATCCGGTTCTGCCATATTTGTAAATGTTGTGATGCGTAGGCTAGGAAAAATGTATTATATGGGCATAATGGCCTCCTTGCCATAGACCATCCAAATGGGGGTCCTTCCTATTAGCTTCTTGCAGGTCGTTCGGTAGGCCCACAGCACAGAGGGGATGCAAACATCCCAGTCACTACGATCGGCATTGCAGACCTTGGTTAATGCTTGTTCCAAGATTTTGTTAAAAGCTTCAATTGCCCCATTTTCCTACCAATGGTATGGTGTACTTTTTGCATGATGGATTCGGAATTCCTCATTCAGGGCTTGAATCATTTCATTCACGAAGTCCGTACCTTTGTCACTCATTAGGATCTTTGGGCGGTCAAACCTGGTTAGAATCTACTCAAAGATGAAGTGCATAGCAGTATCCATGGTACAACCCTTCACCACTTGTGCCTCAGTCCATTGAGTGACATAGTCAGTGGCAGTAATAATGTAGCGCGCACCTGTCTTCTTGCCTGGTGGACTGATGGGTCCCACAATGTAAATGACCCATTTTTCAAAAGCTTGTAAAGCCATTTGAGGCTGTAGTGGCATCTCATCCGGCATGAGGGTCGTCCAGTTTGTTGGCATGTATCACATGCTTTAAAATAGGTGTAAGAATCCTGATGCAAGGTAGGCCACAATAGCCCAACTCTCGAAATATTTTGTGCCGTTGCTCTCCCTGCATAGTGGCCTTCTACGACGCCTTCGTGTGCCTCCACCGAAATGGCAGGTCGTTCATGTTCCAGGAAGTATCTGCATAGTATTTCATCAGCGCCTAGCTTGTATAACTAGCCGGCGATGATAGTAAAGTCCGTCGCCCGAGTAACCAACTCCTTCTTCTTATGCACCGAATATTCGGTGCGGTCTATGCCTGTAGTTAGGAACTGAATGATATCAGCGAAGTGTGTGTCAACAACATGAATGGTGAATAGCTGTGCATCTGGTAATCCTTTCTCCAAGTTAGTAGGTTCTTCCCCTGTCTCGATGTGGGACAAATGATCCGGACCTGCATTCAACCTTCCGGGCTCGACGATGATCTCAAAATCGTATTCCTAAAATAGCAACAGCCAGCGGAAAATCTTCCCCCCCAACACAGGCTTGTTGACAAGGTATTTTAATGTCGAATGATCAATGAACATTTTAAAGTGCCCGCCTATTATATAGTGTCGATATTTCTGTAATGTGTATACCATAGCCAGTCCCTCTTGATCGATGGTAGAGTAGTTGTGTTCTACGACCGAGAGTTTCCGACTCGCAAAGGCAACTAGGTGATCAATATCTCCTTCTCCCGGTTGAGTGAGGATAGCACCTAAGGAAATGCTTGATGCATCCACATGTACATGAAATTCCTTTGACCAATCATGAAATATCAGTATGGATGCAGAGATCATCTTCTCTTTGACTAGTTCAAAAATTTTCTAACATTCATCGTTCCAAAAAAAGGAAACATCTTTCTTTAGTACTTTTTCCACGGGTGTTGTGATCAGTGTGTACCCCCAAATGAATTTCTTGTAATAGCCCGTGTGTTCGAGAATAGAATGCAGTTGTTTTTCTGTTGTTGGGATTGAAAGGTTTATAATTACAGCTACGCTTGCAGGATCCACCATCAGCCCTTGCCGACATACTATGTGCCCGAGCAAGATTCCGAAAGGTACATAGAAGATGCACTTCTTGATATTCTAGGAAATATGGTGCTTTCAGCATGTGTCCAACATTAATCATAGGTTAGAGACATGCTCCTTTACCAGGCCGAAGACCATCCAGTCATCGAAATAAACCTCCAGGAACTTATGAATAAACTCCTTGAATACAGCAACTACGACCCTTGAGAAAATAGTGGGTGCGTTCTTGAGACCTAAGGGCATGAACATATACTGAAAGGACCTCCATTCTGTCGCAAATTTAGTCTTACTACGAAATTCGGATCTGATCGTACCCTGAGAACCCATCGGTGAAGGAATAGGCTTCCTTTCCACCCACGCTATCAAGTATTTTGTCTGAGAAGGGTGTAGGGAAGGGGTCATGGACACAAGCATCATTTAACTTGCATAGATCTATGCAGATGTGTATCTCCCCCTTTTTTTTCTTCTCCTGAATGACCATTGGACTTACCCAATCTGACTGTTCAACTAGTTCAATGACACCTGCAGAAAGCATTTTGTCCAGTTCTTCTTTGAACTTTTGCTTATATTTAGGATTCAGTCGGTAAGGCCGTTGTTTTACATGGCGCACCTCAGGCTTCAGAGTGATGTGCATAATGCCTAGGTCCCCAGTGATTCCTTTGAGCTCAGAATACTTTGTCGGAAATAAGTCTTGATATTTCGTAAGTAGCTCCGCAATTTTTCCTACGATCCCTTCATCCCAATAGTCCCCAATTTTAGCCAACTTAGGGTGTTCCACCTTTCCAATATTAACTTCGTGTAGCTTGAGAGGTTGCATCACATCAATATTCTACAACGAGGGTCCAATAACGGTGCGTTCCCCCTCAGATTCTGGAACAGAGACGTTCCAAGGATTGTCTTCTTCTCCATCTATTGCCAAGCTCCAGCAGTTGGCTATATCTTGCATCTGTGCTTTCCATGTCAGGACCTTTGGTGCGACATGATGATACGAGTTATTAAATATAAATGCATCAATGTCTTGTAGAGCTTCGTCGATCATCTTTGTCCTTCAAATTAGTCTAAACGTTCCTATAAAGTCATCTTTTAGTATTTCCCAGTGGCCATTGTGCTGATGCAGCTCCGCATCTAAATACCAAGTGGTGGGGACAGGGCCCAAGGCATGAACAAATAGATGAACACACTCTTCTATAGTCCAGTTAGACCATTTTTTCATCCAATTGAGTAGACGTGCATGGTGATGCCCAGGTCCAAGAAATATCTTGGTGTGTATGTCAGCTAGGGGTGCGAACTGCAAGATCATCATATCCTGACACGTCTCCCAGTCTAAGAATGCTTTATTGTGGGTATCCCACCACTGTGCAGGTGTTCAACGCATAGCTAGATTAAGGTCCCAGAGCCATCGTTCTCCTGGAACTATAGCTTCCAGTGTTCTCAAGAATTCCTGGATGCTACTAGACTCATCAAAATCGGGTAGATCTCTTACCTCCGAAGAAATGCAGCAGAGGGCCCTTGCGACCTGAGGATATTGCAACACCGAGACATTGTGCAACCGTTTTTTCCAATTCCCCATCTCCTCATTAGCATCAGAGAAGTATTTACTATACTTTTCCCAACAAAGTACTCCTTCCGCCATGGGGTTAAGCCAATCTTCGTCCTGCGTAGTCAATCTGTAAATGTGATCTATTTCTTCCTCGTCGTGTGCTGGCTCTGTATACCACACACCTTCTACGGGATCCAGTGGTACTATTACACATGTACCGTTACTTTCAAATGCCATGTTGCACTTTTTGATATTGATGACACCCCACATATATATAGCCCAATATAGTCCTAGGAGTGCAGGGTAAGGATCCGCATCTTCCACGATTTCTATTACTTCAAAGTGAGCAAGGATTTTTACCCTTGCGATATCTACCATGACTTTTGGCAGCCTCCCCAGAGGGATAATATTTTGTTGATTCGCCATGCACAGCTGGGTGGTGGACCATCTCAATTTAGGCTCTCCCATTTGCTGCCATGTTCTGTTAGGTAGCACGTTAGCATCTAACCCCAGATCTAGGACAACCTGATCCATCTCATAATCGTCGATTTGGGCAGTTAACTTCATCTCCCTATCAGTACGTTTCCTATATCTGCCTAACTTGTGTACGTCCTGAACTTCTAGAACTAGGTGGGATTGCCCTGCAAAGCTATTAATTACTTCCTAAAGGTTTTCTTTGGCCTGTGGCTAGCGTAATAAATTTATACATGCCTGTAAGAAGGGTCTTACCTCGTCATCCACTCCTAGGAATGCAGGTTTCTGGTGGATTATTTCTTGCCCCGGTTCGCATCCCAACCCTCCTTGGTCATTAGGTGTCAGTTGTCTTGGAGGACCCCTTGTATGTGCTTCTTGGTGGCCATCCTACTACGAGTTGCACTTGATCTTCTGTCTCATAATTCGGCCTTAACTCTTTGTACATTTTGCATTGGTGTTGGTTGTTTTTCCTACATTTTTTCTATCAGGATCGAGCAGTCTTAAATCTCATGGTCTAGCTGCCAGAAATATTTGCAGGATAGCCTGGTAGGGTTTGGGCAGTCTCTTGCAAAGTGCCCTACCTCTCTGCAGTTATAACAGATCAGCTGCCCCCATCCCCGTCCTGCGCTTCCTCCCCGACCTCCCCTGGCGGGAGATCTTGGTGACACAGGGTCTGATTGTACCCTAGATAAGTTTCCCCGATCTATCAGTAAGTCGTAAGTGCGATATTTTTTCTCATCGTGTCATACTGACCGTGAGAACCTGCACCATTGTTGCTTTAGTTTACCCATACTTAGCCAAGGGCATTTGGTTGTACTGTATAGTCCCGCTACCTGAAAATCTTCGCACCATAACGCAGACCCGCTTGAACCTAGACACAGCGGGCTAAGTCCTCCTACTTGCATGTAATCTGCCAATAGAGGGCACCGATCCTTCATATGGCCAGATACTCGACATCATAGGCACTAGAGCTCTGCGCTGGCTCCTTTTCCCCATTCCTTTCATAGGTTATGGATCTCCATGTGCATGGCTCTAAGCTACTCCTGAATTTTCTGTACTCCTCCCAAAGTGTCGCCTTTGGGTGTGGCTTCTAGTTTCATGGCGGCTTCCAAAGATTTTTTCTGTGACTCAAAGGTCTGTTGGCCCATTGGTATACGCTAGTGAGGTAGCAGCATAGCAATGAACCATTTGGTGTGTTGTCTGTCGTCATACTTAAATCCTCCTTCTCTAATTTCTTTTTTTAGTCTTTAAAAAGCTTCCCAGATAGACTTATTCGCCCTTTTCTTGAAATATTTCACATCTGCTACAATCTGAGAGTAGGATTTAGGTTTCTGGAACTGTTGTTTTAGGGCGTCCTTAATATCTTGAATAGATGCACTCCTGTTCTGAGATATGTACCGCATATACCAGTCTAGTGCTCTTCTTCGAAGGCTAGGGACAACTGTGCCCTCTTTTCAGTATAGCTTACCACACCCTGCACAGTCCATACTGAGTTTTCCACAAACCAAAACCGATCCATGTCCTCATCAGTTGTACCTTTAAAGGTATGTAATTTAAGTGCATCGCCATGTCTCCTTCTAGTGGGGTTTCAGTTGAGGATTTATTCTTCAGTGGTTCTAGCGTCAGTGTAACTGGCGAGCGTTGCATATCTGCTCTTTTTAGTGGCTATAGATAGGGTTATCCCCTTCTTGATTGGGTCGATTGCGCTCTCATCCAAAGTGGCACTTACTCACTCACTTGTCATTTACCTGATCCCTTCCTCAAAATGCTCCAGGTCCTAGCAACGGAACCATTTGTTGGCTCAAGGGGTCCTGACCTAGGTTTAGAGTTCAAGGTTTGCTAACAAATGTCTATACTACTGGCCCTTTCAGAAGTTACCCATTTGTGCAGGTCAAAGTATTACCCAAAGTAGTATGGGTGGGTGCTGGAACCAAGTTTCCGCACCCTGAGAAAGGATAGGTAAGGCAAGTAGATTTGCGTTCAGCCCTGCGATACCCAGATCGCCTCTTTCTACACAGGGTCAATAGATCTCTTTTCACATCCACGTGCGCTAGATCTATAATTATATCCTTCTATGATAACAAAACAATATTGCATAAAACAGACAAAACAGATTCAGATATAGCAAACACACTTACATAGATCTTTTGCAGCTTGAATACAAATAATTACCAATGATTCACATAAATAATATACATAGGTTTAGTTCTCAAGCAACATTTCTTATTCATCAATTCATCAATTCCTTCATACGATACCCATCCCAGCTTGCGCACACAATAGTAGGGTCCGCACACAACTGGACTCTGGATCTCTGCACACATAGCCAGCAGGAGTCCTTTCCAAAAACCCAAACCGAAACAAATATCTTAAACCACAGTTCGCATCAATAGCTCTTCATTCCTACCTTACAATACAAAATGTTCCTCTATTTATAATAATCTAGCCTAAACTTTCCTATGGTCCACAACCCATGGTTTTCGGACCCCTGATTTACCCTTTTGCCCATTACAGTGCTTTTAGGGCTTTGACCCACCCCAAAACCCCTGCGCTAGACTAAATATAATCAAAAGTATCCAAAATTGGACCAATTTCATAGCTCGTAGGAGACCCTGTTCCAACAACGTGGCCACTACCTTAAAGAGTGCGCCACATTAGAGCTCATTCACAGATGGTATCCAATCAAAAGAGTTTACTATGTGGGACTATGGCCAGCGCAATTCACATGGCTGCTATGCACCAAAAATCACCTCTTGGAGGATTTTCGCTACATACCTTACTTCCGGCTAGCACTCACCAGCCTCCACTCAGCCATAGTTCGCCTTTCCCAAGAAGACGATATGGATGATGAGTCCACAGGTAGCTCCATGACCCAAGTAGAGGATATGAGCGGGTCTATCACGTTATTTTTAGCGAAAGAATGGCCTAGCAGGAAACCCCTTGTTACCCCTAACGACACTTCACGAAACATACCCGCATGCACGTTATGCAAAAATAAAAACCATATAGTCGTCCATTGCCCTGACTTAGCATTATTGCGATGTTGGTTCCCCTCCTGGCCTTAGACCAAGCACGATGGGTCGCCCATTTCATGGATATTTTCCCTGATATGTCAAGGTTATCATTACGACCAACATTGTACTTATGTCTCATGGATCCGTCCCACTATCAACATGATTAATGTCATAGAAAAGAGAACGGACGACCTCCGGGAATGGCATAAAAGATACATCATCGGCTCAACGTCCCCACCACTGCAATGGTGTGTCAAGCCTAATAATACCACACACCAACCACGTGTACCCCAGGCAAAGCCTAGGATAACATGTGGCCTATGTGATCTAAACGATCACCGAGTCAACCAATGTAGAGAACTCAAGCCCCTTGCATATAGTCTCTTCATAGTCTCTTCACTCCCTTAGAAACTTCTCTCCAATCAAGAGAAGATCACACACAGTTATTTCCAAATTTTCTCACACTTCCATCATACATTTAAGTGTGCACATCTCCCCAAGTTGAGAGCAGCTCGAGCGGCATTAAGCCTATCAGCTACTGAAGAGGGAGGTAAGTCTCAACCTACGACGCGGAAATGGAAGCAGAAGATGACCTATTCCATGACTGACCCTTTCCAAGCGTCCACATCAGGGACAACTAGTAGAGTAGAATCCCACACTATCTACTCTATCAGCGCTGTGATACCATGCACCATTTTCACTAGCCAAAATCACACACCAGAGGTATGCCCGCTAATGAAAGAATTTAGGCACCTCTGTGATAAGAACAAATTCTACCTACCGTAAATTGACTATCCTACTAGGAAATCTGACCTTATGCTCACACAAGACTCCATTACCGAGATCCTTCCCCCACCGCATGCCAGTGACACAATTCACCACATACGACTTGTATCATCGCACGCCCAAGATAGGATTCCACCACCCCCTCGTCCCAGGATTTCTGCTTTATACCTGTCGCAAAAGACCAAGATACCTTGCGCTTTTGCATTGATTTCTGCAAGATCCCAAACTTGCATGTCGCCATTGAACTCCTTGATGACACCCAGCCTCTAGAACAACGCCTAGTACAACTAGAGCTAGTTGACGAAAGTCAGCAACAATCGCTGCAACACAATGAGGCCCATAAGAAAAGGGTGAAAGAATCATTCGACTGCCACATCACCCCTCGTTCATTTACTGAGGGTGAGTTAGTCCTTCACTACGATGTCCCAAAAGAGGCCTTAGGGACAGGAAAATTCGAAACCTTGTGGAAAGGACCCTATATCATCAAACATTTTCTCCAACAGGGGGAAAACATCTTGACGGAATCGGACGAGACCTACCTCACTAACCCCATCCATGGCCTATACCTAAAGAAGTTCTACCCATAAGGGCCCCAACATCCCTTTTCCCCTAGAGTTAGAGTACACAAAAATACCAACGCCAAAATATTTTTGACCCAAAGACCTATACGCACTCAAAGTACCACCATGGATCACCAACTTGAACCCTATTCCAGATTTGCTGATGGAGCATCACGATGGTCTCAAAACTTAGCTGCAGCCACCTAGGTCATCTACCACCCTGACCGATCGCCACTGTGTTCAAACGGCGTGTGCATCGGATTAGCAACCAACAATTAGGCAGAATATGATGTCGTTATCAGACTTATGTGTGAGGCCCTCCATCAATGCATCTGCCATATGCATGTCTACCTCAATTCCCAATTAGTAGTATCACAGTTAAACCAAACATTTGAAACCCGAGATGCAAACCTGTTTAGAAAATATTTGTGTGCCAAAAGATTAAGCAGACAATTTGATTACATTACATTTTCACATGTATCAAGGAATTAAAACCAAGCAACTGATCGCGTAGCTAACAATATCCTAGACTGGAATGCATCGCGAATAAACCATCATACATAAAAAACCAAAAACATAGATATCCATCAGCATAACGCAAAATACATAAATCAAAATAGATAGCACACCATGTAGAGCCGCAAAAAGATCTCTCATATATATATGTGTGTGTGCGTGTGTGTGTGTGTGTGTGTGTGTGTATTTGAGTACAAAAATAGTACCACTGGCCAATTGGCCAGCTCAAAGATACAAAGTTCATCAAAAATAATGGAAGCATCCTCATAACGGGTGCTTTCCCTGTGTACAAAACCACCCTAGGGGGGTGCCCCCTCAAGAGGATCACCTTAGCCCACCACTGTTCCTGGTGCCACCACTGGAGCTGTTGTTGCCACTGTGATAGGTAGCCATCGTAGAGTGTGCTGATAACCTCTCTCCCAGGCCATCACTATCTCTAGCCAAACCTCCTCGAATTCATCCATGAAACCTCGAGCAGGAATCCCCTGGGTCAAGCGGTCCACTCAACCCTGGAAGTCATCTAGACCAGCCACTTGAGTCGTAAGAACTACAATGTGTGCCTCAGCCGCATCTACACGAGCTCGCTTGGCCACAACCTTAGCTGTAGCTGAGCTGCTACCCCCACCAGAAGAGCTAGCACCATCCCCGCCAGGTCCACTGGCACCACCACCTGGTCCACCTGCACCACCTCCCCCCCGACCACCACGATGTCGTGGTGGAGGATCGTGACCCACTAGTCGGGCCATTGGTCGTCGCACCTCGCCAACATCTGCACGAGTAACCAAAAGAATGTTAGTGTCAATAACAAAACATATAAGTACATAAAAACTTGAACAAATGCAGAAGAATATAGCGCATACCTGCAGGACCCCAAATATAACCGAAAGGGAGACCGATATCTGGATCACCCTGAAAGTCCATCCCCGCATATGGGTATGGCAATAAAATCTGTGGGTTTGCCTCAAACCAAGCCTCTGTCATGTCATTCCACTAACGACCCACCATGCCGCCACCACCACGTGACATCACCGAAGCCCACCTCCTCGTACGGGGCTCCTGCATCCCCCCAATAGGCACTACCACAACGGGCCTCGGCAGCACCACCCTCTCATACATAATGTTGCACAAGATGCTAGCGTACACAAATGACTTGGATCCAAATTGGACTTGTTCAGTTGCGACACCATACGATCAAAACAGAAGCAGGAGAAATCAAAAAAATGCCCGCACCTCAAACGGCATAAAACTCCCACCTGCGAGCCCAATGCCTGATGTGGAGCAAACGACCCTGCCACTCGCACAATAATAGCCAGAGCACACTGCTTGGCCACATCTGTCACTGATGCAATATTTATGCACCCCTCAGTCATAGGCACACCACCGCAATGCCTCCTCCGGAACCTTTCTAGGTTCACTCTCCCAGCAGGGAGTGGATACCTCAATGCCTCACCCTGAGGCAGTAACCCAGTCACGAAGTATATATCCATCTCCGGATGGATAATCAAGTTCGTCCTGCTTAGTATGAACATATTGCGCCTCCTGTGCCAATGTTGTATAATATAACGTAACAATCGGTCCTGAGACCTAAGAAACTCGTTCTCAACAAACTTCAGAAGGCCCCATACAGCCAACTGATGACACGCCCCAGCATCAGTAGCTAGAGTAGCCCGAATCTCCGGCCAATCTCACTCTCTCCACACCAACTTTCCAAGCAACACAGGCACCCATTAGTACAGAGAAAAACATCAAAACAGACAAAAAAAAACCAAGTTTTTATGTCACCCTGCCCTTTGCGCGCCTGTCTCTCAGACAGGTCCACCCTTGCATGCCTGTTTCCTACATAGGCGTGCCCTTGCATGCAAAAATTAGGAAAAAGCATGCCCTTGTGCGTTTTTCCCTCAGAAATGCACGCAAGGAGGGAACCTCTTCACCTAGATCACCCACACAATCTGGGTAAAAAAGTCCTTTTAAGGCCGTACAAACCTAATTTGTACGACCCCCGGCACCATCAAACTAGAAAAATTGAAATACAGGATGTCATGAAAGTTACCTCGGCATAATATCTCTAATCCCTGGTACACAGGTTGGCCGCAACAACAAGAAAGGCTCTGCAATCACCTCTAATCTCCCAAAACTCAGCAAGTACAAATGAATAGGATTAGGGCCATAACCCCATATTTATCGCCCTTTTCGAGAACTTTGGAGGTCAATAACAGTAGATCAGGAGGTCCATTCCAGAAACTATAAGTTGCACCATCATCAGTATGCCATGAAAAATGAAATTGATGCAACGTATTTGATTTCCAGAAAAATAATTTTTTAGCACCGGCAGGTATGCACCCTTCCATCTTCCATTCCAAATTTCATTTCTTTCAATAATATTTAATGAAAAGAAGATGATTTCACTTGAGGTAGTTGCTTTTTGTAGGAAAAACCCGCAAGCCTTTCACAACACCATCCACTAAAAGTTCCGGAGCAGGTATCATTCTACCCTCAACATGATAGAGTCCTAGAAAACTTTGCATATCCTGACATAATTTCTCCATCATAAATAAACCATAGGGTCCTCATACCTGACCACATTTATTATCACCTCACCCCGCATATGATAAACATCCGCGTTGGTCGGTAGAGCCTCCCCTCCATGGCGCTCATCACCTAAAGTAGACCATATATCATAGCACAAGTGTGTTGGAAATGTTGTCATTGATGGCAAAGTATATGGCAAAGGAAGAACACCTGAGGCAGCAACAAGGCAAAGGAGATGGCAAAGGAAGAACACCTGAGGCAGCAAAAGGAGAATTAAGGAGTAGCATCAGTCAAGGAGAAGGTGAAATAAAGAGAGCATAAGACAAGTAGCTGAGGAATGAGACAGAGTGATGAGGAACAATTATTCTAGTGGGAAGACTGTGAAGCACTGTTGGGGAGAATACATCAATTCATTCTGCAGAATTAAATCAAGATGAGGAACAGAACTCTGGTAACGTAGCGGAGTTCGAAGTTGTGGAAAAGAACTGTTGAATTGAAGGCGTAGAAGATCGGAGCCTCATAGGATGTGCTACAAGTATAACAGGTGGAGTGGATTCTATATACGCAATAGAGAAAGGAGCACAAAGAAACTAAGACAACAGATATAGCAGAAAGGAAGAGACAAGGAGAGTAAAGAGCGGCGAAAGGAGCGGTGTTGAAGCGAAACGGGCGGAGGAGCACGGCGGAAACCGAGCGAGGGCAGCAAAAGAAGCGAGCGAGAGCGAGAGCGCGGGAGCGGGCGGAGAGCGAGCCGTTATAAAATTTAGAATCGCTTAACTCCAGCGGCAATACAATGCATATAATACAGAACCATATTCCAGGAATCGCACACTCCAACCGGCGTTATACATATAATATAACACAAACTTATTACGGGAATCGCTTCACTCCAACGGAAAAAATATATATAAACATATATGTGCAGTGCATCACATAAACAAAGGTCCAAGGCATTTATATTATGGAGCGCATAAAACAAAGTTTGATAAGGTGGGACCCCTCCCCAATCGCAATCGGAGAAAAGGTTCAATCGGCGGAGTTTTGTTATGTGCTCCGATTAAAGGCCGGACCCGATTGAGCTATATGCCACAGTTTATTGCTAATCGCATCCGAGTTCCCAATCGCATCGGAGAACATGTGAGTTGTGATTGCGATTGGAAGTCCGGACCCAATGGAGGTATGAATTATAATTCAAACATGTTTGAAGTCCTGTCCCAATCGCATCGGCAAAATACAATGAATAGTGGTCAATCGCAACACATATTAAAAGACTTGCGATTGCGATTAAGAGTTCGGACCCGATGGGTGTATTAACGATGGTGTATATATATTTGAATTCTGGCTAATCGCATCGGAACTTTCCGATTGATCGCAAGTCCTTTGTAATATGCTCCGATCAAGTGGCGGACCCGATGGCATTATACGATGGATTTAATAGGTTCAATCGCATCCGGAATCTCAATCGCAATCGGAACTCTCCGAATGATCGCACGACTTTGTAAAACGCTGCGATTGAAGTGGCGGACCCGATCCAGTTATAAGCGGGAGTTGATATATGCAAATCGCATCCGTGTTCTAATCCCCCGATTGCATTTGATTGAAGCCCGGACCTGATGGGCTTATTAACTAAGATTAACAAGTGTTTGAGTTCCAGTTCTAATCGCAAACGGAAATTTGTGAAGGCACTGTTATATATAAATATATATAGATAAAAGGTTGTTGCGATTGTATTAAAACATGCCGCGTGGTCTGTAGACCCACGGGCCTCAGCTTAACGGGAGGGTGATTATTAATGTAATACAATTGTAATATATGTATGTTCCGGCCTGCGGAACTCGCCACATCAACAAGACACTTGCTGCATGTAAAGGATTGAATTACAGTCAGCAGATTCATTTATATATAAAGCGCTGGTATAAAAATAAAATAAAAATGCGGTTCATAAATTCAGGAGTTACGCAGCAGCCATAAACAGAAAGGCATACAGAGAAGAGAAAGGGACAAAGAGACAGTTAGAGAAAAGACAAATGCGCAGCAAGCCAAGAGACAAAATGAGTGAGCTGGAGTTCACATTGTAATTCGAATGTAAATGTTTTTAATTGTTTTTATTGTTTGTGATGCATTGGCAAGTCTCCGGAAGAGAGCAAATATCCCACTGTAATATTAAAATAAGCACCTACAGTTCCATTTTTCCGAGTAAGCTGAAAAGAGATGAGAAGGCAGAAGGCAAAGAGACATGACTGTCCATTTCGAATTCCCAGTAGAATACAAATAGTCATGAAGCTATCTTGTATAAAAGGGGGTAATATCCAAGAGGAGAGATTGATGAAAATAGAATGAGAAGAGGAGAGAGTGTGCAACAGAATTGAAGATAGTTGAAGAAAATAAGAAAGCTGCAAGAGGTCAGAGAGTGTGAATATAGAGAATGCTGAGTATGAAGAATTGGGGAGAAAAGAAGAGAAGAAGGAAGGGCTGAGCAGATATGATGCAGGTCTGATATAAGAGTTGATGAACAGCAGAAGAGAAAGTACAGAACAGAGCTGATATCCAAGGTAAATCAGCAAGTGTTTTTCTTTTGAAAGAATAAGGAAGTTGGAGCTTCCCTATCAAGTTGTAGCTTGATAGATGTCAATTGTAGCTGACTGAGGTAGGAGCCTCCTGTAGGTTGGTGCCTGCAGAAAATAGATGGGAGTTGGTGCTTCCACATCAAGTTGTAGCTTGATAAAATGTCGGTTGTAGCTGACTGAGGTTGGAGCCTCCTGTAGGTTGGTGCCTGCAGAAAATTGATGGGAGTTGGAGCTTCCTTGCAAGTTGTAGCTTGCAGAATTGAGGTAGGAGCCTCCTGTAGGTTGGTGCCTACAGAAAATCGGTGGTGAGAGGGAGTTGGAGCTTGCCTTTGCATCACAACAATAATAAGATGTGGTTTTCTCCCTTTATGGGTTTCCACTTATATCTGGTGTCTCTGTGCATGATGTTTATGTGTTGATGTGATTTATCTCATCTACTTAATAGTTGTTGCTCTCATATTCAATCTGCTATTACATTAAAAAATCTGTTTGATAGTAATACTTGTTGCTCACATATTAAGTTGACCATGAAATGAAGGTGTAAATAAGATTTAAAAGAAAATTTTTAAAAGTCCATGTATGTGTTAAACTGATTCACCCCCCCCCCCTCTCAGTTTAACTAAGGGTTCAACAATTGGTATCAGAGCCAGTTCCTTTGGTGTAAGCTTAATAGCTTGAAGGAGATCTGGTTGAGTCATGGACTATCAAAATGTACATGTGCTAAATACAACTAACTTTCCTGAATGGAGAGATAAGGTTAAGACAGGATTTATGGCTGATGATCCAGAGGTATGGAAGCTTGTTTGTGATGGTTACTGCACAGACTCACCCACAGTGAAAGAACAACAGAGGAATGCTAAGGAAAAATGTGTGATATATGACAATCTTCATAACAAGGACCTTGAGTTGATAATGGATTTAACCTCTGCAAAAGAAATTTGGGATAGACTGCACTTCATACATGGAGTAGACACTAAGGACTGCACTGACAAGAAGGATAAGAGAATTAAGAAAAAGAGAAATTCATGTCAAAAATAATATTCTCAATCAAATGAAGTACCTGCTAGCGTGAATGGTAGTAAGAACCATGAAGAAATTGCAACTGAAGAAAGGGCCAAACTTGACACTGCTTTGACTGAAATAGAAAGATTGAAGAATGAAAACAAAGACCTTAAGACAGTGATGCAAATATGTGATGAGAGAGAATTTGAAGATAAGAAAGAAATTGTTGGCCTGAAGACACACCTTGAAGAAGCAAGAAAGATAGAAGACACTCTGCTGCAACAAATGAGAAAGAAAAGTCAGGAATGTGAAAGATTGGAAGAAGAAGTGATGAGCCTAAGAAAGAACTTAGAAAAAGCCCAAAGAGAACTACTAATGAATACACCTCTAATGAAAAGCTCTAGACAGTTGGACCAAATTCTCAATGCTCAAAGACCACCTCACATAAAGGCTGGGATAGGATATGAAGGGGAAACCAGCAAGTCCAAGATTGAAGATAAAAGGAATGTCATTTTTGTCAAGGCAGCAAAGGAAGATGAAGCAGCTCAGAAGATTCCCACTGAAGAAGAAGCCAGCAAGAACAAGATTTGTAAAGAAACAAACATAACCAAGCAACAACATGAGAAGACAAAGAATGAAGGGATGAAACAATCAGCTACTAAAGGCTCACATGCTCCTAAGGATGAAGTGAATAAATTTGGAAGTTGTCAAAGGAGGTTTTTTCCTCCTATGAAAAATAGCACATGTTTCTCTTGTCATAAACCAGGACATAATGCAGCACAATGTAAGAGAAGGTCTATCAACTCCAACCAGCAAAAGATGCAGCAAAAGAGAAGAACCCCTCAAGCAAGCAAAGGGAAAAGACAATCTTCCACCAGGTATACAAATCATTTCCATGGCTACTGTTATGCATGCAATGACTTTGGACATAAATATGTTGATTGTAAATTATGTTCAAAAAGGGGAATGAAATATTATACATCAGCTCAAATGCACCTTGGTCAAATAAGATGTTATGTATGCCTCAAGCATGGTCACAAAGCTAAAGACTGTAAACTGCCATATATATTAAAGAACTCCAGACAGATGATGAAATCCAATCCAATCAAACAAAACTATGAATCAGAAAGGAGTGCAGACATTATGATGAACCCCAATAGAGTATGGAAAGAAAAGAGAAAAGGGGAGCCTATCATCTCAATAACATAATAAATCCGCATAGTCTCAGGGGGAGCTGCTCTAGGAAGCAAAGCAAAAATCCATCCAGTGAAAAATATGAAGCAACATCCCAAGGGGAGAGCAGTTCATATATTTACCCCATGAAAGTAGTCTAAGAAGATCTCCTTGGAATGATAACAGCTATGAGATCAGTAAGAGAAAGGAAGTTTCTCTAACAGAGATCTATGGAAGAAGAAGACCATCTGAAACTCACAATAGCCAACAAAATTGTTAGAAGGAGAACAGAGGCAACAAAGGCATTTGACTAGTTAAATCCTGTGACGAGAATTCCGTATGAATGAGACCCTGTAGCAGAATATTTATAAGAAATGCATAAGAAACCTCTGCATAAGAATAATCAAAACCGTGTTATGTATGGTGGAAATCGGCAAAGGTTATGTATGGTGCAAGGGTTGTGAATGGTGAAGCGGAACCATAGTCAAATGCGCAATGTGAATGGTGGAGCGAAACCTTCGTGAGTGGGTTCGAATCATTATAATATACTGAAAAATGACTATTTAATAAAGAAGACCGGAACCTTGGTGAAACACTGTAGCAAAACCACTTATGGTTTCCGGATTATTTCGCACCACTTTTGGTATGGAGGCAGTATTATCTAGAGGGCTAGCGATTCCATAAGATTGTTAACACGTGGCATAGGTGGTATTGGAAGCCACCGTTTAACCTGCGATTTCGCAAGTTAACGTCAGTACCGGGACACCGAGCGGAATTTCTCAGGACCGTTGATTTGAAAAGGGGACATCCGGTGGTGACTATTCGATGAAGATACGCGAAGTTTAATAAAAGTGCGCGGAAGATAGAGGAGGTACGGTGCATAGGTGGGCCAGTCCGAAAGTCTTATTATAAAGTTTGTTTTTCAAAGCATGGAGTATTAATACAAGGTCGGGCGGCGAACTATAAAGCGAGTGGTATATTCAAATCTTCAAAGGTTTGTTATGAAGTCTAGTTGCGATTATTAAAAAGGCATCAAGAAGCCATGGTAACAGTTGAATTGGTATATAAAGCAGTGTATAAAGCAGCAGTGATTCTGGAACTGTCATAGAAAATAAAATGCAGTGACATTCTTTCAAATCAGGATGACAAAATAAGTAGCAGGTTAATGATGCCAAGATCAGATTTAGTATATTGATGATTGTTGGTGTGAACAGTGGGAAGATCAATAGTGGAAACTATGGGTTCATGTGCAAGCTAAAATGAAATATCTGCATGGTTTATCAAGGTAATATCAATTGGTACTAGGTACAGGTCGCATATCTATCAATAGAATATCAAGAGTTATCATGGAACAGCAATATGATACAGGTCCTCAAGATCAAAGAACTATGGCAAAAGAACCTCAAGCACAAAGGATTTGTAGGGGTTGTTTTGGAAGAGTGTGTAAGCAGTGAAAGTCATTAGTCTCTTATATTGAAAGATATTGCCTATCCTCACAATAAGCTGTAAGCTCTGGTGTGATTCATTTATTTACAATAACAACAAGGACCTTTCATTCTTTAAGTGTATTATCCCTATCAGCAGTTTAGCACAGATTACCAACAATAGGCAGTACAGGTGAACCACAGCAATAGAAGATATACTGGCATCATCACAACGGAATAGATTTTGACTACAAATGTCTATTGCAGAAGAAGACATATTCCATCTGCAATCTTCCTCAACAGAAATATATTGGCACACTACATCAGATATAGACCAAAGTATAGTTGAAGCAAGCCTGATATGTCACTCGAAGCATTCACAATCTTTAAGTCTTGATCCAATGATGCATCTCTTATTATACAAGTCTAATTATAGCTGTCATTACTTTGGAATGATATCGACTTAATGTGTATATACAAGTTAAAATATTCTCAAAAGTGTTCTCTCAACAAATATTGTACACCAGTATAGAGCAGCATGGTACAAAGTCAGAAGAAGAATGCCTAAACACATCTCAGAGAGAGAAAATGAAAAGATAGAATCTACACTAAGAAATGTGCAACCCTTTGCCATTGATGTCAAAGTGGGAGGAAAAGCAGGTAATAGAAGAAAGGGTCTTCTAAAAGAAGCCAGACAGAGGAAGACTTGGAGGAAGCATTGGACTATTGGTGGATGTGTTGCCATCAATGCCAAAGGGGGAGACTGTTGGAAATGTTGTCATTGATGGCAAAGTATATGGCAAAGGAAGAACACCTGAGGCAGCAACAAGGCAAAGGAGATGGCAAAGGAAGAACACCTGAGGCAGCAAAAGGAGAATTAAGGAGTAGCATCAGTCAAGGAGCAGATGAAACAAAGAGAGCATAAGACAAGTAGCTGAGGAATGAGACAGAGTGATGAGGAACAATTATTCTAGTGGGAAGACTGTGAAGTACTGTTGGGGAGAATACATCAATTCATTATGCAGAATTAAATCAAGATGAGGAACATAACTCTGGTAACGTAGCGGAGTTCGAATTTGAGGAAAAGAACTGTTGAATTGAAGGCGTAGAAGATCGGAGCCTCATAGGATGTGCTACAAGTATAACAGGTGGAGTGGATTCTATATACGCAATAGAGAAAGGAGCACAAAGAAACTAAGACAACAGATATAGCAGAAAGGAAGAGACAAATAAGTAAAAAAGGTAGCAAAGGAGGCAGTGTTGAAGCAGAAACAGGCAGAGGCACAGCGAAGAATAGAGGCAGGGTAGCAAAAAGAAGCAGAGGCAGAGGCAGAGCGACAGGAGTAGCAGAGGCAGAGGCAGAGCCGTTATAAAATTCCGAGAATCGCTTAACTCCAGTGGCAATACAATACATATAATACAGAACCATATTCCGGGAATCGCACACTCCAACTGGCGTTATACATATAATATAACACAAACTTATTCCGGGAATCGCTTCACTCCAGCGGCAAAAATATATATAAACATATATGTGCAGTGCATCACATAAACAAAGATCCAAGGCATTTATATTATGGAGCGCATAAAACAAAGTTTGATAAGGTGGGACCCCTCCCCAATCGCAATCGGAGAAAAGGTTCAATCGGCGGAGTTTTGTTATGTGCTCCGATTAAAGGCCGGACCCGATTGAGCTATATGCCACAGTTTATTGCTAATCGCATCCGAGTTCCCAATCGCATCGGAATTGGTCAATCGCATCGGAGAACATGTGAGTTGCGATTTCGATTGGAAGTCTGGACCTGATGGAGGTATGAATTATAATTCAAACATGTTTGAAGTCCTGTCCCAATCGCATCGGCAAAATACAATGAACAGTGGTCAATCACAACACATATTAAAAGACTTGTGATTGCGATTAAGAGTTCGGACCCGATGGGTGTATTAACGATGGTGTATACATATTTGAATTCTGGCTAATCGCATCGGAACTTTCCGATTGATCGCAAGTCCTTTGTAATATGCTCCGATCAAGTGGCGGACCCGATGGCATTATACGATGGATTTAATAGGTTCAATCGCATCCGGAATCTCAATCGCAATCGGAACTCTCCGATTGATTGCACGACTTTGTAAAACGCTGCGATTGAAGTGGCAGACCCGATCCAGTTATAAGCGGGAGTTGATATATGCAAATCGCATCCGTGTTACGATCCCCGATTGCATTTGATTGAAGCCGAGGACCCGTGGGCTTATTAAACAAAAGATTAACAAGTGTTTGAGTTCAGTACAGTTCTATTATGAAACGGGAGGGGGGGTGTGTTGTTATATATAAATATATATATATATATATATATATATAAAGTTGTTTTGATTGTATTAAAACATGTCGCGTGGTACGTAGACACGGGCCTCGGCAACGGGAGCGATTATTAATGTAATACAATTGTAATATATGTATGTTCGGCTGCGGAACTGCGCCACATCGATATAAAGCCTTTGGTATAAAAATAAAATAAAAATACGGTTTATAAATTCGGGATTCATATGACCATAACGAGAAAAGGCATACGAACTTATATTGAGCAGACGAGTTAGAAAAGACAAATGTACGGCAAACGAAGACAAATAGGTAGTGGAGTTCACATTGTAATTCCGAATGTAAATGTTTTTAATTGTTTTTATTGTTTGTGATGCATTAGCGAGTCTCCGGAAGAGCAAATATCCCACTATAATATTAAAATAAGCACCTACGATTAAGCATTTTTAAAGGTAAGCTGAAAAGAGATGAGAAGGCAGAAGGCAAAGATACATGACTGTCCATTTTGAATTCCCAGTAGAATACAAATAGTCATGAAGCTATCTTGTATAAAAGGGGGTAATATCCAAGAGGAGAGATTGATGAAAACAGAATGAGAAGAGGAGAGAGTGTGCAGCAGAATTGAAGATAGTTGAAGAAAATAAGAAAGCTGCAAGAAGTTAGAGAGTGTGAATATAGAGAATGCTGAGTATGAAGAATTGAGGAGAAAAGAAGAGAAGAAGGAAGGGCTGAGTAGATATGATGCAGGTCTGATATAAGAGTTGATGAACAACAGAAGAGAAAGTACAGAACAGAACTGATATCCAAGGTAAATCAGCAAGTGTTTTTCTTTTGAAATAATAAGGAAGTTGGAGCTTCCCTATCAAGTTGTAGCTTGATAGATGTTAGTTGTAGCTGACTGAGGTAGGAGCCTCCTGTAGGTTGGTGCCTACAGAAAATAGATGGGAGTTGGTGCTTCCACATCAAGTTGTAGCTTGATAAAATGTCAGTTGTAGCTGACTAAGGTTGGAGCCTCCTGTAGGTTGGTGCCTACAGAAAATTGATGGGAGTTGGAGCTTCCTTGCAAGTTGTAGCTTGCAGAATTGAGGTAGGAGCCTCCTGTAGGTTGGTGCCTGCAGAAAAACAGTGGTGAGAGGGAGTTGGAGCTTGCCTTTGCATCACAACAATAATAAGATGTGGTTTTCTCCTTTTATGGGTTTCCACTTATATCTGGTGTCTCTGTGCATGATGTTTATGTGTTGATGTGATTTATCTCATCTGCTTAATACTTGCTGCTCTCATATTCAATCTGCTATTACACTAACAAATCTGTTTGATAGTAATACTTGTTGCTCACATATTAAGTTGACCATGAAATGAAGGTGTAAATAAGATTTAAAAGAAAAGTTTTAAAAGTCCATGTATGTGTTAAACTGATTCACCCCCCCCTCTCAGTTTAACTAAGGGTTCAACAAAGTGACGGCATCACCATACCATTTCAATCTGGGAAGCACCTCATGCCCATCCATCTATCATGCATAAGGTCAAGTTTACCATTCAAATTCAAAACCCCCTTCCTGGATGACTAATTTGTACAAGAAGATTGAAAGCACGCCTCCGCACATCGCATTTGGCCCACCATACCTCCATCAGCATAATCCCCTCTGCAATATCCTCTGCTTCATCAACCCCACACATGAAACCAACCAATGGGACCCCTAACCCCAACAAAACACAGTCCTCACACCTTCAGTGAGCGACCCTCTTTCATGTTTTGGGGTACCCGTCTCTGTGTTTTGTACAAACCAAACGCCATTATTTTATTCTTTTGGTAAGTGTACAAAGACCGCAAATGGTTCCCTTCGCCACTTCACCCTCATATTTCATCTTTTTCCCCATGGAAATAGTCCCTCATTCCCCTTGGTCGAATTGTTTCACCCCCATGCATGCCACATCAAGACATTCATAGTCGGTCCACACCCACCCTGGAAGTCCTACCGACTCCAGGGATTTTCCCTTCACAAATAACTATGACTGTTGCCAAGCTTCTCAAGTATACTTCGACCTTGGGCCACTGAATCCCCATCATCCGTTTTCAGTCACCTCCAACCAACATGCCTATATTAAACTCATCACATCGAGGTCCCCGACACCTCAGGTCGGCAACCCATGGTTCAGTTAAGGCTTCCTTTTTGTCGACCTCGACACCTCTTCTCCAAAAAGGAAGCGGTACCTTTGATTACCCATCCCCATGCAAAGGGGTATCCTCGGGTGGCACTGTGGGAGACATCATTGTCCACAGATGTCATCGATCCTCCTGACATTTGACCACGGCAAAAGCTTTCATGTCATGATGGTATCGTACCTTACAACCATTGCACTTTGATTAGATCCGTCGAAGACTCGTGCCTCCATAAGCATCTCTGACAACAATTCTTACAAGGGAAGGTCCCAACCAGTACATATGTGTAAATTGTGCAATTATATGCCATGCCAATATCACGCATATGGGTACCACATTCCACCTATCATAAAAGAAAAAACTCCCCTGAGGGCATCAACAATTGTCGTCAACAACCACCAGCGTCACTACCGCAGTAGTGGCACAGACAACACATGTATCTGTCAATTTTGTTTAACTAACCATAGCATCACGAGCATGGGACATGCCCGCCTCGTTGAAATTTTGTAAATATGTTGTATATTTTTTTCTGCTTGTAGGGATTCCCTTAGGCAATGGTTATCTCGAAAACGGTGCAAGGTGTTGTCAATTCCAAAATTCACGCAGACCTCTCTCTCTCTCCCCTTGCGTACGATATAGAAAATAAACTATAATTTATTTCGGCTATAAAGTTCTTCCTAGACCTCACACATCAGGGGGAAACTATTAACACTGGAAAATCATACAACAAAAGACAACATCAATTAATGTCAAGCCTAAGGATTTACAAGGCAAGAACACATTATGGAATCAAGAAGTATTTAAAATCTCTAGGGTTTTGAGAAAATCAGATTTGAACTAGTCATAAATGTTGAATTGTGTGTTTTATCCTTCGAGAAGATTGCCTTATGCGAGCCTTTTTTCCCAATAAGCGCACATTCCTGGAAATGGCAAAAATTCGCTCTCCAGGACCACACCAAGCAAAGGACAGTTACTCCCTATGTGAAAGTTTCCTAAGGACAACCACCAGCGCCTCCTTAGACATTATGTGAGCACACAATGGAATCACACCTCTCCCTTGGGTCACTATCCATCATGTACCAAGGGAGGGAAGAAGGATTTGAAACTCACCTATGTAAGGCCCCCAAGAGATGAAGAAATGGTGATCACATTGTTATGTTGGCCAAAGTTTCCCAAGCAACACTAGTAGTGAGTGACCCGGAGCTGGAGCTAACGAGGACTCGATCGTTGGCCACCCAACATCTTAGTCCACCACAACAGAGAGAGAGAGGGAGACTGCACCAGAGGCAGAGCTTGGAAGGAAACATCCTTGCATCGAGACCTAGAGCCATTGCCTAGGGGCCCTTTGGAAAGTGGGTAAAATTTCTTCTCCATTTCAAACGTTTAATAAGAAGAGGCCATCGAGCCATCATTTACATTATTATTGTTTTGAATCTCTATATAGCTTCTGTATATTTGTGTTTTAGTTTTAGTTTAACCAGAGCATACTTTAGTATATTCTTTCCACTAAGTTTTATTCTTTTCATCTCCCCCACTTTCTGCCTACTACCAATAGTTTAAAGAGTAGACCACACTCTTTAAGTTCGTGCAATTTCGTACACTCGTGCGATTAATCCACCACAACACATGCAACCTAGTGAAAATCGTCATAACTTTGTTTTCAAGCATAATATTTCAATTATGGAAGATGTGGTAGAAAGGGCACAGGTTCTAGGTTTTCCTCTAGCAATTTTAGTTCCAAAGGTTGAAACGGTGACACGTGGAACTCTGTACAAGTTCACTCTACTAAACTAGTCTATAATCAGGCCATCGTGGGATATCATGCATAACTTTATCTAGAAGAAATAAAATTAAGTCTGACCTATGGCATTAGAAAGAAAACTTAGAGGGATACTTCATGACAAATTTTCAAATATTGGAGATCTTAAATCATAAAGATACATCAGGTTCAATATCGAACTCCTCAAAAGAAACAAAAAGGTGTGTATATTGGTTTTTAAATTACATAACTTTTTTTTGAAAAATCAGTTTGAAGTGATCCCAAGGGCATATTTAAGCATAGATATTAGCATTGGGTTTTAAAATTCCTCCTAAAAATAATTCCACACCCACTAATCCCTCATAAATCTCTACTATGATGCATGAAGAGGAATAACTGCAGCATGATATCTCAAAATTACGGGACCAAGTGCAACAAATTTTGCTCTCATAAAAAGAAACCAAAGATGAACTAAAAGGTGACATGGATGGTTTAAAAGTAGACACAGAAGCTAATATGGATGGCATGGAAGATAGGATGGATGGTTTGAAGGATGACATGGAAGTTAAGATGGAGGATTTGAAAGTATACATGGAAGGTCTGACAAAGTTGTTGCAAGAAAGGCTTCCCCATGGTGACAAGGTAATCCATGAAAGTCATGATGAGGAAAAAAGGAATATCAATTGTGATTTTAGAAACTCCAATTTTGGGTTTAAGAACCACCACATTCCAAATATCGATATGAGTAAAATTGATGGTAATGATCTAGTAACATGTGTTAGCACTGTAAATGTTAATGGTGTAATCATCATTGTGTCACTATTTTCAAATTTTTTCTAATGTCGTAGTCCATGTTGAAGTTTGAGTCATTTTCAATAAAGGTAAAAAAAGAGTCCCAAAATCAAGGTAATTTTAAGTGAATAGGTGTCGTTAGTGTTTTAGAGTCATAAAATAAGTTAAAATCACTGTTTTAACTTATGTTAGTGTTGAAGGCTACTCGTTGTTTGGGTAATAAAGTTGTAGTCACCGTGTCTGGGATAATAGCTACCTTTGTTTTAATTTCATTGTCAAAACAGTAATGTAATGAAGGGAAGCTATTTCTCATAAATTGAAAGTCATATTATTCACATAGTGAAAAACGCAGCTATTTCGCTGAGATTTTGGTTATCTCAATTCAGAGGTAAAGAAATTTATTCATCAAGCATATAGGAGTAGCAGAGAATATTTTAAAGGCAAGGATCATTCATGTTTTAAGATCATTGAAGACCCCTATGCTATAAATATGATTATTCTTTTCAGTAAGATTAATTATTATTTGACCTAAGGGGATTATCATTAGTGAATGGTTAATTTACCTGGGCAGCTAACATGTAGCTACCTCACCTAAGTCAAGGAGAAATCATAGTACGAGGTATCCGACATTTAATGATAATGTGGAGTGTTAAGCCTATTGGGACGACTTGGCACTTGTTTTGAATTATTTCAAAACATGTCATTACTTCTTTCCATAATTGCAGGCATGAAATTAGAGGAGAGAGCTTGGTGTTCACTCAACCAAATTCCTCTGTGTAGACTACATGTAAACAGAAACCATTCCTCCAACAAGCAGTTTCAGTTTTCAAAGGAGGCAAACCAAGGCTTCATGGATAGTATTTCAACCAAAATTGAACAGCTTTGTTTGTGAGCACTCTAGTTGTTGAAAGAATGGGGAAAGGAGGAAATTTCAATAGGTCAGAACCAGCAAATACAAGATTCATGGATGCTAGGGCTAAACCACAGTTTAAATCCATTGGCTGGTATAAATTCCTATCAAAATTTTCTGGGGAGAATGTGGCTTTAGCTCAGCCTTTTGACGAGATTTTTGATGGTGAAAAGGTCAAGCTATGCAGCAAGACATTCAACATTTTCGAGGCCATCATAGCTCGTGCTACCCAAACCTCTGCAACTGGTGAACGTTGGTTTAAGAGAAAAACGTTACCCATAGAAGTAAGTCTCTACCTTAACCCCGAACATGCTAATTTTAAGTGGAATCCAACTGCACACATTTCTTTTTTAAAGGCTGATTGGCAGCATGTTATCACCTAAGTCCAAAAATACATCACATGCGAAGGTAGGTTTTCCTCTCTTCATTGTTATCAGTTAATATTCCTTTCTCAAATTTCAGGATATAAACCTCTGAACCTACCCTATTTTCTATATAAATCTCTGCTCAAAATTTCCCTAAAGCTACAGAAAATCCCAAACTACTCTTCACACAATCTGTATTATAGGGGACTGATTAAAATTCTAATTGTCTGTCATCTTAGAAAGAAGAAAACTACTTGGGATAATATTTTGAGAGAGGAAGGTTTTATTAGCATAAATTCCAGGATAAGGTTAAGGAGGCCCAAGAAAAGATACATCCATGAGAAAATCAGTGTTGCCCCTGTTTCACAGAGTTCACCATCTAACTCTATCCATTCATCAGTCTTCTGCCAAGTTAACCCTACGTCCATCTTAGTTAAAAGGCCAACTAGAATCTCAATTAGGAAGGCTGCAAATCCTATACCTATGCCAGTAGTGTCACCAGTTAATGAAGTTCATGTCTATAGATCACCTAGGGAACATCAAACCCTAAGGTATTTCATGGAAGAATACAAGAAGAAACTACAACATAAAAATGCAAAGTATCCTAAGAAGTCTATGTCAAAGGACAAGGAGAAAATAACCTACTCTTCAAGGAGCCAACCTAATAAAAATCTCTTCATGGCAGAAGAACCAGTGGAATTCAACCCTGAACTTCTAGCACCTAAGCTTGTTTTGTCACTAGTGGAAGTCAACCCTGGTATGAAAATTTCAAGCCATGTTCCTGAAATATCTCATCAAGCACAACCAAGTAGTGGTACTTCTCTCACAGAGTCCACTCTCTCACAGGTTTTGCTTTCATTTAGGAAGGGCAAACAGAAAATGTTAGATTCTGTCATAGAAGAAGAGCCCACTTTGGCTCGATTAGTTTCTTGCATTGGATCTTCGATCAAGTAGAGAAAGAAAACTATGATACACTCCTATTCCTCCTATGAAGACAAAAGTGACCCCGAGTACACAGAATCAGAAGATGAGGAGGGAGAGTCTTGTAAATTCATACATGGAGTTAAGAGGTCCAAATTTATCCCTAATCCCTATGTCAAGAGACCTCATACTAGACCCAAAAATAAACTTAGGTTGAACAATAAGTTGATTGCCAATCCTAAAATAGGAGATGAAATTATCAACATTGAGGAGAGCCCAGAAGACAAAATCGAAAGGAAGAAAAAGATTCAGTCAAAGAGTCAAGCACAGAGAAAGAGATCAGATAAGAGGGTGACTAAAGCAGAGGCCATTAGTATTTTTGCCTCTATTCTTGACCTTTGATGAATGAAGGAACATGGTTGCCTTGGAGAAAATTTTTGGGTTAATGTTCCATGTTTTCCAGATATAGCTACCTTTTTTGCGAAGGTAGAAATTATTTTGAATATCATCATGTGATGGCAAGGGGATACTTTTTGGTTTGTTATCATGATGGTGACATCAAACAGATGAACTGGAGGAGTTTTCCAGTTGCAATGGATGCTGGCATATGTCATGTATTAAGTCTTGTCCGAAATACCAAGGTTATTTTTTGCATGTTTGAAGGAGACAAGCACATGCCACTCTCAGTATTTTTACACTTTTTGCTAAAGATTGGTTGCACCAGAATGGAAGAGTGGTCTTCAAATATGCTGCCACCTCATACAACCATTTCACAGTGAAAAAATTCATGATGTTTATCTTATTTTTAATATAGCACTTTGTATTTAAGATTAGGGATAAGCCTTATCTCTTGCACGATATTGTAATAACTTTTGAAACAATTTTATCTTTTTCTATGGAGATGACAGTATCATATTTTGTAAATATATGCCAAATTGATATGAAGTAAAGGTTTGTGGTTTTAGAATCTTGACTCATATGATCTGTAATATTTTTGTGAATGAAATGGAATGATACTACTAAGGATTTATTACCAATTTGTTGTGTGTGTTGTCAACTTTACTTGTGTTTCCATATAATCTTTCTTTCAGTTTCAGTTTGCAAACCATTATGCTGTTATGTGTTCTTATCAATATCTTAAACATGTTCATGTGTTTTATCAGTTTTTGTTAGTCTCACACATTGAGCATTCCTGGTAGAATATATTTTATAACAGTGGAAGAGCATCACTCATGATAGTTATCCTTCATAATATTTCAGTGAGAACCTTGTAAGACTAGAAATAGCTTTCTCTTGATGAAATATTGTTAAACTAATACTTTTGTTAATTTCTACCAAATGCAGTAGATTTCTAATTTTCAGACCTATTGTTTCCTCTTTCACCTTACAGTGTCTTCTCCTCATAGGCTACAAACTTGCACTTTGCTACCACATCAGGTTCCAATACCCCCATTAGTAGAACTGTGGATTTGATTGAAATATCTTTTCAGTGAATCAATGTTTAAACTACCTACCAATATCATAAAATAGATCATTAAATTTCCTTAGAGTTTAGGATGTGTTTGGTCAGGCGCTTGCTGCTGTCCAAGTTTTGATTCCAATGCCAACATATTTTTTTGCGTCTATCGGGAGACGAAGGGCTTGTAACGAAGTATTCTCCCGAGTCTCTTGTTTTGAATTGCTAATAATCAGTTCTTGATGGTGAACAAGAATTGGTGACTTGAAGAAGACTGCAATTTTTTTCACCTCGCGACTCCACAAGGTGGAAGAGGGGTTTCAAGACCTCCTTCTACAAGGAGGAATCAGAGATCTCCAACTATGACTCTAGTTGCTAACCAAAATAAGATCATTAAAGATGCAAAAGGAAAACAAAGATCAGTTGAAGCCACATCTCAGTTAGTGAAGAAGGTACACAAAAAATACGTTCCAAAGAAAAATGTACCTTCATCTACTTTAGAATCAAAAGAGGTTTTGGTTTCAAAATATTCTACTGAAAAATCTCAAGTTGAAACTACTTCCCTAGAAAATAAAGTGGATGTTGTTAACCTAGGCTGAGTTGAAATTTTTTCTCACTCATCACCTAGTAAATCTGAGATAAATATTGTTCTAGTCAAAGAGGAAGAAACTGAATTTCTGAGTGTTGATAAGAAATCAGAAGAGTTTGTGATGACTGAAGGGGAATTAGAACAAGTATTGGCTATTGTACCTTTTCTTGATAGGGATGTTTTGAATGAAGAAGTCTTCAAGATTATTTTAAATTTCCTTCAAACTCATCTTGAATACCAATCTCTTATCACCCTCCAGCAAGAGTATTTTCCTTTTTCTCCAAATCCAGCTGTTGGGTCATCTTCTTCTCATCCACTAGAAGAGAATGTTCCTGAAGGCCTTACTTTCAACTTATCTGATTTCATTTCTCAAAAAAATAAAGCTTAATTAACTCCATCTCGTCAAGAGACAACTTTAGAATATTATTCTTCTACAGAAGGAGAAATCAAGACATCCTTTGTTCATCTTTTTCAAAATACACTCTTTTCAGTTCCAAAGCCTGAAAAATCAGCTCAAGGTTTCCAATTTTTTGTTGTCCCAAATTAGAATCATAATTCACCAATTGTAATTCCTATTTCCCAAACAACTACATCAACTATACATCGACAAAATATGCCTCATCCTGCCCTTACAAGGATGCAGCAGATAGTGGCTACAAGATATGCGTCACTTGTTCTCCCTCAACCTTTGCATCCACTTCCCAAAGGATATTACTTGAAATATCTTCCAAAATACACTAGGGATAGAGAAGGAGTTTCTGTTGAGGAACATTTAGTGGCTTTCTATAGTTATGTTGACAGTCAAAATATTTAACATGAAGATGTCTGGTCAAGACTCTTTGTTCAGAGCTTGGATGGTGAAGCTCGTAAATGGCTTAGAAGTCTGCCTCCAAACTCAATAACATGAATTGATGAATTGGAGGAGATATTTGTGAAGCATTGCGGTGATAGGAAAGACTATGTCTATTATCTTACAGAATTTGGAACTGTGAAGAAGAAGACAAATGATTCATTAGCTGATTTTACTAAGAGGTTTAATAAGATTTATCAGAAATTTTTTGAAGAAATTAAACCTACTGAGACTACAACTATGATAAATTTTGCAAATTTTTTAGATTCTGAGTTTTCTTTATGGTTGAGGGTTGAAAAAGCACAGACATTAACGAGTATGCAAGAGGCTTCAATTGGAGTGTAGTCTAATCTCATGGCTTCTAATAAATTAAAAATGGAGGAAGAAAAGGCAGAAAAATACAAAAAGAAGACGAAAGAAGAAAAACTTTCTTCTTCTAAGTGTCTTACATCAGAAGAAAAGATCGATCAAATGTCCAATTTGATCAAAGAACTTGCCTCTATGATGACAAAATTAGAGGTAGAAAATAAACCAGCTGCTAGAGCTAATCAAAATGAAGCCAATAGAAATCAGGCTCCCTTCAGGAGGCCTTTCGAGCCTCAAAAAATCCTATAATGCCTAAGGAGGAATGTTGATGATCAAAATGTTCAGCCTCCTTTGAATAATTTTGCTGAAGAAGAAGAACAAGGAAATGAAGAAATAAACCTTGTGGGAGAAACTTCACAATCAACATGTTTGACATTGCAAGAATATGAAGATCGATCAAGGATTTTTTGTTTTCAGATGATATGAATGCTCAAATTTATGTACAAAATGATAAAAAACAACTAGAAGTTCAAAACATAAATTATCCTTTGAGGTCCAAAGGTCTTGTTCAACAACCTCAAAAAAATCAGATTCAAATAAACAAGCTGCTAAACAGAGGGCCAAGGTCAATGAGGTTCCTCCACCTCAAAATTCTGCCCCAATTGTTAAAATTACTGTAGAAAATAACGAATTAGTTCCAATTTATTTCAGTTTCAAATCTAAATTGAATAAAATCAAAATTCCAATCCCACTTCTGGAATTATTGAAAAATCCAGCATATAAAGATTCTTTTAAAAGTCTGCTACAACCTCCTCTCGCTTCTGATTCAGTCAACCTTGAGGATGAGCATCCCACTATTTATCTAGGTTGTCATGTCCAAGACCAAAATGATGATAACTCACTGCCTTTCTACCTGTCACTCAATATACATGAAAAATTGCTGCATAATTGTCTGTTAGATTCTGGAGCTTCCCACATCTCATGCCAAAGAAAGTGATGTATGAATTGGGATTAGAGATCACTAAGCAATACCATGACCTCTACACCTTTGACTCCAAAAAAGTCAAGTGTCTAGGAGTAATTAAGGACTTGGTTGTTTCCCTTACCCAACTAGCTATGAAGAGCTTAGTGATGGACATTGTAGTTGCATACATTCCTTCCATATTTGGGATGTTACTTTCCAGATATTGGTATAAAAAATTGGGAGGTACCCTTTAGATGGACATGTCATATGCCACCATCCCAGTGTTTGGAGGGGAATTCAAAAGGTTTTATAGAGAAACCCAAAAGGCCTACATCATTAGTGATCAGCACAATCCTTCAAACCATCCCATAGACACTGAAGAAAAGGATTTGGGGTCATCAATTCTGCACCTTGTTGCTGATGATAATGATTTCCAGCCTGAAATAAGTGAAAAATAACACTTTCAAGGTGAAAATGAGCAACATTTAAAAGGAGGACCGATTTGGAAATTTTACTTTGATGGAGCCTCATTAAAAGAAGGATCGGGAGCTAGTGTAGTCCTCATTTCTCCCACTGAGGAGAAGGTAACTATATCATATCAAATAAAATTTTCTACCACTAACAACACTGGTGAGTATGAAGCGTTTGTACTGGGTATGAAGGTAGCGAAAGATTTGGGAGAAGAACAACTAATTGCTTTTGGTGATTCAGATTTGGTGATTAAGCAGGTGAGAAACAATTACCAAGTGAAAATTTCCAAATTGAATAATTATAGGAATGAAGTCTGGGATTTGATTGAGCATTACTTTTTAGCATTTAATATAGATTTTTTCACTAGAGAAGAAAATCAAATTTCTGATTCACTAGCTATTGTTGCTAGTAATTTCAAAGTTCCTCTAGATGTCAAGGAAACCTATGATGTTCAAATAAAAAATATGCCTTCAATTCCTGATAACATCAAATACTGGCAAGTATTTGAGGATGAAAAATTCAAAAAAAATTAGATTGTGTTGATGAGTTTGCAGAAATACAAATTGATGATGAGAAGGACATTGTTGAAAACCAAAATAGAAAGCCTTTTAACAAATCCATGGCTGGGAAGAACATTATATATCTGAAAACTAACTATATTCCTAAAGGTTTAGTTCCATTATAAAGACTGTTCTATAATAATGATGTTTTTCTCAAGCCTAAAAGTAAAGTTGATGGAGAAGGTATTGCTAATTATCCTGAAATATTTAATTCAGATTGGTACAAGGATATAGTATATTTTTTGTTAAATTTCAACTGTCCACCTGAAATGCAGAAGTAAAAAAGGAGAGCTTTTAAATTGATATTTATGAAGTATTTCATTTTGGAAGACCATATTTACTGGAAGGAAACTGTAGGAGTCTTATTAATATGTGTATATGAAGTTGAATCCCAAGAGATTATGACAGAGATACATGTAGGAGTGCGTGGAGGTCATTTGTATTGGAAAGCCACTGCAAACAAAATCTTAAGAGCTGGCTATTATTGGCCAACTCTGTTCTCTGATTTTTTCGCCAAACTCAGGAGCTGTGTCGAATTTCAGAAATTTGCTGGTAAACAGAAATTTCTACCATTACCTCTTATCCCTATCCTAGCAGATGTTCCTTTCGAGAAGTGGGGGTTTGACTTCATCAGTGAAATTCATCCACCTTCATTAGGACAACATAGATGGATTCCCACAACCACATACTATTTTACTAAATGGATTGAAGTTGTACCAACCAGTAATGATACTGATACGGTAATTATCAAATTTGTGTTGGAAAACATTATGTCAAGATTTGGTTGTCCACATAAATTAGTAATTGATAATGTGATGGCCTTTAAGTCTACTAATATGTACAACTTTTCTCAGCAATATGGAATTGAATTAGATCATTCTACACCTTATTACCCACAAGGTAATGGATTAGCTGAGTCATCCAATAAAATTTTGGTGAGCATCATTAATAAAATGCTGCCTGAAACTAAGAGAAATTGGGACACTCAGCTAGTACATGATCTGTGGGCAGATATAGTAAGTGGTAAAAAATCAATTGGAATGTGTCCATTTTAGCTTGTATATGGTACTGATGTTGTAATGCCTTTGCAATTAACTCTTCCTGTCATGAAGTTCCTGCAAGATGAAGTTGATGATGAAAATCCAGTCCAAATTAGAATTCTATAGTTGATAGAGGCACACAAAATCAGAGAATAATTGCTAGATAAAGTACAGAAGTATCAGACTAAAGTCAAATATGTTTTTGACAAAAGATCCAATCATAATTTGTTTTAGGAGAATGATTTGGTGTTGCGTTGGGATGTTAGGAGGGAAGACCATGGAAAGCATAGTAAGTTTGAAAATTTGTGGTTTGGGCCATTTAGAATTGCTGAACTTTTGGAAAACAATACTTTTCTGATCAAACATCTAGATTATGATCAACTGACTGAAGGCCCACTCAATGGTCATTTTCTTAAGAAATTCTTTTTTGAGTAAGTCTGTTGAGTCATTCCATTTTAAATATATGGTGTTATGTGTCAATAAACTCCATGCCCAATGGTACTTATGTATGTATATATGGTCAGTCTTGAGTTCACTCAGTCAATGGTCAGTCCTAGTCCTTATTTTCAAGAAGTCTTCTGAGTTTCAAAGGTTTTTAAGGCACTGAGTCTATAGTCCTTGAAGCCTCACAGGGAGGAATTCATCCCAAATAAGAGCCAATATTAGCACTGAAAATGTTAATGGTGTAATCACCATTGTGTCACTGTTTTCAATTTTTTTCTAATGTCCTAGTCCATGTCAAGTTTTGAGTCATTTTCAATAAAGGTCAAAAAAGAGTCTCAAAAGCAAGGTAATTTTAAGTGAATAGGTGTCATTAGTGTTTTAGGGTCATAAAATAGGTTAAAAAAAATAATTTATCTTATGTCAGTGCCGAAGGCTATTCATTGTTTGGGTAATAAAGTTGTAGTCACCTTGTCTGGGATAATATCTACCTCTGTTTTAATTTCATTGTCAACACAATAATGTAATGGAGGGAAGCTATTTCTCTAAATTGAAAGTCATATTATTCACACAATGGAAAGCGCAAATATTTCACTGAGGTTTTGGTTATTTAAATTCATAGGTAAATACAATTATTCCTCAAGCATATAGGAGCAACAGAGAATATTTTAAAGGCAAGGACCATTCATGTTTGAAGATCATTGAAGAACACTATGTTATAAACATGATTATTCTTTTAATTAAGATTAATTATTATTTGACCTAAGGGGATTATTATTATTGAATGATTAATTTACCTATGCAGCTAACCTATAGCTACATCACCGAAGTCAAGAATAAATCATAGTACGATTTATCTAACATTTAATGATAATGTGGAGTGTTAAGCCTAGTGGGATGACTTGGCGCTTGTTTTTGAATTATTTCAAAGCATGCCATTACTCCTTGTCGTAATTGTAGGCGTGAAATCAGAGAAGAGACGTCAGTGTTCACTCAACCAAAGTCCTCTATGCAGGATAGAGGTTAACAGAAAAAATTACTCCAGCAATTAGTTTCAGTTTTCAAAGCAGGCAAACCAAGGCTTCATAGACAGTATTGCAACCAGAATTGAACAGTTGTGTTTGTGAGTAGTCTAGCTATTGAAATAATGGGGAAAGGAGGAAATTTCAATAGGTCAGAGCCAGTAGATACAATATTCGTGGATGCTAGGGCTAAACCACAGTTCAAATCCATTGGCTGGTATAAATTTCTACAAATTTTTTATAGGGAGAATGCGGCTTTAGCTCAGTATTTTTCGGAGAGTTTCGATGGTGAAAATGTCAAGTTAGGCAGTAAGACATTCAACATTTTTGAGGCCATCATAGCTCGTGCTACCCAAATCTCTACAACTGGTGAATGCTGGTTTAAGAGAAAAATGTTGCCTATGAAATTAAGTCTCTACCTTAAGCCCGAACATGTTAATGTTAAGTGGAATCCAACTGCACACATTTCTTTTTTTAAGGCCAAGTGGTAGCATGTTATCACGTCAATCAAAAAATACATGACATGCGAGGGTAGTTTTTCCTCTGTTCATCGTTATCAGTTAAGATTCCTTTCTCACATTTCAGGAGATAAACCTCTGAACCTACCCTATTTTCTATATAAATATCTGCTCAAAATGTCCTTAAAGCTACAGAAGATCCCAAACTACTCTTTGCACAATATGTATTATAGGGGACTAATTAAAATTCTAATTTTCTATCATCTTAGAAAGAAGAAAACTACTTGGGATAAGTTTTTGAGAGAGGAAGGGTTTAGTAGCATAAATTCCAGGAGAAGGGTAGGGAGGCCCAAGAAAATATATATCCATGAGAAAACCAATGTTGCCCCTATTTCACAGAGTTCACCATCTAAATTTGTACATTCATCAGTCTTTTGCGAAGTTAATCCTACCTCCATCTCAGTTAAAAGGCCAACTAGAAGCTCAATTAGGAAGGCTGCAAATCCTATGCATATGCCAACGGTGTCACCAGTTAATGAAGTTCATGTCAGTAGTGCACCTAGGGAACCTCAAACCCTAAGGTCTTTCATGAAAGAATATAAGAAGAAACTGCAACAGAAAAATTCAAAGTCTCCTAAAAATTCTATGTCAAAGGACAAGGAGCAAATAACCTCCTCTTCACGGAGCCAACATAAGAAGAAGCTCTACATGGCAGAAGAACCAGTGGAAGTCAACCCGAGACTTCTTGCACCGAAGCCTATTTTGGCACCAGTAGAAGTCAACCCTGGTATGAAAATTTCAAGCCATGTTCCTGAAACATCTCATCAAGCACGACCAAGTAGTGGTACTTCACTCACAGAATCAACTCTCTCACAGGATTTTCTTTCTCTTAAGAAGGGAAAACATAAAATGTCAAAGCCTGTCAAAGAATAACAACCCACTTTGTCTCAATTAGTTTCTTCCATTGGTTCTTCGATCAAGAAGAGAAAGAAATATGATACACTCCTATTCCTCCTATGAAGAAAGTAGCAACCCTCAGTACACCGAATTAGAAGATGAGGAGGGAGAGTCTAGTAAATTCATACATGGAGGTAAGAGGTCCAAATTCATCCCTAATCCCTATGTCAAGAGACCTCATACTAGACCTAAAAATAAACTCATGCTGAATAAAACTTTGATTACCAATCCTAAATTAAGAGATGAAATTATCAACATTGAAAAGAGCCCTGAAGCCAAAATAAAAAAGAAGATAAAGACTTAGTCAAAGATTCAAGCATAGAGAAAGAGGTCAGATAAGAGAGTGACTAAAGAAGAGGTCATCGGGATTTTCACCTCTATACTGGACCTTTGATGAATGAAGGAACAAGGCTACCTTGGAGAAACATTTTGGGTTAATGTTCTATGTTTTCTGGATATAGCTACCTTTTCTGCAAAGCTAGCAATTATTTTGAATATCAACATATGATGGAAAGGGGCTACTTTTTGGTTTGTTTTCATGATGGTGACATCAAACAGATGAAGTGGGCGATTTTTTCAGTTGCAATGGATGCTTCCAGGTGTCATGTATCAAGTATTCTCCGAAATACCAGGGTTCAATTTTTCACGTTTAAAGGAGACATCCACATGTCACTCTCACTGTTTTTACACTTTTTGTTGAAGATTGGTTGCACCAGAATATAAGAGTGGTCTTCAAATAGGCTACCACCTCATACAACCATTTTGGATTGATAGCCTTCATGATGTTTATCTTATTTTTAATATATCAATTTGTATTTAAGTTTAGGGATAAGCCTCATCTCTTGCACGAGACTGTAATAACTTTTGAAACATAATTACCTTTTTCTGTGGAGATGAAAGTATCATATTTTATATAAATATGCCAAAATAATATGAAGTAAAGGTTCGTGGTTTTAGAATATTGACTTATATGATCAGTAATTTTTTTTTGTGAATTAAATGGAATTATATTACTGAGGACTTATTACCAATCTATTGTGTGTATTTTCAACTTTACTTGTGTTTGCATATATTATTTCCTTCAGTTTCAGTTTGTAGATAGTTATGTTATTATGTCTTCTTATCAGTCTCTTAACATGTTCATGTGTTTTATCAATTTTTTTTAGTCTCACACAGCGACAATTCCTGGTAAAATATATATTATAACAGTGGAAAGACCATCACTCATGATATTTATCCTTCATAATATTTCAGTGAGAATCTTGTAAGAGTAGAAATAGCTTTCTCTTGATGAAATATTGTTAAATTATTACTGTACCAAAGACGGTATATTTTTTCTTTTCAGGCCTACTATTTCCTCTCTCACCTTACAGTTTCTTCTCCTCATAGGCTACAAAATCACTCTTTTCTACCACATCAGATTCCAATAACCTCATTAGTAGAACTGTGGATTTGACTGAAATCTCTTTTCAATGAATGAGATTTTAAACCACCTACCTTTCTCATAAAACAAATCATTAGATTTCCTTAGATTTTAGGATGTGTCTGGTCAGGCACTTGCTGCAGTCCAAGTGTTGATTCCAGCGCCAACAACATGGATACTACAAATGGAGCAATATTTAGATCTCCATGATGTGCAACACTCACAAAACGTACGCATTACAACTTTATATTTAGAACCCAACCAGTTTGTATGGTATCAATGGCTTTTTTTCTCGTAAAACACTTGTCACTTGGTCAATTTTTACAGAGAAAATGATAGCACATTATGAGGATACAAAGAGAAACACCTTCTTTAGCAAATTGATAAATATCAAACAAAAGGGTTCAATGGAAAAGAAAATTGAGTACTTTCAAAAATTGAATATCAGGAGAACAAATATTCAAGATGGGGCATAGGTTTGATGCCCTCATAGGGAGTTTAAAGGATAGAATCCAACATGATAGTTTCCTTTGGGAACCTAATAAATTGGAGAAGGCATTAAGGGTGGAAAGAAAAATTGAAAGCAAAACTATGGCAACAAGGAAGTCCACCACTCATAGCTATAAAGATGGAAGTGTTCTTGCTCCTAGCCTTCCATGACCTACAAGGTTAATACCATACCAATTGGAGGAAAAAAAGAGAAAAAGGGATTTGTTATAGTTTTATTAGCAAATACACTAAAGGTCATAAGTGCACTGAGAATAAATTATTTTACATATATTGTGAAGAGGAGGAAGAAAAGGTATAAGAAACATCAAAAGAGGAGGATATACACTAGGAATCAACCCCAAAGAAAGAAGAAATGAATCCAACCATATCTTGTAATGCATTGGCAGGAATTACGACTCCTTACACTCTCAATATAGAAGGATATATCAAGAAGAGAAAGGTAATAGTTTTGATTGATTCTGGTAGTACCCATTATTTTATTCATTGTAAGATAGCCAAGGAATTCAATTTATTCCTATAAACAAGACCATAGTGTCAGGTGATGGTTGAAAATGGGGGAACTATAAACTGCTCGAGAAAGTGCCATAATATCAATATAACCATGGGGTAATATTTATTTAATAGTCCAATTCTCTCCATTCCAATGGGTGGTGTTGATGTTGTACTAGTAGTCTGATGGTTACAATCTTTTGGGATGATTGCTTTTAATTTTCAAGAAATTTTCTCGAATTTGTTTTCGGAAGGAAAGGAAGTTGAATTATGGGGTATCACATGGAAACTAGGAAAGATAATAAGTGCTAATGTCATGAAAAAAATTCTGAAGAAATAAAATGAGTCGTAAATTCACAATTATTCTCACTAGAAGTTCAAACATCAAAATCATTTATTTCTCCATACCTCCAAAATTTCTTAGACAATCATTCCAAGGTTTTTGAGACTCTTAAAGGCATCCCACCTATTTGTGATCATGATCATGCTATTTATTTGATTCTAGGAAGTGTTCCTCCAAACATCAGGCCTTAAAAATATCCTTATGCCCAAAAGAGTGAGATTGAACGTATGTTTGAAAAAATGATAGAAGTGGGTATAATTCAACCTCATCAAATTTATTTCTCTACTCGAGTAGTATTGGTGCATAAGAAGGATGGATCATGGTATATATGTCTGGATTATAGGGAGATAAAAAAGCTCACTATTAAAGATAAATTTCCCATCCTCAACATTGATGAATTGTCGGATGAGTTACATGGAAAAATTTAATTCACCAAGTTGGATCTTCATTCAGGATATCATCAAATTAGAATGAAGACTAAAGACATTCTGAAAACAACATTTATAACTCATGAGGGTCGTTATGAATTTTTGGTCATCCCTTTTGGCCTTACTAATTCACCTTCCACATTTCAAGGTTTTATGAATTTCATTTTCAAACCAGGGAAAATTATAGGGGCTAATATTCACAGGTGGGTTAATTTTCAATGCCTTTTCGAGAAAAAGGATTCCAATTTCCATTTTTTTGAAAATTGATTCGCCCAAATTTTATAGTATAAAATTATTTTACCCTAAAAATCGCCAAAAAATTATATGTACTAATATAAATAGTTGGAAACGAAAATAGTTTTACAAAAATACCATCAAAAATTTTACAATTTACATATTGGGAACTAGTAAGATTCGCCAAGGTTTCTAAACTTTAAGAAAACCTTCCATCCTTAAAATTTTCCCTATTTCAAACCCACCCTTAGAAAATTTTTGTTAGTATTTTTTGATGATATACTAAGCTACAACAAGTATTGGAAGGATCGTGTTCAACATGTTGACAGGGTTCTCAAACTATTGGAGGAGAAACAATTATATGCAAAAACCTCCAAATGTTTCTTTGGAGTACAGAAGATGGAATATTTGGGTCATTTCTATCTCATGAGGGTGTTAAGGTGGACCCTAACAAAATTAAAGCCATTAAGGAATGAAAATTCCCCACAAACATAAAGCATATTCAAGGATTTTTCGGGTTGATGGGGTATTATCACAAGTTTGTTAAGAATTATGGGAGAATATTGGCACCTCTGACATCATTATTGAAGAAAGATGCATTTTATTTGACTTTGGAAGCAACTTAGGCCTTTGAACATATTAAAGATGCAATGTGCCAAGCATTGGTCTTAGCTAAAAATGACTTCACGAAAACCTTTATTGTGGAATGTGTTGCCTCAGGAAATGGAATTGGTGTGGTTTTAATGCAAGAAGGAAGATTCATTGCTTTTAAAAGTCATCCAATAAAATGAAAGTATTTACTCAAACCTATTTATGAGAAGAAAATGTTGGCAATACTACACGCGTTAAAGAAATGGCGACCTTACCTAATGGGAAGACACTTTAAAGTAAAAACATATCATGATAGTCTTAAATACTTTTTGAAACAAATATTATATTCAGAAGAGAAGAAAAAATGGGTCACAAATATGTTGGGTTATGACTTTGAAATCATCTACAAAAAAGGGAAGAAAAATGTTGTTGCAGTTGCACTCTCAAGAAAAGATGAGGATGTGGAAACATTGATTTCTACCATTTCTATTATCCAACCTGAGTGGATAATCGAAGCAATGGATGAATGGAAGAATGATGAAGAGGTTTGGACACTTATTCAAAAGTTGCAGTAAGATCCCAGTACAACGGATACATTTAGCTAGAAAAATGATTCATTATGGTACAAAGATCGCTTATATATTTGTAAGAAATCACAACTCAAACAAAATATTCTTTTGGAATTGCACACCTATCCCTTATGAGGGCACTTAGGATTTTTAAAAACTTACCAAAAGGTCAAGAAGAAATTTTTTTTGGATGGCCTTAAATCTGACATTCAAACATTTTTGGCGGAATGTTTGGTTTTCTAACAAAATAAAGTTGAGACAATTAAGACCTCCGATCTATTACAACCTTTATCCATTCCAAGTCAATGTTGGGAGAAGGTTTCAATGGATTTTATCACATGTTTACCCAAGTTCAAAGGAAATAGTGTCATCATGGTGGTAGTTAATAGACTTAACAAGTATGCACATTTTTTTGCATTATCTCATCCATTTAAATCCATTGAAGTTGCTACTGCATTTATGGAAATAATTTAAAAACTACATGGAAACCCAAATATTATTGTAAGCGACAGAGATCCCATTTTCACTTGAAATTTTTGGACGAAATTATTTTCTTCTTTGGGTACTCAATTAGCTCATATCTCATCTTATCGTCCTCAATCTGATGTGAAAGCTAAGATAGTGAACAAATTTTTGGAAGGATATCTTCATTGCTTTGTATTTGATAAAAAAACATAATGGGTCAAGTGGTTACCTCTGGATGAATGGTTGAATAACACTTCCTTCCATATTGTAGCAAAAAATGACCCCATTTATGGCATTTTATGGATATCATCTACCTTCTATCATGTTGTATCTTATTTTTTCCAGCTGGAAATTTTCAAAAGAAGAATTCGAGTGGTTAAAGTGGTTGTTGCTTTGTGGGAAAAGGTGATAGTTTGGTCAAATTCTCTTACTTATGTGAGAAGACCAAAAGGAAAAGCAACTTATCTGGGTGTTACATAGTAATTTGTCACCGTCCCAGCAATCCCCCATCCCACACATTAGAGGGCCTATTCCATGACCTGTGAGTAGTGACATGACCTGAAACCACTTTCATGGCATCCCCCTTGACAAGGACAATCATTCCTCTGAAGACAGTTTCCTGTGAAAAGCCATAAAAATAGACCTTTTGGCCTTGACACGACCAGCCAGTTCAGCCCTCACGCCAATGGGGGAAATCCACCAAAGAGGACGCGCCAACTAGCACTCTGTCCCAGTGTATTACTCACGCCAAGCTTAATAAGGATTATTTTTTAAAAATAAATGGCAGAAGTTTGATTCCAACCAACTCCTAAACGAGTATCTAAAATGAGTTGGGAGGTTTGGCTCTCGATCTCCACATAGGGGAAGTGGTTTTCCACCTATCATGGAAGCTTCCTTGAGGATAGGGCCAATCCCACCATTGTAGGGATTCCAACTCCCCTTCCACAATCTATATATGCTTTTCATTTTCCCTTTGCAAGCTAGCCTGAATAGAGTTGAATCAGTAGTAAGGAGATTATTGTCAGACAGCTGAAGAGAGAGAGGCTTGTCCCATCTCGACGAGCTTCATCGAGACGTGCTCTGCTGCTGACCCACCAAAGGAAGATCCAACGTCATAGCTCAGGTTGTATCTTTCTTTTTTTGTAATTAATAATAAATGACTTCGATTATGGTTCCATTCATATGTTTATGTATTATGTTATGAATTGTATCTTCTCTGACTGATACATAGTTGCATGTATTAGGTTTTACGCTTGTGTGTTGTTGTTTCTTCGTGTACGTGCAGGTGTTCGAAGGTGCTAAGCGGTAGAATTGTGATCTGCCAAAGAGAAGGACAGAAGCATAATCTTCTCTACAAGCAACAACAACGTAGGACTTAAGCTAGGCCTCTTGTTGCTAGGAACTAGGAACCTGCGTCTTAGCATGACTCGATTGTTGCTAGACTCGATCTGGGCTAGTAGGGATCACCTCTGTCCGCAAAGGGGATTTACCTCTCCGACAAACTGGCGACTCCGATAGGGAGACATTGATTGGAGCTTGTCTTGTCTTTTTGGTTGATTTTGGTCTTTTTCTGCTTGATCAGCTCTTTTGGTTCGCTCTTTTCTAGTGTTAAACCTCTGTTTAGCCTCACCATACCTGATCTGCTCCCTGTTTTCTCTTTTTTATTTTTTTCCTTAGTAAACTCGACTAGCGCGGTTTTTTCCCTGACAGTCGTGCCAACTGGCGCTTGTTTCTAGTTCATCCCCTGCGCCAATCCTGTTCTGGCACTAGTTGCAGCCAGACAGTCGTGCCAATCCTGTGTGGTGCTAAGGTTTTCTCCTTTTTGAGCTTTCTGAGCTTGATTTGTGGTTTTGGTGTCATTTTTTCGATTGCCTGAGTGTTCTAGAGCCTTGGTTGACTGTGTGTGACCTCTATCCTCTGGTTTTTTGCCCTCTACTATTGGTTTTACATTCTATCCCTAGGGCATCTAGGTCCTATAGTGTGTCGAGCCTCCCGTGGGAGTTTTTGGTTTTCGTTTGATCAGTCAATTTCATTGTTGCTTCTTTGCATTCATTTGGTGGTTTTTCATTGTTTTATTGTGTTATTTGAGTGATTGGTCTCTTTCTCATTCGAATTTCGCTTTGTCTCGTTTTGGGCCTAGATTACATAGTTCATTTTAGTCTTTGGGATTCCTCTTTGATTTGAGGGATTTCTCTATCAGTTTGAGGTCTGATTGTGTGTTTTGCATTGAGTGAGCCTGTTTGTCTTTGTTATTTTGCTATCACTTCTCAAATTGTTCTTTTCATTAGTTTTCATTTTATTTAGTGCACTTTGCTCTTAAACATTGAAAATACAAAAATCAAATCTCTTTTGCTTGTGATTAGTTAATGTAAATTGAAATATTTTTTGTGTTATTAGTGATTTATAACTCTGAAAGAAAAGCTTTTAGTTTCGTTAGCATGCATTAGAGACACTAGTGGTTGTTTTGTGATCATTTTTTTATTGTGTGAAAGCTCTCAACCTTCCCGTAGTTAGCTATTCATTGAACAAAGTGATACATTGTGTCATGTAGTGTGCATTTAGGGGATTTTGAGACATATATTTGGTAGGGCCTGAAAATTGAAACATAATTGAAGATCAACACTAAAATTTATTCAATTTACCTTAAGGCAGCATTGAAACATTAACAAAATATTTAGAGGTCTAGGCTAGTGACGTGTTTTGGCGTCGTTAAACCTAGTAGCTGTCGTTTGCCTCTTGGATTTAGACAGCACTAGTACGGACTTGTGCTCCTCATACTGTCGCGTATATAAAGGGATACCCCACTAGGTTGTTATCCTTTATCCATAGGAAGCAGAGTCTGCCACCTTATACCCATGATACACTAGACACAGCATTCGGGGAGATTGCCTGCATGTACGTCAAGTCCTTGGTTGATTTCTCTTTCGTTTTTTAACCAAGGTGTATATTGCAGTTCACGGATATCTGGTACACCTCTTACCTAGATTACCAGAGTAGTCTGTTTGATCTTTACTGACTCCCTAAATTTGAAAATATTGTCAAGCGCTTGTCCTTTCATGCTTGTTTCCAATCTGAAAGCGATAGAGTCACCTTTTGCTTGTTTCTCGACTCTTAAAATATGAAACAATAGAATTTTGTTTCAATGTTTAAAAAAAAAAAAAATTGCCCAAGAAATATTAAAAAAAAAAAATAATTGCCCAAGAAATATTCCCGGTTAAAGTTAGTTTCCTTAGGGTGTTGTTCTAAAGTTGTTTCCAATGGAAACTTTTCCGGAGTTCACCAACCAAGGAATCCCCTCCGATGGGAATCCTGGTCCTTTTCCTCCTTTTGGAAATGTTGGTGCTCCTTATATGGGAATGTTTTCCCTTCCTGGGTTAACTGTTGAGTTGCCTGTTTGGTTGTTTTCAACCTCTGTGGTCCCGAATGTCCTGGCTACTGTTCAATCAATTCCTCCGCCTGAACAACACCATGTTGATTCCAAGGTGGACCTCTTCCCTTCTTCATTTGTTTCTGCGTCCTCCTCTTCTACTTCACCTGGTGAAAGTTTGGATTCGAGTAACCAGGTGGCTAAGAAGAAGAAGAAGAAGACAAAGAAGAAGAAGTCTGACAAGAGAGAGGTTAAGGCTGCAACTACTTCTTCTAAAACACCTCCTCTTGATGAACCTTCCAACCCTCCGTGGAAAGTCAAATTCCCTTGCATGTTGTTCATAGGAAACCATCTTCTTCGAGACTGTCCTGGCATTCCCAAGGTGCTCGAAGTATGGTCCAACGGTCGCCTGCCATTGTCTTTGGCTTCTGGGAGTCAAGTTGGGGGCACGTCTTCAGCTAGTGCTGGTAAAACTCTTAAGAAGCTGGATAAGCTTACCAATCCCTGTAAGTTGTGTGAAGGGCATCATTCCATTCACCTTTGTCCGTATATGGACGAAGCCAAGAAAGTTTTAGAAAACTCAACTATTTCTACGCCACGCCTCTCGACTGGTTATAAATGGCTTTCTTTGAGTCCTCCACCAGCTAATCCTACGATTGGTCAAGATTCATCCTTGGTCAATCCCGCTCCCTTGGAAATTCAAATTCAGGAATCCATCCCTGACCAACCATTGTTTGTGGGATCGGTTGAACTGGCCCCATCTATGGTGCACCAGGTCTTTTCCATCGAGAGTGGACCTCACATCCCTCAGGTTCTTCTTGTTTCTTCATATTCCTCGGACTTGGAGAACTATTCTCCTATCCGTACACCTTAAGAAGCGGCTACTCCACCTCCCGTGATGGAGGTCTCGGAGGATACCCTTCCCAAATCTGTGATGGAGGTCATGGAGGATGCTCCTTCTTCTTCCGTAACACCAGGGGAAGACCATCTTGGTTCGATGGTAGCCCCTCCGAACAGTTTGGTCGCTTCCTTTGACTAGAGTCGATTTGCAGGATACCGCCTTTCGTCTTATGTGCCCTTTGAGATTATGGTACAGACCTTTGATCTGGTCGTGCCCAGCACCATTATAGACGAAGGCGCATATGTTATTATTCTATCCTCAACTACTTGGAAAGCTTTCGGTTCACCGTCGCTTGTGCCTGTTACGCAGAATTTGTTGGCATTTAATAGAAGAACTAGTCAACCGTTAGAGATCCTTCCAAGGTTACCTGTTACATTGGGAGGTAAAACCGTCCATATGGACGTGATGGTTGTTCCAGGCCCCTTGGATTTCAATCTGCTCTTGGGGCACGATTACACCTATGCCATGGGAGCACTCGTCTCCTCCCTTTTTCGTGTGGTCTGTTTTCCACATGAAGGATGGATCATGACCATTGATCAGCTTTTGTTCTTTGGTCCTAATGTGGCATCTGGCCCGCCATCATCCCTTCCTGGTTTTTATCCACCCGTTGTATCTGCCCCACCGCAGGTCAACTACGTGGCTACCTAGCCCATGCCTATACTCAGTGATGATGCCGTCATGCATAGTGTGCTAAGGGCATTGGGTCCTAATTTCCGAGATGTTGTTATCCCATCCAGTGTAGAACTCTTGGAAGCTATGACTTCTTATTCATCATGATGAGTTGTCAGTCGGAGCATAGTTCATTTTCTTGTGTCAAGCTCCTCAAAAAAATGAAACATGGTCATCGGAGACAGTTCCTCTTCTTGTGTCAAGCTACCAAAACAATGAAACAAGGTCATTTGAGGATATTTCTTTTAATGTGTCAACCTCGTTAAAACAATGAAGCATGTTCTCGTTCAATTCAAGTATTTGATAAGATCTCATAAAATCCTAGTCGATTCTTTCTCTTGATCTTGTAACTTGAACCTTCACTCCATCTGCCTTTAAGATGGATTGAAGCTTGGGGGGCATGTACATCGAATTGAGTCACCATGCTGGGGGCATGCTTAATTTTCGAGCATAGTTTGTTTCCATTTCAAGCTTGTGTAAAAATGAAATCGGTTTCAAGCACAATTTATCTTTGTTTCAATCTTGTGTAAAAATGAAACCAACTTCAAACACAGTTTACCTTTGTTTCAAGCTTGTGTAAAAATGAAACCATTCCCATTTTACCTCATGTGATTGCCATATTATCAGCCTGTTTTTGCCAGATGAAACTTAGTTTTCTCACCCCATCGTCACTATCTTCTTGGCCGATCATATGCCTTCACTTGTCTGTGTTACCCGTTCCTGAGGAACCGCTGTGATGAGTGGTCTTGTTAAACAACCTCTCAACCTTTACTTGTTCAGAGCAGTTGCACCAGTACCGAAACCAGTTGCTACCCTTTATACCACTCGTTACTCTAGGAGGAGTCATCTTTCAAATCTTTTCTGACTCTTAAAAATTGAAAAGATTGTCGAGTCGCTTGTCGTTTTGATCTCGTTAAATTGGATGTGAAACGACATCTACCTAGTATACGTTTACCCCTTTTTTGGGCTGGGATAGATTATTTATGAAAAAGGAATGCCCTAGCCTATCACGTCTAGGAGGTTTTCTTAGACATAGTTTTCTACCTTTTTGGATCTAGGGAACTATTTACAAAAAGGGACTACTGGAGTTTTCTTTTCCGCTGTCTTTTCAAACTCTCTAAACATGAAAATATGTTGAGTTCTTCCTTTTTCAAACTCGTTAAAACTTGATGATATCAGATTCAGTCGTAATGACGATATTCGAGTTTCTCCTTCCTAGGGCTCTTTAAATGTACCAGGATGGATTCGTCCGAAGGAAGAACTTATATCACAAGCATATGCTATCCTCTTCAAGCTTGTTTTCAAAAATAATTGGGGTACTCGCTAGAAATGGTGGGGAAAAAATGGAACCAGTATCATCGTCATGTCGGCAGTATGTCACTCTTGAGCATGGCACTTGTCTGCATTCGTGTCGGGTTGGGGACATCTCATCTCGTTTTCTGCTTTCATCCATGGATTTGGGTAATCCCTTTTGACCTCTCATCTGCTCTTTACCTCGTCATCATGACCTCTGATCTTTTGATGTCAAATACTGCCAAATCCACTGTCGTGTCGCCGATATGTTCAAGAGAATTTGACCTCTGCAGTTTCAAACTTCCTCTAATTCTCATCTGATCCTGATTCACAAACATTATGTTCCTCTGTCTCACATCGATGATGTGGGAAACACTATAGCCCACCTTCGATCAAGGTTACTTCCTATCGACTTCAGCTCATTATCCAAGAAGCTAATCTAGAGACTCCCTTCCGATACCTTGGAGCTTGCATGCCTCAATGGCAGGTTCTTCGCATTCGACGCAAGGTTTTCATCATTAATCTTCGATCGGATGATTCTGTGGGTGTTCGACGCCAGCTCATTATTCACATTTCGTGGATTGTACCTATAGTACCATGAGGGCCATTTTCATTATTGGTGGTTCCTCTCGCATCTGTTAACAGCTTTCATCATTGGCTGGTAATCAGACGATGTTCTTGCATGTTCGACTTCAGCTCACTTATTCATATGCTTGGACTTATACTCTGTTTGGGTTGAGATGGAGTGCAAGACCTTGGGTTTTGTCTGATGGAATCCAGGCTGCGGATTTTGTGGATTATCATGATTTCTTACATGACTCATTGATTGGATGGTTGCGACCATACCTGAGTCTACTTAGTGATCCTTACTGGATGGCTGCGTCCATGCCTCGGATATTGATTATTGTATACTCTATTATGGATGGCTACGCCCATACCATACATCATGTATTTGAGATATCAGTTGTACTTGTCTACGCAAGTTTTTTGACGGTAGTGTTTTCAGTTGGGCACGTTCTCGTAAAGCATTTCACCCCTCTCTCTCTCTCTCTCTTGGGCCTCATGCTTTAGGGGGCATATGTTACACAGTAATGTGTCATCGTCCCTGCAGTCCCCCATCCTGCACATTGGAGGGCCTATTCCGTGACCTATGAGCAGTGAGATGACCTGAAACCACTTTCATGGCATCCCCCTTGACAAGGACAATCATTCCTCTGAAGACAGTTTCTTATGAAAAGCCCTAAAAATAGACCTTTTGGCCTTGGCGTGACCAACCAGTTCATCCCTCGCGCCAATGGGGGAAATCCACCAAAGAGGGCGCGCCAACTGGCACTCTGTCCTAGTGTATTACTCATGCCAAGCTTAATAAGGATTGTTTTTTAAAAATAAATGGCGGAAGTTTGATTCCAACCAACTCCTGAACGAGTCTCTAAAATGAGTTGGGAGATTTGGCTCTAGATCTCCATGTAGGGAAAGTGGTTTTCCACCTATCATGGAAGCTTCCTTGATGATAGGGCCAATCCCACCATTGTAGGGATCCCAACTCCCCTTCCACCATCTATATAAGCTTGTCATTTTCCCTTTGCAAGCTAGCATGAATAGAGTTGAATCAGTAGTAAGGAGATTATCGTCAGACAGCCGAAGAGAGAGAGGCTTGTCCCATCCCGACGAGCTTCATTGAGACGTGCTCCACTGTTGACCCGCCGAAGGAAGATCCAACGTCAGAGCTCAGGTTGTATCCTTATTTTGTTGTCATTAATAATAAACGACTTCAAATATGGTTCCATTCATATGTTCATGTCTTATGTTATGAATTGTATCTTCTCTAACTGATACATAGTTGTATGTATTAGGTTTCACACTTGTGTGTTGTTGTTTCTTTGTGTACGTGTAGGTGTTTGAATGTGCTAAGCGGGATAATTGTGATCTGTCAAAGCGAAGGATAGAAGCACAATCTTCTCTACAACCACCGACAACGTAGGACTTAAGGTAGGCCTCTTGTCGCATCTTTGTCTTTTATAACTTGGAACCTACGTCTTAGCGTGACTCAGTTGTTGCTAGACCCAACCTGGGCTAGTAGGGATCGCCTCTGTCTGCAGAGAGGATTTACCTCTCCAACACTGGGTATCTTAGCAATTGATCATACGCATGTCATACCCAACTACGAAGCATAAAAGCATCCTCTAAATTTAGTTCTACTAAAAAAAAAGCTCAGCGATGTCAATATCATTTGGAATAGTGAACTTCCTTATGGTTTTGTTGCAGGAGAATCTATTGATGACTATTGTCGTTGTATGCCTATTTTATTATCAAATAAATCCAAACTAGGGAAGAAATTTGTAGATGCTTTTGAAGATATGTATTAGAGAGTCAAATGGAAGGAATGTTTAGTTAATTTTTGTATGAAAGAAGAAGCAGGGCACATCAAGGGAAAATAAGATGCGGTGTGTTTATTTCATCCATTTTTCCTGATGAAATGTGTGTCAAGAACAATTTGTTTGGTATCAAAGGTGGAATTATTCAAATTAGTCCTACCAGAGAAGGTCCTTGGACAATTGTAAATTTTAATTGTGCTACTTTAGTAGTATGTTGTATAATGGGCCATGACTCAATAACCAAAGAAGTATTTGTCATAGCAAGTAAAAAATATGTAATTATTAGATCTCTCTTTTTTTTCCTAAATCAAATAGATCTCTCAATTGAGCTGTGTCTTTTCTCTAAGTCTTCAAACTCACAGATTGATCAGAATAATGACCATTATCAGTCTAATGAGAAACAAATTTCAAATAACATTACACAAGACGAATTTTTTAAAATGAGAAGTATCATCCTTTACTTGGTTAGCGAAGAATCTTCCCTAGTCATATTTCACCTTCTAATCTAGGGCACTGGTGATGTAGGGGCATTAGGTTCCGAAAAATACTTTGTATTTTAATAGACATAGGGGGGTCTCATGTTTTTGCTTTCTTATGTAATTATTCATATTTGAGTGTTTTTTAGTTAAATGTGGAGAGAAAATTGTAAATGTCTCCAAATGATTGGAGAGCATGAGAGAAGTCGATTAGTTAGGAGTGTGAAGAGTCAGTTTCAGTTTATCTAGGGATTTAGGCTAAATTGAGAATTCCAAAAGTTTGGTTGAGTTGTCAAAGAAGCTGAATCGATTCATGATCAATTTGTATAAATGTAAGCCTTAAAGGCATCAAACATTAGACCTGAAGAACTGGAGAGGTAGAGTAACGAGGTAGAAGGCCATCGGATTGAAGATCTGGCCAAGATAGGAAGTTTTGTAAGTGGCTTCATTGTACATATGAATGAAGGAATTGTTCTTGAATGTATGTGCTCTGATTAACTTAATTCTGTGTGAATAGACTCTGTAATTGGGGTTTTAAATATACTTTGTGTATCAGTGAAGAAATCGACATTCATGTCGATGTTGTAATTTGGAGTTGAATGTGCATAATTCTGTGAATTAGAGTCCTGTGTGTTTAATTTCGCAATAGGTAGATGAGATCTATAGTGAAAAAGAAGGAACTTTGTAGTAAGAATTTATGCGATGGTCCCATATATCATTGAAGGGAAGATGTTGAATTGGTTGAGGATTTATCAATTGTTGTGTAAGACCATATAATGAATTCCATTCCTCACACATTTCAGTAGTTTAATTACCTGAAGTAGAATCGAAAGCTTGTGAAATAGGTCTCATCGAAACTGGAAGGGTTCGATTCATGAGTAAATGAGTGAGGGGTTTGTTTTGAAAAAAAAATCCTGCCTGTATATTTCATTGATGATGGTGATGGCTCGTTGAATGCGTAGAGCTGGGGAGGTGAATTGTTCGAATATTTGCATTGAACGAAGATCTGTGTGAAATTGAAATAGCATGGCAGAATCATGAAGTAAGTATAGCAAAGGAACAGTCGACAATCGGGATGATGTTGCGGTTAGAACATCTGATGGAACCGTGAGAAACTAGCGAGGCAAAACTTTGAAGTCAGAACAGTGGAAGTGGTTCTTGAAAACATATTATGGTATTCGCGTAATTTTAAAATTGGTAAGCAGTATTAGAAAAAAAAACGCGATATCATTAGCTGTTGGACGCGTGGAAAAAGTGGTAAGGCTAATACCACTTTTATCACGTTTCTTTTGGGTATTAAAGCGCGGTGGTAAAAAAATGCGATTTCTGTCCGATTTGGATCGATTGAGATCCGACGATTTTCGCATCATGAAGTTGTGCGGACAATAACAAAGGTATGGTCAACACTCCTTTGATTAATAAATGTATGTTGAACGTTTGATATGTGGGCCAGCATTCATGATGGCATGTGGATTGGCATTTAAATGATTTAAACATTTGAACTGAGAAATGATAAGTGTAAAGACTTATAAGGATTCATATTTGCAATTGCACATGAGGAATATTTAACGTGCAATGAATTGTACCAAGGTCGAAAGGATTAAATTTGAAATGAAATGTTCGATGAACTATGGAGTGGATATATGGCATTGGGTTTTAACCAAGATAGCACCTTTGAGTTGAATGTTGACCCTGAGATATAAAGTCGACTCTTCATTCAATACTCCCATAAAGTAGAGCCCGGATATATGGGTTTAAAACATAAGAGGTTGTATCAATTGAAATGATATGCTTTTGACAAGGGGGTCGAGTGCTTAAGGTTGATAAGCACTTAGAAGTATTTCTCTTATTTGAAGTTGATTTGGGATTAACGTAAAGAGCATTTAACATGCATTGTATGGTTTAACCATTGAAAGAAGATAGCTTCCGCATGAAAGAAGAGAAATCTGGACTGTATTAGCATACGAGTTTATAACCATAAAAGAGTGTTAATTTAATATCTCAAATATCATATTTGAGATATTAAAGCTTCCAGATATATTTTTGAATTTTCTAGGTTGATAAATGTTGTGAGTTTGCCTAGATTGTGGATTTGTTTGGGACTAAAATTTGGAATGAAGTTTATATGCACACGCAGAGGAATATGAGGGTAAATAGGGGTACCCCGACATTAACTGGAGTATGTGGGATGACTCCTCTTCTCAGGACTTCCCACAAATTCAATTACCACCTAGCTGGGAGTGGGCCAACGACTGGAATATTGATAATAGAAGCTCATATTCTCCTTAAGGTTGGGCATATGCAGTTTATTCTCGACATATAAAATGGTCACCTCCATTTGATCATCAAGGTCCCATGCTCTTGTCCAGAGAAGGAAATGGGTACGGATAAGACAACATATATCAAAAGATGTAAGTCACTCATTTTCTGTAGGGATATTAAAGGCAAGAGATGTAACTCCTTTACCTGCAGCATGTTTGGGTTTCCTTTTTCAAAAATATATTTTTAAATTTAAACCATGCAGCTTAAGTGGTGTGGATGAATATCTTTGGACTAGTGTATTTAATTACAGAGGAACACTTGACATCACTCCAAAGCATGATAATATGCCCCATATATATGTTTCTTCACTCATGGAAATAGAGGACATTGTGTAATCCCCTGCAAAAAAGGTTAGTACAATAACTCACGGGAATGGTTTATTGTTTTTCTAAGTGTAAAGGCTATTGAAATTGGAAAAGATGTTCATTTGGACCCGATAAAGGACTGGAAACTCGTGGTTATTGCTCCATTAACTTTAATTAATTTCTTCTAGTATTTTCTGAGTTTTATGTTCTCGAAAATATTTTTGGAGGTGAGTTTTCTATTCGCTATAGGGGGAAGTCAAATCTGGAGAAACAATTAAGGTTTATTATGTTGATATTTGGAACCCTCTTTATTTTTCTTTGATTCCACAAGGTGGCTGGAAACCAATACAAGAGGCTACACTAATTTCACATCCTACAAAGGATCGTGTTCAATACCTAACATGTTTGAGATAATGCCTCATTTAATATGCATACTACAGATTAGGGATTGGTTTGGTGTGTTGGAGGATGTTGAGAGATTCTCTCAACTTCTCCCTCCAAGAGTGGAATTAGTTGGATCTCAGCAGCACTATAAAAATTGTAATATATTCATTTGATTATGATATAGAAATTAATTATTGTGTGTGAATCGTGTTCAATGGCTGCTCTCTCATATTTTCTAATATGGTATCAGAGCCTGTTCTGGCTTGATTCCCTCACGGGAAAGCCAGAAAGATGTGAGAGCGATGATTGTCAAACCGCTGCCGTAGAATAATAGATAGTTTAGTGAATTTATTTTCTGAGTGAAAGTTTTTTTTGTTTTTCGTGTGTTTGGTGCAATGGCATTTTCAGTCTTTTCTGCATTACCAATATTTGGAGGCCAAGGATTTTGACAAGTCAACAGTACGATTGCAAGTAAAGAATGAGCGAGATGGCTTCCATATAAAACCTTATGTCAGATGTCACGTATTTTAAGTGAAAATTTTCGTTCCGGATTTTGCTGTGACCTGGATGGTTTGATTAAGGTCCTATCTCGGCTTTTCGATCGGATAGCTAAGGGAAAATCGTTATGTCAAGAACCAGAACAAACTTCTTGTTGTTGCTTAATTACTTGGCTTAATAATTCAGGAGGCCTAAAGAATTTCGCAGAAATTCTGTCAAAAATTTTGAACAGAATCAAGGGATCTCTGCGTTCCCTTCCAAACCTCAGAGCATAGCTTGTTTGTATGCCACTGGAGTGGCTAATGACTTCTCCATTGCTATTTCTGCATATAAAAAGAGGACCTTCTTGAAATTCAAGAGTTGTTTTTTATTTGATTTGTATACACAGTCCTTGTTTCTGTGTCTATCTCCCACTTATTGAGCTGAGGCATTGAGGATTGAATGTCTTCATAAATCGAATTGCTTCTTATCTAGAACTGCAACACAGTGAAGAAAAAAATTTCTGTAGAGTCTATTCTGTTGAGATCGATTGGTATGAGACCGCGCATGGTTTCTAAAAATGAAACAGTTTTTAGAAGGTTGTTTTTAATAGAGGAAAAATAGAACTGTGGGGCAGAGAGCAGCTCCTAGCGCTGCATGAGATTGAGCCTAGAGCGCTGTTGGTGAAGGCTATAGAAAATTGAGACCGTGACAGAGATCGTGTAGCTGTGTAGTGCAAGATGGGATTCATCAGAGTTTTATGTAAAAATTTTATTTTTTAATATTTTTTTAAGTTGTTTTGTTTGTAAATTATTGAAGAAGAACCAATTATTGAATAGATTTACATAATCTAAATTATTCGTTCTCGACATTCTTCGGTGCCGAGAGAACAATTGGCTAATTTGATTGTGTGAATTTTTTATATGCTAATGGGTCTTGTTGTTCCTCGGGGCTTCAATAGCATCGGTTACAGGGTATACAATGAGATCCTTGTGTGTAAAGGTCATTTTGTAGGATTGATCGCTGATCATATTCTGTACCTAGAATATTTTCCTATATACTATTGAAATTTATTCTTCGGGGTTATTTCACAAATGGAAATATTTCCATAGGATAGTTCAGTGTCATGACTCTTCTTTGGGGGTGTCAAGAATCTTTGATCTTAAAAATTCAACATTGCTGGTCAGAAACAAATGTATTTTAAATGGGTTGAATGGTAGCTCGAAAATGGTGGAGAAAAGAGCATTGTCTATGAGATCTCATAATGGGTACAAATGTTAATGAAGACCAGGGCAGACAAATGTTTGTATTAAATTAGTGTGTTCTTCATTTCTGTAATGTAGTCATTAAGGGAGGGTGTTTGAGATAATGCCTCATTTAATATGCATACTACAGATTAGGGATTGGTTTGGTGTGTTGGAGGATGTTGAGAGATTCTCTCAACTTCTCCCTCCAAGAGTGGAATTAGTTGGATCTCAGCAACACTATAAAAATTGTAATATATTCATTTGATTATGATATAGAAATTAATTATTGTGTGTGAATCATGTTCATTGGCTACTCTCTCATATTTTCTAATATAACATTGAAGAATTAATACTCTGGCAGGAAGGTTCAAGTTATTCTTGAACATAATAAAGATGGTACATGACAATATGTAAGAGGTGAAATTCGAGGTTATGAGAAGGGATCAAGATTCTTGATTATGCTTCGTCTAGGATCAAGTAAGGTCCTTTTAGGATAGAGAACCATACAAATATGAAATTGATTAAGCATCGTCAGTCTTGATTCAATGATTATGCATGGCAGCTCTTAAACCCTTCATCAACTATGGATTTTTCTTGGGAAGATCCTTATGCTCTACACCTACTCGATGTTCCCGTGGAGAATGTTGATACAGCTAGAATTTTCATGGTGGACATTGATAAATTTGGTGATTATTATCTCCTATATGGATTTGTTAGCATAGGTATTTGGATTCATGTTATTGAAGTTCATGATATCAAGGTTGTGTGATTATTTGATGAAAAAAAAAAATGCTCATCTGAAGAAATGGCACAAGCCATAAATGATGTTGAGCCATTTTTCCAGCTACAAAACAAGACACAATCTAGTACAATGTCTCTAGAACTCATATTGGAAGTAGGAATTGTGGGTGTGTCGATTGCAGATCAAATACCAAAAGAAATTTTTATAATTTACCTGTATGAAGTATTCATTTCTTATTCAATTGGTTATACAAGTAGGTTGATGTTATAATCAACATTTTTTTCTTTCTGAAAAAAAGGTTGATATTATGGATCACAAGGAGTGGAAGAGATGTGCTCTGCATACCTTGATCCAATGGCTTTACAGTAGGAAAAATTGCACGAAATTTAAATCAAAGTGTGGTCCCCTAATCAGTTTCCTTAAACTGCCATCAAATAGATTGACTGTCTTAGTTGATTACGACATCACTATCCTCATTTTTGGAAACTGCCAGAGGTGACTCTGTAAGCGGTTTATGGTTTTGGATAATTTATGTGCCGATAGACAATGGGACCCATGCGCCATCCATATCCTTTATTATTCTCAGCATCCGTATGATGGGATTTTCAGATCTCCTATATAAAATTTGTTTTAATATATTATGGATCTAATTAAATGTTCGAAGCATCATAATGTATGAAAAATTTAAAAAAAGCAGGTCATAAATATATTATATATATTATTAAAGTAATATATATGATATCAAATGAAAAATGTAATTTCATTATTGCAAAGAGAATCTTGTACAATTAAAATACATTTTATTAATTGTTTTAATAATTCGGTTTCAAAAATTGATTCGATAATTAATCAAAGGGGCGGAGATAAAAGTGAGAAAAGAAGACATTTTGGGGGTTCCTGAATTTTGGACCTCATAAGAAATCACAATTTTGTACGTCCACTCTTCATGTGCATTTGAATAATTTTTTCACAGTGATTCCAGAATTTGTTGAGTATGATAAGTTTTCTCTGCCACATATTTTGTTAATGTTTTCTTCATAGAAAAGAGTAATGAAGTTGTTGGGATTTTATTTTACATTTCTGTGAGTTTGAGTTTCTGTAAATTAAAGTTAAAAATCCTTAATGATATACTCTTCTTTTCTAAATTCCATTTCATTCTAGTCATATTTTCCTCTAAAGTTGAAGAAAAAATATTACGTATGAAGCAATTTATCTAAGATTTTCCACCATCACTTCTTGCTATCCCCTTTTTCATTTGTATTCAACATCAAAAGGCCACTATAAAAGTATTGTTCACACATTGAAGACTAAAGGGTTTTAATAAAGTTTCTGGGGTTTTATAAAATCATGGGACAACAAATTAAGTTTTTTAAAGTTTTAAATAAATGTCTTGGGCATTGATCTCTACTCAGTTGGAGGTGGTCTCCCAAGGTACAACATTTTTTGGTGCTATTTTTGGGGAATGGAGATATGAATTTATTTTTCCTTTGATTTTTTATAAAGTTTGAAGTTGATTCTTAAGAGTGACAAGTTTCAAAAGTTGACTGAATATTTTCAACTGTGATCTTCAGTTTAGGGTTAATTTTTTGGGTCTTAGTGGTTATTCCTGTGTTCTTAGAAAATACATTTGCCCCACTGAATTTCACTGGGATCCCTGGTTATCCTCATTGTATGCCTACATTTCATGAGTGGATTGAATACCTTCCAAGATTCAATGGGGATATCAATGAAAGTCCAGACCAACATCTTAGAAACTTTCATGAATGCATGGAGCAACAGAGTATCTTTCATGAAGATGTGAAGATGAAGTTTTTTATGTTTTCTTTGGACCAAGGAGTTAGGGTTTGGTACATGTCTCTGCCTTGTTTAAGAATTTCCTCTTTGAAATATTTACATTCAATGTTCAATTCTTTTTGTAGAATGTTTTATGCACACAAGTTTGTTTTGAAAGTTGTTGGGAATAATATGACACTAAAGAAATTTTTTTAGCTCATGACAATCATACTAAAGTAACGGGTGATAATTTTGATAATGTATCAAGCATTCAAAGAGATTATAGCTAGATTACTTATGAAGATGTCCCTGAATGAAAAGAGCTATGATTTTCTGAAAGTAGTGCTGAAAAGTTAAAAAAAAACTCTTTTTCGATAATCTCACAAGCAAAAAATGTCTTGACACTATTCCAAACAAATCAAGAAAGCATTAAAATGCAGAAAAATTCAAACCTACATCAATAACTTCTACTTAGCAATCAACCAGAAGGAGAACTAATTCACTTCCAAACAAATCCTAAGAGATATATATTTTTTTAATTTTATGGTTCTCCTACCTATGATTCATATGATATAGAAGGAAAGTCGAGGGTAGTTGCACAAGAAGAGAAATATGATCATAAATTTGGTGAAGATACTCTGGTTTATGATGTGTATAGTTCAGAGGAATTGGGTGAAATTTATAAGGAAGATAATAAAGACATTTTTTGTTGGAGAAACGACGGTAGGATTTCTGAAATGAAAAAAATGGTTTTAAAAAAAAAAGCATAAACATTTAGAAAGGAATTAATATTTTTCCCAAAAATTAATTATGATGATTTACTTGGTATAGAAGATATATCTATTAGTTCCAAAGAAAATTTGATGCAATTTTTTCATGAAATACATCATCTATTTGCTACAAAGTTGAGAGAAAATAAAATGGTTTATCAAGGTGGCTTCTTCTATCGTACATTTTACGATCCTGTGGTAGATTATATGGAAACTTTGTTTACTTGGCAGTCAATTTCTTTTGCTAGATATGTACTTGCTCTTCTGGACCAGTGTTTTCTACTTTTGGTTTTGTTCATTTTTATTCTTGAAATTGAGGGAGTTGGTGTAATATCTAGCACTCAAATGTTAGCTTGATACCATTGGAAAGCCGACTTCACTTGATTGTGATCAGCGATGTACATAATTAGAAGCTTTTACATAAATAAGCTCAGGTTTTGAGCATTTTATTTTCAGTCGCAGTTCTTCAATTCTGTTTTCAGTTGATGAATAAGGGTTCTGGTCCCAGTTGGAAATAGATTTCAGATTTCAAGAATGTCGTGTTTCAGTTTTCATATTTTGGGGCTTTCAGTTTAATTTGAATCCATTCCCAAGTAAGGCTACTGGTCTACTAGTCTAAGAACCTTTCTAGAAAAGCATTGTCCCCAATCAGAGCCAGATGTTGTATCTTATTTTTTCCACCTGGAAATTTTCAAAAGAAGATTCTGAGCCGTTAAAGTTGTTGTTGCTTTGTGGGAAAAGGTGAGACTTTTGTCAATTTATCTGACTTATGTGAGAATGACCTGAAGGAAAATAACTTGTTTGGGTATCTCAGCAACTGATCATACTCATGTCTTACCCAACTATATGCATAAAAACATCCTTTAAATTTAGTTCCACTGAAAAAACGTATTTCAATGATGTTAATATCAAATGTGATATCGAATTGCCTTGTGGTGTTGTTGCAGGAGAAGTCGCTTGATAAGCGATGTCGTTGCATGCTTGTTTGGTTATCAAATAAATCCAAAGCAGGGAATAATTTCGTATATTCTTGTCAAGATATGTCTTAGAGAGTCAAATGCCAGGAATTTTTAGTTCATTTTTGTATGAAAGAAAAATAATCATGCATCAAGGGAAAATAAGGTGTGGTATGTTTATTTCATCATTTTTTCTGATCAAATGTATGTCAAGAATCGTTTTTTTGGTATAAAAGGTGAAGTTATTGAAATTACTCCTTTGAGAGAAGGTCCTTGGACAACTGTAAATTTGAATTGTGCTACTTTAGCAGTGAGCTGTAGAATGGGCTATAACTCAATAGGCAAAGAAGTATCTGTCAAAGGAAGTAAAAACTATGTAATTATCATATCTCGTGTTTCTGTCCTTAATCAAACAAATTTCTCAATTGAGCTGTGTATTTTTTATGAGTCTTCAAAATGATAGATTGAGCACAGTAATAACCATTTTCAGCGTGATGAGCAACAAATTTCAGAAAATATTGCACAGGATGAATTTTTTGAAAATGATAAGTATCATCCTTTACTTCGTTGGGGAAGCAGCTTCACTGGCCATATTTCACCTTTTAATCTAGGGAATTGGGTTATGTAGGATGACTCCTCTTCTGAGGACTTGCCATAAATTCAATTGCTTCCTAGATGGGAGTGGGCCAACAATTGGCATATTGATAACAAAAGCTCATCTTCTCGTGAAGGTCGGACATATGCAGTTGATTTTCAGCATCTAAAATGGCCACCTCCATTTGATCCTGAAGGTCCCATGCTCTTTGTAAGGAGAAGGTGATGGGTACAGAAAATACAACATATATCCAAAGATGGAAGGCGCTCATTTTTTGTAGGGATATTAAAGGCAGGAGATGTAACTCCTTTATATGCAGCGTGTTTGGGTTGCTTTGGTCCAAAATATATTTTGAAATTTAAACCATGCAGTTTAAATGGTGTGGATGAATATCTTTGGAGCAATCGATTGAATTACATAGGAAGACTTGACAATACTCCAAAGCATGAGAATATGCCCCATATATTTGTTTCTTCGCTCACGGAAACACAGGATTTTTTGTACTCCCTTGCAAAAAGGGTTAATACAACAACTCACAGGAATGGTTTAGGGTTTTACTTGAGTAAAAAGGCTACTGAAATTGGAAAAGAGGTTCATTTGGATCCGATAAGGGACTGGAAACTCATGGTTACTGCTCCATTAAGTTTAATTAGCTATCTTTTGAGTTTTCTTTCCTCAAAAATCTTTCTGGAGGTGAGTGTTTTGTTTGTTATAGGTGGGTGGTAAAATCTGGAGAAACAATTAAGGTTTATGTTTCTGATCTTCGGAAAACTCTTTATTTTTCTTTGATCCCACAAGGTTGTTGGACTCTCTATTTTTCTTTGATCCCACAAGGTTGTTGGCATGATGCATCCAATAGATGAGGCTGCACTAATTTCACATCCTACAAAGGATATTGCTCAATACCTAACATTGAATAATTCATAATCTCGCAGGATGGTTCAAGTTATTCTTGAACGTAATAAAGATGGAGCAAGAAAATATTTAAGAGCTGGAATTCAAGGTTAAGAGGAGGGATCAAGATTCTTGATATGAAGTAAGGGTTGTTTTAGGATAGATAACCGTACAAATACGAAACTGATTAAGCATCGCCAATCTGGACTCAAACTCTTAAAGCCTTAATGAACTATGATTTTTTCTTAGGAAGACCCTTATGCTCAACACTTACTCGATGTTCGATGTTCTCGTGGAAGTAGCATTTTGATGGTGGACATTCACCACTCGTATCTCGATTCATGTTTTTGAGATTCTTTGATGAATAAATAAATGCTCAAGAAACAACATAAGCGATAAATGATGTTGAGCGAGCCACTTTTCCTACTTCAGTCCACTACGACACCTCTAAAACGCATACGCATATTGGAAGTGTGTCGATTGTGGATCAAATACCAAAAGAAATTTTATATCTTTACCTGTAGCGAGTATTCATTTATTATTCAATTGGTTATATTTCTAGATGGCAAGGAGTGGAAGAAATGTGGCAATGGATTTATGGCAGCACAAATTGCACAAAATTTAAGTTTCCTCAAACTACCATTAAACATATCGACACTCTCACTTGATTACAACATCATTGTCCTCATTTCTGGAAACCGCCAGAGGTGCCTCTATAAGCAGTTTATGGTTTCTGGTAAGTTATGTGTGGACCAGAAAATGGGACCCATGCACCATCCATATCCTTTATTATTCTCAACAGTCGTGTCATGCTGTTTTCAGCGCTCCTATATCAATTTTGTTTAAATACATTATGGGTCTAATTAGATGCTCAAAGCATCATAATGTATAAAAATTGTAAAACGAGCGGGCCATAAATATATTAAATTAATTTATATAAAATCAAATAAAAAATGTAATTTCATTATTTTAAAGAGAATCTTGAAAAAAGGACAATTAAAAAAAAATTTCGTTGGTTGTTTTACGAATTCAATTTCAAAAACTGATTCGACCCTTAATTAAAGGGGCAGAGATAAAAGTGAGAAAAGAAGAAATTTTCGGGGTTCTAGAATTTTGGACCCTAGAAGAAATCACAATTTTGTAATTTCACTCTTCATGTGCATTTGAATAAAGTTTTCACAGTGATTCCAGAATTTTTTGGGTATGATGAGTTTTGTCTTTCACATATATTGTTAATTTTTTTTTCTTAGAAAAGAGTAATGAATTTTTTGGGCTTTTCTTTTACAATTTTGTCAGTTTGAGTTTCTATAAATTAAAGTTAAAAATCCTTAATGATGTATTCCTCGTTTCTAAATTCCATTCCGTGTTAGTTATATTTTCCTCTAAATTTGAAGATAAAAGATTTTGTGTGAATAATCATGTTATCTAAGACTTTCCACCATCACTTCTTGCTATCCCATTTTTCATTTTTATTCAACATCATAAGGCCACTCTGAAATCATTCTTCACACATTGAAGACTAAAGGGTTTTAATCAAGGTTCTGGGGTTTTATAAAATGATAGGACAACAAATTAATTCTTTTACAGTTTTAAATCAATGTCACGGGCATTGATATCTACTCAGCCAGAGGTTGTCTCCCAAGATAAAACAAATCACATCATCTTTAAGAGAAATTTCTACGGTTCAAGAACTAAAATAGCATATCGGTCATCAACAACAATTTCTCCAACTCTTAAAGGATAACTTAACTTTGGCGCAGAATCAAACGAAACAATAGGAAGATCAAAATCACAGTGAAAGAATTTTTTATGTAGGTGACTGAGTATTTTTATGGCTATAACCATACAAAAAAATGTCCCTCAATAAATATAAGAAGGATAATAAATTATCACCAAAGTATTATGGCCCTTAGAAAGTGTTGCAAAATATTGGTACTATGGCATACAAATTGGAGCTTCATGCATATTCTCGAGTGCACCCAATTTTCCATGTTTCATGCTTAAAGAAGGTTAAAGGTGACAAGCTTCCAGTTTAAACAATATTTCCAGTGCTTGAAGAGCAAGGAAAAATCATATTGGAACCTAAAGAAATCACGAAAACAAGAACTCGACAGCTATGAAATCGATCAATTTCAGAATATATCATCAAGTGGAAGAACTTACCCATTGAAGATTCCACATGGCAGGATGATAATACAGAAGCAATTAGAACTACTCAAGCATTGAGGACAACACTTTTTTAAATGAGTATGGAATTTTAGGTCCCTATAATACTAGTGTATCCCATTATTGTTATTGTTAGTGTAGCTCCCTTATTTTTATTGTTGTGCCCATGTAATCCCATATTGTTATTATTGTTCTCCATAGAAGCCCATTATTGTTATTTTTGTGCCCTTAAATGATTATTGTTATGTCGTCTTTGATTATATTGTGACCCCTTAGACTCTTATATATAGAAAGTAGATTTTGTCATTTGAATCATCTATGAATTTTTCATTTGTGTAATGTAAAGGAGATTCCCCCCTCGAAGTGGATAACTTTTAAGTCATTTATTTATATTTTCTTCTATTTTGTGAGTTGGTTGCATAACATCAACCCTAAGAGGGATCTCTCCCTAAAACACAACTACCCAAAGGTAACTATAGTAGAAGGCTTAGCCTTTAAATTTCTATGGCCGAATTTATTTCATAGGATAAAATTTGGTTAGCTTGTTTACAAAACACACCACAAATCTAATGAGCAGGATACAAAAAGCATGATAGCAGCAAATCCTTTGACAAATTGAGTGATTTAGAAGAAAATAATTGAAGTGAGACAATTATAGTTGATTGAGATAAAAAATAATAATGGTTGAGTATTATGAGAAAGAGCATAAGTGAATCCATATCTCATACACTGAAATTTCCGGACATGAGGAAAAGTTTTTATAAACAAAGGGAAAAATGAAAGGGAACTATAACACATAAGTTTCTTATAAAATGCTTATAAAAAAATATAATATATTCAAGACTGATCAAATATACTACAATGCAAATGTTTTCAATAAAAGCCAACCCTTTTTCATTCCTATGAAAATGACTTTATAGACAATATATCAACTAATTACAAAATAATAGTCTTCAGATTAGTTACAATAATCTAAAAATATTAAAATTATCTCGAGGTTCATGGATGTAAATAAAACTTAACTACATTATGTTTTTCCTAAAAATATCTACTAGAAAATATGTTGATATACATGTTAAGTGAAATATCTTTCAAATTGTCCTTGAAAATAGAAACAGGTCCCTAACTGATAGCACAACATCCTGGCTGGAAAAAAAGTCCCTCTTCAAAATAGGATAAAATTTTCCACCAAAATTTCCTTTTTGTTTGATCTATTCTTTCATTCAAACCTCCCGGTGAAAAATTTTGATAATTCTGATGTCATATCCCTTAGTCTTTTGAATTGTGCATTTCGTTGATAGATTAACTTTCTGTATTTTTGCTCCACCTAGTATTTTTCACAATTTGTTGATGGTGAGAATGTCAGCGTCTCCAAAATCACTAAAAATGGAGATGTCAACACTCCTCTTTCAAAATCGTTGAAAGTAAGGTTGACGGCTTCTTGCCCTTGAACCTTCTTCTCTCAGTGGAGATACAAGTTTGTTAAAAATCGTTGATAATGGAATTGTTAGCTCACCAAAATTCATTGGCAATGGGAATTTAAGCGTCCATATTTAAATCTGCGATTATTTTAAGATGCATTAATTTTCCCAAAAACGCTGACAGCGGAACTTTCATCCCTCCAAAAATCATTGACGATGGGAATGTCAGCTTTCTCCCATGTTCTATTTTATGCAAAACTTGTTAATCCTACTGTCAGTAATAAAATAAAAATCCCGGTTTCTCAAAAAGATAGCCAAAATGTTAATTTTTCTTCCATAAGCCTCCTAGATGAGGGTACTAGATGCCCTGAGAAGTACATCTACCTTCTCCATTATTTGTTTCTTGATTTTCCTCGTATCCATACAACCCTTCCCTTTATCTTCTCTGCTCTTTTTAGAGCTTGAAAATTTCTTCTAGTTAATGATCAGGTCCTTTAGGGCATATCATCCACATAAATCACTTGTTTATCCAATTCTAGATTATTCTTCAGTTTTATTTTAAGCCTTAGCTTATATTTTGGCCTAGAGTGAGGTTTTTCTTCCTCCTTCGAGGGTTTCAGGTGGAATATCTTCAACTAGGGTATCAATTTTGGAATCTATATCCTTATTAACCTATGGTACATTTATTTCTACAGGGGATGAAGTTTCAACGGGGTAAATAATGGTTTGAAGAGAACTAACAGCATTAGGTAGGCTCACATGAGATATAGGGTTCAATCTAATAATCTAGCACTCTTTCTCTATTATGCTTTGGGAATTCTAGGGCCATAGGATGTGGAAGGAGCCTTTTCATTATTATGAATAGGAACTGGGTCAACGGGGGTAGTTTTCAAAGCCATTTTCCCTTTAGTGGCAAATTTTTTTCTTCCTCTAATTTTAGGAGCTTGAGGTTGAAGGCCTCCCCAAAACAGGAAGTGGTTCCAATTCCTCCCCACCCTGGCTAGATAGTCTTAAATTAGAAGTTTGATCAAGCCCTTGTGATATATGAAATGAGAGGATGGGTATGTTCGAGCCCTGAACCTAGATTCCATATGCCTAAGACTTTGTAGTAGATAAAAACATGGATTAATTCTAACTTTTCCAGCTAAATATGCAAGGAAGTAGAAGTGATATAGGTTTACCTAATTATATCTCCCTTCAAAGGTGAAGTAGGATTAAATTGTGATCCTTAATACCCGATTCCATTTTTCCTGGAGCCACCTCCCCTCAACTTCTGCCCTCTAGTTTTGACCCTTGAACTCATATTTCAGAAAGAAAGGGACATCGATTCCTGCCAATACATTACTGCGAAAATCATTTCTCCATCTCTTGGTAAGGTTGTGGCCTTGGAAATTGATTTTTTTGTAACTATAAAATATAAACCCCCAACCTCCACATGATTTCCATCAAAGCCCTAAGTAAATGACCGAGCCACTACATCGTGGTATTCAGTGCAGCGACGAAAAAATTCACTCCACCTAGCTTGCTGAAACTAATGTTGAATATCAAGGTATATCATCAACAGGTCTGACATCTTAGGCTCAGAAAAATTTTCCTTAACCCCTTTCCGCATTGCGTTGTGTGGTATTTCTGGGATTTGATCCTAATTCCCTGTGAGTAAAATGGTTTCAACAATGCCAAGTGTAAATTACCTCCAAAATAAAAACAAATATTATTGACTATACATGGTAAAAATATCTTGACATGTGAAATGGAATATTACACCTATGCGGGAAAATAACTAAAATTTTAAGGTGATAATTGCACAACGGGGTTTGTATCATATGGTAAAATCATTAAAAATAAAATTCATTCATGGCGGCTGAAAAAAATTATTAATTAGTCCTTTTACCTCTTCGAGCCGGATAGAGACATGTTTTAGTGATGTTGTTGACGCTAATATGGTCAGCATAATCACAATTTTTAAAATTTAAAATTTTCTTTGGCACTGACAGTTGGCATGTCAGCTAAATTGGAAACTCTGATGAGCCCGTTGTTAGCGAATTTCTTCGTAAAACTTGATCATATCACTAAAACATTGATAATCGCACTATCAGTAATTTTCCTATGTATTACATCAAAAGCATTGACACTGAAATTGTTGGCCTTTTCTAAAAAAAAAGAAAAAAAAAACTTTAAAAACAAAGTTGATTTCGATAACAGTTGGCTTCATGGGGATGTTGTCGATCAATGATGGAAGAAAGAACCCCATAGATGATTTGCCTTATCCATTTCATATACTATTTTAAAACAAAACTTTTACTAACTCAAAAATAAGAACCACATATTTTAAGTGATGATCTTTTTACAAACTCTTAACTTGAAAAAGTATAATTGTCTCTTTAAAAAAAAATATTCTTTGATGAATATCATCAAAACCTCAAGGCCTTCACTTCAAGATTCAAGTTCCTTAAAATAGTCATCAACACCTGCAAAAAAAAATTCAAAAATATATGGATATGTACAATGAAACCTAGAAATCATTATTAGTTTAGGAGATATAATGTTTCAGGAAACGTCCATTGACTGGACGTTTAGGCAGTTATTCTCCTTGCAGATCTTATAGGATGAAATTGTTCTTACCACGGAAGGTTGCAATTTCTTACAACTCTTTCCAAATGTTTTCAAACTTTCCGGGCTTACCCTTATCCTAAATTCGAGCATCCCATCTCAAAAACTATTCTTTTCATTTGAATTCATCCTCTTTCATTCTTTTGTCAAAAACTTTCTTAATTTGATATTGAACTTCTTAAGATATTTCATAAACATTTTCTCTATCTTGTTGTACCTAAACCAATTGATTTATCCTGCTTTGTATATGATTAGTTTCCTCTCCTAATTCCTATAAATATTTCATAACAGGAATTCCAATCGAAACATGAAATGTAGCATCAACACCATATACCAACTAGAAAGGAGTAGTATTGATTTACCTTTTGGTACTTATCATGTTTGCCCATAAGGAAAACTTAAGTTTTGTATGCTAAGCCTTCTTGTTTTCTTGTAACAATTTTTTAATAATCCTGACTAGACTTTTATTTGAGAATTCAGCCAGTCCATTACCTTGAGGGTAATAGTTTGTGGAGTGGCTAATCTTGATATGATAGTATTCACAGAATTTTACTAGTTTCTTGGATTTGAAACATTGTGCATTATCAATAATAATCCTTTTTAGAGAATAAAACATAGAAATAATGTTTTTTATAAATTTAATAACCACAAGGTCAGTAGCTTGCCTGCTTGGGAGTACTTCAATCCATTTTCTAAATTAATTTTTTCCTATTAAAATCCATTTTTTTGTGTTGATGATGTAAGATGAATTTCACCAATGAAGTCAAGGCCCCATTGTTGAAGAGGTGCCTCTACAAAAATCAGTTCCAAAGGTAAAGACAATAATTTTGACTTACCCTCAAACAACTGACATTTATGGCAAGCCACTACTTCCAACTTAACATCAAAAAATAAAGTAGGTCAGTAAAATCTAGCTCTTAAGATTTTATCTAGAGTAGCCTTCCAACAATGATGTCCTCCACAAGCTCCTTCATGAAACTCTTTACTCATTTTCTTAGCTTCATCTTCCAATAAGAAATTTAATAAGATACCATGAGGATCTTTACAATACAAATACCCATCTAAAGGAAAATACTTTACATATTTCAATCTTAAAAATATAGCTCGGGTCTTACCTATTCTATGTGGTACTTGTAGATTCTACAAAATGTAAATCACATTAGCAAACCATGAAATTTCCTTGAAGTGATCTTCTTTTTTAACCACTGATTCTTCGCTTTCCATATATGATAATTCAAAGATTGAATTTATGTCAAAATATCAAGACTTGTTTCAGTCATTAGATTTTCCAAACCCTGTCCTTTAATTAATTTAGTGGGATTTATTTCTAAGACAAATTCTAACATATTTCAATCCATGTACTTCTCCTACCATCATTGTCTAGCTGAACTAAAACACTTATTATCCCGGCATTGGGAAAGAAGAAAATCGCATGAGAATGTAATATAAAGACTCTAAAATATTTGAGTGCCTTGACTAATGCATATGCTTGTTTTTCCATTATGTTATAATTTAGTTCATCATCTCTTAATTCCCTGCTTAAAAAATGAAATGGGTTGTTATTGGCCTTCACTATTCTTTAGAAGTAAAACACCAGAGATAGTAAGCTCAGAGGAAAAAGAAAAAATCATAAAATATTTTAAAAAAAATGGACTAATGAGTAAAGGTGCTTGACCTAAAGCCTTCTTGATATCATTAAAATCATTTTTTTTCTTGTTTAATCCATTTAATCTCACTCCCTTTCCTGAGCATATTTTACACTAATTTCATAATTTCTACAAAAATTGGGATGAAATGACGCATAAAATTCACTTTACCTATAAAATATTTGACATCTTTCTTGTTTCTCATTTGTTCAATATTTTTCATTGTTGTCATTCTATTGGGGTCAATATTAATGCCCTTCATTGAAACAATATGTCCCAACAGGTTGCCTTCTTTCATGGCGAAATAGATTTTTTTCGGATTAAGAGAAACTCTGGATTTCCTACACTTGTTAAAAACTGTCCTCAAATGTTTCAAATGGGAAGATTCATATTTTTAGAAAACAATAATATCATCTAAATAAATTATCATGAACTTATCTCTTTCGTCGGAAAAATTTATATCCATTGCACATTAGAAGGTAGCTTCGGCATTCATGAGTCTAAATGGAATCTTGGAATACATGAATGTACCTCGTGGCGTGGTGAAATTAGTTTTTTCCTTATCTTTTGGGTCAACTTGGATCTGATTATAACATGAAAACCCATCTAGCATGGAAATATTTTCTGTGCCAAACACTTTCTGCAAAATATGGTCCATTTTTGGCAAAGGATAATTATCCTTTAGCGAGATTTTATTTAAATTTCTGAAATCCACACATAACTGGATCTCCCCTCTCTTTTTCCTTACTGGTACCAAGTTCGATATCCAATCTGAAAATCTGAGTGTAACAATGATTTTTGCAGCTAGAAATATTTTTACCTCTTTCTCAATTACTGGATGAAACTTCGGATTGATCCTCCTTAACTTTTGTTTAAAAGGTTTTTCATTTTATTTGAGTGGTATGGTATGTTGGATGACAGTTTTATCATATACATTAAAATATTCGTATCTCCATGGAAATACATCTTCAAATTATTTTAACAATTCGCCATATTTTGGTTTTTGTTCCTCTTTCAAAGTGTTAGAAACTTTTACCATTTTTGGATTTTCCTCAGTTCCCAGATTGTATCTTCCATCTCGCCATCACTTGGTAGGATCCTTGGCTTAACTAAAACATCATTTGACTCAAATAATCTCTCTAAAGGGAAAAACCCTCTAGGGATTATGTTATCGCTCAATCGAATAATATCTTGTCCACCAACCATATTTAGAAAAAATGTTGATTCGGAATTTCTTTCTAAGGTTTCATATTCGTTTTTATCAATTGAAGTGTTGAAAAATCCATATGTTATTTCAAGGAACCTTTTAATATGTTGATCATTCTCAAACTCCTTCCAGTGTTTAGTGTTGTTTGGAATAGAAGGCCTATGTCTAACATTAATCTCATATTTTTCTTCCAGATAAATAGAAATTCTGAAAGCATTGGAAGCCATCGCAAGAGAGTCCGCAACTTAAATTTCCTCTCTAGGAATTAGCGATATTTAATGCTTAGAGAAAACCCATACCTCATTCTACTATGCTCTCATTCTCAAATTTCTAGTTTGGAAAGTACCATTGACGTGATTTAAAATCAACTCTGAATTCCAGAACATATGAATTTTCTTTTCTTTTTTCTCCCTCAAAAAATTTAGCCCAATAATGAGAGATCTATACTCTGCCATGTTATTTTTACAATAAAAATAAAATTTTAATGAATGTAATTGACTTGAAAAAACTAGTGGAACAATCCAAACCCCTGTTCCAAAGCGTTTCTCACAAGTGGATCCATCAAAATGCAATTTCCAGATTTCATTTGAGAAATTATGAACCTATTCTTGATGCACATTAATATGATCCTTTGTTGATATTTATTCCTCAAAAAAAAAATCATTGAATAAAATTTGTGGCCCCAATTATGTATCTACTACATAGATAGGATGAAATTTTGGTTGGCTTCTACTGCTCACCATATAGGCCATTTTAACTTCTCTGTATAGTCTTTTCATTTCACTAAATAATTGGATTTAACCATAATACATGTCCATCTCCAGGGTTCCTCCCAATCTTGTCGCACAAGAATGAGATAGAAGCATGCAAAATCTAGCTGGAATGTCTACGACTACTACATCCATCATTATACTCTTAGCAGGAAACTAAGATAAGGTAACAACTAAATATTTTATCAGCCCTAAAAATTTAAATTCCTAGAATAAAATGAGAACAAATCTTTGTAAGGTCCGGTAATTTGGAGTCCTAAATGGTCCATAAATGACTTAGGCATAAGGTTATGAGAAGCTCTAGAGTCTAACATAGAATTATGGAGGATCATATCATGTATGTTCAGACTTACATAGAAAGGGGGAACATACTTGTTTATACTTGTAACATGTGGGCCAAAAAAAAATTCATGGGCATCATCATCTAAATTCAAAGAATCTTGTGAATTTATGTTTCCTTTTTCACTTTCTGAACTTTTAACCATGGCAAAAAATCTCTTTCTATATTTTTTATTTCTTAAAAGTTCAGCAAAAGGAATGGATAATTTTAACTTACTGATTTCAGATTCCAGATTGAACGTTGATTGTGATTTTTCTAAATACTTGATCTTCTTTTTTTCTTCTTCTATTCTTCTCGGATTGTCCTTCTTAGGCACTTCTGCTTTCTTCATTATCTCCTTCCTAGGTTCAACTTGTTTTTTATTTGTTGTCTTTTGTGGTGGAATCTTAATAAGAACATTGTGATTTATGAGATTTCATTTTCATTGAAAATATTCCACCGCATTATTATACCCCTGCTGATGAACAACAAAATCACAAAGATAAATGTTATATTTTTCTCCTAAACATCCATCATAAATGTCATATTCTTCTTTGGTGGCGAATACTTGGGTCTCCTTATCATTTAAACACCCAATATGATGATATTATTCTTCAATGTCATCCTCATCAACATAAGATTCTAGAAAAGGAGGTCGAACAACAGGTTGTTGTTCTTCAGGAGTTTTCTACTCTTTAGAGAGATTTTGAGCATCCTCGGGTCTTCTAAAATTCAGATTCATGACTTGAGTATTTTCAGCTCGGGGAGGAGTTAATTTATCCACCATCTTCTCCATTGTTTTCATCATCACATAAATCTTCACATCAGGAGATTAAGAATATTCTTCCTTGAAACCACTCTCCTTTCAGTCTTCATTTTTACCTTCTTTTCCAAAAAAATTGCTTCTACCTTCATTACATTACTCTGCATTTCCTTTAAAGTAGCAAGATTTCTCTCACGGAGGAGGCTTTATCTCAGCTAGAATTGAATTATAGATATTGTAAAATCTTGTTGTAAAATCCTGAACTAAATCCACAGGATTTCTTTTGAAGCTATTATAATTGGCCAGAATCTAGAGGGTATTTTGTTTCACCTCCCACCAAGAAATAAATAAATATTCAAATTGTTGGAAATTCTTTATGCTAGTTTTCAACAAGGACCTAAATCATATCTTCGCCTCAACTTACAGGCTCTATGCAAATATTCTCATATTCACATATTCATAATCAAATTCTTCTAAGTCAACAAAACCATTTAATTTGTCGACATGTTGTTGAGCTATGAAAAACCCTGTGCCATCAAATTGGACCAATCGTTGTCCATAATTTACAGAGAGGTCATGTAGTCGGTCTTGAAGGCTTAAATGCACATATTAAGCAGCCATGATGCTAGATGTAGTTACAGTAGGATTTTGGATAACATATGTCAAGGAAAACAAATATTTTTTAGCAGAGGCAGATGGACGGGGACTATGGGATACAGTCAAATATGGAGGAGTAGTTGTAATAAAAAATACTGTAATAGATTAAGGGAAATTTGTAGATCTAGTTGCAATTGGTTGAAGTTCATGAATTTTATGTTCTCAATTCTGAAAATTAGACCAAATATCTTGGTCTTGTGTTAGTAACTCTATTTTTAGGATGGAAGAATCATAAGAAAAAGGCTTGAAAGTTGTTGAATCACAAACAATGTATAAGAGATGACTTTCAGACTTAGATCTCAATAGGTTGTTTTCAAAATTTGCATCAAACTGTAAATATTCAAGTGCTTGAATTTTAACAGGTAATGAATAGTATCGTTCTAGAATCTTAGCTGATTTGTTTGGAATATTCTTCCTGAACAACTTTTTCGGGTTTGAAAAAAACTACAGTGGATTTGGATCAGGATTTCGACAAGTATAGACATATCTATGAGCCAAGACTTCGTCAAAAATAATTCTTCGAAATACATAGTGGAATCGCTAGATAAAACACCTTGAAAAAAAACTGACTATTCAAATATTTGTATGCTCTTAGAGATCTGATCTTTGACAATATAATATTTGGGGAAAAATACGCATTTCGTTCTCCCAAAATGGTGCCAAGATGTTATCACTTAGGGAAAACCCTAAGGTAATCTCGAACCTATTTTAGGTTGAAAGTTGGCACTTCAACCCCAGAGAGAGATATCTCCCTTTTAACACAACTACCTGGCAAAGGTCACTATAGTAGAATGTTTCTCCTTTAAAATTATATGGCCAAATTTAGGTCATAGGATCAAATTTGGTTGGGTTGTTTACAAAACAAATCATTGGGTAGGGATTCCAATCTATCAAAATTCTACAAATCTAATGAGCGGTATACAAAAACAATGATAGCAACAAATCCTTTAACAAATTGAGTGATTTAGAAGAAAATAACTTAAGTGAGACAAAATTATAGTTGGTTGAGCTAACAAATACTAATGGCTGAGAATTATGAGAAAGAGCATAAATTAATCTATATCTCATACACTGAAATTTCCAGACATGAGGAAATTTTTTTTATAAACAAAGGGAAAACTGACAAGGAAATATAACATGTGAATTTCTTATAAAATTATTATTAAAAACTATAATATATTCAAGACTTCCCAAATATATCAAAATGCAAATGTTTTCAACATAAGCCAGCCCTTTTTCATTCTTATGAAAATGTCTTTATAGAAAATACATCAACTAATTACAAAATAATACCCTTGATATTACCTACATTAATCTAAAAATATTAAAAATATCTTCAAGTTCATGCATGTAAAGAAAACTTAACTACATTAAGTTTTTCCTAAAAATATATGCTAGAAAATATGTTGATATACAGGTTAAGTGAAATATATTTCAAATTGTCCTTGAAAATAGAAATAGGTCCTTAATTGGTAGCACAACATCCTGCTGGCAAGTATGTCCCTCTTCAAAACATGATCAATTTTTCCAGCAAAACTTTCTTTCTGTTTGATCTCTTCTTTCATTCGGACCTCCTGGTGAAAATTGTTGATAATGTCATTGTCAACTCCCTTAGTCTTCTAAATTGTGCATTTTTCTTACAGATTGGTTGTCTATATTTATACTCCACTTGTTTTTCACAATTCGTTGACCGTGAGAATGTTAGATTCTCCAAAATTGTTTACAACAGAGATGTCAGCACTCCTTAAAAATCACTGACAGTAAGGTTGTCGAATTCTAATCTCTGAACCATATTCTATTGGCGAAGATACAACTTTGTTCAAAATCGTTGACAATGGAACTGTTAGCTCACTAAAAATCGTTGACAATGGGTATTTCAGTGTCTGTCTTTAAATCTTATATTAGTTTAAGACGTGTGCATTTGCCCAAAAAAGTTGAAAATGGAGCTATAATCTCTCCATAAATCACCGAATATGGGAATAGCAGCTTTCTCACATGTTCTCTTGTATACAAAAACTTTTAATTTGAATGTCAGCAAAAAAATAAAAATTGATTTCTCAAGTAACTAGCCAAAAATTTAAGTTTTCTTCCCCAAACCTCCTAGCTTAGCGTACTAGCTGCCTTGAGAAGTACATCAACCTTCTCCGATCTTTATTTATTTCCCCTCCTTATTTCCATAGGATCATTCCCTTTAGCTTCTCTGTTATTTTTAGAGCCTACAACTTTCTTTTTGTTAATGATTAGGTCCTTGAGGGGTATATCTTCCCAATCAATCACTTGTTTAGCAAATTTTGGATTTTTATTTAGTTTTATTTTATGCCTTAGCTTATTTCTTGCCTAGTGTGAGGTTATATTCCTCCTTTGAGGGTTTCAAGTGGCATCTCTTCAACCAGTGTCTCAATTTCAGCCTCTTTATCCTTATTAACCTTTGGTACATTTATGTCTATAGAAGATGTAGTTTCAATAGGAGAAGTGATTGTTTGAGGAGAACTAACAGCAGCAGGTAGGCTCACATGTGATATAGAGTTCAGTGTAGTAAGCCTAGCACTCCTTCTCTAGTATACTTTGGGAATTATAGGGCCAGTGGATGTGGAAGGAGCCTCTGCATTCTTATGGCTAAGACCTAGGTCAATAGGGGAAGTTTTCTAATACTTTTTCTCTCCAGTGACATATTTATTTCTTTCTCTAGTTTTAGGTGGTTGAGGTTGGAGGCCTTCCCAAAACAGGAAGTGGTTACAAGTCCTACATAACGTATCTAGGTGGTCTTCAATTACAAGTTTGATCAGGGCCTTGTGATATATGAAATGAGAGGATGGGTTTGTTCGAGCCCCGAACCTGGCTACCATATGCCTAAGAGTTTCTAGTAGATAAAAACGAGGATTAATTCTAACTTGACTAGCTAGATGTGCAAGGAAGTATAAGTGATAGAGGTTTAGCCGATTATATCTCCCTTCACAGATGAAGTAGGATTTTTTTATCCTTAATATATAGTTCCATTTGTCCTGGAGCCACCTCCTCTCAACTTCATCCCTACAGTTCTGACCCTTGAACTCATATCTCATAAAGAAAGGGATATGATCCATACTAATACGTGACTATGAAAAATCCTTTCTCCATCTATTGGTAATACTGTGGCCTCAAAAATTGAATTTTCTGTATCTGTAAAAGAAAAACCCTAACCTCCACATGATTTCCTTCAAATCCCTGAGAAAAGGATTGAGCCACAACATCGTGGTAGTCGGTGCAACGATGAAAAAAATAACTCCACCTCGCTTGTTGAAACTAATGTTGAATATCAGGGTATATCTTCAACAGGTATGGCATCTTAGGCTCATAACTATTTTCTTACCCCCTTTCCCCATTGTGTTATTTGGTCTTTCCAGGATTCGATCTTCAATCCCTGTGAGTAAAATAGTTTCAAAAATTCCAAGTGCAAATTACCTCCAATATAAAAACAAATATTACTGATTGTACATGGTTAAAACATCTTGACACACAAAACATACTATTACAGCTATGCATGAAAATAATTACAGAGTTTGAGGTGATAATTACACAATGGGGTTCGTATCATATGGTAAAATCATTACAATAGAATTCATTCATGGAAATAAAAACATTTATTAATTAGTCCTCGTACCCCCTCGAGTCAGATAGAGACACATTTTAGTGAGTCATTGACACTGACATGGTCGGCATAATCAAAATTTTTAAAATTTAAATTTTACTTTGGAGCTGACAGTTGGCTTGTCATCTAAATCAGAAATACTGATGAGCATGTTTAGCGAATTTATTTGGAAGACTTGATCATATCACTAAAACACTGATAGCCCTGCAATTATTAATTTCAATTTTTATTACATCAAAAGCGCTAACACTGAAACTGTCAGCCTTTTATGGAAATATATATATATATATATATATATATATATATATATATATATATATATATATATATATATATATATATATATATATATATATATATATATATATATATATATATATATATAAAATAAAAAATAAAAAAAAATTGTGATAACAGAGTAATTGGAAAAGATGGTTTCTGAATTTTGATATTCATTTCCATTAATTCCCATAAATGTTGGCTTGGACATCTTCAACTATTATTTATTGAGAATGTCATGTGTAATAGTTTTCACACTAGAAACAATAACAATTGGTGATTGTGAATGGAGCATATAATTGCAAACTTAAACATGATTGAGAGTGTTTTTTATTAACATAGTATTTTTTTAAAAATGGGTAGCAGAGGAAGAAAAGTGGTTTTTTTCATTCATACGATTAGCTAATTTTCTCATATACATGAGAAATTCCGTAAGTCATCTACGTATGAGCAGTATGTGAATCTGTCAATGGAAAATAAAATAAATAATGATATTTGCACTAGAAAATTGATGAAAGTTATAGCAAATAAGTGCTTAAAATCTTCCGAAGAAAATATTTTCTTGAACTCATAAGCATGCGATATTAACATTATTCAGCAATTCATTTCCTCAACTTCTTAGGTTCCTTCCCATATTTATCTTCTAGATATTTGTTTGTTTACATTATTGTCTAGAGATTTATATTGGATCTTTTCCCACCTAATGGACACAAGAACTACAACGAACGTCCCAAAGTACATTCTCTATTTTCTTTATTACTTATACAAAAAATATTGGATATTTAACTAAGCTAATTTGATTTTCAATGAATTAGCTTTTCATTTATTCTATTTTTTCAGCAACAATAGATTATTTATGATGATATGTCTTTAACGAATTAGCCTATTAACCTAAATTGAATCCCAACAAAGAACCAATGCAATTTTTGTATCCCATAATGTTGAAGAAAATCATTTCTTTAAATATTTGTCTAATTCAAAGTTTCTTTGCACGACATACCATTTACATGATAACTAGATAAAATTTGGATCAAATATATGTGAAAGGTCAAGTTTTCCTATGGGGAAAAGAAGGTCATGAAGACAAAGAAAATAATACATTTATTTAAAGTTATGTATTTAAAGGTAAGCTACTACTACAACCAACATTTATTATAGATGGTTATTTTATTGCTGAAGTCAGTAGGTATTAAGGTAACTGGCTAGTTATACTTGAACACAAAAAGAAAAAATAAGGTATCTCCTTGTAATTTGTTATTTATAAAGTCATCGTGAACAATGCAATTTACGTTGTATAGTTTATAAAGTATTTGGGTACTTTTGACTTATGAGGAGTTGAAGCTAATTGGGGATTTTATCTAGTTGGATTATTTACAATACACCTAGCTATTGTTAAATATGGAAATTTTTTTATAAGAGTTACAAAGAACAAAAAATCAAGAACTAGTAATGGATACTAAAAAAATTGTTGAAGAAACCAGTGTTAATAGATAAGAAAAATACAAGCAAAGAGGCCTAACCCCTACACAACAATCTCTAGCTTCCACACCCAGTACTGGTTCAACTTCATCCTCTAGTCAAAGAAAGAGAAAATATATTGTGACCTGAAAAATGGTTCTTGGTGGACTATTAGGTGGCGGATATGATGAAGAGCCTCCTCGAAGATTCACTCTAGATAAATCGCATACGGTTCAAACAACCAAGTCCAAAAGTTTCGCAAAAAGAGAAAGCATTGAACAAGATACAGATGTCGTAAATGATAGTGATGTACAACTTAATTGGGTTAATTATTTTTTAGCAAAGAATCAGAAAATAATGGATAAAATTGCAGAAGAAGACATTATTTTCAATGAGTGTTCTATCACATTGCAAAATGAAAATTATGACAATGGTAGTAAAAGATTGAGGATTGAAAGAGTAAATTTTCACAACAAAAATGTTATTGATCGAGAAGAAATGGATGTTTATGTGTCTGGGATTGGAACAACGGGGCTCATGAAATTAAAACAAGCTACTAGTGATGTGCTTGCAGAGTCTATTAGCCAACGAGAAGCATAAAATATGAAATTGAAAGAAAGAATAAAAGAGATAGAAGACATTATAAATCTAGGTCCTCTATTAATGACTCCACTAGCAATACAGGCACCACCATTTCCAATTTCTACTCTTGCTACACTGCATGGATATAATAAAGCCTTCAATATCCATAATGCAGTGAAATCATATATCACCAATAACATATGCTAAATATTATAAATTATTGATCATGCATGGAAAGCATCTTTCGATTTACTACATTTGCAACACGAAATTATGACAATTGTGGATTTTATTAACAATAATCTGAAAATGATTTACTTAATTTTATTCATAAGCTTTAATTACTCTCTGGTATAGATAAATAAAAAAAATGACTTACATATGTTAATTGAATAAAGCAAGTGGAAGCTAGATGATCTGAGAGAACCTGCAGCTAGAAGAAATCATTTATAAAGGTGATAACATAAACACTAGAGGAGGTGATGTATTTTTGAAGGTGGTAAAGATTATACAGGACCTAAATATTCCATGCATCATACACAATTCTAAATTAATTTCAGGAGGCATGCTAAAAGTTGAATTGGACAAGCTAAAACAGTCAAAGGAAATAGAGTTTGATGACATAGTTGATTTTACTGTAGAATAAATTACCAAATGGATGATCACTTTTGTTAGTATCAATGAACATAAGTTTGTCTTAACTATGCAATTACAAGAAGAGGTTAGAAATTTTGAAAAAGAGATATTCAATAAAATTGTCAAAACAGGGATTACAATTTCTCCAATCAAATATTTCATTAAAACTATGATGGATAAATTTCTTGAAGAAATCATCAACCCAATAAACACCTAACAAATAGAAAATCATGATGGATACTTTTACATATTGTAAGTGTTCTCAAATCCTTCAACATTCTCTTTTGTCTTTACTAGTATTAGATCATTTAAATTTTTTTGTTATGTTACCATCACCTAAGCTAATTCCTATATATAAATTATTGTTTTTCATTGTTGATGCATTTTTCATATTACAATTCACAAGATTCCAATCCCAGTTCCCAATGGGAAAGATGCATTTACTTTTACGATTTTGTATCAACCTTTTGAATTATCATTGTTCTAGTTTTGACTTTGTTTAGCAATTTTTCCAAGAATTTTGACATAATGTTTTGAATATGAACTTGTATATATCTGAATTATAGCTATGGTGATTGGAATTTGAATATCGATACAATTATTGTTACTATAATTGTATTGCTTACTCTTCAATGGTTCTCAAGCACAAATATGAGACTACCAACTTTGTGATAATGTTTTGTATAATTTTTTGAACGTATTCTTTGAGCCTTTATATTATATCTAAAGTTGTGTTATTTATTAAAATGAAAATGAACATTTGACAACAGCTTTGGGTCCTAAGCATACATCTCTCAAGAATTCAATACTAACATGATAAATATGTCATGTGTTTTAATCTCTTGAATCTCGAAAAATGTTATGCCTTTAGTATTTAATTAATTTCATTGTGTGAAATATAGAAGTGTGGAGGAAGCTTTTTCTATTCTTCCTCTCCACTCCCGAATGTTGAAGATTGCAACAAGAAATAGTGAAAGTGGCATCCAGAAGCATCATTCCTTGATCCTAGTGAAAAATAATCACCTAAACTAGGTGGGGCCCACAAAGGCTATTTTTAGGTGTATGTCCATTTTTAGAATGGTGAGCATATTCTAAAATTAGCAGTAGGCTGATTCTATATGGTCGAGAAAATTATTTCTTTAGATGAGTTTCTATTTTTAGAATATGGGCGAAGTCTATTTATAGATCACTAATCTAAAACTAGAATGCATGACGATTATTATTATCCCTTAATAATAATCAGACAATAAATAGTAATGTATTCTCTTAGAGCACTTTATTTCAGTGAACAGATGCGGCACATCAATGGGTTGAAGGAATTACGCGATTCCTAGGGTGGTTGGTGACTCGTGCATGGAGGACTTAGTTATAACTTATTGTGTCAAGTTGTAACAGAGTTGGAAGAGTAGTCATGTGAGTTGTTATTTAGTATAACTCAGTTCAGTGAGTTAAACTCAGTTGTGCTAGTTGTAACTGAACATACACTAGTTATAGATGAGTGAATTAATTATTTAATTAATTCACAAATAGTGTCTTACTTGCAACTAAAGAAATACAACAGTTAACTACTTGCATGTCAGATCCAGTGGAGACCCAGTGGAGAGATAGGTGAAAGGGTGATATGGACTATCTTTTGTGAATATAGTGATGCATTCAATGCATCTACACATACATTGGAGATGCTTATGAGGATTGTGCAGTCAAGGCAAGGCAAGGTCGAATTCATTCAGGGATCTTCTTTAGTAGGGATTGCGTAGTGGAGGCAGGCTATTAGGAGGCAAGAAATTGGTGCATAGCTATGCAAATTTCTACATGACAGTGTGTGATGATTATATATTGTACTGAGAGCTCTATGAGCTGAGCTTTGTATGATATTGTTACATGTTCCATTGATATACATAATATATGATAGTTTGGGCTTTTAGCTTTAAGCTTTCCTAGTAAAACATCTTGTTATGTGCGATTGATTTTGCTTCATATGTATTTTGCAATTGGAGATTGAATTTCTGCAAAGAATTAAGTGGAATGATTATATATTTAAGATAAGATTAAATTTGTTAGATCAAGAGAATACCGAAATACATTATTGTGTTTATAAATTTCTACATGGTATCAGAGTAGTGTTGATCACTAGAGATTGCAATATTGAAGCGGTGCTGAGTTTTGTGTCGGTGGACAATTTGAATTTGCTGCAAGAATTTCTTGGTGTGATAGTTGAGTATACATTGAAATGGTTTTCAATGGGTTGCGGTTGGAGTATGCACTCAAGGGAAGCTCTAACTACATATCCTGGAAGGATAGGATGGAGACAATGTTTGAAGATAATGGCTTGAAAGAGTTCATCGATAGCGATGTTCCTAAGCCCACTTTGGCGGATGCTACAGTACTTGATGCATGGCAAAAGAAACTAGCAAGGGTGAGGAGGATTCTGTTGGAAGGTGTGAAAGACCATATTGTGTCAAGCCTTCATGGGAAATCCACTTTGTTGGCAATGTGGAAGGCTTTGACAGATATTTTCCAAAGTAGCAGCGACCATAGGAAATTGGTGCTGAAGGATAAACTCAAAAAAATCAAGATGGAGAAGAACGACACTATTCCAATATACTTGACAAAGTTTTTCCAATGCAAGGATGAGCTTGGGAGTGTAGGAGTCAGTGTTGCAGATGATGGATTGGTGAGCTTGGCTCTCCTTGGGCTTCCGAAGTGTTGGTACAGTTATCATGACTTTGTCAACTGACGGGAAACACTGTCGGATTGGGAACGACTGTGGTTGGATCTAGTGCAGGAGGAGTTCAAGCAGAACACTAGGGATGGCTCTTCATCAAACATGATGATGAAGAGGATTGTGCTTTGGTTGCCAAGGAGAAGAAGAAGAAGAGGAATAAATTCCATTCAAAATCTAAGGCTGGTGAAGATGGCAAGGAGCACAACATGTCCAAGGTGAAGTGTTTTCACTGTCACGAGTTTTGAAATATTGCCACAAATTTTCCACATAAGAAGAAGAACAAGATGGTTTTTGGAGCTACAGCTGGTGAGGATCTTTTCTCACAATTTGAGCTTGACTTCTCATTGATCACATACATGGTGTCTATTGCATTGGGATTGGGATGGCACTTTGATAGTGGTGCTTCCTTTCACATGACGGGAGATGAGAAATTGTTCAGTGACTTGGTGGAGAAAGATATCTAGATGCATGTTGAGTTGGGTGATGATGTATGATACAGTGTGACTGGCATTAGTACCATTACCTTTCAGAGGGCGTCAAGTAAACTCTTTCATATAAAAGATGTTTTGCATGTTCCAGGTTTAAATAAGAATTTAATCTCAGTTGCAATGTTAGAGGATAGAAGCTATGATGTTGTCTTTAGTGAAGGAAATTTTTTCCTGTGACACAAAGAAACAGGGCAAACCAAGAAGGTTGGGATTCAAGTTAAGAATCTCTACAGACTTGAACTAGATGGGATTTCTACGGAGCTTCCTACTGTTTGGAAGTGCGAGGAAGACATGAAATTGAAGCTTGAGAGGGAGCAGGATTTGCATGCAGGTAAGAGTGAACCTTGGGATGTGAATCAGCCACAAGATGAGGATCATGGAGTGGGAGCAACCACTAATGTAGAGAAAGTTCGGGCGAGATGGCAGAGGGAGTGCATGCAGCTATACCACCAGGTGAGAGGTGGGGCAACATGCATGAGTAATCCTAAGAAGAGATTTCTAGGTAGGATTCATTAAGATGGTGTGGATCTCATGAATTAAACCTGGCTACGAGGAGCCCACAGAGCAACAGTAGCATGATCAGTTGGATTGATGCATTCAAATCAAAGTGATAGAGTCGGATACTGGAGCGCAGATCAGAGTTGGTAGCAAGTGCAGAGTGCATGGGTGTAGAGTTCAACAATGCAGTGGTTCCTGAAGATATGTGAAGTAGCTAAGAAAAGGTCAGAATACTTTGATGAAAGATGCATTATACTGATTTAGTTGTTTGGAGGCTATTCAATTTCGGAAGTGTTGCATGAAAAGGTTGTAGGGCGGATGCATGGAGTTGCAGGGCGCATGCAAAGAAAATCATTTCTTATTGAGAGGGATTTTTTAAGATTGCAACAAGAAATAGTGAAAGTGGCATCCAGAAACATCATTCCTTGGTCTTAGTGAAAAATAATCACCTAAACTAGGTGGGCCCCACACAAGCTTTTTTTAGGTGTATGTCTATTTTTAGAATGGTGGGCATCTTCTAAAATCAACAGGAGGCTGATTCTATATGGTTGAGAAAATTCTATCTTTAGATGAGTTTTTATTTTTAGAAGATGGGCGAAGTCTATTTATATATCACTAATCTAAAAATAGAATGCATGTCGATTATTATTAGCCCTTAATAATAATCGGACAATAAATAGTAACTTATTCTCTTAAAGCACTTTATTTTAGTGAATAGATGTGGCACATCAGTGGGCTGAAGGAATTACGTAATTCCTAGGGTGGTTGGTGACTCATGCATGGAGGACTTAATTATAACTGATTGTGGCAAGTTGTAACAGAGTTGGAATAGTATTTATGTGAGTTGTTATTTAGTTTAACTCAGTTTAGTGAGTTAAACTCATTTGTGCTAGTTGTAAATGAACATACACTAGTGATAGATGAGTGAATTAATTATTTAATTAATTCACAAATAATGTCTTACTTGCAACTGAATAAATACAGCATTTAACTACTCGCATGTCAGATCCAGTGGAGACCCAGTGGAGAGATAGGTGAAAGGGTGAGATGGACTATCTGTTGTGACTATAGTGATGCATTCAATGCATCTACACACACATTTGAGATGCTTATGAGGATTGTGCAATAAAGGCAAGGCAAGGTTGAATTCGTTCAAGGATCTTCTTCAACAGGGAATGCGCAATGGAGACAGGTTGTCAGGAGGCAAGAAATTGATGCATAGAGATGCAAATTTTTGCATGACAGTGTGTGACCATTGTATATCGTACTAATAGCTCTATGAGTTGAGATTTGTATGATATTGTTACATGTTCCATTGATATACATAATATATGATAGTTGGGGTTTTTATCTTTAAGCTTTCCTGGTAAAACATCTTGTTTTGTGCAATTGATTTTCCTTCATATGTCTTTTGAAATTGGCGATTTAATTTCTATAAAGAATTAATTGGAAGGATTATGTATTTAACATAAGATTAAATTTTTTAGATCAGGAGAATCTGGAAATACATTATTGTGTTTATAAATTTCTACATCGAATTCCACACAATCAAAGCTTCCTCCCTTGTACATGATGCTAATTGGAAATATCGTAAATTAGCAAAGATGCATTATACAATTTACAGTGCCATATGAAAAAAAGAAGAAAGAGGGTGGAATTTTTGTTTATGATTGGATACAATATATATTGAATATAACTATATAAATATGGTACGTTGATAGGATGACTATTGTAGTTGAATTTCACTCATTCATGCAAGACGAAACAATATTCCATGTTATGCAATTTCAAATAAATGCAAGTCATTTGCATTACGAACCTTTGAAAGGAATAGTACAAGAGAGAAACATATTACGTAGTATTGAAGTAGTTAATGAATAGCCACAGCCATAGGAATTATTTCTAAGTATTTTTCTAATATTAATTATCTAAGGGTATTTAGTGTTTTCAATTGTTTCAATTAAAAATAATTTCCAAGTTCAAGGTTCATGTAATTGTTAGCAATGATTTCCTATGAATCAATATCATGATTGTCATATCCTAGATTCCTAATACCAGTTTATTCTGACACACCTCGCACTATTACTTGGTTCCCTAGGGACTAATTACTAGTATGGGAAACCAAATCAGTTATTATCGATTTTTCTTTTAGTTTATAGATCCATGGCACATTCACAATAAACCATCAAAATGGGAAAAATTCAACCTTGGAACATTCATTTTCTCTTTTACTAGTATTTAATTATTTCGGCTTCTAGAATACGTAAAACAATTGTCACCGAGATATGACCTCCAATTTGTAGAACTGCTGATAAATTTATTGTTTATTGTATGATTTACAAGAAACATTTTCAGCGTACATGCAAATGAAAATAATACTATAGAAATGTGGATAAAGCTTCAGTGTAGAGGAGGATTTCACTACGCAGAGATTAGATCTATGGAGTATCTTTGATTTCGCCGATTCAAAGAAATTTGTCATTTTGCAAAATGTGCATCTACAGATGAAGCTTTCATTTTGTGGAAAAATTCAAATAAACCCTTCATTATGTTGAAAACATAGATATGAAGGTAGATTTTATTGTGGGTACAAAGTTTTCATTGTTCGAAATGCAGAGATGCAGAAGAAACAAATACATAATTTTGCTCAGTATTGATCTACACAAGGAAAATTGTCTAGAGTAATATTTATTATGTGCACAAAATTTTCTAGCCTTATTATTCCTCAGTGTGTTCATAATATGAATTTTCCATCTCCACACAATATATTAACCCACAGTTATATAAATATTTCTCAGTATTTTCTCAATATGAGTTTCTCAACTTTGCAAATGTATGAATCTGTAGCTCTAAATTTCACAAAATGTACAAAAAAATATGAATATTCCATTATAATTCTAAGATACATTGTTGGGCAGCCACATGTGGAGAGTGTAGAGGTGTGGAGAAAACTATGTGGATTTTCCTTTCATTGTGAGAAGTGCGGAGGTGTGGAGGCAACAATAGCAAAAAATAGATGAAACGAATAATGACAAATGTTATAGTAAATAAAAAATAAAAATAAAATTGGGTCAAGTGTATATCAGGTCTGAAATAAGGGTGAGCGAATCTGTGTGAGGAGGAAATTATGTGCGATAGAACAAATATGAAAAAAAAACAATAGAAACTTTTATCCACAATGTTCCTACCTTTGTGAGTGCCTCCAGGAGTGGAGATGAAGTTGTGCACAAATACTGGAAAAGCATAATGAAAGTTTTTACTTCGTCAATGAAAATTTTCCTATCAACAATAGTATGTAGACAAATAAGTTATTATTGATTTGATGTCCTGTTTCTAATTCCATGGCACATTTACAATAAACCATTAAAAGGAAAATTTCCATCTTACATGAAAACGATGGGATTAAAACATCAAATATATTATGTTCATCATGGATTTTCTCTTTAGTGCTTCTAAAACCCTTTTTTAGATTCGATCTATGAAAATTAACCATAAAAACAAAGAAAGTTCAATATTGGAACACTCATTTTCTTGTTTACTAGTATTTAATTATCCAACCTTCTTGGATATGTAAAATAATATGCACAGAGATGTAGATTGTGGAAATGTGAATAAAGCTTCAGTTCAGGAGATGATTTTACTATGTAGAATTCACATCTACGGAGGAAGCTTTCATTGTGCCAACGGAGAAAACTTTTGTTTTTCAAAATGTGGATAAGCTTTCAATCTATGGAAGAAGATCAATAAACCCTTCACTTTGTTGAATAAAACTTTTATTGTGGATATGAAATTTTCATTGTGCATAGTGCAGACATGTGCTTTCATTGTATGGAGAAAAAAATCATTGCAGAAACATTTTTTGTTGTTGTGTAGAATGTGGAAATGAAAAAGAAATTGATATATAATATTTCTCAATATTTTCTTCATGTGAATCTCAACACTTCACAAAATGTAACAATACGCACAAGGAAGATTGTGCAGAGAAATATTTCATCATGCGCATGAAATTTTCAAAATGAATTTTCGAGCTCTGCACAATGGATGAACATGCACCTCCACACACATTCCCCTCCACGCAAATAAACTAATATATAATATTTATTAGTATTTCCTCAATATGAATTTTTGGACTTCGTATAATATATGAATCTGCACCTCAATGCTTCAAACAATGTACCAAAAATTCTAAGACATATTGTTGATCGACCACATGTGAAAAATGCGGAGGTGCAGTGAAAATTGTGCAGAGTTGTCTTTCATTGTGCACAATGCGGAAATGTATATCCATCAATAACAACATATAGTTGAAGCAATTTCAAAAGCGATGAATTCTCGAACAATGAAAAAACACATATCCCACATTTTGTGTACAATGCATTGCCTTAAATCAATTAATTTCGTGTAGAGGTAGGGACTATTCTATGTTGCAACTATTAGTCCTGTTTTTAATGTATATGTTTACAATATTTATTTTTTATTTTTGTTGTTATGTATTTTTAATTTATTCTCCAATTTCCTCTTAATTTTAAAATTATTTTTATTGTATTTTTTAATTTATTTATTTTTTCAAAACTAAGTTTTTAAAATATTTTTAATTAAAAAAAAAGTAATCTACATTTTATTTTCCTTTTAAAAAATATATTTTAATTTCCTTTTGTTTTTTTTTCTTTAGAATATGGGTATATTTTTAGGCTTTATTTCTTTTATTATTATTTTTCATATAGGTTTTTAAACTATTGTTTTGTTAATTTTTTAAAATTCACTACCTTTTTTATTTTTTTAATTACCTTAATTCTTTTGGTTTAATCAATTGGATTTCCCAGATCTTACTCACATTCGTTCTAATTTTCAAAGTATGGTCCACACTACCAATTTATTGACTTATTAAGTCATCAAAACTACATTGATTTGGGGACACTTATCTCCCTTCTTTTCGATCATAGAAATACAAATGCTAAAGAATCTCAATTACGCTTTCACTCTTAAGCTCTAATAGGTCATATTGGTCTTAGTGTATGTTAATCATCATCATCATCATTTATTTAAAAAGAAAAGACTTGGGAGAATACATTTTTTTTAATATATATATATATATATATATATATATATATATATATATATATATATATATATATATATATATGGCATTACATCATTTTTTAATCATGTTTTTCATGATTTTGTGTACATTAATGATGATTTTATAAATCATAGTTAAAAAATATTGCAATTTTAGTGGCCCATTAAAATTAGAGAAAGTTGTCTTCAAAAGAGCTATACTTTTAGCCTTTAAAAAAATTACTAATTGTAAAATTACCTCTTTGATTTAGATGTTGATTTTAAGGGTTTTATAGTCATGATATTTGGCTTATAATGCATGTTTGAAAAATGTTGAAATTTTAAGTTTTTTTGTTCTCATTATATTTGATTTTAATTCCATGGTTGAAAAATGTCAAAATTTTAAGGTTTTTCGGAGGCATGCTATTTGATTTTTAACACCATGGTTGAAAATTTTTGGAATTTTAAGGCTTTCCATGATCATCATTTTGGTTTTAATACCATGGCAGAAAAATGTTGGAATTTAACCCTAAGAAAAAGGGTGATGCAACATCACCACTTTTCAATTTCAGATTTTGTTTTCATGTTTTTTTCTCAAAAATAAGGATTCTTGGGGCTAGAGTTCTTGTTAAGTTGGTAACATTGTTTAAAGTACATGTTGACATGGTTACACCAATTTGTTTTTCTTTTTGCATGTGTTTCATTTATTTTTTATTTTCTCTTTTAAAGGTGATATAGTTACTCTGCTCTTCTTTCATCTCTCTCCCTCTCAACCACCTACTAGCAAGCCACTTTCCCCCCCCCCCCACCCTCCCCCCCTCCTCCTCCTCCTCCCAACCACCTACTAGTTAGAGGGGCTTGTGGGCGCTTGATTCTAGTATCATTATTTTTTCCTCATTTCTATATTTATGGTTTTTTCTTTAAGAAAGGGATGATAAATCACTCATAGTATATCTTGATTTTGTTAATTATATGAAATTTAATGAAATTTTTATGTTAATGTTATAAAATTAAAAACAAATATCTAATAAATTTGAAAATAATGAAAAAATAAGCCGATAATTTCCTTTAATTTGTGAAGTTTTAGCAACAATTTGCATCATTTTGATAAATTTCAAGCAAATTAGGGAGAAATATTAGGAATTGTCCCCCCTCCAAGGGGTGGATCCTACCACTGCACCTTTAAAACTACTAAAATTTCCCCTAAATTTCACCTTTCTAAAATAATATAATAATAAATGTTACTTGGATGTAGCTCGTATGGTTGGAATAAATGTTGATATCCTCCCCACCCAAGTTCAATTTCCCCATGTGCCATGTTTATCTCATAATAACTATATCCTTGTAATGTTTTGTGACTCCTTTGAGAACTGAAATATATTCAAGCATGGAGAGAGGTTAGAGAATTTCATGACATTATCTCGCGTACCTACATGTGTGGATTTTTAAAAAACATAGGAAATTTGACCAAATTTTAGGTAATATCATGCATGGAGTTGTTCATGGGGGGTGGGGGATGAAGGGAATCACCCTATCTCGATGCACAAAATTTCTCGAAATTTTAGCCATTTTTTATCAAATGTTTTAAACATTTCATGCATGGATGAGGGGTGGGATAGGGCCAATGATGGGTATATAGGCAAGGTGAACGATTTTGGGAACCACAAGGGAAAATTTTAAGGATTGAAATTTATCTTAAAGTTTAGAAACCTTGGCGAATCCCACTAGTCGATAATATGCAATCTGTAAAATGTTAAGAGATATTTTTGTAAAAATATTCAAGTTTATAATAATTTTATATAGTCTCTATATAATTTTTTGAAATTTTTAGGGTAAACTAATTTCATACTATAAAATTTGGGAAAATCATTTTTAGAAAAAAAATGGAAATTAGTGAATCATTTTTTGGAAAAGTATAGAAAATTATCCGACCTAGAAATATTAGCCCCTAAAACTTTCCCTGGGAACCACCCTTGTGAGGGAAATTCAAAACAATTCCCTTACACCATGCCCTCCAAAAAAAGCATTTGCGAAAATTTCCCTATAATTATGTAAAATTTCACTAAATGAAAGGAAATTAACTTAATTTTTGAAAACATCTAGTCAAATTTATGCATTTTTTTTAATAAAACTAAGGTTAAATTTCTTTTAAATCCTAAATATAACCATAATGGAAAATGACACTACAAGAATCATAAAAAAAACAAAAATTAAAAACCATTGAAATAAGTGGGGCTATTATATCTCTCTCTCTCTCTCTCTCACACACACACACACACACACACACACACATATATATATATCAATTTTCAATAATGACAACAACAACAAAAATGTGTTGAAATATCCTTTATAAAAACATTACTGAAATTGACAATTGAAAAGATCAAAATATAGCATTAAAATAAAGTGGTGGTACTAGTGGTCCCTCGCAGTAGCTATCTTGGAAAAGCATGTAAATGTGTTATATAAAATATTATGAGGTACTTGGTTCTATCCCCCAATTAACCCAGGTAGGTTCTTGATCTACATTGTTCTTTCCCTTTAGATCATTCTTGCTGCCACAGTTGACTTCTGCACAAATCTTCCATAACTAACATCCGAGTTTAGTTTCATCCTCTATAATGTTGCATTTGATCATTTTTCTACCCAAATGTTTCATGGGGTACAACTTGTTAGATGTTGGTTTTTTAGCCCCTTTCACTTCATCCAATCACTTCCAATGGTAGAATGCTTCTATGATAAGCCACACTATTTTTACACCCCTTTGTTGGATGGTACCAAATCTTAGCAATTTTCCATATGAATAGGAGCCTCAAATAGTGTGACATTGCATATTGATCATTAGTCTCAACTATAATTTATTGTTGGCCACTCCATCACCACGCTTTTGTTTTATTGTTGTTGCTTTTATCTTTTTTGATTGCTCCTATTTTTTGTGCACCATTGTAAGAAGTTAAATATGCATGAAAACCATTGTCATTTGTGTGGAGGCACACAGTTGGGTGTTCATTTCTTGTTGCATACATGTTGTTTTTTTTCTTTAAACTACATGCTACTTTAGGTGTTTGGGACCCAATTTTCATATAATGTGAATCCCACCCTTCTCATGATTCTTTTATTATTTCCAAATATATGAACATATTTCCTCTCTCAGAAAAAATGAGAAAGATAATATTTTATTAGTATAGAGTATTTCCACCATGAGTAAACTTCTCATTAGGGCTAGCAGTGATTGGTGTTTCCCTTGATCACAACATCTACACGAGTCACCCATTTTTTCCCTTCCACTCAATCATCTTGGTTGTTGCATTTTATCCACCTCATTGATTTTTCAATATTAAGTCTTCTTTGCTCCATCTACCTATCAAGGTTCACATAAACAATTGTCTCCATTTCAAAACTAGTTGTGTCATCTGTACATGGTCCTTAAATTGTGGTTATTTCTCTTGTTAGTGATTATATTCCCTCCACATGAATGGAATTATTGTGTTAGTGTCCCATTTTTGGAAACTCCCTTGTATCAAGTCTTGTGTTTTAATAATGAAACAATACTCTTCTTACCCCTTATTGGTTGAAGTTACCTCATTTCCTTCCTTCTGATGAATCTTCTATCAACCTAAACATGACATCTTGCACAAGCAGTTTGATATGAGGCTTAGAATATTGTTTGTCCCTGCACTCACTAGTTCTCTGCCTCTTATCTTATAATGATTTCTATCATTTATATTTGATTGAATGGTTATGTTAGGCAACCAACTCACAAAATAGAGAAAAGATAGATCAACGACTTGAGAAATAGCTTCTTCTAGGGGGAAACCTCCTTTACATTACATAAATGAACAATTCTTGGATGATACCAATGACAATACCTCCTTTGTATATATAGGATTCTAAGGGGTAAAAATATAATCAGAGCCTAAATAACAATAAGAATGTAAGGGCACAACAATAAAAATATTGGGCTTCTATGGGGTACAACAATAACAATATGGGGGCTACATGGGCACAAAACTAACAATAAGGGGGCTACTCTAGTATTTTAGGTACCTAACATGCCCCTCTCATTCGAAAACGTGTTGTCCTCAATGCTTGAATAGTTATGGATACTTCTATCCCATGTGGAATCTTGAGCGAGTAATTTCTTCCACTTAATGAGATACTTTGAAATTGATCGATTTCGTAGTCGTTGGGTTCTTGTTTTTGTGACTACTTCGGGCTAAGATATTATTTTTCTTTCTTCGTCATGTTCTGGAAACACTACTTGAACTAGAAGCTTGTCACTGATAACCTTCTTTAAGGATGAAACATGGAAAACTGGGTGTACTCGAGAAGATGCAAGTAGCTCCAATTTGTATTCCATACTACCAATCTTTTGCAACACCTTGTAAGCACTGTATTAATTCGGTGATAATTTAGTATCCTTCTTAACTTGCTTGAGGTACATTTGTTTGTATGGTTGTAGCTGTAAAAATACCCAATTTCCTACATCAAAATTTATTTCAATGTGATGATGATATGTTTGTTGTTTCATTCAATTATGTTCCAGAGTGAGTTTATCATTTAAGATTTGGAGAAATTTTTGTTGATGCTTGATGTGATCTCCCACTGCTTGAACCTTGGAATTTTCTCTTAAAGATGATGTGATGGATGGTTAATGATATCCATAAATTTCCATAAATTTGGTCATTTTTGTTTCAGTATGGAAGGAAGTGTTATACCACCATTCAGATACAGGTAACCACTTGAACCATTGTGTTTTTTTATTAGATACAAAGAAACTAAGATATTCTTCCAAAAAAATTTTCATCATCTCAATTTTCCCATCAAATTGAGGATGATAAGATGAACAATGAGCTAATTGAGTGCCATGAAAATAAAATAATTTCGTCCAAAAATTTCAATGAAAATTGGATCTCTGACACTTACTATAATATTTGGGTTTCCATGAAGATTTTGAATTTTTTCCATAAATGCAGTAGAAACTGTACTAGGTTTAAAAGGATGAGATAATGCACAGAAGTGTGCATACTTGGTAAGTACATCAACTACCATCATGATTACATTCTTTCCTTCAAACTTACACTACAAGGAAAAGACCCTCTAGCGGATTTTTTTGAGGAACCCCTTATAAAATTACCCCAGACATCCATTTGTAGCGGAGGTTACTAGAGGAAGTTGGCAGGTGGAGGTTTTTGAAAAAAAAATTCTTCCGGTGCATTTATCATCCTAAACCACATCGGTGCATTCAACTAGAGACAACACCAGTGTGCACAAAACATTGACACACTGGGACACCATGCACTCTGTATGAAGCTACCTAGTGCATCTTATTACTATAGTGCACCAGTGCATCCTAAAACCTCGTGCCAAAACTGAAACAGCCTGGTGTTGTTTTAAGAAACCGCACCGATGCGCCTATAAAACCTGCGCACTAGAATAGGGTTAAAAAAATATTACGGCCAAATATCCTCATTTTTCTCTTTTCAGTGCTCTAGAGATCTCAATCATCGGTGAAAATTTACCTTTTGTAAGGTTCCCTTCCATCGGTGCTCCCATTTCATGCACTGTTGTTGTCCATTACCCATTATTGTCACTCCTAGAGACAACCTTGAGTTGCTAAAGACCAGTTCCTAGGAAATCTTAGAACAAGAGGTCATCTAGATTCTCTTTCATGTTCTGTAACAGGAACCCCCTGATATTAACTAGGTGGAAATATTTGATATGTGGTTCTGGATCACAAAGAGAGCAGAGAAGTAATTAGGAACTTTGATTGTAAGGAGAGAAACTTACTCAGAATGGGCCTGAAGCTGTCATGAAATAGGACTTGTTGTAAACAGGGCCGGATGTGGAACTAATGAACAGTAATTAAAGTTAATAAGGATGAATATCATGAAGGATGACCATGGCAAGTCAGAGTGAGGTGGGCTAAAGAAGTATAAGAATCCACCCTTCAAGGACTTAAGAGGAAAACGATAAAGAGAAGGAACTTGAAACAAAAAACATGCCCCGAGCCTGATTAAGATAATACTAGACCATACTCGGGAACACAGTTTTATGTTCCTCAGTAACAATTATCAATTTCATAACTGGTTGTTGATGGTGGACAAATAGTCAGACACAATAAGGTTGAAATCATCCACCTTGCGCCTCCACGAAGTTTAGTTGATCTAAAGACTCCATTGGTAAAAGAATCCATATTTGTTGAGAACTTATGGTGATTCCATTCTGTTGTTGATTGTTTTCAAAACGAATTCAAGAATACAACGCGAGTATGCTCCTTTGGACAGATCAAATATTCCAGGTTTTCCAAACCCCATGCCCATCATTGGTTGGTTAAAATGTCTTCTAGTGTTTAAAGATAAAAAAAAAGGGGATGATGATGTTATACATTTATTGAGGTTTCATATGCATATCAATAGGATTAAAATCAAATTTCCTAAAGATTGTCTTTTGAAAATGTTTGTGCCAATTTTGGAGGAAAAGGCTAGATCTTGGTATGAAAATTTACCAAATTCTAGTATATTTTCTTTAAAGCATTTTCATACTGTATTTTCAGACAAGTACAAAGAAGATAATCCATTTGTATTGTTGTTTCAAAACTTTTGTGAGAATTTTGAAAGTTTTATTGAATATCTGGAAGATTGTTATGATGATGAAATACTAGAGGCTTTAGAAGAAAGACCTTTTCAAAAATTAAAATCCTTGGTTGAATTTTAGGCTCCCTAGGAAGAAAAATATGATGTAAGTTGTCCAGATGTTCATGAAGATTCACCACAGGAAACAATTCCTGCAGCAGTTCAACAAACTGATCAACTAAAATTTAAGGAATAACTTTAGCTTCCTGAACCTGATCAAGCAGAGGACAACACAAAATCAACAACAGTCTGGTGATCCGGAAGAAGAGGCATCATAGCTTAATTGTCTTGATCCACAAGAAAATATTCAACAAGTAGTGTTTCCTTCAGAGATTAAAAACCAATCAAATTTGTGTGATGAAGACCATCTCTCAAATTCTCTTTCAAGTTTCATTTTATCTCAATTTCCAGCCCTTGAAGAAAATCATAAAAGTTCTCAATAATTATTTCTTTCCTGGATGTTAATGAAATAGTACAACATATTGTTACAAATAATATTCTTTCACCCGAAATTAACAAGATTTTGCAACTCCCTTGCAAGCTTCTGTGTAAAAAAGAGAATGATAAATAACACTCAGAGCAATTGACTACAGTGGGTAGTGAGGGAAAAAAAAATCTCCCTTGTTGTTTGAAGAGAATTAGTTTCAACACATAAGCAAAGAAGCAGTTTGGAATGAGGTTTTTTTTCCTGTTACAAATCATTTACAAGATCTTATGATGAAGGTTTACCATGATCCTTTGGTCAATGTATTGCATTCATGAGTGAACGAAGAATTCACCAGGTTCATCAATAGAGCTATTGAATCATGTGGAAAAGTTAAGTTTCCATGTTTTAATTCCATTTTTCTACCTACAAAAGTGGAATGAAAATTTTAGTTAAGTATCCATTTGCTTGACTGGTTGCATTGGAAGTTTTTTATTACTTGATATGATAATAATTTTATTATATTAGAGTAGTTATATGGTGAAAATCAGCTTGCTAGGCAAGCATCTTTTATATTTCAGATTCCAGTTCAACATTAATATTTTCAAGGTGCAGTAGTGATTTTCGTCAGATACTTTGCAGTGCATAGTTCAGTTCTAGTTTAAGTTCAAATTTATAGTATGCAAATAAGCCTATTGGGAAAGCATGTGGTCTATTTTTATCTTTATTTTACTTCAAAAAACTCAGTCAAAGTCAAAAGGAATAATCATCTATTTTCCAGTCACTGAGGTGCATGATAGATCAAGATACAGGTTGTGGGATCAACCAAATGGATAAGGCATTGATTTTTGAATCCATAGATTTGAGGTTCTTGACACCTCCTCTAGAGTTTCCATCCCCAATTGGAGCCAATTTTAGGACCCTATAATATATTCATCTATTCTCTAGTTATCTATTTGGGAATAGTGCTGATCAAGTTGAAAATGTTTTCATGATAAGGAGCTCAAGAGTAATGGTCTAGTGGTATATCCAATGTTTCAAATCAGATATCACATGGTAGGTTGTAATTATGATGTTTTCACATGATATTTTGAAGGTTTAAAGTGTATGAATTAGTTTTTTTTATGAATTTTTTCATGTTCTAATTGTGGCAGAAAGTTTGGTTTTCGGTAGCTAAAAGGTCGAAATCTTATAACTGTTAGCTACCAAAATTTAAAACTTTCGGTAGCTAAAACAGGTTACTCACGCCTATCCTTAGCTTCCAAAAGTCCCGAATATATCTAGGGTTTAAAAGATTCATGTCAATTCCATATCGACGATTGTACACAAGTCATCATTTGAAGTTGTGTTGCCATAACCGTGCCAGGGTATCATTCATCATATTTGGATTGTAACTCGTTTACACCTTGTCCACATCATGCCATGATAAACCTAAATCATGCCCACCCTTTTCAATTGATCTCGAAAAAATTCTCATGAGCCTTCCCATGCTTTGAATCAGCTGATGGTCGGTTTCCGATTGATTTAAAACTGCCCACAGGTGCTCGAACCTTTCATCCTTCCACTATATCTTTGTTTATTGTTGTTCTCTATCATCATTTATTGTTGTTATACCCCCACCTTGATGTTCAATTGAGTTCATCATTCACCTTCACATACCCTAGCCACTTTTTTACCTACACATTTATTTTAAAAGTGTTTTTAGGAATCCTGGTGATGAAGATTTCAACGGGAGGTACCCTTCTAAGGAAGGAATTACATGACACTTCATGCGTTGAAGCACACCCTCACGCCTGTGAACTATTCAAGGAGGTTGGATTCAATAGTTTGTCATAATTTCCAGGGGTACCATCAGGGTATCACAAAATCATTTTCCAAAAGATTTGATGGCTCTAAGGTTCAAGTTGGGCCTATGGAAATGGAGATATATGAGGCCAGTGCTGCGGGAACTACAGAGATGGCTGGTGAAGGAGAAAGGTGGTTTAATACTACCTGAATCAAAGAAGATTATTTCAGGTCTTTCTTCAAAGAAGAAAATCAAAATATGAAATGGAAAAAAGATATCCCCAGGAGCTATTTGGAGGAGAAATGGAAAACATTGTTAAAGATGATCCAGGTTTACATCACTTGTGAGGGGAGATATGGAAGGACCATGCTCTACCACTTCAGGTTGCTCCTCCATTTCACAGTAAATAAACCTCTAAAAATGTCATTTTACCTTCTTAAGAGTCTTACTAATATGGCTTCTAAAGTTTAAGCCAAGCCTCTAATAGCTAGTAGTAGTCTTTTCCATCATGGGATAATCAAATTGATATTTTTAGAAGAGCTCAAGAGAAGAAAAACTTCGAACTATCTCCTGTTTTCGGGAGAATTTGAGCAGGAAATTCAACCAAATAAAGGAGAAACCCCCTCACAGGAATTGACTTACCTAAAAACTAGTAAAAGGATGAGAAGATCACTGCCTGTTGTGGAAACTACGACTAAGGTTTCTCCTTCAAAATAGAAGAAGTCAAAGAATAAGTTATAGTTTGGAAAGGAGGCAGAAAATCAAGAAAAAAATACAGCAACAAATGTCCTAAACCTACCATATTTTGATTCTGATTTAGATCCCTAGCTACAGAATGGGAAACAAATCCATCAGCTATATAAATGGAAAACCCTAAAAAAGCTGGAACAACATCAAAAAAGAAGGTTAGAAAAAAGCCTACGGTACAAAAAATGAAAGAAAAAAATGATGAGTTAAAGGTGTTAGAGAGAATTATGAAGAAGGAAAATGAGACTCTTAGACAGTCATCTACAAAAATTGGTTCTACATTGGATCAGTTAGCCATCAAGTATGAAATTGTAAATCACAAGAACAAGAGGCTCCGCAAGCATAATAGAAAATTGGAGAACATGAAAAAGGTTTGGAGATTTAAGCTTGTCCGTAAGAAACTAAAACCTAAAGCCCACCTCGTGCTTGATACCCTTGCTCAAGCTTCCCTTGATCTCAACTGAAGTGGTTATCATAAATGAAGTAGGGTCAAAGGGAAATTCAACCTTTTTTTTTTAAATTCAAGAGAAGTTACAATTTTCACAGCTAAGAACCATTTCAGAATCCCTAATTATCTACCTAAAATCATGCCTAACAAATCGACATCTAAATGTACTATGTTTGACCTCATTAGCTACCAAAAGTTCGGTTATAAACATAAAGCATAAAATCTCCTCAAGTCAAGGAAAATAGATCCCTCAATTATCTCAAAGGCTTCCAGAACGATGTTCTAGTTATGACTCGTCCTCAACATGCTAATGTCAAGCTCAGATTCGATCATATTGGGTTTTTAAAGAAGATCAAAGAAAATATATTTTTGTAGGAATTTTTTTGTATTTTCCAGTTAGAGGGTGGTAGACAACAGTCAGTTTTTTCTATGTTTACCCTTTGAGTGTTAAAAATCGAATATGTTGTAATTTATTTAGGATATATGGCATGATTTTAAAAGAGATAAAATCTCTATTTTGGATAGAACATAAATAGGTATTTTCTAGAAATATCTAAAAACAGTTAAGGAAGAGATTTGATCCTCCTAGTCTGTAGGATCTGAATGTAATGGGAAAATTATAAAAGATAGAGTGCCATATGGGATAATGGTTAGACCTGAAGGGAAATATGGTATGGGAATATCACCAGCTATTGTAAATATGTTCAGTAGGTTGTAAGTGACTTTCTTGAATGAATGCAAAGACCTTCTGTTTTCCAAATTTTTGTGTCATTATTATGTGGTGAAGTGCTTCATGATATAATTTGTTATACTCTTGTTTCACATATTGTTTTATTTCCTTATTGTTTATAAGAAAATTATGTTCACGATTTGTCTCGGACACCCTACTCTAGCTTAAAACAATATTTATGTTTTCTTCTGAAATTTAAATGTTTTTTGTGGCGCACCGACTGTTTTTTTTTTTTCAAAAAAAATTATATATGTATATTCCTAAACACATGTATCAATTAATAAAAATATTGTATTTAATATGTCAATCATTTAGCGACGTGAAAGGAGAGGAAGAGAGGGAGCCACAACAAAACCAGGTGGACTAGTATAACATGGTTCGCCTGTGGGAGGCACGAGAAAGGGATAGATATGCGTACCCTCGCCCTATTACAAAAGCTACCCAGTGGCTCCTAAGGCAGGTAGGTCTCCTTAAGTTATATGAGGAGGCTACACCCCTAGAGGACCATGGTGTGTTTTGCAACATATTATCCGCAAGTGGAATGTCCACCTACAAGCTTTCCAAGTTGGTCCTAACTAGTGGTACACACTCACTGAGGAGGACATCTATTTCATTACTGGCCTATCGAGGAGAGGGGTGGATTTTCCCTCATTCCTAGAGGTCCTAGTTGGCTATGTAGCAGGGATTCAGTTGATGTACTTCCAGAGATACATTGGCGCAGATATATTGTCTCCTTAAGATTTTCAGGTCTCTAGAGGTCAATTATGTATTGCTTCATTTGGTAGCGAGGAGGTGAGGTATCTCTCACTACTAATTTCGACCATTTCACACAACACCAGCAAAGGGAAACGCATTAGTTGCCCACTTATATTTTATGTTGATTCTTTAGTAGAGGAGCCATGACTTGTGAGGTGGTTTGCCATTTTTTTGCGGCAATTCTGTATAGCTTTAAATAGATTTCGTGCTCATGCACAAGGGAGGGTCAACTTCACTTTTGCTTCAGAGCTGTTTTGTTTATTTTTTTAGAGGTTTCCAGAGACAAGCCTACTTTTTTTCGGCATCCTCGTAGGTCGATGTTGCATGTACGGATGCACATGTGGGGACAGATTATGCCCAAGAGGGCCAAGTCTGAGTTTTCCGCGAGGACATAGCATGATGCACTAGAGTTGCTAGCCAGTGTTGATGAGCATCCCTTCATTATGGTCCCTTGTCCTTATGCTGGTTTGGATTGGCAAGGGTGTGCCAACATCCTCTTCACAGATGATGAGATGCCAGATGATAGAGGTAATATTAATGTTTTATTTGAATTTATTGTAACATGTTCTTTAACTTATTTTCATTAAAATTTTTAATGAAATTGTCTAATTATTGTTGTGTTCTTATATATATTTTGCAGACATCAGATCTTTTGATGGCGATGAGATGCCAACTCCAACAAATGATCCATGTGTGGATCCTGATGAAGATCAGGATATGGCAGATATCGAGGATCATGAGGCTAGTGCAGACAGACCTAGTCCTCATGGTGCACTAGTACTGTCTTTTGCTAGGCGTAGGCTTTGAAAATATATTGAGGATGGAGTTGGGCAACTAACTCTATGAATTTTTTGTTGAGGTGAGAGTCAAGCCCCCGACTATGAGAGATATACTGGTTGATGCTATGCTAATACAGATGTGGAGAGGCATGTTGCGTGACATGTTCAACCTGATGTGGCATGTCATAGGAGCTACGAGCTTAGTTACGCAGTTGAGGAGGGCCCTTCGACATTGTAGGCATGGTTGAGACACAGCATGTCAACAGTCCATGAGTAGCGATGCATCATCTAAGGATCATGATCATGGGAGTGATCATCGTTCAATTCACGCCACACGATATGAGCAGCCTGCAGCATCGACTAGTAGTTATGATGGAGAGTAGGTTGGACCATCGGCCACGTTGAGTCAGCAGCCCGCAACATCCAGCAATACTCATGATCATGAGTAGGTTGTACCATCAACCATGTCGAGTCATCACAATGAGCAGTCGACAATTGATCCTGATCAACAGGAGGCACCAGTACTAGATCAACAGGCATGTGATGATCGGCATGTATATGAGCTTGTCGAGGCTGCACCATTGACTGATCAGGCCTCGACTAGTACTACTATTGATGATGTACCACCAGCTGATGTTTGACATTTATATTACAGTTGTATATTTTTGACATTATATATATATGATCCATGTATTTTATGTTCAGGTTGCAGTTGTACTTAATTTACATGTTGGTGATCATCATGTTGTGTATATTGTTAGGTCATGTTAGATATGTTCATTTAATGTGCAACTTGCAGATAGATGTGTATGTGATAGCAGTTATTTGACATGAGATGTATATTTGATGTTTGTGTTGTGATGATGTTATACAATGCTAATTGTGTTTTGTTAGATGATCATAATCGCGATGATGTTAACGAATTTGAATGTGTTTTTTAGTCGAATATGATGTGTGTACGATGGTTATCATGATCGTGATGTTTATTTAATTTAATATTAAATGATCATGATATTTATTAAATATTGTGTCATGATTATAATTGAAATTTTAATTCTAATTATATGTAAAATTGTAAAATTGTTTTTGTACTTGTAATTGTATGTAAAATATTTGTAAAATTTTAATTGTAATTGTAATATTTAATTTATTGTGAAATGATTGTAATTGTAATTTTAATTGTAATTGTACATATGACAAATTGTACAATTGTAATTCTAATTCTAATTGTATGTAAAATTCTTAAATTGTAATTGTATTTGTAATTGTAATTGTATGTAAAATATTTGTAAAATTTTAATTGTAATTATCATATTCAATTTATTGTGAAATGATTGTAAATGTAATTTTAATTTTAATTGTGTATATGTAAAATTGTAAAACTATAATTGTAATTCGAATTGTATGTAAAATTCTAAAATCCTAATTGTAATGCTATATATTGAAATTTGTAAAATTGTAATTGTAATTGTAATTCTAATTGTATGTAAAATATTTGTAAAATTTTAATCGTATTACTGTGAAATGATTGTAATTGTAATTGTATATAAAATTCTAAAATTATAATTGGAATATTATATGAAATTGTAAAATTGTAATTGTAATTCTAATTGTATGTAAAATATTTGTAAAATTTTAATTGTATTAATGTGAAAATTCTAATTGTATTAATCTGAAATGATTTTATTAAAATTTGTAAATTTGTAAATTTGTAAAACTTAAAATAATTGTAAAATAATAAATCTAGAATAATATGAATTTTTGTAACATAATAAAGTTTAGAAAATAATGCAAATAAATTCATGTACTTTAGAATTATCATTATTTTATTATGATCTTACATACGAAAAAAAAACTTTATACAGTATGCCATTGTTTTTGAGATCAACATAATTGCAAATTATCAAGTGAAATATTTATTTTAACCTTAACACGATGAAAATTACCGATTAATTCAAAATACATATTATAATGTTTCGAAAAAAAGAGTCAACTTATAAATTATAAGGTAGTTAAGTCCTCTTCTTTATAAAAACCCAGCTTAAAAAATATAAATATTGATGAAATAATACATGTACCATATCACTCTCAGTTCTCATGATCACCCTCATTATCTTCCAGCTCGCACGGCATGATAACATTATTGCTCTCAAAAATATGTTTTGATCTAGGGTCATGTCTCAATACGAACCACCAATCCCTATCCAACATATCTGGGTAAAAAAACACCTGTTTTGGGGAAAACATAGGGCTCCTTAGCTTCATCCCACATCTTTCTAGAGTTTATACATATCATCCTACTATCTTGATCTTCCTTTACGTTATTCTGATCCAAGGTGTCCCACCACTTGCACCTAAAAATACCACATTGGAAAGAAGAGAAATCCACTTACATGATCTCTTGTATCTTTCCAACATAACCTAATGTCCCTCGTACTAGGTTTTGATCACGGTGGCTAGAATGACTAGATTGATCAAACTCCACTTCCACTCCATAGTCTTATGTCATGTGTCCATCATCGAAATTTTCTGTGTGAAAATGGTGTCCATATGCCATAATAGATGGGAACAAATTCACCTATAAAAAAGTTAAAAAATGATAGTGTCATGTGTCTTATAATAACCCAACAGTTAAAATATGAAATATAGATGTAATTACATTTGAAAGGTGCATTATTAAGATCCAAATGTGCATATAAATTAAATAGATTATTATCGAGTTGCTGTACCCAATCCCTACGTTTAGCGCATCCTCTTCAGCATGCAGGTAACGATCGGTTGCACCGTATTTCTCTCTGACTTGGTCAGCAACCCAACTGTTGGGGCATATTTTTGGCATATTTTCTTTTAAATGATCGGGATAAGGCACACTTATACCATTCAACCATCTAAATTATTTCCTTTCACTATCCCATTTCATCCTCTTTTGTTTGTACAATGCGATCCACGATTGTGTTGATTCAAAATTGTAAAGAACGAATTTATTGATTACTTCAATTTCTGCATTCACTAATGAAATCAAAATGACATTATATAGTACATAGAGATCAAAATATACATTATATCGAAGTTCAACATGAATATTTACTATGTGTAAATTTGAAAAATTATAATTTGCTTACTCTTTATCGAGTGTTTTTTTCCATTCGTTTGGAGAAACTCCCCTTCTCTTTTATCTTCATCCCTTTCATCGTCCCAAATCACTACACCTAGTTTGTTGTCTATCTGCTTGATGTACTCACTAGCATAATAAAAAGACTCATATGATATGTACCCCTTTGCCATAGATCCCTCGGGTTTTTCCCTTTGCCGAACAAAACCTTTCAATTTCTTCGTGTACCTCTCTAAGAAGAACATCCAACAACAATAAACCACCCAAACTAATTCAACCTCATCTACTAGGTGGATTACAAGATGAACCTGCAAGTCCATGAAACTCGTCAGTAGTTCCTTCTCAAACATACAAACAATCTCAACTATCTCTTGATGCCACAATGGAATGCTAGCCACATTAATCTCATTTGATGTGATCCAACGTTAAAATGCATAAAATTTAGATATGGCATGTCCTAGGTCTTGAGGGAATTCATTTTTCACACACCCACGCATGAACAAAAGATAATGACACTGCAAAGTTATAAACACGTGTAATAATATACAAAATTAGTTATGTTTTATGATCCTTGCATGGGATAAAATTTATTAATATAACAAATAATAAAATCATGCTTTTGACATTATACGTACTCTTAGAACATTCAAATGGTCGTGTGATTTTAACCCCGAAAAATGGTCATCCACGGTGAAGCGGCACCTTAGTGAAGACCTGTATGAAGATGGCACCTGCACACCCATTATAAATTCCTTTTCCAAAGATATATCATATTTTTTTTAAATCCATGGGACATCACCTTCTTTGAAATACCATGAATTAGAGGGACCAGCGGCTACCTCTGATCTTGTACTTTCTAATCATCTTTGCCAATGTATATTTTTAGTTTTTGAAGTAATAGGATATTTCCTAACAGAAAATGTGTCACTTTGTTTCAATGATATCTGCCTCCATAAAGAAGATGAATTTTTTTAAATATATGTATGGGATCTAATAAGTGGGTAATATTAAGTGCTCCCAATATGGGAGGTTATAAAAGATAGATTTCCTTTTCATCCCAATGGGAAATTCCTCAACACAGGTGTCAAATAATTTTGGATCATCGAACATAGGCTCCCCATCTGAACCGAAAATTTCTATGAACTCCTTCTCCTTCTCTCTCTCATATGCTTTGTTATGTCCCTATATTACTATTATAGTCCCTTTTTGTTGTTAGTGTAACCCCCTTATTTTTAGTGTTGTACCCCTGTAACCCCAATATTGTTATTATTGCGCCCTTACATTATTATTGTTAGGTCGGCTAGGATTATATTGTGACCCCATGGACTCCTATATATAGAAGGAGGTTTTGTCATTTGTATCATCCAAGAATTTTTCATTTATGTAATGTAAATGAGGTTTCCCCCTCAAAGTGGCTCATTTCTAAGGTGTTGATCCCTCTTTTCTTCTATTTTTGGAGTTGGCTTCATAACATTTGGTATCAAAACTTTGGATTCTAAGTTTTTTCTGCTCCAAACAGGTCATAGTGGAATTTTCACTATAACTTTGTTTCTTCTAAGGTTCAGAAGCTGAAATTTTTATAAAGCGAAGCCAAAATCCTGACGAACATCATGTAACAATTTCAGATCTTGGTTTGCAACATTTTCGGAGATATGATCTGTGGAAGTTAGGGTTTTTCAAGCTCCTGAATTTCACCTAAAACAGGTCATTGTGGAATTTGCGATAAAACTTTGTTTCTATGAATGTTAAGAAGCTTACATGTTTACAGAGTGAAGCCAAAATCCTAAGGAACATCTTGTAAAATTTTTAGATCATGGTTCGCAATAGTTTCGGAGATATGATCTGTGGAATTTAGGGTTTTTTCAGGCTCTCAAATATCATCTCAAAGAGGTGACCATGGGAAAATCGTCATAACTCTCTCTCTAAGTGTCAGGTTGGAATTCTGTAAAAAGTGGCTGCAATCACATGGATTTTAGTTTCCTGTGTATCAATTTTAGAGACGAAGGATGAAACAACAACACGTGGCACGTTGCACAAGTACACTCTTCTAAACCAGTCCATAATTAGGTCATTGTGGGAGATTGGGCATAAATTTTCCTTGAAGAATCCAAATTAGGTCAGACCTATGGAATTTGAAAGAAGATTCGGGGAGCTACTACAGGGCTGAATTTCAGATATTCAAGATCCAAAATCACAGATATAATTCAGTTTCAATATGAAGATCCTCAAATGAAAGAAAAAGGTGTGTATTTTTTTTTTCGAATTGCATAAGTCTTGTGTGAAAAATCATTTTGAAGTGATTCCAAGGGCATATTGAATCATAGATATCAGTATTGGGTTCTAAAATGCCACCTAAAAATAATTGGAAAAGAGAAAAAGGGTTTTTCTACAATTGTGATAGCAAATACACTAAAGGACATAAGTTTGCTGAGAAGAAATTATTTTACATAGATTTTGAAGAGGAGGAATAAAATGAATAAGAAACTTCAAAAGAAGAGGATATACACCAGGAACCAACCCTAGAAGAAGAAGAAATAAGTCTAACCATATTTTGTAATGCACTAGCAGGAATTAGCACTCCTAAAACTCTAAATATAGAAGGACATATCAAGAAGCAAAAGGTAATAGTGTTTATTGATTAGAGTAGTACCCATAATTTTATTCATTATAAGGTAGCCAAGGAATTGAATTGTTTCCTATACCTAGCACCAGAATGTCAAGTGATGGTTGCAAATGGAGGAACTATAAATTTCTCTGGAAAATGCCATAATAGCAAGCTAACCATGGGGGAATATGTATTTAATAGTCCAATTCTTTCCATTACAATGGGAGTTGATGATGTTGTACTAGGAGTAAAATGGTTACAATCCTTGGGGACTGTAGCTTTTAATTTTCAAGAACTTTTCTTGAAATTTTTTTCGGAAGGAAAGGAAAATGAATTACGAGGTATCGCAGGGAAGATAGGAAAGATAATAAGCTCTAATGCCATGACAAAGCTTTGGAAGAAATAACAACAAGGCGTAGCTGCACAATTATGCTCACTAGAAGTTCCAAATTCAAAATCATCTATTTCTCCAGAACTCCAAAAGTTCTTGGAAACTCATTCCAAGGTGTTTGAAACTCCCAAAGGACTCCCACCTATTCATGATCATGGTCATGCTATTAATCTGATTCTAGGAAGTGTTCCTCCAAACATCAGGCCTTATAGATATCCTTATGTCCAAAAGAGCGAAATTGAACGTATGATTGCATAAATGTTAGAGTCTGGTATAATTCAACCTAGTCAAAGTTCTTTCTCTGCTCCAGTAGTATTGGTGCACAAGAAGGATGGATCATGGTGCATCTTTCTAGATTATAGGGAGCTCAATAAGCTCACTATTAAAGATAAATTTCCTATTCCTGTGATTGATGAATTATTGCATGAATTATATGGAGAAATTTATTTTACCATGTTGGATCTTTGTTCAGGATATCTCAAATTAGAATGAAGACTGGAGATATTCTGAAAACAACATTTCAAACTAATTAGGGTCATGTTGGTCATGCCTTTTGGCCTTACCAATGCACCTTCTACATTTCAAGGGTTGATGAATTCCATTTTGAAACCCTTCCTTAGAAAATTTGTGTTAGTATTTTTTGATGACATAATAATCTACAGCTGGTCTTGGAAGGATCATGTTCAACATGTTGACAGGGTGCTCAAACTATTCGAGGAGAAAAAATTATATGGAAAAACATCCAAATGTTTATTTTGAGTACAAGAGGTGGAATATCTGGGTCATATTGTATCTCACGAGGGTGTTAACGTAGACCCTAACAAAATTAAAGCCATTAAGGAATGGAAAGTCCCCACAACCATAAAGTAGTTGCAAGGATTTCTTGGGCTAACAGGGTATTATCGCAAGTTTGTTAAGAATTATGGGAGAATAGCAGCACCTATAACAAAATTATTAAAGAAAGATACATTTTCGTGGACTCCTGAAGCAACTGAGGCCTTTGAGCATCTTAAAGAGGTGATGTGCCTAACACCAATCTTAGCTACACCAGACTTCACAACAACCTTTATTGTGGAATGTGATGCCTTAGGAGATGGAATTGGTGTTGTTTTAATGCAAGAAGGAAGACCCATTGCTTTTTAAAGTCGTCCAATCAAAGGAAAGTATTTACAGAAAGCCATTTATGAGAAGGAAATGTTGGAAATACTACATGAACTAAAAACAAGGCGACCTTATCTAATGGGAAGACACTTCAAGGTAAAAACTGATCATGATAGTCTTAAAAACTTTTTGGAACAAAGACTATCTTCAGAACATCAGTAAAAATGGGTCACAAAGATGTTGGGTTATGACTTTGAAATCATCTACAAAAAAGGGAAGCCAAATGTTGTCGCAGATGCACTCTCAAGAAGAGGTGGAGGCATTGCTTTGTGCCATTTCTATTATCCAACCAGATTGGATAACCGAAGCAAGGGATGAATGGAAGGATGAAGAAGTGTGGAAAATCATTCAAAATTTTCAGCAAGATCCTAGTACATATCATACATTTAGTTGGAAAAATGATTCCTTATGGTACAAATATCGCTTATATATTTGCAAGAATTCCCAACTAAAACAAAATATTATTTTGGAATTGCACACTTCTCCTTTTGGAGGACACTCAGGATTTTTAAAAAATTACCATAGGGAGAAGAAATAAATTTTTTGGGATGGCCTTAAATTTGATATTCAAAATTTTGTGGCGGAATTTTTTGTTTTCCAGAAAAATAAAGTTGAGGCAATTAAGACCCCGAGTCTTCTACTATCTTTATCCATTCCAAGCCAACGTTGGAAGGAGATTTCAATGGATTTTATAACCAGTTTACCTAAGTCTGAAGGAAAGAGTGTCATCATGGTGGTAGTTGATATACTTACCAAGTATGCACACTTTTTTTCATTATCTCATCCATTTAAAAAAAGTACAGTGGCTACTGCATTTATGGAAACAATTCAAAAGCTACATGGAAACCCAAAGATTATTGTAAGTGACAGATATCCCATTTTTACTGGAAATTTTTGGATGGAATTATTTTCTTGTTTGTGTACTCAACTAACTCAGAGATCATCTTGTTATCCTCAATCTGATGGTCAAACTGAGGTAGTGAATAAATGTTTGGAAGGATATCTTCATTGTTTTGTATCTGATAAGAAAACATAATGGGTCAAGTGGTTACCTCTCGTTGAATGGTGGTATAACACTTCCTTCCATACTGCAGCAAAAATGACCCCATTTATGGCACTTTATGGATATCATTCACCTTCCATCACATCTTATTTAAGAGAAAATTCTAAGGTTCAGGCAATGGAAGATCAGATCGAGCATCAACAAGAAGTTCTCCAACTCTTAAAGGATAACCTAAATTTGGCACAAACTCGAATGAAACAACAAGCATATCAACATCGCAGCAAGAGAAGTTTTGATTTAGGGGACTGGGTATTTTTACGGCTACAAACATACAAAAAAATGTCCCTCAAGAAAGCTAAGAAGGATAATAAATTATCGCCAAAGTATTATGGTCCTTACAAGGTGTTGCAAAATATTGGTACTATGGAATACAAATTGGAGCCTCCTGCTTTCTCACGAGTGCATCTAGTTTTTCCTGTTTCATGCTTAAAGAAGGTTATATGGGATAAAAATATATTTCAAATCATTTTGGAACCTGAAGCAGCCACGGAAACAAGAACTCTACAACTACGAAATTGATCAATTTCAGAGTATCTCATGAAATGGAAGAACTTACCCACTAAATATTCTACATGGAAAGATGAGAATTTTATATGAAAGCATCTAGAGCTACTCAAGCATTGAGGACAACACTATTTTGAAGGAGAGGGGCATGTTAGGTCCCTATATTACTAGTCACTGGTTCCTTATTTTTATTACTGTAACCCCCTTATTGTTAGTGGTGTACCCCTGTAACCCCAATATTGTTATTATTATGTCATTAAATTATTATTATTAGGTTGTCTAGGATTATATTGTGACCCCATGGACTCCTATATATAGAAGGAGGTTTTATCATTTGTATCATCCAAGAATTGTTCATTTATGTAATGTGAAGGAGGTTCCCCCCTCGAAGTGGCTTATTTATAAGGCGTTGATCTCTCTTTTCTCCTATTTTGGAGCTGGTTTCATAACATGCTCTAAGACAATTAGCTGGTGTCATTATTGGAGGCCTTTGGGTTCTCTCTCATTTACCATTGAAAGCTGATGTTACTCTTCTGTAAGGGTGTTATTCTGGGAGGAATACCCTGGAGCAATCATACACTGGCTTTCATACATCCTTGGACCATCTAGATTTTAGAGAAGGTCGACAACATTTACATCCAAAATACCCTTTTTTTACAAGACCTACAAGGTTATTTTATAAAATTTATATGCATGGCACGTTAAATAATATCATGAGATCAGAACAATTACAACGAATTAAATAACTAATATGCGAAAGAATATTGTTACGTATATAAACAAATCAATAAACATGTAATTTACTATAGCAAACTCCTAAGCATGGATAATCATGTGCCGTGTAAGCGCATATGCCATACAACGTAAAACTCCTCTCTGCTGTGATGGGTCTTGATACATCATATACATTTATCCCATCCCATAATTCCTTCAATTCATCTACTAGTGGTTGTAAGTAGACATCCATATTCTTCACTTGTCTTCTACCAGGGGCTATGAGAGCCAACATAAGATGTTCATTTTTCATGAACAACCATGGGGGGATATTTTTATTGATCAATACTAGAGGCCAAATAGAATAGTTGGTGTTTCGGAGGGAATATGGGTTGACGCCATCCATGGCTATGCTGAGTCGTAGACTTTGTACTTCATCCATGATTTTTTCGGGCCATGTATCCTCTGTATTCTTCATGGATATTTAATTAGCTGGGATTCACATAATTCCCAACTCACTTATGTGTGAGGCATGCCATCCTTGCAACATAGCTAATTATTTGCAACGAAAGAGCCTTTGAATCCTTGGGATTATAGGCATGTGCCTCAATATCTTAAAAGGAGGACCACATGATTTACCCTTCTTTTTTTATTTATCATACCTTTCATGGCCACATTTTGGACATATCTCTTTGTCTGCATATTCTCCTATATATAGAATACCATCATTTGGATATGCATGATATGATAAGTACTCAACACCCAACATTTTCAACAATTTATTTGCCTCTTCGCAGCTACCGAGGAAGACATTATCACTCGGAAGAACCCTACCTTTGAATAACCTATAGTTGGTGATCATGGAAAATATGAAATGTACATTAATGCCGATAAAATTATTAACATTCATAAAATTGACCATTTGTAATGTTTATTGTGTGATCATATTTCTCAAATTTATATAAGGGAGGAATTTATGGTAACTTACCTCAAAATTTCCGAGAAACATGCATTCGACAAGACAAACTTTGATTTCAAGTTTTACAATAACATCATTGTTCCCAACTGGGTATACTTTAACAGACTGCCAGGTCCAAAGAGAGGGGTGGTGGAAGAAAATTTAAGTCTTTCAAAAAAGGTGTCAATGATATGAGCATCATCCCCTAGCTGATCATCGTTTTGGAATGCATCTAATAACATTGTCTCCATGGAATTTGTATCCCTTAATTAATCATCCATACCAACCTCTATTTGATTGCCTCCATTGCCAACTTGTGAAGAACTACTATTGATGTGGTCATTCCTAATTGGTGAATCTAGACATAGCAGGAATTGAATCGGTGGTTGATTCAACCATTCTTGGTATCGTTCCTCTCTAATTTTTTCTCTTAATTCAGCCTTCTCTCAATTTTACATTGTTGTGGGGTGCAACGGAAGATGGTAGGTAGGACGCTCATCATCACTAGTATCCTAATAATTTCAAAAAATATATTTGAGCATGATTAATACAAAATCTATGATATTAATTAGTAAGAACGTTAACAATGCATGATTAATTTGTTTGACGTTGAAATAATTACATTAATATACCAAAAAATTATTATTAACATAATTTTCATGGGATTGTAGCTAGAAGATGCAATATTGTTATAATTGGCAGGGTGAAGCGGCTATCCATTTTCATCTACCAAATGCGCCTTGCGGTATACTGCTCCTAATAAGAGCTTTCGACGTTTTGGAGTTGTTTGATTATTTTGTGCATCTGAACTAGATTATGAATCTACATGAACCTGCAAATTTGTATACATTATAAATTTTATTAAGTTGATTGACATGGATAAAAAACATAAATTCAATTAGAAAATGAAAATATAAATAAAATATGAAGTAAATATTATGTCTCGAGATGGATAGGGAGAACTCCGCGATGGACTTTGAGAAATATTATGGTATGAGATAGATTTTGAATAATTTTCCATTCAATATAATTATGATATTTTATCCCCGCATTTGAGAAAAATCAACAATAAATTTTAGTGCACACACCTAAAAGTAATTTCAGTGCCTTAAAAATGGACTTATTGTTATCGGTGCTTATGTACAGATAACTGCACCAGTGTTGTTTTAGTTACTACGCACTCATTCCATGTTATTAAATAACGCAGTGGTGTGGTGTTATTAATTGACACACCAGTGACGAAAATCCGCAAATAAAAAAAACACAACTTTATTTTTTTTTAAGTGAAAAAAAAAACGGTAAATTGAAAAATGGGCGGAAAAATATTTTCGAAAATCTATTTTATAAAAAAATTCCTTAAATACTAAACACTTTTCATTATTTAATTATTTTTGCAAAAAAAATCAGCCAAATATTTGCACGAGATATACCTAGAGCAAGAGAGCATGAGAGCACTGTGAAGCAGTGAAATATTTTTGAACAGAACTATTCAGACAATAAGAATTCCAAACCTTTGGTGTTTCAAACCCTATAGCATAGAATTTCAAACGATCTTGTGATTTAATTTTTTTTTTTTTTTTTTTACATTTTCAGCAGTATTTTTTACACAGTAAGTAAAAATTTTCAATTTGTTGTTCATATTCAAAAAAAAAAACCATTTTTACCCTAAACCTTTCATTCTTTTTGTTTCTGCTCTTGCTTCTTCATGTTTCTGTGATTTCAGAATTAGGGATTTTCATTTTAGATTTATAGGGTTTGTATTTATATATATATAAGCCTATGACATCCAACCCACGGGACGACTTGCATAGTTGGATCCCAATCCATGTCGGCCCTTGTGTCAATTTATAAAAAACAAAAAAAAATTAATCGGTATGCCCTGCGTAACCTAGTGCAGTGGTGCGCTGTCTTAACCCAGTGCACCACGCATGTACTATTTGATAAAAAATAAAATAAAAATAAAAAAATTTAATATGTGCACCAAATGTAAAATAGGGCACTGGTGCACTATTTCATTAAAGCGCACCTCTCACATACTATTTGGAAAAAAATAATTGTTAATCAGTGCACCATGTAACATATAATGCACCGGGTCTACTAGTTGACAGAGAGAACCATACGGTGGTCCCTTGCTTGCGTGGGGTATTTATAATAATAGGCTGCACCACCCCCTCCACGACACCATATCCTACAAAAACTAACACTAGATGTTTTTTATTATTTTTTCTATGTTAATTGGTGTGGTGGTTAACATGTAATGCACTGGTGCTCCTTGTTGACATAGAGCATCGTACGGTGTTTTATACTGTTTAGGCAATGCGTTTATAAGACCATGATGCACCGACGTCGATGCGTACACCATGAAAAGCGCACTGATTTCTTAATATATTTTTTTACCTGAAAAGTTGATAATTTATTTATAAAATATATTAATGAATGATATGGTACATGTTTCATATTGATAAAGAAATGGCTGAAAAGAGATCAAGTAACAAAAATATTGATAACACATCAAGAAAAGAAAAAAAAGGCAAGTTCTTTGTAAATTCTTTACAAAAAATATCATTTTTGAACTATATGTAAGTTTAACTAATATGTATTGTTTACTTTGTATCATGCAGAGCCACAAAATGATGAAGCTCGGTCAGATTATTTTTTATCTAGGACCAGAAGAGCGTAAAAGCTTGATGGAAAATTTGCAAAAGGATGAATTGGGTGAATGAAAAAATACTATAGATCAAATATGAGTTTCTTTTTTTAATTTTCATTAATAATATACTTAAAATTATTAGAAAACATGTTTCAAACAATCTATTAATTCACATCTGTTTAATGTTCTATAGTGACCAACAACTTAGAAAAGGAATGTTGTTCTAAGAAAAGAAAAGAAAAAATAGAACACGCAAATGAAAATGAATTTATCCTTAGCTCATCTGGAGTGGTGTTGGAGGTCAATGAAAGGGGGAAAAACTTTAACAAAATTTTGAGGGATGTAGTGGAATGAATGTATAGACGTTATTTCCACTTACAATACAAAAATCAATCCAATGATTCCAAGAACCAAATTTTATCTAAACTACAGGAGGCGTTTTGAGAGAATTGGTCAATGAGAAATGTCACATTTTTAATAGCAAAAACGTACAACAACAAAAAAGAAGGAATGAAAAAGTAATATTCCTTTAAATGTTTTTCTATAATTATTTATAAATATCATTTATAAAAATCACTTTTGTTATATTTACTTTTCATCTATCAATATAAAAATTAAATAGTTTATTGTCATGTTACATTTTCACGAAGATTATGAAAATCTCAAAAGATGAATGAGCTGATATCAGAAATATGCTAGCAGGAATATCCAAAAAAGTGTACAAGGAGATGGTTAAAGAAATGGACACAATTTCATCGTAGGAGGAGCCATCTCAACAACAACGTGCTTAAAATGTAATATGTAATCATTGAATTTTTCAATCATTAGGTACAATAAATAAACAATTTAGTATTAAATATTTATTTTCAATTATTTTCTTGGACAAAAGAAAATAAAACCCATTCAACACATAAAATAGGACGACAAGGAAGAAAAGGGTTGACATCTAATTTTTTGAGTAATTGTTACTTCCTTATAACAACTTAACTTGATTTCATTTTGTATATTTTAAGTTTTTTTACAAAAATCATCATTGAATATCTTCAAACAGGTGCTAACATACAAAGAAGAACCATCAGACGAATTGATTGACATTGGGTCAAATATGGGTTGTGAGTATATGTTGGCATATCATAAATTAATTGTGGAATTTGTAAGCATCTATCGATCTTGTTTTACTTAGCTCCGTCTATAATTAATAGAGCGAAAAAATATTTATATTAAATATATGATTTGTTATGCAGTATAAAACTTGTAGAAAACAAAGTATGGAACTATGCCAACATATGAAATCTTGAAATATGACATACTACATGGCTTTGCAAGAATGTGTATAGTTCATGAGTCAATTTTTGCTTTTGTACGTCATTTCTTTTCGATTTACGTTGATGTATATTATTTAATATTGCAATTTTCATTATTCTCACCAATGTATATACACTCATTACAGTTTATTTTTATGTTTGTAGATGGAAGGTAAATAATAAGAAAGCAATCAACACTGGGAACAAAATATTCTTGAAAATAACCCAAGTCATGGAAGTAGCTCGAGCAGTGACATCAGTTCAAGTGAAGAATGATGATCATTATGTTTGGATATCAAAGCAAGGCATTGTATTTTTGAAATATTTTTTTGTGAAATCAGACATTTTGTTTTATGTAATGGACACAGTGTCCCAGTTGAAAGACAAAAGGATACCAATAAATGTCCCATTTTGTATGACAAATATTGTCTTATATATATATATATGTTTTAGTTTATTCTATTGTGTTTTCCATTATCGTTGTGAAATGTAACACCACTGATTAAATTTATGGATGATTAAATATTGTAATGAAGAGACGTGAAATATGATGATATGATATAAAAAATTAATCCAAACATCACATTCAAATGCACTAATAAAAATTTAATTGATATGAATACTATTATAAGATATGTGTCGTCTTTTGATGAATGATGAATTTTAAAAAAATCACAATAATTATGATATGATATAAAAAATTAATCCAAACATCACACTCAAATGCATTAACAAAAAATTAATTAATATCAATACTATTATAAGATGTGTCGAATTTTGATGAATAATGAATTTTATAACACTAAAAAATACAAAATGAACATCAGTGCGTGTCATTTACTGTACATTGGTGCATTTGTATGATACAGCGCACCGGTGCATGTCATTTACCGTACACTGGTGCGTTTGTGTGATACAATGCATTGGTGCATTTCTACGACCTATGGGAACCACACAAATACCAATACCAATTATAAATCTTGGTGTTTTTGTGTGATACTATGCATCAGTGTGTTTATGTGAGACTATGCACCGATGTGTTTGTACGACCTATGGGCACTACACAAATACCAATATGAATTAGAACAATCAGTGAATTTGTCTGATATTGTGCACCGATGTGTTTCTATAAGACTATGCACTCGTGTGTTGATACGACATATTGGAACTGCACAAATCCCAATACGGCCACGTGCGTTGTATCACCTATAGTGTGCCCGGTGCAGTTTTAGACCTTTACAGCCCGGTGCATGCACCTTCGACCACCTCGAGCCGACCGTCTATATGACACGCACCAGTGCATTGACACCTTAGTTGCGCACCGATGAAAAATACATCTGTAATAACCTTTTTCCACCTAGGTTTTTTAGTTGTGTTGTATTTCCATTAAGCTCTCCGACAAAACCTTTGTTACCAAAAACGGATGTTGCATAAAATGATTTTTTGACAATTTTGGCCTATTGTATAACACTATAAACCTCCTTTATAACCTCCTCTAGAGGGCCTTTTCCTTGTAGTGTTAGTTAAAACTATGATAAAATCTATTGAGACCTCCTCCCAACACTGACTTGGAATGGTTAAAGGTTGTAACATACCTAGGGTCATAATTGTCTCAACTTTATTTAGTTAGAAAACCAAACATTCTACCATAAACTTTTGAATACCATATTTAGGTCCATCGCAAAAAAATTCCTTCTTGACTCTATGGTAATTTTTTAAAAATCGTGAGTGCCCTCCTAAGGGAGAGGTGTGCAATTCAAAAAGAATATTTTGTTCAATAAGTTGGGAATTCTTACAAAGATATAAGCGATATTTGTAGCACAATGAATCATTTTTCTAGATAAATGTATTAGATGTACTAGCCTAATCTTGTTGCAAATTTTGAATGAATATCCACACCTCTTCATCATTCTTCCATTCATTCCTTTCTTTGTTTATCCACTCATGTTGGATAATAGAAATGGCACAAAGAAATGCTTCCACATCCTCATCTTTTCTTGAGAGTGCATATAGAACAACATATTGCTTCACTTTTTTTAGATGATTTCAAAGTCATAACCGAACATATTTGTAACCCATTTTTGGTGCTCTTCTGAAGATAATCTTTGTTCCAAAAATTATTTAATACTATCGTGATATATTTTTACGTTGAAGTGTCTTCCCATTAGGTAAGGTCACAATTGCTCTATTGTAGGTAGTATTGTCAACATTTCCTTCTCATAAATAGGTTTGTGTAAATAATTTCCTTTGATTGGATGACTTTCAAAAGAAATGGGTCTTCCTTATTGCATTAAAAAAATGCCAATTCCATTTATTGAAGCATCACAGTCCACAATAAAGGCTTTTGTGAAGTCTGGCGTAGCTAAGACCGGTGCTTGGCACATTTCCTCTTTAAGATGTTCAAAGGCCTTAGTTGCTTCTGAGTCAAAGAAAATGCATATTTCTTCAGTAATGATGTTATAGGTGCCTATTTTCTCCCATAATTCCTAAAAAAATTTCAATAATACCTTTTCAACCCAAGAAATCCTCAAATATGCTTTATGGTTGTGGGGATTTTCAATTCCTTGATGGCTTTAATTTTGTTAGGGCCTACCTTAGCTTCCTCATTAGACACAATATGACCCAAATATTACACCTCTTGTACTCCAAAGAAACATTTGGAGGTTTTTGCATATAATTATTTTTCCTCCAACATTTTGAGCACCCTCTCAACATGTTTAACATGATCCTTCCAACACTTGTTGTAGATTAGTATATCATCAAATAATACTAAGAAAAAATTTCTAAGGAAGGGTTTGAAAATGGAATTCGTCAAACCTTGAAATGTGGAAGGTGCATTAGTAAGGCCAAAATGCGTCACCAAAAAATCATAATGACCCTTGTTAGTTCTTAATGTTGTTTTTGGAATGTCTTCAGTCTTCGTTCAAATTTGATGATATCCTGAATGAAGATCCAACTTGGTGAAGTAAATTTCTCATTGTAATTCATCCAACAATTCACCAATGGCAAGGATGGGAAAATTGTATTTAATAGTGATCTTTTTGATCTCCCTATCATATAGACACATACTCCATTTGATCTATCCTTCTTTTGCACCAATACTACTGGAGCAGAGAAATAAATTTGTCTAGGTTGAATTATACCAGCCTCTAGTATTTTTGTAACCATATGTGCAATCTCTCACTTTTGCGCATACTGATATTTGTAAGACTTGATGTTTGGAGGAACACTTCCTGGAATCAAATAAATAGCATGATCATGATCATGAATATGTGGGAGGCCTTTGTTAGTCTCAAACACCTTGGAATGATTATCCAATAATTTTTGGAGATCTGGGGAAATAGATGATTTCGATGCTTGAACCTCTGGTGAGCATAATTGTTTAATTATGCTTCATTGTTATTCATTAGAATATTTTCATGGAATTAGAGCTGATTATATTTCCTCGTTTCCCTGTGATACCCCTTAATTCAACTTCATTTCCCTCCCAAAAACAATTCAATAAAAGTCCTTTAATATTAAAAGCTATCATCCTTGAAGATTGTAACCATTGGACTCCTAGTAAAACATCAGCACCGCCCATTGGAATGGAAAGTGTTGGACTATTCAATACATATTCCCTCACTTCTAGCTTGATATTATGGTACTTTCTAGAGTAATTTATAGTTCCTCCATTTTCAATGATCACTTGACACTCTAGTGTTGGATATAGGGAGCAATTCATTTCCTTCGATATCTTACAATGAATAAAATTATGGGTACTACCTAAATCAATCAACACTATTACCTTTTTTTTTCTTGATATATATTTTTATCTTGAGAGTTTGAGGAGTGGTAATTCCTGCCAATGCATTACAAGATATGGTCATATTAATTTCTTATTTCTAGGGGGTTGGTTCTCGATGTATATCCTCCTCTTTTTATGTTTCTTGTTCTTTTTCTTCCTCCTCTTCACAATCTATTTTAAAATAATTTCTTCTCAATTCACTTATGACCTTTAGTGTATTTTCTATCACAACTATAAAAAATCTCATTTTCCATTTTTTCCTCCAATTTTTGTGGTGTCAACCTTGTAGGTTGTGGAAGTTTAGGAGCAACAACACTTATATCTTTATAATTGTGAGTATTAGACTTCCTTGTTTCCATAAATTATCTGTAACCTTTTCTTGCCACCTTGAATGTCTTCTTCAATGAATCAGGTTCCCAAAGGCGAACCTCATGTTGGATGTTATCCTTTAAATTCCCTATGAAGACATCAATCATATGCTCCTCTAGAATATTTGTTACCCCGATATTCAACTTTTGGAAGTCCACAATGTGCTCCGCCATTGAACCCTTTTGTTTGAGATTTATCAATTGGCTAAAGAAGGTGTTTTTCTTTATATAATCATAATGTTTTATCATTTCGTCTGTAAAAATTTACCAAGTGATAATTTTCTTACGAGAAAAAAATCCATCGATACCATACAAACTGATTGGGTTCTAAATATTAAGTTGCTATGTGTACCTTTTGTGAGTGTTGCACATCATGGAGATCAAAATATTTCTCCATTACTAAAATTCATGTTATAATATCATTTCCATAAAACTTCCTCATATAGATATTTAGAATGTGGTGGTTCTTAAACCCAACATTGGAGTCTCTAAAATCATAATCCATATTCTTTTGTCCTCATCATGATTTTCTTGGATTACCTTGTCACCACCGAGAAGCATTTCTTGCAACAATTTGTCAAACCTTCCTTCAAACCATCCATATTATCTTCCATTCCAACCATCAAACCTTCCATTTCTACTTTTAAACCATCCATTTCATATTTGGTTGCTCTTTTAGAGAGTGAAATTTGTTGCACTTGGTCCCATAATTTTGATATATCATGTTGCAATTATTCCTCTTCATGTGTCATAGTAGATATTTCTGAGGGATTAATGGGTGTAGAATTATTTAGTTTTGGAGAAATTTTAGAACCAAATATTTATATATATGCTTCAACATTGCCTTTGAATCACTTCAAAATGATTTTCCAAATAAAATCTATGCAAAATTTTAAAATTACACACATGTTTCTTGCTTTTTTGGAGCTTGATACTGAAAATGTTGTATCTTTGTAATTTAGGATTTCCAAGGTCTGAAATTTGGTCCTGTAGTAGCCCTCTAAATCTTATTTCTAATTCCATAAAGCATACAGATATTGGATTCTTCAATAAATAATTATGCCAAATCTCCCACAATGACCTGATTATTGACTGGTTCCATAGAGGGACATTGTACAGGATTCCACATGTCATTGTTTCAATAGTCAACCCTAAAATTTCTACATCATAAAGTAATGTTTGTGTAATTTATTCCACCTTTTAAAAAATTTAAATCTTATGCCTAAAACAAAATTTATGATGATTTTCCCTAGGTCACATGTTTGGAATGGAATTCTAGAGCCTGTAACAACCCTAACTTCCTCGGATCATATCTTCGAAAATATAGTGAACCAAGATCTGAACTTCATATACAAAGTTCATCAATATTTCATCTCCATGTTGTTTCAATTGTAGCTTCTTAATCCTCATATTAAAAAAACTATAGTGAAAATTCCACGATGACCTGTTTGAAGCAATGAAACCCTAGAATCCAAAGCTCTAATACAAAATGTTATGCAACCATCTCACAAAATAGATAAAATATAGATCAATGACTTAAGAAATATAATCTTCGAGGGGGAAACCTCCTTTACATTACTTAAATAAAAAATTCTTAGATGACACAAATGACAATACCTCCTTTGTATATATAGGAGTCTAAGGGGTCACAATATAATCAAAGTCTACATAACAACAATAATGTAAGGGCACAAAAATAACAATAGTGGGCATCTATGGGGCACAAAAATAACAATATGGGGGCTACATGGGCACAACAATAACAATAAGCGGGCTACACTAGAATTATAAGGACCTTACATGTTCCTTCTAGTGCTTGAGTCCAATTCATTGATTTGCTCCATGAAGGATCCTACTAGTACCTTAGTACCCATTTTCTTAATTGATGGGTTACCTTGCATCTAAAAGTGATTGCCATAAATGGTCTCTAATTAAATTGTTCCCATGTTCGACTCCAATGTATTATCACATTGTGGAGAATTATAATTGGTGGTGTTAATGTATTTTATTTCATTGAAGACAATGGATATTTGTGGTTCTCTTTCAACTTATATTTGAACTCTTTATATGTTTGATCACTGTATCATTTTGGACCTCATCTTCTGCAACTATTTTCCTCCATTCAAAAACATTATACCATTGATTCCAGTATATGTATTTATGTCCATTAACCTATCATTTAACTTTTGATCCTTACTATCCCATTCATATGATGTATTTGAATGGACTTATACATGAGCAAGGCTATCAACTCATGAAACAAATATGACACTATATGCCACAACATATTACGTGTTCTCACATGGTCTCCTTTCCCTTCACTAGTAGGTGTCTTTCTCATTTTTCTCTCCAAAATTGGTTCTCAAGGAAAAATAGATTGTATTTTAGCGATATTTTTCCCTCCTACTTGATACCCAAAGGGGCATCTATTAATAACCAAATTTCATGTCAACATGACACAATTTTAATTCATAAATGCATCTAAAAAAAAAATCTTTGTGTCGCTAATTATCTTAGCCGAAAAATGCATCCAAATATTCATTAGGGGAATTTTGAGGTCTAAAATGGGCCTCCTAAGGTAATTATAAAATAATAGTAGAAATAATAAAATAATATTAGATTACATCATCAAATTTTAGAGGGAAAAAAAGAAAAAAAAATTGAACTCGTATTTTTAATTTATCTCCCTATGTGTTTACCCAAATTTCAAGCAGAAACACTCGTTGGATGAAGAATTTGATTCCTCATCCAATGAGTACCCTGTTTTATACTTTCTATGGAACCTGTTGCACGAAAAAATGAGAAATACATGAAAAAATTGATTGCAATCACGTTTTTTTATGTATTTCTCATTTTTCGTGTAACACGGTCCATCGAAGCTATGCAATGATGGGTAATCCTTAGATGAGGAATTAAAATTTTCTTCCAACGAGTACTCCCACTTGTAATTTGAGTAAAACCTTAGGGAGATAAGTTGAAAATAAAAGTTGAAAAAATAGTTTTATTATTTTATTATTATTTTTTATTCTTTTTATTTTTTTAATAAAAAATGGTGAATTATCCCCCATGGTTTACATCATCATCTTAAATCCTATTGGTTTTTATAAAGTTTATTTTGGTTGTACATTTTTATTAAGAGGCCCATTTTAGACCCCAAAATTCCCCTAATGGTGTCCCCATATTGCAACAAGTAGTGTTAGCTCTTGAATCCATCCAAAATTAGTCTATACTCATCAAATGACATAAAAAATGAAGTTATGCAACTATAAATTATTGATCCCCCTAATTCCTAATTAGGGATATAGGATTGATCTAGATTTGACCTTCGAGGTTAATGATTGACATGGTATAATTATCAAATTTATTTTTTCTTTTGGCACCTCAAAAATTTATTTTGATATTGCCATCACCTTTTTCTTATCAGGAGATTTCCAATGATATTAATTTCATCTCAAACTGAGCTCCTGATGAAAATTTATATCTAGTTGAACATTTTCCCCTAAGGGCCACAAAATCATTAGTGTAGATCTATGACATTGACACATGGCATTACTTTCCCATATGTCATTAGTTCATGAGGCTATGTCCTCATCTAAACCCTGTCAATCCACATCATCATTCCACATTATACCATGTTAGGCCTTTTTTGGGCACGGAAATAGTTGTTTTTACCTCCCAATACCCAATGATAGATGACAGCACTACAAGGAAAAGACCCTTTAGCAGAGGTTATAAAGGAGGTTTTTAGTGTTATAAAATTGGCGGCCAAAATTGTGAAAAAAACACTTGCTACAACATCCGTTTATGGTTACAGAGGTTTTGGTGGAGCTTTTAACAGAAATTAAACACAACTAAAAAAAATGGGTTGCTGGAGGTTATTACAGATGATTTTTTCATCGGTGTGCTACTTTGGCTTTAACGCACCAATGCATACATGTAGAAGGTGCCCCGGGATGGTCGAAGGAGAATGCATCGGACTGTTAAGGTATAAAACCACACCGGGCATAGTGTTGGTGATACAACACATGGGGTCGTTCTAATTGGCCTTCGGATTTGTGCGGTGCCCATAGGTCGTATCAATGCACCGGTGCATAGACTTATAGAAACACACCGGTGCATAGTATCACACAAATGAACTGAGATTTATAATTAGTATTAGTATTTGTGCGGTGCCCATAGGTCATACAAATGCACCAGTGCTTATAAACACATAAACGCCTCGATGCACAATATCACACAAACGCACCGAGATTTATAACTGGTATCGGTATTCGTGTGGTGCCCATAGATCGTACAATGACACTAGTAGGTATAGACACCTAAACACACTGGTGCGTCGTACCGCACAAACGCACTGATATTTTTAATTGGTTTTGGTACTTTTTCAATGCCCATAGGTCGTAGAAACACACTGGTGTACAGTTACTGACACGTACCGGTTTTCATTTTGTATTTTTTAGAAACATCGACCTATGACAGTGAAATTATTCTTATTGTTTTAAATTCATTATTCATCAAAGGTCGACACATTTTATAGCAATATTCATATTAATTAAATTTTTATTAATGTATTTGAATGTGATGTTTTGATTAATTTTTTATATCATATCATAATTATTATGGTTTTTTAAAATTCATTATTCATCAAAAGTCGACACATATATATCTTATAACAATATTCATATGAATTAAATTTTTATTAGTGCATTTGAGAATGACAATGGAGAACACAATAATGATAATGGAGAATGCAAAAGAATAAATTAAAACATATTATATATATATATATATATAGAGAGAGAGAGAGAGAGAGATAAGACAGTCTTTATCATACAAAATGGGACAGTTATTGGTACCCCTTTGTCTTTCAATTGGGATACTATGTCCATTACATTAAATAAAATGTCTGATTTCACAGACATATTTCAAAAAATACAATGCCTTACTTTGATATCCAAACATAGTGATCATCATTCTTCGCTTGAACTGTTGTCAATGCTAGAGCTACTTCCATGACTTGGGTTATTTTTAGGAATGTTTTGTTCATGATATTGATTGTTTTCTTCTTCTTCACCTTCCATCTACAAACATAAAAATAAACTAAAATGAGTGTATATACATTGGTGAGAATAATGAAAATTGCAATATTAAATAATATACATCAATGTAAATCAAAATAAAAATGGTGTACCATAGCAACAATTTACTCGTAAACTACATACATTCTTTCAAAACCATGTACCATGCCATCTTTCAAAATTTCATCTATTGGGGTAGTTCCATACTTTGTTTCCTGCAAGTTTTATACCCCATAACAAATCATATATTTAATATAAAAGATTTTTTGTTATATTAATTATACATGGAGCTAAGAAAAACAAGATCGATAGATGCCTACAAATTCCACAATTAATTTCTGATATGCCAACATATACTCACAACCCATATTTAACCCAATTTCAATCAATTCGTCTGATAGTTCTTCTTTGTATGTTAGCACCTGTTTGAAGGCATTCAATGATGATTTTTGTAAAACAACTTAAAAAATACAAAAAATAAATCTAGTTAAGTTGTTATAAGGAAGTAACAATTACTCACAAACTAAGATATCAACCCTTTTCTTTCTTGTTGTCTTGTTTTATGTGCTGAATGGGTTCCATTTTCTTTTCTTTTCTACAAGAAAATTCTTGAAAATTAATATTTAATGCTAAATTGTTTATTTATTGTACCTAATGATCGAAAAATTCAGTGATTACATATTATATTTGAAGCACATTGTTAATGTTGAGATGGCTCCTACTGCTATGCAATTTTGTCCATTTCTTTTACCATCTCCTTGTACACCTTTTTGGACATTCCTACTGGCATATTTCTTATATCAGCTTGTTAATCTTTTGAAATTTTCATAATCTTCCTGAAAATGTAACATGACAATAAAATATTTAATTTTTATATTGATATATGAAAATTAAATATGACAAAAGTGATATTTATAAATAATTCTAGATAAACATTTAAAGGAATATTACTTTTTCATTCCTTATTTTTTGTTGTTGTACGTTTTTTCTATTGAAAGCCTAACATGTCTCATTGACCAATTCTTTGGAAACTCTTCCTATAGTTTAGATAAAATTTGGTTCTTGGAATAATTGGATTGATTTTTGTATTGTAAGTGGAAAAAGCATCTATACATTCCTTTCACTAGATCCCTCAAACTTTTGTAAAAGTTTTTCCCCCTTTCGTTAACCTCCAACACCACTCCAGATGAGCTAAGGAGCAATTCATTTTCATTTTCATGGTCTATTTTTTTTCTTTTCTTAGAACAACATTCCTTTTCTCAGTTGTTGGTCCCTGGATTGATAGGCTGTTTGACACATGTTATGTAATCATTTTAAGTATATTATTAATGATAATTAAAAAAAGAAACTTATATTGGATTGATAGTATTTTTCATTCACCTGATTCATCCTTTTGAAATTTTTCCATCAAGATTTTATGCTCTTCTGGTCCTATATCAGAAATAATCTTATCAAGATTCGTCATTTTGTGGCTATGCATGATACACAGTAAACAATACATATTGGTTAGACTTACATATAGTTAAAAAATAATATATTTTTTTTAAGAATTTACAAAGAACTTGCCTTTTTTGTTTTTCTTGATGTGTTATTAGTATTTTTGTTACTTGATCTCTTGTCAGTCATATCTTTATCAATCTGAAACTTGTACCATATCATTGATTAATATCTTTATAAATAAATTGTCTACTTTTCAGGTAAAAGATAAATCTCAAGAAACTGGTGCACCTTTCATAATGTACGCACTGCCTTCGGTGCATGGGGTTATTAAAAATGCACCACAAAAATAGTATAATAGACCATACGGTGCGTGGGGGTATTATAAACACATTGCACAAACATTTTGATAAACCATACAGTGCTATCCTCGTAACATGGAGCATTGATGCCCTATTATAGATATGGCACATTGGTTTAAAAAAAAAAAAAATCGATTTTTTTATTACAGTACTTGCGCGGTGCGCTGTATAATACAACGCACTGATAAAAAAAATTCAATTTTTCCAAAAATTTACGCAATGGTCAAATGGATTGGGATCTGACTATGCAAGGCATCCCGTGGGTTGGATGTCAATATAAAATGAAAAACCCTAATTATGAAATCACAGAAATAGGGAGAAGAAAGGGAAAAAACAAAAAAAATGAAGGGTTTAGGGTAAAAATGGATAAAACTGCAGAAAAAGTAAAAAAAATATAGAAAAAGTAAAAAAAATAATCAAATTTAATCACGATATGGTTTGAAATTCTATGATACATGGTTCAAATCACCAGAGGCTTGGTTTTTGATTATCTGAATACTTATGTTCAAACATATTTAGCTGCTCCACAGTGCTCTCATGCTCTCTTGCTCCATGTATGTCTCCTGCAAATCTTTGGCTGAAAATTTTAGCAAAAATAGTGAAATAATGAAAAGTGTTTAGTATTTAAAGAATTATTCTATGAAATTATATTTTCGAAAATATTTTTCCGCCCATTTTTTAATTTGCCACCTTTTTTTTCACTTAAAGAAAATAGAGTTGTGCTTTTTTTATTTTCATTTATTCATCACCGGTGCGTCACTTAATAGAAACGCACTTGTGCATTCTTAGGTAACACCAGCACCGGTGCGCAGTAACTAAAATGCACCGGTGCGGTTATATGTACAGCAGCACCAATTTGCGGTTAAGGCACCAAAATTACTTTTAGGTGTGTACACCAAAATTTAGTGAACTCCAACCATAGAAATTGAGAATTATAATTTTGTTCATTCTTGAGAATTAGAATTAGAATTAGAATTAGAATTGAGAATTGGAATTGGATAAATTCTTGATGGAAATAACTATTCTTCCAATGCATTTTGTTTATTGAAGGAGGTCCCCATTGATTATGTGGAGAGAATACAATGTGGGGCGTGTGAAGATGCAATACTATAGGGCCCAAGTGGGCAATTGTGGCATGTGTTCTGTGCTATGCTAAGACATGGGCAGTTTTCACAAATGGTTAGGAAATTTTTATCACTGAGTAATTTAGTTGAATTTGGAGATGTTTTAGTTTTTATACATGTTAGAAATGTACAATTTGCTATGAAAATTTTTGGGCCATTTCTTTTCAAAACTAAACTTCCTCTTTCAGAAAAAGAAACTTGAACCTTTCCATAGCCTGCAACAAGAAAAGGTGCCCCATGATCTGCTTGCTGACCCATGATCTGCTTGCTCATTTGTAAGTTCCTCCTCCATCTTAGCATCCAATTTCCTCTTTTCTTCTTTGTGATTTCTATCTTGATCTTAACAAAATGTATACAATTTTTGTTTTACGAGAAACTGACCTTGAATTTTCTGGGAGCAATGACAACGAGTCCTTCATTCTACATTTGTTAGCATAAGAAGACCAATTTTTGACTAGACAATGCAGTTATTACATGTGGAGGCATTGGTTTCCCATAGAAAATGAGTATAGGGTTGAGTAGAGGAAAGATATTGCAAAATGGGCTATTACATTAGCTTTTCCAATGTGAAACTGATTTTCATGTGGAAATATGGTAGTTGTAGGTATCTATGTTTTTCTTCCCACAGAAATGGTCACTGGATTTCCATTTACAATACAAGCAGACTTTTTACTGGTTTCATCCACATAACCACAACTCAGACAAGTTAGAGATGCCATTCAAGTTCAATTGAAAGTCGAAGATGTGATTTTATGCGATGTGAGCTTTGCCAGTAAAAGTTTATGTAAGCTAATCGAAGCTCAAACAATGCTCCCAGCTTCTTTTAAACACATTCTAGAGAATCTTTCCCTTCATGGGACCTACCAGCCCAATCAGCAATGTTAATTTATCTTTCTCTATTGTCCTTAAGGGAATGAGAATCCTTCCCTTCCTCAGAAAAATTCTTGCCTGCGATTCGAACTCTCTGCTGCTCCAATAATGCACTTTAGAGAATAACCTTGTTCGGGTGCACGGGGTTTTATAGGCGCACCAGTGTGGTTTGTAATATCTAGGTTTATGTTTTGGCACAATGTTTTATGATGCACCAGTGCGGAAGAGTTGTGAAGCACTGGTGCGTCTTTGTACTAAGACGCACTGGTGCATGTTATGATGATAAGCGCACATGACTGTATAAAATTCTTTTTTTTGTATGTAAGATCATAGTAAAATAATGATAGTTCTAAAGTACATAAATGTATTTGCATTATTTTCTAAACTTTATTATGTTACAAAAATTCATATTATTCTAGATTTATTATTTTACAATTATTTACAAATTTACAAATTTAAATATTTTAATAAAATCATTTCACATTAATACAATTAAAATTTTACAAATATTTTAAATACAATTAAAATTAAAATTAAAATTAAAATTACAATTACAATTTTACAATTTCACATACAATTACGATTAGAATTAGAATTACAATTTTAATTTTACATACAAGTACATTTACAATTAAAATTTTACAATTACAATCATTTCACAGTAATACAATTAAAAATTTACAAATATTTTACATACAATTATAATTAGAATTACATTTACAATTACAATTACAATTTTACAAATACTTTACATACAATTACAATTACAATTTTAGAATTTTACATACAATTAGAATTACAATTTTACAATTTGTCATATATACAATTACAATTACAATCATTTCACAATAAATTTAAATATTACAATTACAATCATTTCACAATAAATTAAGTATTACAATTATAATTATAATTTTACATTAATAAATATTTTACATACAATTATAGTTAAAATTACAAATACAAATACAATTACAATTACAATTTTAGAATTTTAAATACAATTAGAATTACAATTACAATTTTACAATTTATCATATATACAATTACAATTAAAATTACAATTACAGTCATTTCACAACAAATTAAATATTACAATTAAAGTTAAAATTTTACATACAATTACAGTTAAAATTACAAATACAAATACAAATACAATACAACTGTAATATAAATGTCATGGATCAGTTGGTGGTAGTACAACATCAATAGCAGTATTAGTGAAGGCCTTCTCAATCAATGGTGCAGCCTCGATGGTCGATGGTCCAGCCTGCTCATGACCGTGACTAGTACTAATGGACGTTGCAGGCTGCTGACTGGACATGACTGATGGTCTAGCCTCATCTCCATGATGACTGCTAGATGCTAGTGGAGCCTCATGCTCATCAGGCGTGGTGCAAGGTGAATGATCATGAGATGATGAGTAGTTGCTCGCAGACTGTCCATCACATGTTGCGGCTCGACCATGCCTATAACGTGCAACAGTTCTCCTCAGTCGCGTAACATATATTGTAGCTCCTACGACATGCCGCATCAGGTTGTACATGTCACACAGCATGCCTCTCCACATCCGTAATAGCATATGATCAGCCTGTCTGTCTCTGTAATGAGCGGGCCTGATGCCCGCCTCAACAATTAATGCACAGAGTTGGTTGCCCAACTCCATCCTGTATCTAGTATCAGGTCAACCAAGCCTAGCAAAAGGCAGTACCGGCGCACCAACCGGAGCATGTCTCTCTGCACCAGCCTCCTAATCATGATCCTCGGCATCTACCATGCCCTGATCATCATCAGGATCCATACTTGGATCATGTGGTGGTTTTGGCATCTTGTCGCCATCAAAAGAGCCAATGTCTACAAAATATATACAAGTACACAACAATAATTAGAAAAGTTCATTACACAATTTAATAAAAACAAGTTAAAGAACATGTTAGAATAAATATAAATAAAACAGTAATATTACCTCTATCATTTGGCGGCTCATCATCTGTGAAGAGGATGTTGGCACACCCTCGCCAATCCAATCCAACATAAGGACAAGGGACCATAATGAAGGGATGCAGCTCATAAACACTGGCTATTAAGTCCAGTGCATCATGTGATATCATGGTTGGAAACATAGTCTCTCCCCTCTTAGGCATCATCTGCCCCCACATGTGCATCCGAGCCTCCAACATTGGCCTACTAGGTTGCCGAACAAAAGTAGGCCTCATCTCTGGAAACATCTTAAAAAATAAACAAAAAAGCTCTGAAGCAAAATGGAAGTTGAACCTCCCTTGTGCATGAGCACGATATCTATCTAAGGTCGTACAGAACAGCCGCAAAAAATTTGCAGACCACCTGACAAGTCATGGCTCTTGTACTAAATAATAAACATAATATATAAGCGAGCAACTAATGCATTTCCCATCACAGGTGTTGCGTGAAATGGTCGAAACGGGAATTGAAAGGCACTGCACGTCCTGTCTACCAAATGCACCAATACATAATTGACCTCCAAGGACCTGAAAATCTGAAGGAGACAGTACATCTACTCCAATTTATCTCTGGGAGTAAACTAACTAACTCCCTACTACAAAACCAGTTGGAACCTTTGGGAATGTTCGAAAATCCACCCCTCTCCTTGATAGCCCTGTAATGAAATACATATTTTCCTTAGTGGGTGTGTACCACTGGTCAGGACCAACATGGAAAGCCTGTTGGTGGGCATTCCACTTGCGGATAAGATGTCTCAAAAACACACTATGGGCCTTTAGGGAAGTAGCCTCCTCATAGAACTTGAGGAGGCCTACCTGCCTTAGGAGCCCCTGGGTATCTGCTGTAATATGGAGAGGGTACACAACTCTCTCCCTCTCTCGTGCCTCTCACTGGCAAAGCATGTCATACTACTCTGCCTATTGTTATTGTTGTTCCTCCTCTTCTCTTTGAATCATTGACATATTAAATAAAAAAAAATTATTAAACCAGACATGTATTTAGGAATATACATATATAATTTTTTTTGGAAAAAAAAATAGACCATTCGGTGCGCCACAAAAACATTCATGCACTAGTTCTGGTGCAACTTTTGTTTGTACCGCACTGGAGGCGGTGCCCCAGATGACATAAAACACACCATATGCAGTGCACCTGAATTTTTTTCAAGCACCGTTGACTATATATGGTGTCTAAAGAGCGGTGCGCTTAATAAAATATACGCCTCGGCACGTATAGTCGTGTCGGCACACCAACTTCCTGAAAAATTAAACAGTCAACGGTGCAGTATTTTACCCAGCCACACCGTTGACCCTGTCAAAATGCCGAATGCGGTGCGTTGATAGACACCGGGGTGGATATTTCTGTCAATGCACCGTGTTACTATTCCCATGGTCAATGGTGTGACTGGCTAAATGACCACACCACACTTTTTTTAAATTTTAAAATAATGCAGGGCACCTTTCGGTACTGCCCCGAACACGGTGCAGATACCATCAGCACCATTTGTGGTGCGGCCTGTAAATTTTACAAGCAGCACCGTTTACCGGTGCATGCTAAACGACTCGTGCGCACCGCGTGACAAAAAAAATAAAATCTTCTTAAATGGTTAATTTTAAGGTTATTTAAAATTCTAATCCACTAAAAATATTAATTATGGAAAAACAAGAAAAATACCTCTACATTTCGTCGTCGATGAGGCATATTGGTTGTAGAATTTGCAAAATAAAATTTTCCAACCATTTTTCAATATGCAAGATGGATATTGGTGGCCAATGCACAGCAGCAGTGTGTGCAATGGGTGCAATGGGAGCACCAATGTCAGGGCAGCTCAGAGAAGGAGAAATTTCACTAGTGCTTGAGAGCTCTAGAGCACTGAGAAAAGTGAAAAAAGCGGTTTTTTTGCCGTAATTTTTTTTTATTCAACCCTGTTCCGATGCGCGGGGTTTTATAGGTGCACCGGTGCAGTTTCTTAAGACCGCACTGGGTGATTTCAGATTTGGCGCGGTGTTTCATGATGCACTGGGGTGGTTCCTTAACACCACATCGGGTTGTTTATGTTTTGGCGCGGTGTTTTATGATGCAATGGGGCGGAATAGTTGTGAAGATATGGTGCTTTACAGTAATAGGATGCACTGGGCAGGTGTGTACGAAGTGCACGGTGTCTGGTGTGCCAATGTTTTATGTCACTAGTGCTTTCTCTTGTAGAGCGCACCAGTGATTGAGAGCAGAAAAGTGAAAAATGTGGTTTTTTGGCCATAATTTTTTTTTATTTAACCCTGTTTCGGTGTGCACATTTTATAGGTGCACCAGTTCTATTTCATACGAACGAACTGGTCCGTTTCTATTTTGGCGCGGTGTTTTATGATGCACCGGTGTGGTTTCTTAATACCACACCAGGCAGTTTCTGTTTTGGCGTGGTGTTTTATGATGCACCGACGAGGAAGAGTTGTGAAGCACCGGTGTGTTACAGTAATAGGACACATCGGGCGGGTGTGTACAGAGCGCTGGGTGTCTGGTGTGCCAATTTTTTGTGCACACTGGTGCTTTCTCTTGTAGAGCGCACTAGTAATTGAGAGCTCTGCAGCACTGAAAAAAAAGTGAAGGTTTTTTCCATATATATTTTTTTATTTAATTCTTTTCTAGTGTGCATGTTTTATAGGTGCACCAGTGCTGTTTCTTACGAATGCACCGGTCATTTTCTGTTTTGGCACATTTTTTTATGATGCACCAGTGTAGATTCCTAATATCGCACCAGGCGGTTTCGGTTTTGGTGTGGTGATTTATGATGCACCGGCGCGGAAGAGTTTAGAAGCACTGGTGCTCTACAGTAATATGACGCATCGGGTGGGTGTGTGCAGAGAGCACGGTGTTTGGTGTGCCAATTTTTTATGCACACCGGTGCTTTCTCTTGTAAGGAGGACCGGTGCGATGTTGGATGATAAGCGCACTGAGCAGAAAGCATCTGCAAAACCCTCCGCCCGCCAACCTCCTCTAGTAACCTTCGCTAGAAATAGATGTATGGGTCATTTTTATAATGGGTTCCTCAAAAACATCTGCTATAGGGTCTTTTCCTTGTAGTAAAAATACCCATCTTTGATAGTTGACATGGTATTGGGTTTTATCAATACTGGGGGAATGTTTGATACCTCATCCTGATTCTCCCAAATTCCCAACATTTGACCACTGGTCACTCACACAATGATATTGAAACTCTATCATTTTACATTATTCAACTCTTGTAATTAATTATTTATCAAGTTCCATTAGTATCAAGGGTGATCTCGATATTAGGCCCAAACGTCTCAAAATCCCAACACCCGATATCAAAGACACCTTCCAACTAGTTTCCTCCAACTATGCACTATTATCCATGTGCTACATCACCTTTCCATGTGGATCATCATATCACCATAACGAATCAAATTTCCACATCATTAATGAGCCATGTCCCATACCACATCAGTTTCCATATCACCTTGCCTCACGGAATGTCACATCATTTCCACATCATTGTGTCATGACCACATGTATTATCGAGTGTCGGTATCAGGTTGATATCTCGAAATCTAGTATTTGATAACCTAATTGCATGCCTAGTACGATACAGCTAGTCCCATAAATTGATCTCTCTCAAAATTCATGTCAGGTGATGAATAGTGCAAGCTCTTCTTTCAATGGGGCTTCATGTTGATAAACATTTCCACACTCTCCCAATACACCAAATGTCAAAAAGCTAACAAAAAATATTCAATCACTTGATAAGTCCAACTACCCATCTTCGTTAACTGACAAACTCTTTAGGTTTTATTCATATCATAGGCTTTTCAAAAGGATGGTTTGGTGAAATACCCAACCCTCAAGGTTTGATACATTGATGTCTAACAGATGAAATCTCGACACTCCTTTTTCAACTAAGCTCATGGTCTTGTCTCCCTTATGCCTTAATGACCCATATTACCAGTGGTTGGGGCTAAATACCTCTAGTCCCCAAATTTTTAAGACTACCAAAACTAAAGGAGATTCAATCCCCAAATTTCCAAACCACTCAATATCAAGGAAAAATGTGTTGGGTGTGGAGCCTGATTTTTCTTCCTAATTCAGAGATCCTTGTTTTAGCTAGATGTATACCCCAAGAAAATTGTACACCCTTGCACGCAGGGGGGTGCGGGGGGGACTTGTCCCCCCCATGGGGTCCGGGGGCCAGCTGTCCCCCGGCGGGGGTTTCGGGGGCAGTGCCCCCAAAGCCAAAATAGATGTAAAATTGCCTTGTAAAAGTATAGTAATTTCTAGTCAATCTGGGTGTGTGTATTCTCTGAGCGGGAAACAAATAGGGAGACTGTGAGAGAGAATAGAGGATATTACAACAGATCTGTTGTAGGTTTTGTCTCTTCATTTTGCTGGATAATAGAAAGGAAGGACTGGCTGTTCGGGGTGGATGTAGCCCAAACTGGGTGAACCACGTATATATGTGTCTCTCTGGTTTTATGTGTTTTGTGTGCTTTTATTTTCCGCATATTTTATGTGTTGCATTGCTCTGTAATATTTAATTTTCTAACAACTGGTATCAGAGCCGAAGGTATATTTGATTGATAAAGTCGCACGAAAGAAGGGTTCCTGGTTCGAGTGGGAGCAATGGAAGAAGATGCTAAGTTTAGGGTCGAGAAATTTAACGGCCAAAAATTCCCGCTGTGGAAGACGCAGATGGAAGATTATTTGTATCAAAGATTCACTCTACCATTTAAAGGGTAAAATCAAAGAAGCCTAGCCTATGATAGACGCTAATGGAACATTCTCGATAGAAAGGCAATTTAACAAGATTTTGGCTATGCCTTGCGGCGCGCCGCTCTGGTGATTTCGAAGGAAACAACAACAGATGGTTTGATGCAGACGTTGGCGAAACTATATGAAAAACCCTCGGCCTCAAACAAGGTATTTCTTATGAAACGACTATTTAATATGAAGATGCCGGAAGGTGGATCTGTTGCAGACCATTTAAATGATTTTAATACAGTTACCAGTCAGTTAAGTTCTGTAGGGTTAAACTTTGATGATGAAGTTAGAGCTCTGTTATTCTTGTGCTCATTTCCAGAGAGTTGGAATGGTTTAGTTATGGCCATTAGTAACTCTGTCTCCAGATCTAGTACTTTAAATTTTGATGATTTTGTCAGTTCTATCCTTAGCGAGGAAATGCGACAGAAACGTTCCAGTGAAACATCGGGTAATGATTTGAGTGCAGAGTCTAGGGGAAGAAGAATGGAGAAAGGAAAGAGTTCGGGATATCACAGTAAATCAAGGAAAGGCAGATCCAAGTCCAAATCAGGGATAGTGTGCTGGAAATGTGGAAAGAAAGGACACCTAAAGAAAGACCGTAGATCTCAGAAGGGAAAAGAAGGAGATTCATAGCAAGAAAACAATCATGAAGAAAATGTGACAGGTGATGTGTTAGAAGATGCTTTGATTCTTTCTTTCGAAAATGTTACTGATTCTTGGGTTGTAGATTCAGGGTCTTCATTCCATGCCACACCTGATAAGAAATATTTTCATGACTATGTTCAAGGAGATTTTGGACAAGTTCGTTTGGGTGATGATAAACCCTGCAAAATTGTTGGAATGGGTAAAGTTCTTGTAAAACAACAGAATGGAAACCAATGGCTACTAAAGGAGGTAAGGCATGTTCTAGATCTAAAGAAAAATCTGATTTCAACAGGGCAGTTAGGCGGTGAAGGTTGTGTGACAACTTTCACAGATAAAACTTGGAAGGTCACCAAAGGAGCCCTGGTAATAGCAAAAGGCGAAAAGGTTGGTACATTGCATTTATGCAATGGTATTTCTAACTCTGTTAATGCTTTAACTTCCAAAGGAGCAGATGCAGCATTATGGCATCATAGGCTCGGACACATGAGTGAGAAGGGAATGAAGATTCTTCACTCAAGAAATTTGTTACCAGGTTTGAAGAATGTTGATTTGGATTTCTGTGAGAATTGCATTTATGGAAAACAAAAGAGAGTCAGATTTCTCAGAGTTGGGAAAGAAAAGAAGAGTGAAAAATTGGAGCTTGTGCATACAGATGTATGGGGACCTGCTCAGGTATCATCTCTCGGTGGCTCTCGCCATTATGTTACGTTTATTGATGATGCAACTAGAAAAACTTGGATTTATTGTATTCAAAATAAATATGATGTATTTGATACTTTCAAGAAATGGAAAGCTTTGTTTGAGATTGAGACAAGAAAGAAGTTAAAGTGTCTTAGATCAGACAATGGAGGTGAATATTGCAGCAAAGAGTTTGATAGGTATTGTTCAAAGCATGGAATTCGTAGAGAGAAGACAGTTCCAAGAACACCACAAGAAAATGGTGTGTCAGAAAGGATGAACAGAACAATCATGGAGCGTGCAAGGTGCATGAGATTGCATGCAGGATTGCCTTTACAATTTTGGGCAGATGCTGTAGATACCGTTGTTTATCTAATAAACAGAGGGCCTTCAAGTTCCTTGGATGGTGGTATTCCAGAGGAAGCATGGACAGGTAAAAAGGTAAACTACTCTTTTTTAAAGCCATTTGGTTGTGAGGCCTTTGTCCATATTAATAAAGAAAATAGAACAAAGCTTGAGGCAAATCAAAGAAATGTACCTTTATTGGATATGGTGCTAATGATTTTGGTTATCGCTTATATGATTATGAAAATCACAAAATCATTAGGAGCAGAGATGTAATATTCAATGAAAAGGTCTTGTATAAGAATAAGTTGCAGGAAAAGAAACAGGAAAAAGAAAGCAAGGAATACGCGGTTCTTGATGAGATATCTGAAAAAGTAAAGGTGCCTGAAAATAATAATAATCAACAACCACAGCAGCAGCAACCACCACAACAACAACAGGCACCTCAAACACCTGAAAGTGGTGTTAGAATATCTACCAGGATAAGTAGACCCCCTGAACGATACTCTCCTTCATTATATTATTTATTGCTAACTGATTCTAGTGAACCTGAATGTTATGAAGAAGCAATGCAGGTTGAAAGCATGAAGAAGTGGGAGCTAGCCATGAAAGAAGAGATGGACTCCTTAATGCATAACCAGAATTGGGACTTATTCAGGTTTCCTGCAGGTAAAACTACATTGCAGAATAAATGGGTTTACAGGCTGAAGGAAGAAGATGGAGGAAAATAGAGGTACAAAGCTAGACTTGTGGTGAAGGAGTTTGCATAGAAGAAAGGTATTGATTTTGATGAAATATTTTCTCTTGTTGTTAAGATGACTTCAATCATAACTCTCTTAAGTCTTGTAGCAGTGGAAGATTTACATCTTGAACGGTTAGATGTAAAGACAACATTTCTCCATGGAGATTTGGAGGAAGAGATATACATGCAGCAATTAGAAGGATATGAGGTCAAAGGGAAAGAAAAATTGGTGTGCAGATTAAAGAAGAGCTTGTATGGCTTAAAACAGGCTCCAAGGCAGTGGTATCTAAAATTTGACAAGTTTATGTCTGAACAAGGTTATACTAGATGTCACTCTGATCATTGTGTTTATCTAAAATGGAAAAATGATGGCAGCTATATTATATTGTTATTGTATGTAGATGACATGCTTGTTGCAGGATCTAACATGCAGGAAATAAATGTGCTCAAAAGAAAATTGGCAAATTCATTTGCAATGAAGGATTTGGGAGCTGCAAAACAAATCCTTGGTATGAGGATAACTAGAGACAGGAAAAATCACAAATTAACACTATCTAAGAATGAGTACATAGAAAAGGTGTTGAAAAGGTTTAATGTGCACAATGAAAAACCTGTTAGTACACCTTTTGCTAGCCATTTAAAATTTAGTAACGAGATGTTCCCAAATACCCAAGAAGACATGGATTATATGTCTAAAGTTCCATATGCATCATCAGTTGGAAGCTTAATGTATGCAACGGTCTGCACAAGGCCTGATATTGCACATGCAGTGGGAGTTGTAAGCAGGTACATGAATAATCCAGGAAAATAACATTGTGTTAGCCACCTATATTTTTTTCAATTATATCAGCTGGTGGCTAAATTTTCTTTGCAGCCTTCAAGAAACAAATTCAGGCCTAAAATTTTTGGTACTTGAAGTCTGTTGGTAAGATCCTAAACTACTGGTTGGTTCTACATACTTTTCCCCCTCTCTGCCTCTGATATTCCATGAAAATCCTAGTCAAGTATTGCTGCATCCTCCTCCTTTTTTCCTCTCCCCTTATTCCATCTTTCCTTAATTTCTTCAGTCTCCTTTCATCCATAAAAACCCCACCAAACCCTATTATATTCCTTACCCCTTCAATAAATCTCATTTCCTAAGGTGAAAAACCTATTTTAGCCTATCGGAACCCTTTCCCTCTTTTCAAAAATCATTGAAAATCATATAAAAACGCCTATTTTCCGCACGCTGGTTTAAGCCCCTCAGGCTAAGCTCCTGCCTTCTCTCCATCCATATGCCCCGATGCCAGAACCGTGTGCTAAGTCCGCTGGGCGCTTAACACTTGGAATTGATTTATTACCCGAAAACATTGAAAAACCTTCATGAAAACACGAAAATCGGGTTTTATTTTATTTTTCCGCCAAAAAGATTACGTCAAAACTCAACCGTCGATCTGTCCCACAGATCAACGGTGCGGAGTGAGTCTCCACCTGGTGGACCCCCCCCCCTTTTTTTCCCCGCGTCCGTTTCTAAAAACCATGGTATGTATCCCGCACCGCTTTCCGCGATAAATGGTTTTATCCCGTCGGCCAACGATTCCACACGCTGGCCGACGCGTGTTCTCCACCCAGTGCCAAAACCGCCATGCAAATTCCATTGCCCGCACGATAATCATCGTGCCATGGTCCCGCAGTGGGATTCACCTCCACCGTCGGATCTAGGATCACCCATCTGACGGTCATTGATCGCCTCTCCTGCCCGCCCGTTAAATCTTCCCCGGCGCGTTCAAAGGCCAATCCCCGCCGTCGATCTCTGTAGATCGACGGCTTGCATTCACTCTCCCGATTCCATTGTACAGTCCACCTTTTTCCCCGTTGACTGTTCAAAATGCTCCCAACCGTTGATCGCAATACGATCAACGGCTCTGATCGCTCCATTTTCCCGCAGGTCCTCCGATGCAGTATATCCATATAACACAGGATTTCCTCATTTTTCTTGTATTTTGCAGGTTTTTAAGGTTTTTTCTTCGTGTTCTATGAAAATCTAAAGGGTGAGGGTGACGACTCCAGTCCTTCCGATTAATCCAGGGAATCGATCATACGGTGAAAAACAATGATATCAACAAGGTTTGATGAGCCTTGGTTGCCGCACATCCCTGTAAAGCTTGAAGAATGCCGTCGATATCAGAGCAGAGAAAGAGTATCAGATTTTGAAGACGGAGTGAACCAGAGCAGCAGTTTTATGAATAAATTGACGGGGATTATGACTAAGAACGGTTATCAGAAGCCTAATCCCCGGCTTCGCTCACGGATTAAAGAAAAACCTAAAAGTGTTCATCAGAAAATTGCCTCCACCGCCATACTTTGAGGTAAATTGATTCCTCAACCACCACAGTGCCACCTATTGCCTCAGAATGCTCAATCAGAGGATGAATTTATTGAACAAGATCAGATATTATGCCTCGGAACAACCAAAGAAGTTATTACTGCACCAGATTTAATGACAGAATGTTTGCAGAGTAACCCTAACAGTACGCAGAGCCTCAAAGGTCAACACAAGCTCCCTTCGAGCTTACTTCATCAGTGTAAACACATTAATGCAATGTAACACCTGTAGAATTTCTTCATCGAGCCTCACGGGGTCAGGAAGACATTAATTCTGCATTGATTGTATTTGAGATCTTTTTATCAGACCTCACCTCCTCATCCTTCTATAAATACTCCAGAAGAAGATGAGTGAGGGGTTGGATTAGCTGGTTGTCAATGTAATTGATGAAGCGCTGTAGCTGTTTATGAGTGGAAAACTCTTGACTGTAAATAGTGGTTTCATGGGCCCTTGGAGCCCTGCTTGTAACAGATAGGTTAGGTTGTGAGGAGAGGTGAATTAAAACATTGGATTTGAAGATTGTAACCGGTTTGAAGCAATCAATACAAGCTGATTTATGGGATCCTGGTCTATGCTGATGGTGATGTTATTCTCACTGTAACTTGTCATTTTATTTCTGTTTTCAATTTGTTTCATTTTCCACTGTAAAGAACAGTTTAAACAGTGTTAGAGTTTGCTGTATGTCAGTGACCTTCTCTGGCTGAAAAATCTTTATCCCAATGTTTTCTTCTAATTGTGTTATTTAGAAATGATTTAATTCAGTCTAAGCACAGAGATGTTGGCATTCCCTCATCTTTTCGTCACTGCTGAATGTTATTTTTAAATGTTACTTTCATATATGTTGTGTAAGGAATGAATTGAGGAAATCAAAGGTTAGCCTTGAGTCCCTTTCTTGTTTGCTCAACTATTTGTCTGTTTCCCTTAGGATGTGTCAAAAGCTGACTAGTTTCGAAGTACTTATCAGATCTTGGGCCATTCTGTGTTATCTTGGTGATTGTCTTGGAAGCAACTAAGTAAAGAAGAACTAAGATGAGGAGAAAGGTGAGCCCTGCCCGCTAATCTATGCTCCAAACGTTGCCTTCAAGTTTCCCTTTGTTTTTAATCTGTGTTCTATCAGAAGTGTATCAAAGGCTGGATAGTTTCAAAGTACTTACCAGATCCTAGTTTGCTTCTATGTTTTTCTTAAGTGCCTGGTCAAAGGCTGGCTAGTTTCAAAGTACTTACCAGATCCTGGGCTGCTCTTTGTTCTGCATCTGTTAATTCCCTTTCCTTTTTGTATCACCCTATTCCATAAATCAAACCTCAAAGAGATCCTTAGGCTTAGATGACTTGCCCCATAGATCACTCTTGAACCTGGATGTTTCAATTAAATTCTCTTATGACTCCATAGCCCAATGGATTGAAAACTTGTCATCATATTTCTTTAGAATCAAAGCTTATTCTGTTCACTTGCAACTTCTCACCTTTGAACCTATTTGCATATAGATCTTTCCGTCTCAGACAGCAACTATGTTCAACCATCTGAGAAAACCAAACAAAACCCTTGGTCTTCATAACTAGCCTAATATCATCACCCTAAACTTCAAAGACAATATCCATCTTTGTACATATTGGAGAGATCCCTCTCCGGATTCAGGAGGGCTAGATCCTAGAATCCCAAAGTTGGTTGAAATGATGTTAACTCTGTTATCGGACTTTGCCAATATTTCTTGTTACAGAGACCTAACATTTCTGGCGACTCCACTGGGGACAAACCTAGAGTCTTTTACATCTAAATCTATTTCAAATCTATTCATAAAAAATCTTGCGTTGGGGTTCATAGAGCACTTGCTTTATTAGCCAGCTTGAGCCACCAGAAACTAACATTTCTGGCGACTCTGCTGGGGACTCAAACCCAGAAACTTCCTAACACCTTGAGAGTCATAAGCAGCCTTTTCAAGCACTACCAAGAAAATGGTAATTAAGATGAAAATCAATTGAATCAGTGACAAACTAGGTCAACCCTAGGATTCTTTTAAGTTTTTAGCTAACCTTGGAAAATCAGCTAGCTTAGCCATAAGGATAGACTGTCTTTGTTTCATAACCGTAGCTAAGTTTTGAGGCAAATTTAGGACATTCTTTTAAACCACAAATATAAACAGTTCAGAAAATACCAAAAACATTTCAGATTGGTGGTAAAACACTAGTTTTGATATCTTGTATACGTCTTTGATGTGTTTTACCCTATACTCTTAGACAGAGTCTGGAAAGGGCCAGGTAGCCTTTGGATCTCATCCTCTTTTGGGGGTGACATATCTGGTGAATGCCCTCCCAGTCAACCTCTGGTTAGAGTTTGTTGTGTTTTGAGATATCCTTGAGAAGGAATGTTTCACAAACACTGTGGTGGACAATGTACTCCTTTGAAAACACTCTGAACCTTCCACCTGGCGACTCCACCAACCTGAACAGACCTTAAGACTCCACTGGGAAGAACCCTTATCATTATAAAATCTTTCAAACTCAGGTAGAGGACTGTAGGATTCGAATTGAGGAAACAGGTTAGTCAACCGTCTAAATATTGTCATATCTGGTTGAACCTTTCCTGTTTAGTTGGGTCTAAACATATAAAAATTGTGGCTCCTAAAAAGATTCACACTAGAGCCCATCCTGACCCCGATCCTCCTGAAATAGTTGATAATCCAGAAATAATTCTTAGGAAGTCTCCTAGGATACAATCTTCAACTATTTTCAGACCACCCCTAAGAGCTAATTCAGTCCCTGAAAACCTTTCAGCTCTTCATGAATCACAAATTGACTTATTAAACCCATTCATAACTAGGTCATTTGGTGATTTAGATCAGTTAGATTCTGAGCCTACACTTTCATCTCTCGAAATAAGTGAGACTCTTGGGAATAGAGAATCAACACCTCCTGATTTACATTTCTTACATAATATAGGTGTCTCTCATCCGAGATCAGCTCAGAGATCTACTGTTGTTCCATCCACCTCTGTCCATCTTTCATCCACTATTCAAACCACTCCACTTCAACCCACACCTCCTCTTGTAAATCCACCCCCACCACATATCATGGCAGCATGGTATGCTCCCTTAGTCCTTCTCGTACCATTAGTCAATCTTCCACAAGATTATCAGTCCAAAATTCCATTATATGATGCTAATAATACCATAACAGCATCTCAACATGTGGACAAGATGAACGACTACTTTGACAGAAATGAAATTGATAATGAATCTGTCAAAATCAGATTGTTTGCTCAAAGTTTGGGGGGAGAAGTGAGAAAATGGTTTAAAGGTTTAACCCCCCATAGTATTAACGATCTCCAAGCCTTCCATCAAACATTCTTAAACAAATGGGAAGTAAGGAAAAACCCTCTCCAAGTCCTTGCCGACTATAACAATCTCCATAGGAACCCAGGGGAAAGTGTACAAGCTTATTGTACCAGGTTTAACAGTGTGTATAATGCACTTTCCCCTAAACTGAAACCTCATCAGGGATCAGCTTTAAACAAATTCCCTGAAGGGTTTGATCCAGACATGACTTATTCACTCAGGGAAAGAGTCTTTGCAACCCTTGAAGATATGCAAAGAGGTGCTCTTTCTGTGGAGGTGAACCTCATGGAGAAGAGAGCAAGGATCAAAGCTGAAAAGAGAGTATCTTTTAGAGAGGAATCCACCCCTTCCACTTCAAGCTCGAAGATGGAAAGAATGATGGAAGAAATGATGAAGAAAATGAGCATTCTAGAGAGAGCACAAACAATTCTAAATCAAAACGCTCCTCAAAACAGAAACCAAAACCAGAATCAGAATCTTAGAAGAAATCAGCCTCCAAACAGACCCAGGGAAGATGATCAGTAGGTCATTCCTCCCTTTCATCAGAACTTTTTAAGTGAGGTTGAACAAATAGATCAAATAACAGAGGAAGATGATATAAACTTATTTGGGGTAGATGATGATGACTTTGAGGTTCATTATGATGAAAAACAAGGTCTTTATACGCCTTGTGATGACAGAAGAGATGATAATCAGAATTACTATCAAAATATGGAAAACGCTGTCATAGAGCCTTTAAGGGAATATGAACTCAGAAGTAGATCTAATCAACAAACCCCCAACAATAAAACCTCTGACAAACCTTCTCAAAACAACATTGTAACCAAGTCTAAAACAATCAAACAAAAGGAAAAAGCGGTGGCTGTTGATTCTGGTAATGGTAAAGAGAAAGACACTCAAAATATCGAAAAACAGAGTGCCAATGTTAGTAGTGCTAGCACCTCAGTTAGTACTCCTGGAAAGACAACTGTTTCAACTATAGATAAACCAAATCAGCAAGTTGTTATTGCTGATAAAGTGGCAGTAAACAAGGCTGAAGTCAATGCTTTGAAGAATCAAAACCTTTTCAGCCTAGAACAGGAAATCTCAAAGATCAAAATCTTTGTTCCTTTGACTGAGTTAGCTGCCCAACATGTATATAGGTCCAAAATTTTGAAGGCTTTAAACTTAGAAGATAACGAAGATACTCTCAATCTTAGTGATGACCAACCCGAGCTTATTTTTTGCCCAAAGATTGAAGGAAAGTTCCAAGAAGGTCCTTTCCCCCCTTTTTATGTAAGCCTAAACATCCATGACAAAATTCTGCATAATGCTATGCATGACTCAGGCGCTTCCCATAATTTAATGCCAAAGGCTTTAATGGAAAGCCTGGGTCTTGAAATTACCAGACCTTACAAAGACCTGTACTCTTTTGACTCAAGCAGAGTTAAGTGTCTAGGATTGATTAAAGACCTATGTGTTAATTTAGCCCAAATTCCAGCCAAATGTTTAGTCATGGATGTTGTTGTGGCTGATGTCCCCCCAAAGTATGGAATGCTTTTATCAAGATCTTGGGGGGCTAAGTTACAGGGAACTATGCAAATGGATATGACCTATGAAACTATCCCTGTCTTCAATCAAACTAGGAAGCTTTATAGGGAATCCCACATGCAGTACACAGTGACAAGTCAGGATAGGCCTCAGAACTCCCCTCTCTATGCTATAAACACGAGCCTTGATTCTTTTATCATGTTTAATAATGAAGCACTCACAGAACAAATTATTTCAACAGAATCCATGACTGAGATGAAAGAGGAGGAAAATAACGCTGAAGAGCCGAAACGGTCTATTCTGTCTGAAGATCCTAGCAAACTAAACTCAGATCTTGAACTGCAAGTTATCAATCCCTTGAGCTTAAAACTTGACAGTCAGAAAGGCAGTACTCAACCCGATGAGAAACTTGAGGAATCAAATGATGCAAAGTCCATACACCAAACTGAAGATCTGCCTCTCTGGACTATGTATTTTGATGGGTTATGCACCAAAACAAATGCTGGTGCAGGTGTCTGGATCACTAACACTGGAAATAATCATACAGAATGTATCTCATGCAAATTAAACTTTCAGTGTTCCAACAACATAGCAGAATATGAATCCCTTCTCTTAGGATTGCATCTTTTGAAAAAATTAGGTGCCAAGAGAATCGATGTTTATGGAGATTCTGAATTAATCATTAGGCAAGTTAATGGGGAGTATAATGCAAATCACCCAAGACTTAGGGCCTACAGGAATGATGTCGTTGATCTTTTGAAAACATTTGAGGAGTCCTCTTTCTCTTTTGTCCCAAGAAAAAGAAATATTGCAGCCCACAATTTAGCCTTTGCTGCTAGAACCTGCCCAATGCTGTATGATGACACCTCTCAGATAAAATTCAGACCAGCTATCCCAGATAACAAGAAATATTGGCAGGTATTTGATGGAGATAAAAAAATAGAAGACTTCATGCAATTCATAAATGAGTTTGAACCCCATAGTTCAGATTCAGACTATGATACAGACTGCAGTGAAGAAAATTTTCTTGGTGAAGAAGAACCATCTCCACAGCTGGTAGATATAAACCTTCAGACTATCATATCTAGACACCAAACGGAATTAAGTCCAAAACCTGAAACAGAAGAAATGGAAACTCTGCATTCTAGTAGTGATAGTCTGCCCAAGGGTTTGGCCCCTCTAGAAGAACTGTTTGATTTTGATGATGTGGCCAACAAACCGAAACTGGAACCTGTGGAAACTGAAGTGGAGGAATGTAATATAGGCAGTGAGGAAAAACCGAGATTGATCAAACTATCTAAAACATTACCAGCTCACATAAAACTCAAATACTTAGAGTTGTTTAAAGAATTTTCTGATGTTTTTGCATGGAGTTACGAAGATCTTAAATCCTATGACACTGAAATAATACAGCACAAAATCCCTCTTAAAGAAAACCAAAAACCATTCAAACAAAAACTGCGCAGAATCAACCCTGTCCAATTGCCATTGGTTAAGAAGGAAATTATGAAGATGCATGATGCTGGTATTATTGTCCCTATTAGATATTCTGAGTGGGTATCTAATCTGGTGTCAGTTAGGAAAAAGACTGGAGAAATCAGGCTTTGTATAGACTTCAAGAATTTAAACAAAGCTTCATTGAAAGACAACTACCCTTTGCCCAAGATGGATCATATTTTGCAAAGGGTGGTAGGGTCTAAAAGAATTTCTTTGCTGGATGGCTATTCAGGGTATAATCAAGTCCTAGTCCACCCTGATGATCAATTAAAGACGGCTTTTACTACACCATGGGGCACTTTCATGTATGTGAAAATGCCTTTTGGTTTAATGAATGCTGGAGCAACCTTTCAGAGAGCCATGGACATAGCATTCTCGGAAGAATTAGGCTTCTTCATCATTATCTATCTTGATGATGTAACTGTGTTTTCAAAAATAGATGAAGAACACTTAGAACATTTGAGGAAATTTTTCGAGAAGTGCAGAAGGTTTGGGATATCTTTAAACCCCAAGAAGACTTTATTTGGTCTCCAAGAAGGTAAGCTTCTTGGACATATCATTTCGGAGCAGGGCATAAAGATAGATCCCATGAGGATTGAGGCCATATTGCAAATCTCCCATCCTCGGAATATCAAAGAGTTGCAGTCTTTCATTGGAAAGATTAACTTTTTGAAAAGGTTCATCCCCAACTTGGCTGAGCTCCTTAGAAATATCACAAACATGTTGAAGAAGGAGCAAGGGGTAAAATGGACCTCAGAAGCAAAGACATCCTTTGAACTGGTTAAACAAGCGTTAACCAAAACACCAGTTCTCATAAGTCCTGATTTTTCAAAGGATTTTTATATCTTCTCATTTGCATCAGAACATACTATAGCTGCTGTCCTTTTACAGAAAAATCCACAAGGGCAAGAGCAGCCCATTGCATTCTTTAGCAAGGCATTGAGGGATGCCCCTTTGAGGTATAACATTACGGAAAAATAGGCTTTTGCTTTGGTAAAAGCTTTAAAAGACTTCAGGGTATACATCCTTCACTCACACATCATTTCCTTTGTCCCAAATTCGGTTGTAAAAGACATTTTAACCCAGGATCCAGATGGTAAGAGAGGTAAGTGGATTGCTGTTATTCTTGAATATGATTTGGAGATTAAACCCACTAAGCTTATCAAAGGTCAGGGTCTAGCTAGGTTAATGGCTGAATCAAATTGTGAAGTTCTTGATATTAATATGATTAATGCTTTGGATAACCAAGAAGAATTCTCAACTCCCATTGTTGAAGATCATTTTGCGAATTCTCCTTGGTATACTGATATTGTTTATGTTTTGCTTAATTTAAACACACCTCCTGGTTTATCCAAAACAAAGGCAAGATTCCTAAAGTTAAAAGCTGTAAACTATTGCATTATTGATAAATGTATTTATTGGAAAAATTCTAGTGGTATATTGCTTAAATGTTTGCCTGAGTTTGATGCAGAAAAGATTAAGCAGGAATTCCATGAAGGAGAGTGTGGAGGCCATCTGTACTGGAAGTCAACAGCCAACAAAATTTTGAGGGCTGGTTTCTATTGGCCTACTCTTTTTCCTGATGTACACAAACTGACAACTACTTGCCATAAATGCCAATTGTTCGAGGGCAAGAGAAAATTACTACCCCTTCCTCTACATCCCATTACTGTTGAAGCCCCTTTTCAACAGTGGGGACTTGACTTCATAGGAGAAATCCACCCACCATCCTCTGCCCAACACAAGTGGATCCTTACTGCCACAGACTATTTCACTAAGTGGATAGAAGCCATTCCTTGTAGACGAGCCAATGATTCGGTTATCATAAAATTCATAGAAACCAATATCCTCTCCAGATTTGGCTGTCCTACAAAGATCATCACAGACAATGCTGCAGCATTTGGGTCAAGGAAAATGGTGGAATTCTGTCATAAATACCAGATAGCATTAGGGCATTCCACAGCCTATTACCCTCAGGGTAATGGACTCGCAGAGTCTTCCAACAAAAGCTTAGTGAACATAATAAAGAAACTGTTGGAAGACAACAAGAAGTCTTGGCACACAAAGCTGAACCATGCACTCTGGGCTGACAGATTGACATTGAAGAAATCCATGGGTATGTCACCCTTCCGACTTGTGTATGGTACAGATGCAATTTTTCCTAACAGCCTTGGTGTACCAGTTATGAAGTTAATTCAAGAGTTACAGACTGAAGAAAATGA